>OZ020315.1:28301134-29034013 GCA_963971305.1 Arcuatula senhousia
TTATTTACTGTCTTCATTAGTTACTTAGAAACCAGCAGCTGGCATAATTGCAGATAAGACTACTTATTGTAGAGCCAATATGTCAACGGAAGATACTTCATCAAGAAAGATTATATTCAGTACCTTAATTAATGTCCTAAATCTTAAATGAACAAACAAATAATGTTTGTAAGAGAACATATGAACCAAAATAGATACATGAAATAGGCATTATTTTAATGATAATAACTTAAGAAGATTTATTTTCTAGATATAGTTTTATGAATGCAAATAATTAGGTTTTATTGTAAGGATTGCTGTAGAAGCTTATTTGGTAGATACAGGTTTAAATATATGAATGGTAGTTTAATTATTTGATTATCACATTATATGAATATAACAATAATATATATGACAATTGTTTTAAATGCTGATGATGAGAGGTTACTTCTTAAAAAACACATGCATATATAGTACAGCATTACCAATTTAAATGTTTTTTTATATCGTTGTTGGTATTTTCGTTTTACTTTTCTGAATCAATATTTTTGTAATAATATGGTAATTTACTGATCGTCTTTTTTGAAAATTTTTATATCAACGATTAAATAAGTTATCATAGACATATAAGAAAAATAATGATGAAGATGATTGTCTAGTCAATAAAACGACAAACATAAACCCAAAGTCGATGTAGTCGTTTCTTAGAAATATTGCAAAACTAGACTTCTCTATTTTTTAAACTTCATAATTGTGAGATATCTGGCCATTGATACCATAATGTTTAAAGAAAGTGTACACAGTTGTAACTTATTGTCTATACCATTAATAAACATTATAAAAATGGAGGTCAGTATATATAAAATTTTACTGGAATTTTAAAACCTGAAGACTTTTATCATAAGAAATATTGCATAGTGCCACTCTTGGTGGAAATAATAATTTCTCATTAGATCTAGTATCTTAATAAGCATTTTTAATGAACTAGCAACATGTAGAATCAAAGTTCATGAAAAAGTAGTTTCATCATCGAGATAAATTAAATGTAATTTGTTGAATTGTTGCAAAGTAAACTCGTGTTATCGTTTGTTGTCTTGGTCCTCCTTCATCTAGGCTTAATTCCTTTCCACTAAGGACAGTAAAAGCCAAATGATCATTTCAAAGACAAAGTTATATGCACAATTGGCATCATCAATGTTTAGAATCTAATTGGAAATTAGCAACAGGACGGGTGTGCTATAGCAGACAGAAACCGCTTACTCTGCCGGAGTACCTTAGTTCACTCTTGTCACGACTTGTTGATTTCCGTTTATTGATTTAGTGTTTTGTGTTTCTTCGTGCTGTTTTTGTTTGTGTTTACCGGTTTCGTTGTTGCAATTTCGGACTTTTGATGCCTCTTTGCTTCTTTCAACGACGTTACATCTCATTTTTAAAGAACTTATCCATACCATTGCTTTTACTGTTAAAAATTAAACATAATCGGTATTACTAAGAACAAAAATTATTACAAGACTCGCACATAAGAGGCTTGCAATTGTTCCACTCCCCCGGTATGGTCATGTAGTAATCATGGGTGATCTAAAGACTATTATTACCCCAAGATGTGTAGATGGTATTTTAACAAGAGTTTTTAGAAAATCCAAAAAATCATTTTATAACAGGGCATATGTGGTAATTTTATCTTTAGTATGAAATGAAAGTCTGATTGAGCTTGACTTCTATTTTGGATTTTGTATTATGCATGATATGATTTATTGGCTTACAACCTTGGCTATAACATTGGGTCATTTATTTCATACTTTTTCCAAAGAACATTCAATCTATATAAATTGGATTCAATTGTGTTTATAAGCTTAAACTGAAATAAATAGTTAAACGTTAATTCAGATCTTTTGGAACTTTAATTTCTAGATTTTCACATGTTCTTTTCAACCCCTTTGTATCATATTACTTTAGCAAAAGTTCAGCTTTAGTATTTTGTGCAATTATATAACATCGTCAAATCGGTTCCTCACAGTTAAATGATTTTCACAAGCAACGTTCAATGAATACTCTCTAGAGAACCACAACTGTGTGAGCCTTGAGTGTTGCGTCAATCATTTGCATTGCTTTACCCGATGACAAGTTTTAGATTTAAATTTTATGGAAAAGGATTATGTGTCTAAACTTCTTTAATTACTTCCTGTTTTATCAATTCATAAGATTAGATACAATATCGGGAATTTAATCAAAGAATTTAAGCTCTCTACAAATCATAATTTAACACATTATTGGCACGTCAGATATATTTTAGAGTATCGTTTTACCAATAAGGTAAACACGTTGAACTATAAGCGACTCAGTGGTGGATCCCAAAACTTTGAATAGGGGGACACTGACTAGCTCAAAAGGGCCACTTTGGCCATACTTCATTTTCCAATGCAATTTTTTTTTTCGCTAATGAAAGGTCCTCTGGGTCTTGGTCCCCTCTGGATCCACCCTATTCGACAATAGATATTAAGATCACACTATATTCATATGTAAAGATATTTCTATTCATTTTTCATTTAATAGTTTTTTTCAAAGCCCGAATACAAGCGACTTATTGACATTTTGCCAATACACGTCAATATAAAGTGCAACATAAAATGCCTGCTGCACCGCCGAAACATAATACGCTTGTTCGTTAAAAATCCACTTAAAAACGATCAGTGTTGTTATTGCCTTTTTATTGGCTGCTTTTGCTTAGAGCGACTGCAATGTGTGTTCTTCAGATGGGTCCACATATTAACCTGCAGGTAAACAAAAAAGTAGGGTGACACAAAGTTAACTTCAAATTCACTTGTGACTAGTCTTGTGATTGATTTGAGTAGACGAGAATTAGTGACCGGTTCAGTAAAGGTAAGGCAAAAGTTCCTCATAAAAACTTTCACAGGACAAGGTTTACTGTATACCCTTTTCACTTTAGTCGGAGTGCACATTTGAATGAAGTTTACAATGGTTCGTGTGTAAATAAGATAGATCTATCATTGTGAAAAGTCTTGTCAGAGCAATAACGATCTTGTGATAGATTACGACCAGTAAAACAAAAGCTGTCGCAATTCTGCTTTGCCCTGTCAAAAGTTAAGGTAAGGTTACCAAAAATGACTGCTAGAGCTGACCTGAAAAACAGCCACAGGGTTTCTTTTACGCTAATCTTTGTACGGGTTATGTGTGCCCTCATATGTATGTGATTGAATAGGATAACTCTGCGGTCCTCGTGCAAGGATAATTATATCAGACTATAACATTAAAATGCAAAAACCTGACCACAAACCGATTAGCTTTGTTCATCCATCCTGCTTTCCGACTTTATTATCATTTCATGTTTCTAGCTTTTCCAAGAACCAATCCTTATGTAGATAAGAACAGCAGTAGTTTTCTATGATATAAAGGTACACATGTTATACACAAAGGTTTTTTTTCAAAAATAAATTAAAAATAGAAAATCATGTCATAAACTTGATGGTTCGGGTGATTTTAAAAGTCAATATATAAAACAATGACTACATACAAAGTCGTGTAAACATAATCCACTATTGTTTTTACGCATCGAAAAGCGCAACGTCATTGTGACGTTCGTCCATTGTCTATTGTCTCCGATAGAATTTCACCGCCGTCTTTCCGAAAACATGGACGTTACGCACGATTTTGCGTCTTTGTATAATTACCGCATGTTCCTGTCGAAAAAAATTGCCTTTAACAGGCTATCAATACAATAAATATGTTAAACCTGCTTATTGTTATAATCGTGAAAGCATAACTTTTTAAAATATTATTTGTGCAATATTCTTTTTCTAAAAGAAAATATGCAAAATATAACAAAAACTCCGTAAAGTCATGAAAAAAGCGCATGTCCGGCGTACCATAACTAAGGCTTTCCAAAGTAACGAAACGGTCTTGTGGTCTTGTTACAAGTCTGAAATTCGCAAACTTTTGCATAAAGCAACTATGTCACATACGATTTATGATGTCAATCTCAAAAGAGCGTTTACATTATAACAAAAAGTGATTGTCAAGAAAAACGTAATGCGTAGTTTTGGGGCAGATTTCTCATAGTCATGAGTTAGTACATTTCAGGAGGTTATTTGAAAGTTATATAAACTATTTCTTCCGCCATTGTTTGCATCAAGTTAAAGATCATTTATTCAAGAAGTTTACTGTGGATTCAAAAACATTTTGCATAAAAAACAATTACGTAGTATCATTTTGAAAAAGTCCCACAATTTGTCCAACCGTATTTTTTGCGGTTTTAAAAGAAAACATAAAAATTCAAAAGTTATTTCAGAAAGAACAATAATTCAATTTGTAAAAACGAAGTTATTTTCAGATAGTTCCGAAATTTCGGATAAAAACTTATAAAAATGAACTGCTTACCGTTTCGAAAAGATGGAAATCTAAGCAAAAGCAAAAGTCCCACGATTTGTCCAATCTGCATTTTTTTTATCGTTGCGTACGCTATAACGTTAAAAGCATGATTTATATAGGTGATTTATGAAGCGTACACCAAGAAAAAAGTTATGAAAAATATTCAAACAAAATTAGTGAAAAAGAAGAAATCAAAAACATGAGTTCTCAAGGAGCGTATTATATAAAAGGGTTCAACGCCAACTAACACAACATAAAAGCAAATACCGACAAAAAGTAAAAACAGGCACAAAGGTTATGATATAGACCAAGTTAATGCTGTGGACCTTGTTACAAATAGAATGTCCGTTATTTTTTGATGTTATAGACAGCTAATTTCAAAAAAGAAAAGAAAACGTCGAAATCTGTCGTTACCGTAAAAGACGCAATGACGTGCGTAACGTCTGGATGATGATGATACTTGACTAATTAGTTCGAAGTTGATTTAATAATTTAATATAGTTATTTAATCTCCTACATGTGCAAACAAAGTACAAACTTGTGCATCACTTTCTATCACAAGAACACGATTGGGTCTGTATAACATTTACATGCATGACAATGGGAAAGGCTTATTTATTCTGTCACCGGTAATTCAGGGTTTAACCGATACAACTTCATGAATTCTTGCCTGAGACGAATGGCGAGACATAGGTATTATACATTGTGATTGTGACAACGGGTTAGATTTAATGAATGGATGAAAAACTAGGTATTCCGACGGTGCCGACAGGCGAGACATACTTCAGTTTTAATTCTTGATTTTTACGTTTTTGTCCATTATTTCAGTGGCTAAGTTAGATATGGTTTTAACTGTTACGGGTGTCCCCTTCTATTTCTCCTCATTATTCATGAGTCGTGTAATGTGCAAATGTTTTTTACTAGCTTGGTACTTTTCATGCAGACAAGTATCCGTTTGTATGGCTCTCCCATGTATGTAGGTAGAATATAAAGTTTTACCCTTGTCCGTCTGTACTGCCGTAACAATTTGGTTAAGTTTTTGGTCAAGGTACTACACGTTGGGTTTCAATATTATTTTGAAGAGCTGGTGGGTGGGGGGCATCCGTGACTGATAGACACATTTAGTTAAATACACAGGTCTACATGTACAATGTATAATTTGAAGAACACATAAATGCTATGAAACTCTCCGTACTTTACAAAACTACATAACGTTGGTCCCAGTCTAGTTCGGTATATGTTAGATTTTTTCTATGCTCTTTATAGAAATGCCGGGCGTCCGTCCGTCCGTTTGCGCGTTCGTGCATGTGCCCGACATACTTACTTTCGTAACCGATTTCTCAGCTACTACTATTCGCAGGCTTTTTATATTTGGTATGCAGCTTCAGGTGGGGGTCTCCTTCTGCGCCACACGGCGAAGGACCAAGGCATTCTTCTTGCCAGTTTTTTTTAAACGAAATTGCATAGATATTGTCGCTGATTATCACTGGTTAAAATTTATACGATAACAGAAGTTAACCATCATGCAGTGTGCTTTGTTGTAACCATTAGCCAACATATTCCACTAAACTAGAAAAACGCGGTAGCTCACAAATAAGTACGACAAAGCACCCCCTCAAAAAAAGTCATATCATTTTTTTTCAAAAAGAAGATGGACATGCATATGTACATGTACATGTATCTATTGTATCACAAAGATTGTTTGAAAATTCCATGAAAGATCAGTGCATGCAGAGATTTGAGAAATGGCGGATAAGAGATGAACACCCAATAAATGCGTAACGGTCCGGGAACTCAGACACACACACGGACTGACATCCCTATTACTATATTATCACCAACTTTTCAAGCGGAAGGAGGGTATAAGAGATTCGGTTTCGAAAATGGTCTGGTTTACTTGTAAAATCCATTTGCGGAAGCGCTGTCATTTTATCCATAAATATCATCTCAAGATTTTTTTTTGTCTGAAAAGTCCTGCGAGTTTACATGTAATAACAATTGTACAATATGTTTGTTTATCTAAAGTCTTCTAACATATAGGGAATGGCGTAATGTGGATGAGCTAAAATCTAAAATCATCGTGACTTTTTTTATTTGAACGCTCAACTTTAAAAAACCTCAATTTTATAGCGTACGTTACTGTATATGCATTGAATAACGTGATAGGTCCAATTACCAAAAATACCATAAAATTTTGTATTTGATGCCAGTATTCTTTTCTATTCGATCGGTGACCCCTACTTTATAAACTATTAATTGCATTGTTACAGGAAGATGGTTGACTATAGCAAGTATAACAAAATTCTCAACGTTAAAAGTTTGAGAAAAAAATGATTTAAACTTTCAAAAACGGTGCTGGTTTTGGCGGGAAAAGTTTATCACTAAAAAATGCAGCTTATTATGAAATATTTATTTTATTGAATAACAATAACTTGAAGAGAATCATTTGCCCTTTCTTTTGGTGTGCAAAACTTGTTATTAGTATTATTATTAAAGTTTTTATTCGAATTTAGAAAAAGTTGTGTTTTTTTCTGAACCGTCAAATTTTTGTATATTTTATGTCGATGTATCTTTAGAATAAGCACGGTGACATATGATTTTTATTAGTTTATTTTATTTCTCCAAGTATCAAGATTATATGTACAAGTTTTTAAGAAATTCCTAACGTCAGATTTGAATAGTGGGATTTTGAAAAAAAGCATTGAAATCACGACAAGTTGAGAGAAGAATGTGTTAAAAGATAAGGTACGATATAGACATGATATACCAATACAACAAATATCAATCACTACCACTATCATTCTATAATTCTATAAGCAATACATAAATTTATGGTCGGCTTTATTGTCATCACTGCCAATTTCTTATCTTTACGCAACGATATAATTATTTTGTCAGACATTCTCACCGAGTTGAAAAAGCCAGATTGAAGAAAGGAATATATTTATATGCATAAATCTATTGTTTATTTAGTTTCATGGAAAGGAAGACAGCAGGAAAGTACAATTTTAACTAAAAAATATTTAGATTAAAAGAATTTAAATATCTTATCATGATCTCACTTTAGGCAAAAGTTCATTTTAAATGCATGTGCATATTATTACATAACTGATGAAATTATTTCCTAACTCTTGAGACCCACAATTGTGAGAGCCAAAAGTATTACGTCAGTCATTTACACTGATTTTCATGTTTAAATTTTATTCAATTTTTTTTCTAATTATCTCAATTACTTCCTGTGCTATCAATTTATAAGATAAGATTAAATAACATTCATAGAATTCATTCAAAGAACTTAAGCTCCTTTCTAATCATAATTTAACCAATTTAGGGAACGGAATGTGCTTTTTATATGCATATTTATATACTGCACTGTGTACTGCTCGTAAAACTTTGATTTTTAAAAGCTTTGTTCACAAATGCTACTAAAATTTTGTCAGGAAAATTATTGAAGCACCCATCATTCCCAGACTAAGTTTCCACTTTGAGTAGTTCGTCCGTTCATGAGTCTAAAATAACATCAAGTAACAACAATTTTGGTCTGAAAGAAAAATCTATAACTATCACCAATAGTGACAATTACAAAGAAGCAAAGGTGTACCAAAGGGGTGATCAGTATCAAAAAACCGTAAAGACAAAAACAAAACCGGCAGACAAAAATCATCACAACAAAACAAACCACATAACAGCATAAAACACAAACACACATAACAACAAAACCGTATTCAGCAACGCGAACTCAAGTCGAAACGAGAGTGAACTCAGGTGCTTCGGAAGAGTAAGCAGTTCCTGCTTGCTATAGCACACCCGTCACGTTGCCAAAGATCGATTAAGTGTTGGTCAAATCCGTAAAGGATGAAAATTACAAAACTCTATGTCAAACCAACATCTGTGCTCTTCTGAGAGATAGAAATCCCGTATTTGTATACAAGCACATGATGTCGTCCGTAAATTTTTTTGAGTGATGACAACAACCTGGGAGCAACGTACCCCTGTGTTAACAATTTGCTTGTCAGCCGTTTGGCTCTATCAAGGAAGTCGGTTTACTCCCCACATGATCTGGAATAGCGAATCAATTGTGATACGTAAACTCCATATGCTGGAGCGGACGGAATGTTGCTACACAGAAAGGGAAAGTTAACTATTGGAAAGTTGAAGTCATCACGTTTGTCATAGAGCTTTGTACAAAGCCTTCCTTGTGTGTCAATTTCGAGAAATAGATCCAGATACGAAGCGGACCTCCTAGAATCTGTAGTGTCCTTTATCTATAAAGTATATCAAGTATATATATGACATTCTTTCCTTGAATATGAACAGTATTAGGGTAATTGCTAATTAGAAATTAAACAAAAATTTTTGAATTCAGGAATGTGTTAGTTCCGAAGTATGTCAAACTCGCGAGAACTTAATACTTTTGTTTTGAGTTCAATTAAGGTATCCACTCGAGTTTGAAATAAAGAAACTCGCATTTTCTTATTATGACATCTAGACATTTGGCTTAAGATAAGGCATGGTAAAAATAAGATACAACAATACAACGAAAATCAATCATTGTTCTTATCAATCTGTTATTCTATTAGCATTATACAAAATTATGGTGGGCTTTCATTGTCATCACTTCAAATTTCTGATCTTCACGCAACGAAATAATTATTTTGTCAGAAATTCGTACCGGGTTGAATTATCCAAGCTTTAGAAAGCTAAGCTGAGAGCTGAGATACGTTTATGCTTTTGTATAAAAACAGTTGCTACTATATTTACATGGTGTAATATATTTAATAAAGATATGCCTGTGCAATTTTGATTTTAATCTTATTCTATTCTATTATATCTGCTGATGATTTTGGATCCTTAAGAACGCACATGAAAGCGTCTTCATGCTTTGATAAACCGTTTCAAAATTTTCGTTCTTTGGTTAATTTAGATGTTGATCTTTGTTGCAATTATTAATGTATATTGTTCCTCCAGTTTATAGTATTTATGCTTATTTAGTAGCTAGAAAAATGAACAAGACATTCTTATTTTAGGGCCAATTACGTGGGGAACGGGTACAGATTCCAGGCAAGTCATTGAAAAGTGACATGGCCGGATCTTCTCTTCGGTCAATTAGAGTGAAGAGAGAGCTATAAACGGCACAACATAAGCAAAACAGTGACAACAGCAAACATCATCAACGCGAACTCTTTTAATAACAAAAAATGAATCAGGTGGTCATGAAAGGAAGGAAGTTTCTTCTTGCTGCAGCACACTTGTAACATTGCCTAAAAGGTCAAAGAGCAATGAAAACTTTAATGGCAACTGAAAATTCCGCTCATTTTAGAAATATGACGACATGTTACATTTACATGATGTAAGCATGAAAATATCTACCTATGGTTAAATCTTATGTTGATAGATTTTATAAACCACAGTGCGTTTGATTAATTTGAATGATCACGGGGATATGAAATAATAGTAAAGAACATTACTTATTGTATTATGATATTTTACTTTGTCATATTTGTTACACATAAAAAACTGGAAAACAAGTAAAGTGCAACAGCATACAAAACGTTATAAGTGTTTTTTTTTAAATCTTTACTGCCCATTATCAAACGACAAAAAGAGAGAAAACCATTCTTTTAATGCTGTAATGTTGAATTACTTATTATAAAATTAATTGAATTGACTAACACATATGTTGAACTTTCAAGCAACAAAAGGAGCTTTTAAGAAAACCGATGTTTCCATTAGCATCAGTGATTTTGTTGTTGATTGTTAAAGGATGAGTCTGACGTTTACGGTGTACTTTTGACCCGAAACTTATATTGCAAAAGTGATTCTAAATAGATGGCCTTTATGAGGTTTAATGAATTATGATTTTAATGTCTTTTATTGCTTAACTAAGGGAACATGATGTGTAGTAATAAATGTTTTCATAATGATTTATTGCTTTAATGGATTTTGAATCAATCAAAAGTTGAAGTTAAAGACGGGCTCTCACACCTGGGTTCAGTTTAATGCTGAAGACATTTTTGATTTTGGATCGGCCAGCGGTAAAGGATTTAAATTTCGAAACTTATAACTTATAGGCGGGTGACCAAGACCACTTTTAAAAAAGTTTTATCGTCATGAATAACATACAGCTATATTATACCTCTTTCGATTCCTTATAATGTCTGCTTCAAAATAAGCTTGGTCGTCAAAGTCAAAATTGGTGCAAATTTTCTAAAATCATGGTCAAAGGTCAACCTGTGTTTTTAACGTTTTTTTTAGAAACACCAATTTTCTGCGATTTGACAATTATTTTAGGTACAAACATCGAACAAACAAGTGAAATTGAATATTTCACTTTATTTGAGCTGATATACACGCTTTTTATAAATAAAGGAAACACCGTTAAGATTTTATTTCACTTTAAAAAAAGGGGAGGCGTTTGTGCTTATTTGGAACCTAAAAGTTTTTATCTAGAAACGATAATGAGCTTTTAGAAATTTATTTTAGTAAAATTTTGAAGAGATATCATATCTTATTTGAATACTAAAACAAACTTTGACATAACTTAAACACAAGGCTTACAATTCGGACACAAACATATGCACCCTACAAAACCACGAGAATCACAACAATATATTTTTTGACAATTTTCAAAATTTTGTTTAGTTAATGATTTATTTTCGACGACATTTAAACTGTAAGTTTGCTTAATTCAACAAAAATATCATCGAGAATAAAAGTCGGCTTCGAAAATAATATTAAAATGGGTTTTATTAATAAAAAGGGGGCGGGTCAACCGATACATTTAATATAAAAAAACAAAAAAACAATGGTGTCGGTCTTTCAAAATAGTTTTGTTTAAAAAATATTAATAAAAAACAGTTTTGTTTATTTATTTACAGCGTTTTTTTTTTTTACTACAAACGAGCACCATGCAAAACTATTGAAAACGAAAAGTACGCAAAACCAAAACGTTCGAACTTTTTCGTTTTATATCACATTCAAAACCATTTTATCTTTAGTATGATTTTGCTGAGCAACCAGTATTTTTCCAAAAAAAATGTTTGTTCTATTGCTATTCAATTATATTCCAAATGAAACAAAGAGGCACCAAAGGGGCATTCCGAAGCCAAATGTCTGAAAGATGGAAGGAAAAATAGGTAAACACCAAACGGAACATGCACGAACAAACAAGAAACACAACAACACATAAACATCATTTAACAACCCAAACTCAAGTCGTAACGAGAGTGAACCCAGGTGCTCCGGAAGAGTAAGCAGTTCCTGCCTGTTGCAACACATCCGTCGCGCTGCCAGTGATAAACACAAAATGACAAATCTGGTATAGGAGAACAAAACAAAAGTCTATGACAAACCAACATCTGCACTCATCTTAGAGACAGAAACTCCATATCTCTCAATGAGCTGATGATGTCTTCCATAGAAGTTCTTAAGTGATGGCAACAAACGAGGAACAACATAACCCCGTGTTAACAATTTTTGTGTTAAGCGTACACCTTGCAAGCTCTGGAGTAACAAATCAATTGTAAAAGGTAAACGCCATACGCTGGAGCGGACGGAATGTTTCCTTACAAGAAAGGAAAGTTGAAGTAATCACGTTTGTCATATAGATTTTTGTTTAAAGTTCTCCCTGAGTGTTTTTTTCGAGATGTAGATCTAAATATGAAGAAGACTTCTCAGAATCCGTAGTGTCTTTTATCTCAAGTTCTTTGGGATATATGAGATGTAGAAAATCACCAAAGCGATGATTGATTAGTAGCGGATGAACGACAGAGCCAGTCTACGGTCTTTTTTATCCAGAAGTGATTGTAAAAAGACTGCTTCATATGAATGAAGAAACAAATCGACAAGCAAAGGGGTACAAAGTGGTGAGTAGAGGTGGTAATCCTTTTGGAATACCGATGTAGATTTTGAAGCCCATACATTTGTGTTCTTATTAAGTTTCATGACACGGTTAATCTGTGGTGAGCACATGGGTGTTTTTTATTATAGAAATTATATATGTAAAGTTGTAATGCATGATTAGTTTTTGTATGGATTTGTGTAATGTACATTTATTTATTAGACCAGTGGCAGTTTGCGAGTGTATCCTTGGGTAACCATCCAAATGATCCTATTAGTTTTTATCGACATCTACATTTATGTGCATAGAAAACACTGAACAACCTTTTTTGTCCTTTCTGGAGTTCTTGCATCATTTTCTGGATACCATTCTTGCAATTGAAAGTCATGAAATTTCACCATTGACAAACATATCGAACTACAAACCTTGAAGTTAGTACCCGACATGTTAAGGACGCTCTTGGGGATTTATCAGACCAGAAGAAAAGGTTAATGTAACATCACAATATTACTACATGTACTTAATAAAAGAATCAGTAAAAATGAGGAGTGAGAAATATAAACATTAACTTCGGAGACAAAGTAGCGATAAATTTTGATTTTTAGGCAGAGCCTTATGGAGTCATATAGCTATCTGATTTTCGCGTTTTTTTTTCGTCTAGACAGGGTAAATCGGTCAGCCAATATTCTTACCACAGGATCTATTCAACATTAATCGTGTATTTTCATTGTTTCAATGTATTTTAAATTGTAAACAGATTGTCTAAAATAAGAGGTACATCTGTATACCCCAACATAAATGCATTATAAATGTGCACTACCTATCGTATATCAATACACGTTAATGTTTACTTAAGCATTGTTTACCTTTGACCTTTGATCAAGTGGGCGAAGCCTTGTTACAGATTTCTTAACAAATGTAAAAGAATGCGGAGCAAATAAAGAAACTTGATGTGCTATGTTTCAAGATTATGAAACATAGAGCATTCTTTTTTTAGTGCTTAGATTAAGCTCTGCCTTTTAACGCTTTAGCGCTTTGATTAAGTTTAGATTCACTCAGTGGTGCTGATATCGTACAGGCTACATGTACTTTGGATCCAAAAAACTAGTTTAACCTAACCATATGTAAAATGGGCCTGTCCTAAGTCAGGAATTTTTTTGTCTAGAGGGGGGTCTTTCTTTGAAGTTTTTAGAGCTGGTTTTGAATTTTACCCATTATGTTTTATTATCCGGGGACAATTTCAAGAGTTAGACAGCGAGCAGTAACCATTGGTCAGGTTGAACACTGCTGGCTGTTTTACATTGTGGATGTTTTAATTGCTGTTGTTAATGTATCATCTCTTTATTCACTATTCATCATATATATTCCTTATTAACTTGGCAAGTCGCATTATATCACTGTAGCTGTAAAAAAACGTGCTTTAATCATGATAAAGTAAATGTAAAATTCAGTGGCATTAGACAAAAATGGTAATACTAGTTGCTAAATGTTGAATCAGGCATGTATATATTACCCGGTATCTTATGCATATAAATTCAACAGTCGATGGCAACTATCGACTAAAATGTCTTAATTGCAACTTGTGTGCACTGCATGTCGTCGGCATATTTTTGTGTTGTACATTTACGGAGAGGACAACCAATAAGTTGGTATAACTTGATGTCCAATCCATTTGCTATATTTGTGATAACAAATTATTAAAAGACTAAGAGACTCCTGTCAAAAAATTGTGCATCTGTAGGATAAAAACAAAGTGCTTATCACACAATTGTATATGCAAAAGGAGAAAATAAAAAAGAGCAATCAACAGAAAACATCATATACAAAGCCCAACACAATACAAAAGAAAGAAAAAAAAACAAAGACGTAAATTTGCATTCAAGAAAAAAACCCACTTCATTTGGGAAGTGAACTTATGCCATAATCACTTTCCAGGTATAACACCTATTCTTTCGAATTTTATCATAGTCTATAAATATCAACAAACAGATTTGTTTACTATGTAATTTGGTATTTTAAAGCCTGGAAATGACCAGTTTGCATTATACATGTATATAATAATATTAAAAGAACTTTTCCAATACAATGTTTTGAAAAAGATGGAGAAATTTCCATTTCCAAGATCAGATTCATTGATACACCGTCTTTGTTTTGGATATTAATTATGTCATATTCTAAAATTATATTTACATGCTATCTCTTAGAAGTCACAGATGACAGACGATTAAGAATTATATATTAAACAATAAATATAAACTTTTCAACACAATATAAAAATGTATGTTTAAATAAATAAAAGAAAACACATACTTAATTAATCGAGTGTTTGGGTGCGCTCGACTTGTTTTACATTGCAAAGTTGATTAAACTCCGAACCATATCGGATCAACAGAAATTTCCGTGAAATAGACAAGACTTCTCATTTCATGTAATGTTTAATAATAATGTTATTTCTTGTATATACTAGAGGAATTATATAATTTTACTCATGCATTTTAAGGCCCTTGTCTTATATATTATTTTCAACCTATAAATTTTCACCAATGTCGTTGTATCTTTAATAATTGAGAAACGGAAGTTGGTGTATGTTGATTTTTATACAGAAAAAACGCTTTTTAACGCCAAAAACTCTTTGACCAATTAGTGTATACTCTGTAAATTTGAGTTTTTATGTAATACAATGTACCTTTTTGTAAAATATGTTGTGAAACAAACAATATATCATATTTTGAAAAGAAAATAGACCTTTCACAGAAGCAACTAACATAATTTTTTTACTATAAAATTTGTCAAAAAATCCACTTTTGCGAAAATTGCACCGTACGACTTTTTGACGACCAAGCTAAAATCAAAGAATAATCATTTTTCTATAAATGTGCAAATTTTCAGCTGTATGTTATGAAGTGAAATTAAACTCTCTTAATAATCGACTTTATTATAGTTGGTCACTGCACTATTATAACAAGATGGTATTTAAAAATCTGAATCTATCATATCATGGCTATAAGGATTCTTTATATGTGTAAATTCTTTATTTCTGTTGTGGACTTTTGATTATATGTGTCTCTCAGGCGTGACGACAACATTTTATATCATTGATGCATATTTTAAAAAGCACAATATGTTTTTGGATATAAACCTTATAAGGCGATGTACCAAAAAGATTGAAATTGACAAACACTACATAAATCTGGTGAACATTATACATGTACAATAAAACTATAACTTCCAAACTGAAACCCAAATTATGACTAATATCAAACTATGCATGGGGTAGAACAAAACTACTTTTTGAAAATCTTGAATTCTACACGCATAATTGCATTGCTTTGATGTTTTCATACACAATGGTGACGCATATGGCTAACTTCGAGAATTAATATGTCACCATCAGCGCTAACAAGTCATGGGTGTTAGAACATAACAAGAGGCTCCCAGGAGCCTGAATCGCTCACCTGGTCTTGATGTCAACCCTATGAAGAACTTTGTAAAACTAAATAAGCTGAACATTTAAGCAAGCAACAGCTTTTTCTCTTTCAGCAAAAGTTTTAATTCTGTAGGCCAAAAATGTGTAACATGTTATTTTAAGGGCCGTCTGACAACTATGACTCTAGAGACCTTTGTTGAGAGCTTAATGAACTGAACATTAAAGCAAGCAACCAATTTTCTTTTTCTGCTATATTTTTTATTATAAACCCCAAAACATGAAAACATGTTAATTTAGGGGCTGTAATCCCTAAAAGGGGTCATCTGAAAACTTCAACCCTATGAATGCTTTTGTTGAGCTAAATGAGCTGAACATTTAAGCAAGCAACAGCTTTTCTCTATCTGCAATAGTTTTCATACTATAGGCCAAAAACACTATTTTTAGCCTTTAAGGGGCTGTAACCCCTATAAGGGGTCATCTGACAACTTTGATCCTATGAAAACTTTTGTAGAGCTAAATGAGTTGATCATTTAAGCAAGCAACAGCTTTTCTCTATATGCAATAGTTTTCATTCTATAGGCCAAAACACTATTTTTAGCCTTTAAGGGGCTGTAACCCTTATAAGGGTTCATCTGACAACTTTGACCCTATGAAGACTTTTGTAGAGCTAAATGAGCTGAACATTTAAGCAAGCAACAGCTTTTCTCTATCTGCAATAATTTTCATTCTATAGGCCAAAAACACTATTTTTAGCCTTTAAGGGGCTGTAACCCCTATAAGGGGTCATCTGACAACTTTGATCCTATGAAAACTTTTGTAGAGCTAAATGAGTTGATCATTTAAGCAAGCAACAGCTTTTCTCTATATGCAATAGTTTTCATTCTATAGGCCAAAACACTATTTTTAGCCTTTAAGGGGCTGTAACCCTTATAAGGGTTCATCTGACAACTTTGACCCTATGAAGACTTTTGTAGAGCTAAATGAGTTGATCATTTAAGCAAGCAACAGCTTTTCTCTATCTGCACTAGTTTTCATTCTACAGGCCAAAAACACCATTTTACGCCTTTAAGGGGCTGTAACCCCTATAAGGGGTCATCTGACAACATTGACCCTATGAAAACTTTTGTAGAGCTAAATGAGCTGATCATTTAAGCAAGCAACAGCTTTTCTCTATCTGCAATAGTTTTCATTTTAGAAGCCAAAAACACTATTTTACGCCTTTAAGGGGCTGTAACCCCTATAAGGGGTCATCTGACAACTTCGACCCTATGGACACTTTTGTAGAGCTAAATGAGCTGAACACTTAAGCAAGCAACAACTTTTCTCTATCTGTAATAGTTTTCATTTTAGAAGCCAAAAACATGAAAAAAGGCTATTATTTGCCTATAAGGGGCCGTAACTCCTATAAGGGGTCATCTGACAACTTCGACTCAATGAAGACTTTTGTAGAGCTTTTGATGCTGAAGCAGTAGCGTGGCATCAGATTTCATCTATCTCTTATACTTTTTGATTTATAAGCCAAAAACAGTAGTCTGACCCCCCTGGTCTATTTTTAGTAACAATGGCCATGTTTTTTGACGGATCAAAAATCGAAACACAAGTTTGGTGCAGGACACCCTAAATATCAATCATACCAAGTTTCATTGAATTCTGTTCAGTAGTTTCAGAGGAGAAGATTTTTGAAAAATTGTTAACGGACGACGACGACGACGACGACGACGACAACGACGACGGACGCCAAGTGATGGTAAAAGCTCACATGGACCTTTGGTCCAGGTGAGCTAAAAAGTCGTACGTACGCATGTCATAAGTTCAGGGGAATTGCTAAAAACCTATTTAAAGTATTTATAATTTTCGGTAATTTTATACAAATAGAACAGAAATTTAGCACATGTAGCATGGTCGTGAAGATTATCAGCTAAGATTATATATTTATTGTAAATAAATATCATAACAAAATATGTTATTTGCAAATTCAAGCCTTCAACTTTTTCAAGTCTCCTCCTTATACGTTTAAAACAGATTGACATTGAAATCGGTCATATTACATGTATTATAAGCAAAAAATAGATTTTGAAATGAACATATGAAAAAGACATATATCAAATTCTTATCGTTTTCTGTAATTATAAATAAAGATTTTTCTTTTGTTTATATTGATAAACCATTGTATATCATATTTATTTGCATCATGACAAGTTTATTTTAGATTTCTTTCAGTGAGTTAAAAGCTGCAAATGTATTCAAGATAAAATAATTAACACAGCGAAAACTTATCTTACAAAATTGAATCCTTGCGATGCGCAAGGTTGGCTGGTGCATCAATATTGTTTTAAACATCATCTACTGAAACTATGTGGTTTGGGGTGTAGGAGGGGTTGGGGAGGAAATTATAGCATATTCATATGTTACCTTCAATTAGAAAATTCTATTACGAAATCTTTACCTATGATATAAATTTCTTAACAATACGGTTTTGGGTTTGAGGGTACATTTATGACATATGTAATGATTTCCTCAGACGATACTTTTACTTACTTTATTTTGAATATCGCATTTTACTATCGGGCTTTCTCCGATATGTTAGTACTTGATTTTGTCTGCTTTTGCTGGCTATTGGTAGATTGACTCGGCCCAATGGTTTAGTTGTTATATGAACTATTTTGTTTTAAGTTTAATTTTGTACATTTCGATCAGAGGAGTGTGCCATTATTCGAAAGCCAACGTAAAATATGCATTTCAAAACTTGTTCAAATCATTATCAAAATTGTCTGCATTATCAACACAGAATTTGATTGTGACGTCATTAATTCTCTAATTTCATCCAAATTTTCACCTTTTTCGTCAGTCACAAAAAAATGCTCATATAGGGTTATTTTTCTCCCCGGTTGTTGTCTTCACTCAAATCATTTTAAGGGAGACATCGTGCGCTTATACCCAAATATC
The DNA here is from genome assembly GCA_963971305.1 of Arcuatula senhousia. NCBI lineage: Eukaryota > Metazoa > Mollusca > Bivalvia > Mytilida > Mytilidae > Arcuatula > Arcuatula senhousia. Next base: position 28,319,713 of record OZ020315.1, read on the forward strand.
ATATTTCGATTTCTCAGATGAGTGCAGATGTTGGGTTGTCCTAGGGTAGTTTTGTCTTTCTTTTACCGGATTTGACACACTGAATCGACTGTTGGCAACGCGACGGGTGTGCTATAGCAAGAGGGAACTGCTTACTTTTCCGTACCTACTGAATTCACTCTCATTACGGCTAGAGTGAAAGTCAGTAGTTTTTTTTAATGTTTTACATGTTGTCTGGGGTTTTTTTTTGCCCCTTCTCGTTAACAGGTCTTGACTTTGACATTCGTATGCTCAAAGGTCATATCCCCCGATTCTTGCATCAAAAATATAACAAATACAGAAGGACGACAGGTTCAAACATAAACTTTGACAAAAATTCTGTCTGAAGACCTAATTATATAAGGCATATATAAAAAAAAACACTAGTAGATGCAAAATGATCCTTCTAAATACATGTATGTTTTAAAGAGAAAATGTACAGACCTATTCGGAATATCAGTGTTTAGACCAAAGTCTTGCATGACTATCAGACGTGATAAGATAAAAATATCTGAACAAATCTAAACTAAATGCAAGGATTCAAGTCTCTAGTTGTTGTTGATCTTTAATATCCGTTTCAGACAATTGTTAATATATTTGTATATGTTTCGGGATCAAACAAGCTATTATACGGTCCAATCCTCCCGTTTATATAACCCATATAGCAAGACAAGAAAAACAAATACGAGTTCCAATGAATGTAATAACACAATTGTGTAAAAGTAAAGCCATCTAAAACATATATGGATTGAAATGAAATTTCCATCTACTGATTTTTCATTGTCCAACTAAATAGAATTGGAATTATCATGCTAAAGAAACAATGTTAGGGAGTTGCCAAAATGACGTCTTGCTCATTCGTTCCTTGAAATCTGGGAAGGAATGCACATTTATTTATCGAATAAGTGTGGTTAAAAAAGAGGTTGGATTGACATTTTAAAGGAACTAATTTTTTTAACACGCCTTTGATCCTATTGTTAGAGGTAGGAAAGAAAGCAGAACAAAATGTAAATTACCGGCTAGTTTACAAATAAAACACCGGCTGAACAGACTTAATACAAATGTATAAAAAGATATTCAAACAAAAGTAGAATGAGTTATATGCAAAAACATATATCCTCTTATCATTTTCTTTAAAAAAAACATATTTTGTTTTCTTTTACAATTATGATTTTTTCATATCATATTTATGACTATTATGAATGGTTTATTTAAGTTTTATTTAAGTGTTTTTGAAGATGTTTATTTAAACAGATAAGTAAGAATAAAATGAAATCTTTTCTACATATAACACAATCGGGTGATTTGTACATTATGTAACTCTGGTATATTTGGTGCATTCAAACTGAATTTTAACCAGCATTTAAATTAAAAGATGAACAATTCCTTTACCTCCTATTAAAAAATACACTTAATTGTAACCTTTTGTTACATATCCCCCTTTATAAACTGCTACATTCTACATAATACTTTTCATAGAAGTTAAACATGTTGTATGCATTTAGTCTACCCGGAATGGTTCAATTATCATACATATTATCTAAATTACTAAATTCATGTTGTTTCATCATGTACTTTCTATTCTGTCCTATTCAGTTCTGTCCACTGTTGATTAATCATTTTTGTGGGAACCATTTTTTGTGGTTTGGTGTAAATGGAACAATTTCGAATCTTATTTGCTGTTTAAAGCTCTGCAGCACATAGATCGATGTTAATTCTTTGTTTCGTTGGATATCAAATTTCGTGAGTAAAGGCCACCCACGAAAACTAGGGAATTTGATTCCCCATGAATAATAATCTGAGCACAGATTTCTAAAATAACAAATCAGAGACAATCTATCCATAAAAACAAAGGTGTAGATTGATGCTTATAGAGCAACTGGTATATTAACAAAGCCCAGTGTTAGTCCCGGATGGACAAAAGTCCCACCATTAGCGATTCGCTTATCGATTATAATTCACTTAAGAGCGCTTAGAACCCTGTTGTCTAGTCGAGACCTTATCTAACATAAATGGAAGATTGCACCTTGCAGGAAAAGACCTGGTTTTAATTGTTTTATATACTCATTTCACTTATTTCTATCTCTATTCAATTAAATACTGTGGATTTATCTATTTTCGTGGGTATCAATTTTCGTGGATTGATGAGAAGGACCATTTCATGGATTTTTAAATTCATGATTCTTAAATCTGCAGCATACAGATCAATGTTAAATTTTCTTTTCGTTGGATATCATATTTCGTGGGTCAAAGCACGAAAACAACGAAAATTGATACCCCTCGAATAATGTTACAACAGTATCTGATTTGCCTAATTGAAATTGTTTAGCAAAAGCTTGTTTTACTAATGAAATACAACTATATATGTCAAAAAAAGTTTTTGTAATAATCTCTTGTGACTTACTTACTCATCTTAAATGAATTGGTGAAATTAAAACTGAATATCCGGCCTGTAGCAATTATTTACCTGAAACCCAAAGCTAAATATATACATTATCTCTCAGATTGTTATGACAAAGGCCTGGATTTTACCCTTAACTGTTATATAAAATTTGATCTACACAATAAAAGCTCTGCTAGAACATTTAGATCCAACAATGTCTAGGTGCTGTAACTAAACGTTTCTATCATATCCAATTGACAATTTAAACAAAAACCTAAAACGACTATAGGGAACGGAATATTTAATTTTGCTTTATAATAAAACTTTTTTTCAAATTTTTAATCACTGTAAATCTGTAGGACAGTGTTAAATTGTTTTAAATTGATAAAAAAGGCAAGATGGTATTTTGGTATAAAATTATAGTATGATGTAGCTTTAAATTCAAAATGAATAGGCAGGATGGAAAAAAAATATCCATTGTCCCCACCCTGCCAAAAAAAATCAAAAAGTTTATCCTTAAGCATTTTTAAAACTGACATAAAATAGCCTAGAGCTTTGTTGCAATTTTGTCTTACGATCGATAACTGCGGGTTTTCCTAAGAGACAAACATTTTACATTGGAGTGGCATCAAAGTCTTCATTTCAAGTTTAAATTTCTCACGCAGTCTTGAATGTGCAACCCGTATATTCAAGATTATTTTGTCTATTTTACAGTTTGAGAGTTTGTGGTGATTTTCCATACGACGGAAAGTACATTAGATATTTATCTAAAACTGTTCTATTTTTATACAGTTTTTACTGATTTTGTTCTTTTATCAGCAGTCAATGAACTGTCATTCAAGGCATTCATTTTTCATCAACAATTTTTTTCCGATTGCTCTTTTTATTGTTTTTTTGCTATTTTAATTGGTACATACTTTAATCGTAATAATTTTTATAATTAGACACTTCTTATGGTATTTTGACCAACGGCAATATTTACAACCGTTTGGCTGCTTTCACCATCTTGCATGGCCACCTGGGTAGTTGGAATAGTCGGTCAAATCCTGGGGCAAGTTTAGGTGTCTAATAACCTTGACACAAAAATATCTACAAATGACAACAAGAGTAATGTTTAATTAACTGTCATTAGTTACTTGCTAAGCAGCAACTGGCATAATTGCAGATAAGACTAATTATTGAAGAGCTAATACGTCAACGGTAGATCCTTCATCAAAAAAGATTACTTTCATCTTCTAAATAAATCAATTTGTCATTTTATGTGCAAGTTTTAATTAATGTTCAAGATTTTAAAATGAACATAAAAATAATATCATAAGAGAACATATGAACCCAAATAAATAAGTCGTATTTTAAGGAAGCCTGTCAATTGCAAAGCTTATTTGGTAGATAAATATAACTTTAAGGATGCAAATAAATAGGTCCTAATTAAAGGAGAGTAGATCACTTACCAGATATAGTTAGTTGTGTGATTGGTGGCTTTGGTATGTGTAAATGACAACTAATTATTGCTACAATATTTTTAAATCGACGTGATTGTGTTTAATGTGTATATCTATATAGACCGTAACTGATCCTAATAACGGTTTCCTGAAAAAAAAATGGTTTTCATTGGTGAATATGTTTATAGTTAATAAATCATTGTAAGAAAAATGTTTTCCAGTAAAATTGCTGGAAAAGGTTACGATTCCTTATTGTATCTTAAGCATTTTCAAATGAACAAGACATTGTTCTTGACCTCATCCGAGTGAACAAGGCTCTCAATTGCTGTCTTTAGGAACAATGTAAAAAGGTTTATGATGTTCGCCAAAACACTGGAAGAGACCTTACCTCACCCTTGTTTTACTTGCGTATATCCAGGGGGGAATTAATAAAAACTTAAGATTATCATAGTTCAAATTGTTTGGAATCTACATGTTTGAAGTTAAAAAGTGACTGCTTCTAACATGTCTGGACAGTAATAAAATGACATTTACAAGTCCTTGGTCTGGAAAAAAAGATTGCAACCTTGAGAGCCAGACCATAAATGTGATTTCTATATATATTGCTATCTTAATACCAAAAGCGGTACAATTTTTAATAAAAAGGCATTAAAGAATGTTTGAATTGAAGACTAATACAGATTTTCTCTTAACTTCGATTGTCTAAATTCTGCTCCTGTTTATGTCCTATCTTGTCTTGTTATCACGCGAGATCTTAAATATGTCACAATAATTTATCACACAAGGTAGTCATGGTAGTATTAAATGACAAAAAATCAGAGAACTAAAGTGAATAACTTGATCTCCGTCTTTCATGGATTGACTTGGGTGGTCATTTTGGTACAAAGTATTTTGTAAAAATAACTATTTAGATATTTGAGTTATCTGTTGCATGTTCATTACCGTGATATAGCTAAGCTGGTAGTGCTTGTGAACAAGCCAACTTATTTGAGAATTTTTGTCTGCCAATTGAAGTGCAATGAACTATTCAACGGTCACTGACAAAGATATAGATTACATAACTAAAAAACTTAGAAGTAAGAAATTGATATAAATGTGTCTGTATTTCTGTATCATATTAACCTTGGGAACCATTCTACATTAGTCAGGGTTGTAAATTTATCAAGCAATTGTACAAGAACTATATATGGACACGAAATATCATGAAGTAATCACAATAAATAATGTAAATCTAATTACATAAAATTACCTTTTCAACATTACATTATTACAAGTATACTGTGCGCTTTCTACAAAATATATGTGACATAATGCCTACAAAGTCATAAATCATTAATTTGATCTATACAAAGAGCGACCAGAGAAAGTTCCGTTTTGTTTCATTAGCAAACATTTAACAGTCCATTGGGACGGAAATGTAAATTTCATTTTTAATGTTCACCCAGAGACTGTCCATGACTTAAAACTGACATAGACATTCCCTCTCTTTTGGTGGTGTGGTAAGTATTTACTTTACACAGTAGCTGGCATAATGATGGTGTCGTAAAACCCTGAATGGCATAGCATAAATTAATGAAATACAAATGACAACAAAGTTCCAGACAATAAATTTGGCTACGCCTGACGCACGTTTCGTCTATTCAAGACTCATCAGAGGCGCTCTACTAAAAATATTGAAAATGCCAAACACTATATGAATATGAAGAGCATAGAACAATAAAACCGAAAATACGTAAACTGGGGAACCAAATTATTACTAAGATAATCAACCTATGTCTGGTGTAGGAAGAACCTTAGGGTATAGACAATATTGAAATTTGGACGGATAATTTAAATCTTTGATGTTTTCTCCAACTCAAAAGTGTTGGTGCCGGATCGGGCTAACCTCGGGGAATTAAAACTCCACCAGTAGTGTTCGAAATACAAATGACAACAAAGTTCCAGACAATAAATTTTGCTACGCCTGACGCGCGTTTCGTCTATTCAAGACTCATCAGAGGCGCTCTCTGAACCTGTAATCTTTATGACAAAAAACATCATTTAGATTAAAGGTCATAAACTTTGACCACAACAACAGTTAAATTGTATTTCCAAAGTCTGACTTAGTGGTACATTGTTTTATTTATCACTCATATCGATAGAAGAAAATGAGATGTGGAATAAGTGTACGCGAAACAACCTACAATAAATACGTAAGTTAAAAAAATCCCTAATGGAAAACAGCCAGCAGCCTTCATTGTGACCAGCAGCGGTCGCTTAAATTATCCGTCTAAATTTCAAAATTGTCTAAACCCTAAGGTTTTTCCTACCCCAGACATAGGTTGAATATCTTAGTAATAATTTGATTCCCCAGTTTGGTATTTTTGGTTATACTGTTCTATGCTCTTCATATTCATACAGTGTTTGGCATTTTCAATTTTTTTGGTAGAGCGCCTCTGATGAGTCTTGAATAGACGAAACGCGCGTCAGGCGTAGCAAAAAATTTTTGTCTGGAACTTTGTTGTCATTTGTATTTCACGCTGATGTTCTATTGGCCCTGAATTGAAAATAAACTACATATGATTCAAGCCCAATCCTAAAGTGCGATGAAATAACATTTTCTTGACAAAAACAATGAACATAAATTGGACTAAATACAAACAAAAGCTTTGATAAAGATTCCTGGCTTAGGACAGGCACATAAAAAAAATGTTTGAACAATCCATCGAAGAAACTTCTGAATTTTTTCTTCCAAAATCTCTCCTACGAGTGGGCTCAGTCTTGCGTTACATGCAAATGTTTTAATACCTCATAAAAAGGCAATACTTAAAGGCTAACACAATTTCACAAGAAGAACATTTTTCTACTGGAATGGACAAAACCTACTTGAAAGTACTAGATTTAATGGACTATTAAAGTGTCTAACATTTTTTAGAAATTTAGTATATTTTCTTTGAAGTAAATCATGTAAAATCAAGATCATATCCAGTAAAATCAACAGTTACTACACAAGACACTACTGGACCAAACTTGGAGATGAAAATGAACTCTAATATTGCAAACAAGGCATGTCAAGTAAATTACGTTTGTTCAACAGATTGTTAGTTTCATTAGTGATTTGAAGAAGAGATTATTCTATTTAACGCTGTTGCGTGTGTTAATGAGTTGGTTTTACTATTTCCCTTGTTTTTGGAACAACAAATTGTGATCTAATTAATTTTCATGCGGCCATCGTTCACCCACAAATTTAACAAAGAACAGATAATAACATGTTTTGCTTTGTACATGTTGTATAACATTGATGCACATCTATTACACACACCTATGCAAGTTGTTGTTTTATGTATTATAATTTATTTTATAACTTTTCGAATTGGTAACATTTGTAGAAAAAACTCTGTTTAGTTAAGGTTCTAGCAAAACAATCATATACATTATTAGGCGAGCGGCGGATATCGAAAAAGTCGTCTAATTAAAAAGTTTAAATTACCCAAAAACCTCATGAGATTTTTTGAACTCAAATAAAAGGTTGATTATTTTATATTATGGATATATATGTTTGACAAGTCGAATATGGTCAGAAGATATCAAAAAAATTTATTTTGTACATGTACCCTATGAAAATCTCTAACGGCTTGATTTTTTAAATTATTTTTTTAGCTAAAAAAACACACAAGAAAAAAAAATTTAAATCACATCATAAAATATTTTGCCCAATTCTTTGTTTGCAATTGAAATTTTCAAAAACATTAATAGCTTTCTACAATTTTTATCGAATCAAAAATCACGAATAAAAGTAGCAAAAATACACGTTAATTTCAACTTGTGCAACATTAATTGTCATTAAAATCAAACTAATTGTATGCTTAGATCAGGAAAATGTTGTAAGGCTACTTTTTAGTTAAAACTGCATACTTCTGACGAATGATAATAAAGTTATACTTAATTGAATATGTACGATTTCCAGAAAATTGACTGCAGATGACTCGGAATCCTGTTGGAGTGTTCCGTATTTTCATTTTAACTATAATCTGATTGATTAGTAATTGTAAGAAATTTCATTTTTGGTGTAATTATGAAGAATATGTGCTAGTTTTGGGTTTGTGTGAACACAAGAAATTTTTTATTTGGTCTTTGCTTTTATTTTTAACCTGCGATGTTTGATAAAAGCAGAGTTTTAAAAATTTGTGAAAGGTGTACTTGACTTTTGAGGTGCGTTTGTTATGTTGAGCTGACTAAAAATTCGATTGCAGAAAAATGATAAATTAATGCCGTATATTTTGGCGAAAATATTGAAATTATGTTACTAAACTATCTATTTGAAACTAAAAGTATAAACTGTGCACGTAGGCATCCAGAAGCAAATCAAGATAATTTCGAAAAAAAGGGGGAGGGCTCTACATAAAACCTTGCTGTTGAAGATGTTCATGACAGTTTTGCCTAAAATCTAAAAAAAAAATTTACATTTTGTCTTTAAGCGACATTAAGGGGCTCCCGGAACACCCTATCTGCTGGAGCCGTCATTGTACAATGATTTGGCTGTCTTTTGAACTTATGACTGACGCTTAAAAAGTTATAATCTTTTAGCTCAAATTGCACAATGTTCTGACCATTTTCGAGGCGTCAAACTAATATGTTCTGAGAGCCAAAACTTTCATCCCTCTATTAAAACCAAAATATCTCTCAAGGTTTGTTATTAAGTTATAGAACTTTAAAGTTTCTTATGTGTTTTTTAGTTAATTTTTCGATGATTTTCTTTCTTTTTTCTGTGCAAAGTTATTGTTCTCAACTTAACTAGTTCGATTCAAGATATTTTTGTTGGTTTTTGATTCATATTCCGTTTTAAACATGTTAATGGTAACTCAGTACACTTTTTATTAAAAACCTAATATTCTGGTATAATCCACAAATGTCGTGTTTAACACAACCTATACGACGGGCCATAATGGTGTACTTTGTGAGGGGAAAATACATGCTCTCTTCGCATGATAAAGAACATCATTTTTTTTCTCATTTTCCAGTTGCAGTCATTTACCTTTTTGGTCTTTTGTTTACACCCCACTTCTCATGTTATAGCTTTTATGTTTACCTTATGTTTATCTCATCTGTCAATTCATTATTTGCACTGCTTGCAAGTAAAACAATGTTTATTATATAATAACCGAAATGATTTTAGTTTTTCTTCTACAAATCAAAGTACAAAGAACTCATCCTAAGCCAATAACATATGTTAAGATTATGTAACTAACAAAGTTAAACATGGAAATGGATATAGATGTGTCTATTTGTCAGTATCATGTTATCCCTGGGAGCTATTAACTTCTAAACGAGGACTGTAAACATATCTGAGTAATCAATAAAGAAAAATATATGTGCACGAAAAATGAAAGAAGCAAAGAAAATGGGACATTCGAGTGTCAAAAGTCCGAAAGGGCAACGATGAAACCGGTAAACACGAATAAAAAAGCACAAAGAAACACAAAACACAAAATCAACCGAACGGAAATCAACAACTTTAACTCAAGTCGTAATAAGAGAGAAGTCAGACGAGAAAGCGGTTCCTGCCTGCAGTTCAATAAAGGTTTTAATTTAGTTATAGTGCATATGCTTATTTTAGGGAGAAACTTGGGACCTGGGTGGCCGAGTGGTTTAAAACACTTGTTTAACCACGCCATTGATTACTTCTCAGTTGGTGTTCGAGTTCCGCTTGTAATTGACAAATAATTGGACTTCCCTATCTGTATGTGATAAGATTTGTCAGTTGCCTGCTAAAAGTCGCTGGTTTCCTCCAGGTACTCCGGGTTCCTCCACCAATAAAACTGACCGCACTATATGACCCAGTTGAGTCGAAAAGGGCGTAAAAAACGCACACATATACACACACTCGCTCACAAGGAATAACTTTTCATTAGCAGCAATTAAATAAAACTTAATGAAAGATCGAAGCCAAAACAAAAAGAAAAAGATGAACTCTATCCAAAATGCTAAAACAAGATAGCCAAAAATAGCATGGAAGATATCGACTTATTCACTACAAAGATAGAGACCTTGTGTGTTTTTTTTAAATACATTAGAGGACATTAGTCACAAATAATAATGTACATATAATCTTATCCTGTAAACATTGAAAAATTTAGAGAGGGCTAGCTGGTTTGTACAAAATTTACGCGAAACATGACCGACAAAAGTATATTTTTCCTAACCAATCTCAAAAAATGTTTCGTGCAAAAAATTGGTCACAGAATTTACAAGCAGATTATGGCAATGTTTAGTATAATTTTCTTTTCATGGGAGAGACTGTGTGTTGTAGTTAGTATTTTTGAAACGTAGTGAAAGGTCTTCTAGTAGAGTTGTGTCAAGAAAGAGTAGGATAATTGTCCTAGACGAGGATCGAACCCCGAACCATAGTTTAGAAGTCCGTCGCGTTAACCATTTTACCCCCGGCTCTCCTTCTTGGAAGTTATTCTAATTTAGAAAAAAAAGATTGTAAACACTTCGTATGAATAGTTCAAGAATAATATGAAACATTTTTATTCAATTTAGGGCCCTCATAGTGAAGGGTCATATCAATGATACATGTAGCAAGGAATAAACTTTTTTTAATTAATACATAGATTTTGTCTGGCCCAATCTTCAAATTCATTTAGATTATATCAATACAATAAAAGAAAATAGCTTAGTTATTTAGAAAACTACAGTGAGTTTACTTCCATTGCTAAACTATCTTGTACACATCAAATTTGATGCCGATACATTACATCTTTTATTCATTATCCATACTGTCATTACTGTATACCAAAGTAATCTTAAAGTATAACCCTGATACAAATAGAAATTGTTGTCGCCTACATAAATCAAATTTGACATTATGTTGATTTATAGTAAAAATGAAATTATTTTTACCTCAAAACAGTTAATAAATTATGCCAATATCTGCTTTATAATTAGTAAATTTATATGATTTACAATTAATCCTTAACATTCTTGAAAATGATATAAGATGTAGTTCCTCATATGTTTGCGTCTTATCTTTATATCTGAAATGTATTTTGTGTATAGTATAAAGAAACTCCATCTTTACGCAGAAAAATCTACTACAAGAAAATCACTATAAAGAAAGTTGTACGTTTAAAGGTTAATGACATTTGAAAAGTCAACAAAATCCAAAGTTGATGTCGGTAAACCAAGCGTATATTCCGAATACTCCCGCAAGCAGCATTGGAATCGAATACAGTTAGAATATCAAATGATTCTAATCATCGACCATTGAATTTAGCTGCTTAATGATTTCTTTTAGTTTCTCTTTTCGTGGGAACGTTGAATTGGCTAGACTTTAAACCATAGAACGGCTTAACTGTGCGTTTGTGCCATACACTAGTACTTTTCGTGGCACTTTTACTCTATCCGACAATTTACTGAATATCTGGCCTAATCTTACTTAAAGAGGATCCTCGTAGATTTTGTACCTTTCCTATGTTACGTCTGATTCGGAAATAATTTTAGACAATTGATCATGTTTTTCTACAAATTTATAAGGCCCTCTGTCCTTTTTTTCGAATGATATTTTTAAACAGAGGACAAGAGTGTCGCATATATTGTTTTAAGTGTACATTATCATTAGACGTAGTTTAAAATGTTCGTCTAACTTATTTTTCTGGTGCTTTTGAACCAGATAGTCGATTAGTTGATTGTTTTTTTATCTACAAAATACAGATATGTACTTTTATATCTCAACATTTTTAAATGTTATTGATACTAATTAGTTCTACAATGCAATCAACGATACACCATTCTTTTACACTTGAAACCTATAAAGCAAGAAAAGGGAAATAAAATAATCACGAAGAGAGTTATAGCTTACGAAGGTAGTCAAAGCCACGTACCATATTTTATTTGATAAGCATTGTACTATGTGCCATTGAATTATCCATTACCTCATAATTTAGTATTTTATTTTTTTTTTCAACTTTTGGCGAAAGCTTTAATGATCAGACTTTTCTAGACTCAACTTTCCCAACAAACATTCGCATATCGTTTTAGGAGACAAATAATTATGTTAATAATCAATAGAGCTTTTAATGTCATTATGTTGTATAAAAATATTCTATGGAGTTACCTTAATCCAGCAGCATTTGAATCAAAATAAAAAAATAACCAAAACTGTCGACAATTTTCTTTTTAAGTGGTGGATCCAGGATGCACGGGTTACTTTATTTGGAAAAAATACTGTTTTTTGAGAATGGAAAAATAAATACCTCTTCTTCTTGGCTCCTCTTTTAAAGAATAAATGAATCTACCTCTGTTTGAAGTGTTGACAAATAAAACTGTATCCCTTAGAACCGTCTTATGTTTCATTAATGAAGCTGAAGCTTCCATCCTTAATACTCAGAAAGTGAGAACTAATCAGGATTGAAGATATAGTTAGGAAGGTCGCCTACGTAGAACTTTATTTTATATAGATGATTGGAGTAGCATTAGAGATCAATTAGCATGGAAAACAACAATACAAATGTATGGTTTATGATATTGGTGGTCTCTTGCATTGCTATAGTAGTAAACGGATATAAAACTGTTCAGGTACTGTAAATGAACTAGTATTTATTTATTGTCTAATTGATTTTAAGCATTTGGATGGTTTAAACGATTGTTTCGAATTGTTTGAAAGTAAGCATTAGCAAGGTAGTACAGTGGTCTAACAACGAACATCTTTTCTGAACATGTTACTTATTTCAGGCAAAGGCAAAAATATTACTATTTATTGATTAAAGGTTGTTGGTATGATAAATTATAAGTTTGAAATAAAACCTAACTGTATATTTCATTTTATAACATTTCCCTTACTTTTTTTTCAAGGGAGAAAATTTTTATAAAATGTATTGGGAAATTCATTTTAGTTTTTCCAACTTATTTTTATAACATGAATGACAACCTCATGATTGTATCATTTATTTTCATAGAACTAACAAAAATGGAAGTTTTGACAAAATATAAGAAAAACCTATCCTGTGAAATTTGAAAAAAGTAATAAAAACTGTTTCCTCCTACATAAAAATAGCCAAATTTAAACAATTTTTGAACAAGTTTTTACAAAAAGTAAGCACAAAATGACCTATTCTTTTTATTTTATTTTTTCAAACATATTCACTTAGGTACTTGTTTTGACAAAGATTCTATCCTATCGATTTTTTTCAACTGTACCACCTTTAACTCGAAAATTAGGAATATTATATAGATCGACTTTCAGCTTTTCTTTCGGTTGACTCGTTTGATCTTTATACATACTATTTGGTAAAAAATGAAATTGAAGTTTGAAAAGCTGTTTGTTATCATTTGATAGAATTAGTTAATTCAAAACTTTCAAAAAGGTTGTATTCCTCATGACGTTCAGACAGTCGATGGCACATTACAATTTACGAGTATCATTTAGCCTTCTTTGTTAACTTGATTAATTTCTAACAGAAAATAGAAATGATTTTTTTTACCTGCCCATTAATTTCTGCCAAATGCTATTTAAGCGTCATGCAGGTATTAAGGTGGTTGATTTAGTTATGAAAAAAAAATCATATTCAAGGAGTAACCTCTCATTAGGAACATTTGAATTCAATCATTGAAAAATTGAAAACCAAAAGTGTTGACCAAAAAGCGTGCACTCATACCCCCAAAACAGGGACACCAAATACAGCACCTATGATATCAAAAATGGTAAAACAAAGTTTCAAATACATATATTACATTGGTTAATCCGTGTCATTTCGTTAAAGTTTTGAAATCTATTGATCGCCAAAAAGAGTTTGATGGATAAATCATTCATTAATGCTCAAAAATGTTAAGACTGTCGAATTGATCATCTTTGGTAAATTCATATTTCCCCAAAAGGCTGGATAGGTGTTGAATTTTCGCTGACTTCTCTATAAATCCCTTTTAGAGAGAAATGAAATCGACGCTTTTACTTGTATAAGCTACACATAAACTTACCTACAATGTTACATTTCAGAAAGTGTTAAATAGTTTTCTGCCTTCATTTATACATTGAATGCAATATATTTGAGTTTTATTGGTGTGTAAAAACGTGGACTTAAGCGCATTTTTAATGAAGCGCTAAATATGCGCAAAGGTCTATCAATATATATAATTACATTCCGATAAAATATAATAAATGTTTGCACAGAAAACTGCACGAAATGCATGGTTTATCTTTTTTTAATTACTCCGTGCAAGTCGTTGTTTAGGTGGCACGTACAAGCGAGTTTCATCGAGAAGTAAAACTGCCTTATTAACCAATCTAAATTGTCGTTATAATTAAGAAAGTAAATATTTTCAGTTAATTTCCAATTTAATAGCCAACAAAGACACGTACATGACGCAATTGTCATCATTTGATCAATTGCATTTATTTTGTATGCAGCAACCGATAGCAAAAGGGGAAACAACCGAAACTGACAAAAACTCTTTCGTATTTTGTTTTATATCAAGCTTTTCATTGACACCACTTTGTTATATTCAAATTGCTTAATCCTTAAAGTTTATGTTTTCAGTAATTGTATAGTTAATATAAAGAGTTTTTAAATTTTTATTTGATACTGATATCGCTCTGTTTAAGCAGTCAAACTTAACTTGCTTCATATCGATATGTGATATCATAAAAGTGACTACAGGTCGCTTTTAGGACACACCCTCTTTAGATATTATTAAGGTTATACCATATATAAGATTGTTAGGGTCGCAGTACGATAATATATTGATTACTTTCAAATTGTTTTGTTTAAGAAACTTCGGACAAAAAAAGGGATTTGTAATATAAATGATATAACGTTAAATTGACAATAAAACCATTGGGCTCAATTCACATAACTGGATCTCTAACCAAGGTTCATTGTCTAACTCTGGTATTGGGGGAATCTTTTTTGACAATATTTGCAAGGACATTCAAAGAAAATTATGCTACAATTTAGAGATTGTCGAATTTTCAGGCCCGTACGTTAATAAATGAAAACCCCAGTGCACGTTAAAACACGTTTGTATAATTTGAAAAGAGACTCCTTTAAAACCACCAATTCAAACACTGCAAATAGCAGAAGACATCAACATTAGTCTAAAGCTTTTTGGTTGCATTTCTAGTAATTAAAAATTAGTCTAAAATTGTTAGTAAGATACACACTAGACATATATGAAAAAAATATTGAGTTCTTTGTAGACTACAAGTATTGCAGTCAATACATATTTGCTCAGATATAATTATCACGGTGTCGATTATCGCCGCTGATGGACCAAAGGTACCCGAGGGTAATCACAAGCCTGGCCATCAGACTTGTTTGACACGAAATTACCATTTATTTAATAATATTTATCTTGGAATTCCTGATGGTTAAATTCTTAATTGTTTAAAACACCAGGTTTCTTTCCTTGTACTGCAAATAGTCGATACCCTCGGTGCTGGATTTTGCTTCCCTGTTCGAACCTTTTGGCTTTGAGTACTTTTCATTTAAAACTTTTGGTTTTTGTCTTTCCAATGTTTTGATTCAAAGCTGGTCCTTGAAAAATCGATATACAACATAACCAAATTAAACGTTTCTTAACCCGTTATGGTGTTGTATCTAAACGATTCTGTGTTGACTGCAGGGCATTTTGACTGAACGCTGACTGAAAGAAGCAGAGGTACCAATGGGGTATCCGAATGTCAAAAGTCCGAAAGGGCGAAGACAAAACCAGTAAACAGCAACAAGAACGGTACCAAAACAGACAACATGTAAAACATAGAAACAAAAAAATGACTGAATATCAATCAATAACGCCAACTCAAGTCGAAAAGAGAGTGAACTCAGATGCTCCGGAAGAGTAAGCAGTTCCTACTTGCTATAGCACACCCCGCATTGCCGCCAGTCAAATCAATGTGTCAAATCCTGTAAAGGAAGACAAAACAAAATGAAAGTCGTATCAAGCTTGAACAGTTTTGCATGAAGAAATATTAAGTAAACATGGCCATAACGGATCTTTTTTTAAATTGCATTGCATTGCATTATGGGATTGATATTGCCCTCCACGTCGTTTATTGGTGATAACGTTATTAACGAGCGACGTTTACAAGGAAGGAAGTTTAATTTCTAAATGGAACCCTTTTTAAGCTGCAAGCTAGAATTTTATTCAGTGTTATAAGTGATGCCAGACACATCCTTTGTTGAAAAAATGTTTTAAATAAACATTGTATACTGTTTTGATGTTACGTAACACTTTTGCAGATAGTATGGTAATTTAAGAATATTTACCCCGTTTCGATAATACCTTAGAATCAATTCTAAATTTGCAGATGTTTTTCGTCGTCATGTTGCAGTTATTAAGATAAATGACTTCTTGTACAAAAACTATGCAAATTTTATTCTTTGAGTATCTTTTGAATTCTAATACGTCAAAGAGGAGTTTGTTTTGTTGCAGCAATCTCCTTAGTCTTTAACAACTAATTGTTATCATTTAGTGCGGTTAGGTCTTTCAATAAAGCCAATAAATTATGGTCCGACCTAATCTTAAATTTAAATTGTCTTATCAAACCAAAATAATATCGACTTGAAATATTAAAGATAAATACAAAAACAGTGTTAAAGGAAGCGAAATATTCACAAAGCGCGGAAAATATTCATTCACTACAGACCGCCTAGAGTAAATCGAGTTCAAGTTAATATATTCAATTGACAAATGTTGTGCTTTGCAAAAAAAATTACTTTGGTTTTATTATTATTCGTGGGGTATCAATTTTTGAGGTTTTCGTGGAGCAACGAAATTTGATACCCTACGTAAAGGAAATTAAACACTGATCTGTACGCTGCATACTTTAAAACTATGAATTTAAGAATCCACGAACTAATTATTTTCATTCTAACCACGAAAATTAGTAACCACGAAAATTAAATGAATCAACATTATTCATAAATGAGAAAGCAAAATAAAGATTCCAATTTTAAAAATTTGTCGATTGGATTGAACAAATTTTATTTAAATGGCTGATAACTTTACTTGAACTCAGGGTTTATTGTGCTCATCTCAGGAAGAACCTTAAAAACTTAACAGGTGTGTAGACATGCAACGAAATAGAGGGAAAATCGTGATGGTGTTGCTTAATAAAAGCTATTATAAAAGGTGGGTTTGACCTGGTTTTATTGAATCAAACCTATCTTTCATTGCTATTTGATATTGTTATTTGACTGCAGCAGACTACGAAAAAAATCCCTTTAAAATCTCTTTTTTTAAGTCAGAAAATATTGTTCTTGTATAAGGTTATATACTCAAAAAACTTTTGTAAAAAGAACCATTTTTAACAATGGATTCCGTTTATTGTATTTTTGGTATATTTTTAAAAAAATATATAGTCATGTGATTAAAATATAATTTAAACGTTTTCTTTCAAGTTTTTTTTATGGTTTGAAGGCTGGACAGCCATAGGGTTGATTCCCTGTTCAGTTTAAGTCAAGAAGTAAACAACTCTACTGTTTCATCTTCATTCCTATTCACATTCCATATACATTACATTGAGCATCCTTTAAACTCTTGCAATAATTTTTGTTGTTGATTTCGATGGCAGATGACAGTTTCGAGCAAAAAACCCAGTTTAACACACCACTCCTTTTGAAATGCCAGTACCAAGTCAGGACTGTTGCGATCTTTACTTTCCCCGGTATGTGTTTCCTGTTTACAGAGCGCTCAAACATTTATTTACTATAGACCACTCTAATTAACCAAGTTCAAGTCCTCTTCCATCGAAATCAAAAACAAAATTATTACAAGGGTGACACACAATGTCTTGCCTTGTTAAAGGATGCTCAATGTAATGTATATGGAATGTGATAGGAATAAAAATGAATTGGAAATTGGCAGCCCGACGGGTGTGCTAAAGCAGGCAGGAACCACTGACTCTTCTGGAACACCTGGGTTCACTTTCCTTACATTGTACGACTAGAGTTTGCGTTGTTTAGTTTTATTCAATGGGTTTTATGTTTCCGTGTTCTATATGTTGTCTGTTCTTCCATCCTGTCCTTGTTTGTGTTTGCTGGTTTTGTCTCTACCCTTTTGTACTTTTACACTCGGATGCCACATACATGTATTATATCACTGCTTCTACCAGTTAACAAAAGGGGATCTTTGGGGGTAGTAATTTTAACTTACATATAATCATCACCAAAAAAATTCTATTTGAAAAATAATTACTTAAATTTTAGTACCGCGCTCAGAAGATAAGTTAAAGAATTCAGTTTATTTTTTTTAGAATTTGCCAAACAACAAAGATTCTTTATTTGGGCTTTTTTGTATTTTTGTGTTTCATGTTGTCTGGTTCTTCGTGTTGGTTTTGTTTGTGTTAACACGTTTGTCTTTGCTTTGTAAAGTTTTGACAGATGCCCCATCGGTACCTCTGCTTCCCTGATAATCATTCCGATTATAATTGATACATTGTTAATGGTGTTATTGACCTTATATTGTTGTCAAAATGCATATAACAATGAAACCATAAATACCGAAATGGGGAACCAAATTATAGCTAAGATGGTCAGCCTATATCTGATGCTCTGTGGGAGCCATTAAATATCTTCATGTTCTAACCTTGACTTTAAAAAAAATTGTTTTTTTATTCACAACGACTTGCTTATAAATGACATAAATGATGCTGGCGACACTCGCCATTAACTAAGTCTCTGTTTAGTTGTTTGAGGATTTAGCCCTTCCGTTGTTGGCGGTGGTGGTTTAGTAAATATATTATATGACGACTGAAAATCAAAAACTTAAATAGATAACGAATAATGAACTTTTTTGGTAGGTTAGACGTATTTAAGACTTTTTCTTAACTTATACAAAAAATCATATGAGACAAGTTTATAAATCCTTCGTAGTGAAGTAAAAATAGTATGCAGTCAATAGATACATTCTCGTAAATCTTGTTTTTCACCAATCCTAGTCGATGTCCTGTTGGAACCATAAAATGTCTCCGAGTTCTGAATTTTTAACAAGCAAATAATGTCTGCCATTAAAATATTTCAAAGTCTTTGCACCAGGATTTTTAATCCCAACAATATGATATTAACTCCGTCTCTGGACGATAATTTTTAATAAGAATAATATAATCTCTTATACTATTTGGTAATAAAATGGCACTTAAACTAATACTTAATATCACTTCTGAAACCTCAGACCGGTGACTGAACTAAGCAATTTGGAAGCTTATTGTGAAAAGTACATTCAAAAAGAAAAACATGTAATAAAAAAATTACCGAACTTAGAGGATCAATCTCAATGTCCAAGAGAAACGACAAAACATGGAAGACATACCGGATTTAAGCAGTATTATTGTAGAAACGACTCTAAAAGTTGAAATTCCTGAAATAAAAATAACAACAAAGTTCCATTATCTAAAATAACTAATAAAGATTCATGAGACGTGCTCTTGCAAGAATGAAACCAAAATAATACCTTATCAAAAACGATGCATAGCAAAGAAACCATTCTAAATCTATTTATGGGAAAAGAAGAATTTTAGGGTTTTAATAATTTTAGCGATTTCGACTGAAAATTTAGACTATTTGAAAGTCATTACTTGCAATGGCAGTAAAAATGCATTTAGTCTAGATGATTTTAATTGTTTTTAGAAAAAATATTTTGTTAAATTTTAAACAAAAATTTCTGATTCCGTATAAAGCAGAATCACTCGTAAAGGCAGAAGAATCATTAGTCACACTGTCACGTTTCGGCACCCCGTTTTACTACGTTTCTACAACGTAGTGAAACGGCTATAAACGTAACGAAACGCACTGAAACCTAGTTGAAACCGGGTACATACGTAGAGATAACTGGATGCAAACGTGGGGTGCCTCGTTTTTATCGTTTGCACGACACAAACGTGGCAAAACGTGGATAAAAAATATACGTAGACACGTAGTAGAGCGTGGTAAAACGTCGTTAAAACGTATTAAAACCTAGTGAAAGCGTAACCAAAACCTAGTAAAACGTAGCGGAATGCTAACCAACGGGTTTTACTACGTTTTCCTGGGTATTTACTACGTTTCACGTTTTATGAGGTTTTTTTGTACGTTTAATGTTACGTTTCGGTAGGTTTTTTTCACGTCTTATCACGTTTAAGAAGGTATCATCACGTTTTACTACGCTTACTCTTTCATTTTTGCCTATTTTTCACCCTTCTGTGGTACAAAATCGTCATTTAGGTCACAGGAAAAAAATACAACTTACAAGTATCATATAGTTCTTTAAAATATCTTATATAGCGAATAAATATGAAAGCAGCGTGCCATAGTGAAAGGAATTTTGCATCAACGTTCAACATGTATAAAACCAGTTAAGCTATGAACTTTATTAAAATTATTATGCACCATTTGGTACTACAGTATACAGTAAATGCAAAATATCATGTGTATTATAGTTTAAAAGCAGTTGGAAAACTGTGACGAAATTTTATTTCACAGACAGACGAACGGACGGACAATGGTAATATGATATACCATTAGTGATCATTAATCTTCAGAGCGAAGATATAATAAAATTAATGTACTCAAATATGAAAGAAATCACAAATTTATGACAATAAATTACATTAAAACGTGACGTTTAAAAGGTAGTAAAACGGGATAGCCGAAACGTGACAGTGTGACTGGGGCTTTATATTTCTGTTTTATTACATTTTGACTGCCCAGTCGATCTGACAGCTTTGCCACAATTAAAAGATAAAATTTCATAAGATTTATCATTCTAATATTTCAATCGCGGGGATTGTGTTCCGTTTTTGAAACAAAAAAAGCAAATCACGCAGGAAACGGACGGACATTTTGTCTTTAACATAAAATTCATCTAGTTTACAATTAATAAGAAACTATTGCTGAAGCATTTATGGTCATTATACACGAATCAAATTTATTTAAAAAAAAAACATATTGTGTTTTTTAACTTCTCGCCTTATTTAAAAACACGAGACGAAAAATGCTGTAAGGCTTATTTTTTTCATTCAAGTAATCTTTATTTTTGCTAATGAAAAATATAATAAAAATACATTTTATGCTAAGTAATTATTTGACGATTAATCTTAAAAGAAGATAATGGTACGCGGAATATGTGTACGCGACAAAACCTACAATATTCACGATTATTTCAAAAAATCCACAACGGCAAACTAAAGATTTGCAAAGAAATATGTGTATCAGCATAATAATTTCGAACTTGTGGGTTAATAAGAGGTCTTTTTATTCGAAACTTTTTTTGTTTTCGGCTATCTAGTATTGATGGTTAGCGTTTACTATATGATATACAAATAAAGAGCAACCTATTTTGATACTTGGTACTCTCTTACTTTCAAACATTAAGAAATTTAGCAATACAAAAAATATAACAATTTGTGATAATGTGTTGCAGCTGTTGATTTGTTATGGTTTTATATGTTTTAAGAAAATACTTATATTGTGAAATTTTAAAGGAAAATCTGTGAATTGATATAAAGCAGGATCACTTGTAAATGCACTAAAATTAGTTTTCTCTAATATTACATTTTATAACTGAAGAGTAATGTTGACATTTTTAACAATATGTCATAAGATTTATTGTTTTCATATTTAAATCGCAGAGACCGTCTACGATTTTTAAAAAACAGAATCACGTTAGGACATGTAGACTAGGAAGCAGTAGAAAAATATTGTTTATGGCGTTAAACAGTCGTTTTTACAACTTTTACCAAGAAGGATGAACACTTTTGCTGAAATATTAATGGTCATCTGACAGGACTGATACTCAGTATATACATTTTTAATTCAATATTTGTATTTTTATGCTTTCAAACATTGACAATTATGCAATATAAAAAGGCAGTCTGATAATGTGTTGAAGCTGTTGATATTTTATTGTTTTAAAAACAATAAATATATTGTCAGATTTTAAATGCATATCAAGCAAGTTGTAAATAATTGCATAATAAAACTGAAAGATTATGCTGACATTATTGTTACAAAAAAGGAATAAAGTATCCAAAGATTTATAGATTTCAAAGTTAAATCGCCATATATTTAAATCGAAATTGTAAACTAACTTTCAAGAAAAGTAGGCTAGGTCAGGTCAAGGCATGCAGAAATCGTTAAAGAAATATTTTACATATCGTGTTTGCCACCATTATCTCGAAAGAGAAACTATTGCTGAAAAATTAATGGTCATTTGACAGCTAGGATTTAATTTCAGTAATAGTACTTTCAATATTTCTATTTTCTACCTTTAAACATGTACAACTATACAATACAAAATATGGCATGAAAATGTTGTGCAGCGGTTGACTTTAATTGTATTAATCATATTGTCGGAGATTGCGATTTGTGAACCCATATAAAGCAGGATCTCTCATAAATGTAGTAGAACAAGTTTTCTCTAATATTGCATATTACAATTGAATAGTTGTGCTGACATTTTTGTCACCAAAAAGTGATAAAATGTTCTGAGCTTGATTGTTTTACTTTTCTAATAGCGGAGATTGTGAACTGTTTTTGAAAACAAAATCAGACAAGGACATATAGGGAACGGTAGATAAATATTGTTTATAATGTTAGAAAAGATCGTCTTTACAACCATTATCACGAAGGAGAAAAATCATTTCCGACACATATATGGTAGTAAGATAGGGTCAAATTGTATTTATTGTCGATGCTTTAAGTAATGTTATATGAATTTTGGTCTTGCACTTTGAAGTTCATTTTTCCTAATTTACACTTTATTTAAATAAAAAAAATAACTTGAATTATAAGTTAAAACGTTTAAAACAGTCAGTAAATCTGACTTATTACTGTATACATTGTAATCATGTTTAGCAAGATTCAAAGGAGTGCAATATGGACATTAAAATATCCAAAAAGACTAAGACAAATCAGTAAACATTAAAAATGGGGCCGATAAAAAAGAAATGAAATGCACACAAAACTCAATAGCAATCAGCAACGCAAAATTGTCAAAATGAGAGTGAAATCTGGTGCCCTCGAGTTGTTAACAGTTTATGCTTGTAAACACACCCGTCACGTTGCAAAAGGTCATTTTAGACATACGCTTTACAAAGTCGTATGAATATTTTGACAAAAAAGAAACAAAAACTTACCTAATGTTATTAAATTCTTGGTTCGAAGTAAAAGATAGTCGGTTGACATAATACTTGCAATCAGTTTAACATTTTAAGAATAATTGTCGAACATCTTTTAAAACTCGATTAAAGTGATCTGTTCTTTTTAATAAGGGGTGATACAATGTTCGATTGGTCATATACATGTAGGACTTGTGACAATAAATAGGTGTAACAACACATCTACCAAACTGGATACAGGCATTTAAGGTTATTGTGAGTTAAGCCCGGTTTAATGGCGCCAAACTCTTCCATTGCAATCTTAGTGTCCGGTAGTTACACAAAGACTTTAAGTAACTGGAAAGACGAATATTTGCGTTGTTTTTTTTTATGTCGAAACTATCATATCTTTAAATACTTTGATTTATTACGGTCAAATAGGTTTTTGTGCTTATTAGAATTTACCGCCTACATGCAAAATACTTTTAAATGAGACTGAAAGACACGAGACAAACTATGGTTGAGGGCTATAAACGTTCAACAATATGAGTTAAAAGGACAAAATGAAAATAATTTGCGGTATTTTGGTTATGTTTAAGGCTCTGAATCTTTTGATTTAAGTATTCTCCGTAAGAGCATTCACCTTTTTAGTTATTATAAATAAACCAAAAACACGAGTTTTAGTAATAATTTGTTTAATAGATTGTGGAATCTGAAGTTATTTTGATATTAGAAGATTGTTCTCATTTCAGGGGAAACAGGCTGATTTTAAAGACATAGAACCTATCAATTTCGTATATTTCAACTGAATGAAATACACATAT
The DNA here is from genome assembly GCA_963971305.1 of Arcuatula senhousia. Classification (NCBI taxonomy): domain Eukaryota; kingdom Metazoa; phylum Mollusca; class Bivalvia; order Mytilida; family Mytilidae; genus Arcuatula; species Arcuatula senhousia. Next base: position 28,343,428 of record OZ020315.1, read on the forward strand.
ATGAAAAGTATACCTTTTTAAACTTACTTACCTTTATCGGCACAAATGGGCAATTTTTGCACCTTTATATAAAATAATCGTTACTAATTCTTCGCGATGAATAAGTGTTGTCCAGTCTAAATATTTACTTTGAGTAAATCGGTATACACATGCCCTTTACTAAACAAAATTAAAAAATGCTCTTCGTATTCGAATTTGGCAACAAAATCGACGACACGTTGAATGAAATGGTATCAACCTAAGTAAGGTGAGTGTTTGTGTTTTGGCAAAACCTGTTTGGTATTCAATTAACGTTCCTTGTTTAGTAAAACAGTGTTATATATCATTCCAAAAAAAAATATATGAAAATCAACATTTTTGGTGTACTATTATATATAAATAATCGATAAAACTTTATGTCAGAAAGCTATTTTACGATAACATTATTACCATGTTTTCTTTGAGTGATTAGATGGTCAAGCACAAAATACCTGATCAAGGTAACGTTGCGACAAGTAACAGTGCTTACATTTTATAACTAATTTGTCCTCATTTTTTTCTGCAGTTTCTTTTCTAAAAGAATACATTCTGGTTAGTTTGTTGAAAAATAAACAGCAACTTTAGATGTTATACACTATATTCTTTATCAAATGTGAGATTCATTATGTTTAAACATTGCTCTATGTCTTCAAAGTGCTTTAAATAATCTGAGATTATAATATTTTTTGTCCTAATTGGCAAAAAATATATCACCAGTTGATGTAATGAAATATGAAGCAAAAGTTATTTACTGGCACATATTGCAGTACGAAACATTGATTTACCAATTGGAAAGACAGAACAAATAATGTTTTACAGACTGCAAAACTGTATTATATCAACAAATCCTTTGAAGATGTCATTGCAAAATAATGTGTTTTAATATTATGTTTTTGTCTCTGTTGAAATTCATCTAAATAAAGGTAATAACAAAACTACCGAACTTGAATGATCAATCTCATAGTCCAGAGAAAATGACAAAAACGAATCAGTCATACCGGAGAACTGGTGGATCGCAATGGTCCTGACTTGGTACAGGCATTTCAAACGAAATGGTGGGTTAAACCAGGTTTTATGGCGCCAAACCTCCCTCTTCCATTGCGATCTAGGATCCGGTAATGACCATGGAACACAACATAGTTGTGAGTCACAATAGGGATATTGAGGTGATCATCTCAATACAGCAGACCAGTCAAACACTAATTAAAACAATTAACTATCATATCTTTTAACTCAATTTTGAACTTTTCTACTAGTGGCTGATAACGAAGAAAGAATTTTTTTAGTGTTGAACTAATGTTTCACAAAGTAAAATAAATTTTGGCCTTTCAATATTTTAGGAAGTTTACCAAAGAATCAATGTGTTTGCGTATGAATACGCATCGTCAAAAGTGGGCGTATTTTAATAATATTAAAACAAGAGAAACATTTGTCCAATCAGATTACAGCAAATCTGTTTAAAAATCATATGTGTATGTGACAGTTGCATGATACATGTATATATTCATTCTTACACACCTTCAAATTGCATATCACGAAAATTCCATGCTTGAAATGAATTTTTGCCACACCTTAAACTTAAGGTTTCAAAAATGTTTTTGAGACGGGTTACAGTTTTGACGTCTAGCAGTTGGCAGTTTTATTATCATTTCATTAACTATTTTAATTTTTGAATCTCAATCTTAAGCATTTCTAAAAAAAAAGACTCTTACAGAAATGTATATATAGGTGATCTCTTGACATTTTATTTGTCGAAAGAACTATCTGAATAATACTCAGGAAGAGGTGTGACATAGCAAATAGGAACTGCTTGCTTACTCTACCGGAGCACCTGCGTTCATTCTCATTACGACTTGAGTTTCATGCTATCAAGCTGGGTTTTTTTGTGTATTTTTGTGTTTTATGTTGTCTTTTTATTTCGTTCTGTTCTTATTGGTGTTTACTGGTTTTTGTATCTGCCTTTTCATACTTTTGACATTCAAATGCCCCATTTGTACCTCTTCTTCTTTGTACAGAACTGCATATCATACATTAGCATAAAGTATTTTATTTAGACAAAAAAATCTTATTCCTGAAAAATTCCTGTTCATCGACAAAACTCAGCAGGACTTCCTTCCCGTAGAGTACAGAGATATAAGAATCAATATACAGAGGAATCACTCTTAAATGCTATAAACTATTTTTTCTGATATGTTTCAATTAGGCTTTGGGGTAGAGCTGTTTGCCACAAAAAAGAGATAATATATCATGTATTTTTTTTATTTCATATTGTGAACTAAGAATATGAACAGATGTAAGCCAGAGCATAATTTTCACAAAGAAGAAAGCATATTGCTGGAATATTGATGTTCATTAATCGCAAAATTATGTTAAGCAAAAATAAAAAATTGTTCAATCCTTTCAGTGTATGAAATATTTTGATATTCTCTTTGACTATCCTAATGATTTGAAAACCATTAACGAACATTGTTAGAGTAACTTGGCAGTGCGTTTCAGAAATTATTTCTCTGTACCCTTCTTAAGAATCCTGGTTATTGTCTTGAATGTAGTGGCAATACTATTTATTTCCAAATTTTTCAGCCCAGAATATTTTTTTACCGAAACTGCTAGTCCTCCGTCTCAGAATCAATTGGTCGTCCCCATTAATTAGTTGGTAAATATTTATTTGTCATAAAAGCGATACAGCCATGACAGCTATATCTACATATTCAAGGTACTTTTGATGAGTTAGATTTGATGTGTACCTTAAAAAAATAAAATTAAAATATGCAAATTATTCTTAATAATTATATCTCTATTCATACAAGAATGATATCTGTTGCAACAGAAGTTGTCGAATTACATTATTTTAAGCTTCATGTCCGTGAAATAGATGCATGTGGTTGTAGGGTTCCTTTTAACATACAAGTTATTCAAGGACACCTATTTAGTCATACACCTGAAAATGTCAAATTAAATTTCAGAAAGTTTTCTTCCTGTCTAGAAAATGAAAACAGGTTGGGATCATTTTTACGTCTAATTAGTTTTTTGGGGTCCAGAAAACTGGGTCTTGTTTTCAAACTTGATATTTTATTTAAGATGCAACAAATGAACTCTGCTGTTTGCAATATCTTTTAAAAGTCAAAACATTATTTCAACCCTATTACAAACGATTAGAACTATCAATATTGTTTTCTCTGTTTTGAAAGCTTACGCCTACATCAAAGAAGCATTAAAACAAATGAAAGTAACAAAGTAACAAAGGAAGACCCATTAGCATTTAATAATATGATCAAGGGAAACCAAATCATTTGCGGCATCTTGAAATGGTTTTGGTCTGTTATTTTATTTTCCGTTGTCGTTAATATTTCTGTGTATACACATATTGTTTAACAGACGAAGAGAGCTCAAGTGATTGAAGATATAAGGGTTTTTTCATTGAGAAGGAATTATCTTTTCAGTTACAACAATAAATATTAATTTGCGATCCAAAAAATCTGTGATCGACCCTGACCTTTACAGTCAACTACACAAGGTAATCGCATGATGTCTTTTGACATATATTGCTCTAAAAATGATATATACAGACGGCGAAACTTGCCACTGTCATTAAACCTCTGAATGGTATTATCGCAATAAATTACTTTGTGTAATATGGTATTGTTCTTTTTAACGTTCAAAAACCCTTTCAATCAAAAATCATTTGTAACTGTCATGAGGCATCGGAATGGCATTAGTTTATTCAACCTCATATAAACCTTATCACAAAAATTCCATGCCTGATAAACCTTGTCCTATTTTAGACATGGGGCTTCATATTCATGTGTAGGTTTTCTGGTGAGTATTGAACCGGAGAAAAAATCGTGTCTTCTTGTTACTGTTAAGCGACATGACGATGAAAGTATAGATAAGGGTTTATTATATTGTAAAAAGATAAAATATTTTTGATTACTTTTGTTAAAAAGCTAAAGCAAAGGTATTTTGAATTCTCAGCCATCAAGACTTTAAGTTTTATTGAAAATAGCAATAGAAAGGGTGATGTTTTAGATTATTAGGAAAAATCTAATCAAACAAATACAAATGACAACAAAGTTCCAGACAATAAATTTTGCTACGCCTGACGCGCATTTCGTCTATTCAAGACTCATCAGAGGCGCTCTACCATAAATATTGAAAATGCCAAACACTGTATGAATATGAAGAGCATAGAACAGTATAACCAAAAATACCAAACTGGGGATCCAAATTATTACTAAGATATTCAACCTATGTCTGGGGTAGGAAGAACTTTAGGGTTTAAACAATTTTGAAATTTAGACAGATAATTTAAAGCTTTGATGTATTCTCCAACTCAAAATTATGAAAAGTTAATTTCTAAGACGTTCATTATGTCGAAAAAATAACATTGTAACCCTGGTAGGAATAACTACATAAACGAACGTATTGTACAAAAATGTCAACTTAAAACGGAACTAAACTAAAACCATTTTCAATACATATATAATAGCAGTGCTAAGGTCTTAGGGCACCTCCATATTTCAAGAACTCTAAGTCCTAGGTTGATGAAACTTGGTATGCATATGCCCTACTAATCGGCTAGTAGTAGCTTAACACAGTTGTATCCACATTTTTTGACTTTGACCTTGACCTTGACCTTGATTTAACGATGGAGTGCCTTTGACAATTTGCAATACATATATATATGAGTGTTAAGGTTTTATGAGCACCTCCATATGAACTATAGGTTGATGAAACTTGATATGAATATGCCCTGGTAATAGCACAGTTGTATCCCGTTCTTTTGACCTTGATTATGAATTTCTGGTTGAGTGACTTTGATATTTTTTATCATATAAATAAGCAATGTTTAAGTTCTATTAACACCTCTCAGAAAATGAAAATCCTTATAAACTTATGAAAATATAGTGCAAGTAAGAACGAATAATGGTTTCTGGTGGTGCCAGCAGGCGAGACATACTTTAATGCTACCTCTTATTAAAAATCATCTTTTTTTATTTTCCTAAATGCATATTTAACCAAAGTACATATTTTAGACCGATAGTTCTTATGGGTTTTTTTTGTTCAAAGAAGCAATCTATGTATCAATCAAATTCTAACAGGTCTGTGATTACAATTTGTCTTTGTTGTCATCGGATATATACCATGACCATATAACTTTCTGGCATACATTGTAATAAAATACTTTATTTAAACAGAACGCGTTGTTGACATTGAAAAATGTCTGCACGTTAACAAAATGTAATGTGTTTGATTGATATTTTTTAAGTTTTTGAAGTTAAAGTTTAATTATTCATCAAACATTTCGTTTATTAACGCGACAGCAGCATGCATAAAAAAGATAAGAGAAAAATTCTCAGTTCTGTCACTAAAACGTATCATTGTCTATACATCAATGTGAATCAAAGGCCTAGACTAACATTTAGCATTGAACTGTCTTTATAAATGTAGGTGATCACGATATTTGCTAAGATTCATCTTTTTTCTGCAATTTTTGTTGTTGTTCATCCTTTGTATGCAAAAGAGCCATTTCTTTTATTATACAATAAAATTTTGAAGCATATGTACATGTATATTATTATTATTGTTATTATTGCTGTCCAGCGTAAATGAGATCTGTAAAGTAAATCATGTCTGGATAAGAGATTTTTCTTTACTGGTGCGTGCACTCATAGAAAAATATGGGATTTCATATCTCTAAAATATGTGCAGAGGATGTTTTTTCATAGGGTTTTGTTTTGTCCCCTTTGCCCGGATTTTACATGCTACATTGACCCAAAATGCCACTCGACGGGCGTTCTAAAACAGGCAGGTTTTACTCTTTTAGAACACGTGAATTTACTCTCATGACGCGTCAAGTTTGTAAATTGGTATTCAGTTCTTTTGTGTGTGTTTTGTTTGTTTTTATGTCTGTTTCTTTTTGCTGCTCTAGTTCGTGTTCACTGGGTTGGCTTTGGATTTTGAACTTTTGACATTCGGATATATTGGTATTTCTTTACTTCTGACATTAATGTACAGGGTGGATATCTTCGGTTATGAGTTCGGCTTCAGTTTTAGACGAATCGTCAGGCGTAGCAAAGTTAATTGCCTGGAACACATGATGGTTAGCGCTGCTCGTTAAGTTCTTCTTTTAGTCCTAATTTGGGAATTATCACGTTTTATTTTTCTATGCTCTTCATATTCATTCCATGTTTGGCATTATCATCCTTTTTTTACTAAAGCACCTCTGATGAGTCTCGATTAGACAGAACACGCGTCAGGTGAAGAATTGTTGATACAAAAAAAATGTTGTTGTTAAAACAAAATTTAAAGCTGACACTGTTTTGTCTTCCTTTGTCGGATTTGACGGGCGAGTTTTAGCAAGCAGGAACTTCTTAATTTTCCGAAGCACCTGAGGTCACTATTTGAGTTCCCGTTGTTGACTTCTGTTCAGTTCGGGGTTTTTTGTGCTTTTATGTTTTGTGTTTTCGTTCTGTTCTCATTCCTTAATACTAGTTTTTCGTTATCAATGACTCATTGGTGCCTATTTGCCTCTATCCAAACTTGATGTCTCCCGTCATCTTTTAGAAAAGATGTCCTGGATATTGCTCCGGTGTTTTTTAATCTAGCTGATTTTTATGCCTGACCTTAAAGTGGCTCATTAACAGGTCAGTAGGTCAAGGGCACAATCTTTACATCAGCAAGCCTTGATTGTCCCGTCCAAATAACTTTCTGTTTAATCTCTTTTTCATCTAGTCCAAATTATGTATTTAAAATGTATAAAATAATATACTGTTATAAAAAAAATATAAAAAAGCATTTTTAAGACAAACCTTAGTGGTAGTATCAGACAATTTCGTACACATGGACAAAAAAGGGTCTTTTTGTTTTTATTTATTATTCATCAACCATTTATTTCTCTTCATTGTGATATTCGCATGAATTAGAAGATAAAAGGTAAAATCGCTCAATTTTGTCAATCACGGTGGTTGGGTCCCTGCATCAAAGGCATTGTCTTACATAATACTTCATACTTCCACTATAAATGCGTATAGTCTGGATAGAGCTCTAAGGTTATAGAATCTATCCGAAATTTATGCCCTCGTGATTTCACATCATTGTGACTGAAAGATTTGTGTTACCGCTTTTTATTTTCCCGCGCAGGACAAAATTATGCAACATTCGAAATAATTGCAATAGATGTCGGAAATGCTAGCCTTCTTGCATGATGCCTTGTAATATATTTGGCATGGTATTTATGCATCCTATTAAGATGTCATTTTAATGTTTTAAGGTAATCGAGGGTTGTCCGTTGGATCTTGAATTCTTACAATAACAATCAAACAAATTGCATGGTCCCTTTCCTTGTTCTTATAAATACTTAACCAAATCGCTGTTCGGGTTTCTTTAGTAAAAAAAACTTGGTTAAAACTCTTTCATACATATACTTTTGTCGATTATTTTGTCTCAAGAAGTTGTTGACAAATTATTTTTAAAATTATTATAACTTGCCAACTTTTCGGTGCATTGCTCTTAAAAGTCTTGGTCAAATCACACATATGATTGAGACGATGTAGCCCTGCCCTGAACATTATGAACAGATTTATATATCAATCATCCTCAAAATATCTATGCTAATTTAGTAATTGATATGTCAACAAATAGATGCAAATGTTTTTTTAGGTTTTTAAGAGTGTTTCGAGTAATTTGTACAAGCAGTTGGTGAGAGTTGATGACACTTTACCTAAAATTATATATGTACTTGTACGTGCATGACAAAGACGTAATCAAAATGACCGTTTGAACACCTGTCTGCACAAAAGCGTTATTAGTAAGTTAGTTAGCGTTTATGCCACGTGCGCCTAACAGCATGGATTCGGTTATAGCATTTGAAAACGAAGTGGTTATATGGTGAACATGAAATGACGATGAAGTTAAGGAATTGAGAGCTGCATTGCAAATCGGGGATGAGAGATCTGACTGCCATTGGAAAACAGGTATGAATAGGATCGTGTATGAGTAAAAGACGTCTTTGTAATTGACGGTTAAATCGATGCATTTATATATTAAACATCTCTTTACCTCATACATTGATTAAAACTTCCATCACAAATGTAACATTTTCAGGCAGGTGGCAATACAGACATTGCAGTTAACATATAATGTCCGCGCTTAATAATTTTCAATTAATCCGCTTTATTCGTTTTTATGAGAAATCTAATGAGGGATATATGATTCGAGTTAAAAAATATAAAAGGATAAGGTCTCATTATACTTTTGATTTTCTTTGGACATAATTGTAATCAATATCCATTTCAGCTGAGTTTGACAAAAGTTTCCCATCTTTTTTATTTACAATTTAGAATAGTTAGTATAAACTTATTTATAGAGTTTAACAAGCATCCAGAACATTTAAGGCTTTAGTTAACTAATACCGTTAAACATTTCACGGTATACGAAAGAAAAATACGTGTATATATGACAGTCGCATGACATAATTGTTCATACTAACACAGCTTCAATTTTCATATCACAAAAATTCCATGCTTGGAAACAAATTTACCCTACATTAAACGTGGGGTTACATATTAAATGTTTTTGAGGCGTTTTAACAGTTTTGACGTCTAGCAGTTGGCAGTTTTATTATCTTTTTTTTTGTATTTTAATTTGGTAATTTCAATCTTAAGATTTTTTAAAAAAGACTCTTAACATAACTATATACGTTGCTGATCGGAAATGTTTATATGTATGATCGCTTGACGTTTTGTTGGTCGAAAGAATTATCTGAATAATACTCAGGTACAGGGTTTCTATAACAAATAGGAACTGCTTACTCTACCGGAGCACGTAAGTTAACTCTCGTTTTGACTTGAGTTTCTTGCTATTCATTTGTTTTTGTATTTTTGTGTTATGTGTTGTCTTTTTTTTCGTTCTGTAATTGTTGTTGTTAACTAGTTTTGTCTCTGTCTTTTCAGACTTTTAACATTCGAATGCTCCATTGTTACCTCTGTTTCTTTTTTTAGGTTATGCAACTACATTCGGTGTTTGTTATCATTGGATATATACAAAAAAAATATAACTTCCTGTCATACATTTGTATAAATGGTTTTTATTTAGAGAGAAAACTTTTAATCCTGAAAAATTCCTGTTCATCGACAAAACTCAGCAGGACCTCCTTCCCGTAGTGTACAGAGATTTAAGAATCAATATAAAGACGAATCAATCCTAAATGCTATAAGATATTGCTTTCTGATATCTTTCATAAACTAAGGCTTTTGGGTTGAGCTGTTTGCCACCAAAAAGAGATAACATCATGAACATATCATATGATATTTTTGTAATTTCCTATTGTGAACTAAGATTAAGTACAGATGTAAGCCAGAGCATATCGTACAAACATTAATTTTCAAAAAGAATACTGCATATTGCTAAACATTTATGTTCATTTATAGCTAAATTATGTTCAGGAGAAATAAATAGATTAATCGTTTGAGTGAAATGAGTATTTTGATACTCTCTTAGACTACTGTAAACGTAGAAATTTACTTGGGGTGAATTTTTGACTTTTTGTTCGGTTAATCATTCGTGTTGAGGAAAATTTTGCAATTTTTGTAACAATTCGTTTTCTATTCAAAAGAATAAATTTGATTCTGGGAGGGCGGCCTGGCAGTGTAGATTAGAATTTTGTTCTCTATACCATACCAAAGAATCTTGGGACAATTTGGGTTTTTTTTATTTTCTTGAATGTAGAGGCCAGATTATGTATTTCAAACTTTTTTTCCGCCCAGATTTTTTATGTATTAAAACTGGCAGTCCCTTCATAATCAAAAGGTCGTCCCCTTAAAGTAGCTCGTAAATATCTATTTGTTATAAAAGCTATACAGCTATATGGACATGGTCAAAGTATTTTTAAGGATTCAGACTAAATGTTCATCTTTAAAATATTTATATATATATCAAGTGTGCAAATATCCCTTAATAATTATGTTTTCTGTTCATACAAGAACGAATATGCAATTCACAAAATTTTATAAAATTTTATTTACTCTATCACACATTTTAAAGGGTGTCTAGATGCCAACTTGCAGTAGTAAAAAAGTAATGAAAATCTAGAGGTAACCCCTTTCCCGCGAATACTATAAACGCTTATAGCATAAAAATAAGCACATGGACCCACATTTTGTCTTGCTTATTTTGATCAGTTATCTATATTCATTGAAACTGAAGCAACTTTATCTATTTTTTTACTTAAAGATAGAGGAGCAAAACCTTATTAAAGGACACCTAAATAGTCATTCACCTGAAAGAAGTAAAGGCGTACCTAAGAAAAAAATAATTATTTTTGACAATGTCAAAAGAAATTTCTAATGCTGGCGTCACACTATCCCGATTTTGACCCCGATGGAAACACGATTATGGATATTTTCAAAATCGGGAGTAATCGTATTCAAATCGCGCTATTCGTGTTGCCATCTTTAACCATCGTAGCACCATCGGCTGAAATATTACAACTTCGGGAGCAACTTCGTAACGCCTTCCTAATTTTTTAACATGTTAACAAACTCCCGAAGGTTCGTGCGAAGGTCCTTGTTCGTGTTGTGTTCGTTAATCTATCTTTTCTATCGTAATGCCTTCGTGAAAGCATCTTCTGATTTCGTGTTGCCTTCTTAGTGTCGTCGGCTTAATTTATCTTACGATGGCGGCACGAATAAAACAAGAAGCTCTCCGAAGGTGGTGCGAAGGAAACACGGCGTCGCAAAGACCTCGCTTTGTATTCGTATATCCGTCGTAACTAATGTAATGGTATAGAGTAATGGCATGGAGATGGAAACACGGCACTGGTTAAAGCAGTACGATTTCTGAATTTAAAAAAAAATATCCAACGGGTCAAAAGTGCCTTATAGGGACATTTATTAATCCATTTCAGTTAGGGGCATGTTACAATAAATCGTTTAGAAAAAGAAAAGTTAGTACATGTATATAGCCCCCCCCCCTCATAATTAAAATGCAGAAGGAGGAAGACTTACAAGACAGCAGCTTATGATACAAGTATCTTCATTAATTCTTTATTCATCTTTTTTTTAGTTTCGAAAAATTGATGAAGGAATTTAAAATAAATGAAACTAGAATGATCAGTCTCAAAAGTACAAGAAGAAAAGACAAAACAAAGCGAAGACAGTCTGGATCTAGATTCTTCTGACGCTTTTCTTTTCGTCTTGTTCTTTCCAGCCAGGCGCTTCCCTCTTTCGCGTCCTCGTCCAGGCTTTTGTTGCACCTTTTAATACTTAAATTTCAATATCAGAAATAAAGGTTTAAACATTTTGAACTTACTTTAGTTTTTATCAGTCCCCTACCGACAAAAGCTGAAAGTTATTAAACTGCTTTTTGGTATGTACTGTATGCCAGTCCACCATTACGGGTTACTGAGATCAAGTTTACATTCCGTTTCGGTCCGCAAATATTTACGGGACCTTTGGACTTAGATACCGGTATAGGACCGGTAACGAAGTTATGTAAGGTGGACACGCTTTGTTCAAGAATCGTTCGCAACAGCTAAAATTGTTGAACTTTCTACATAGTTACAACATATTATTCTTGTTTTCAGATTATGTGTGCTTCGGTCAACTCACACGAACAAAACAAGATAAAGTAACAATATCTTTTTTGTTCTATCTTAACAGTCTCTACATATTAGCTTTAGATCAAATGTCTTATCTACTCTTACTGATCGACATCAAGGACAGCAGGGGTTTGCTTGGAGAGCCGTCGTTTTAACTACTATTAGAGGCTGCAAAGGACAATTTATATAGACTAAATTATATAATCTTATTGCAAATCGCGTTTTTAGGCAAGCGCCAGCGAAGCCTTATGGAGTCTATAGAGTAGTGATGATTTTCGCGTTTTTTTCTGTCTAGACGGAGTGATTTTCCTGCATCCAGTCTTGAATAAAATGCTTTATTTTCTATATTACTTTTCAATATTTGTTAACATGATATACATGTACACTTCTATAAATCTCAATTTTTATTGGCATTTTATATGACCGGCACAAGTTTTATTTATTCCTTTGCATCTTACATGACGAACTTTTTAGTTAAAGGCGATAGAATATACATTATGTATTCATCTATTACTTGATTGGTTCGTATAAATATTTCTCTCATTTGATTGGTCAATGCATGGATTCAGATTCTAGCTTCACCATTCATAAAATCAGTACAAAATACACATCATTGGGACGAGTGTATTTTAATCGAAGGGGTGTTTCAATCGATACCGTTTTTACACGATACCTGTCTTGTGTGTGCAATTGTGTTCATTAACTTTAAATTTGAGGGCATCTGCATGAAGATCCTTTCTTCGCTCACCAAAATTAATAATTCGCAAACATTTTGAACAATATACTTTAACAGAGAATAAATCTATTATAGTTCTTATATATTTCGCTTGCCTTTAAACGCTTTAGCGCTTTGATTATATTTCATACTTCGTATACCCATCGTGGTGCTTCGTAGACCAATCGTATGCTAAACACGACGTCGTACAGCCGTCGTATAAATTCGTGTCTCCTTCGGATCTAATTCTCGACTAATCTTAATAACATCGTAACAACTTCGTAATCGGTTCGCAGCTATTCGTATGTGCTACTTTTCCGATCGCTTAGCCATCGGTTCTAATCGTATACCCTTCGGTTTTGATTTTGATTTTTAGCAAGTTCGGGACTAACTTCGCATGAAGTCGAAATTTTCACATTCGTGTGTCCATCGTATGTCAAAATCGGGACAGTGTGACGCCAGCATAAAAAAAAAACTTTGTTCTTATTAGAGCAAATGAAAACATGTTGGGATAATTTTTATGCCTAATTAATTTTTGGGTCCAGACAACTGGGTCGAGCTTTAAAACCTGACATGCTATTAAGGATGAAACAAATTAACACTCCCATTTGCAATGTCGTTTAAAAGTCAAAACATTATATCCAATTAAAAACGATTTGGACTATCAATTATTCTTTTTTTCTGTTTTGAACTTGAAGCTTAAGCCTACATGCAAGGAGCGTTAAAAACAAACGAAAGAAACAAAGAAAGACGAACTACGTCAGCATTTAAAAATATGCTCAAGGGATTCAACAGTTTGAATAATTTAAATGGAAAAGAAAATTAAATCATTTGCGGCATCTTGTCACGTATTTTGTCTGTTATTTTTTTTATTTTTATTTATTAAAGTGTCGTTACTCCCTATCATTTAAAGCAAGAAGGCTTCTGTTATTAATATAATAGTTCTTAGTGTAAACAAATTGTTCTTCAGACGAAGTGAGCTGATATAAGTAGTAGTTTTTTTTCATTGAGGAGGAAAAATCTTTTCAGTTACAAACATAAATATCGTTTGGTTATCCAAAAAAAACAATTTGATCAACCCTGGCTTTTACACTAAACTACACAAGGTTTTTTGACGTATATTGCTGTAAAAATGAAATACAGACAGCGAAACTTGCCAATGTCATAAAATCTTTTTATGGTATTTTTGCAATAAATGACTTTGTGTAATATGGTATTGTCCTTTTTAACGAAAAGTTCAAAAATCAAAAATCATTTGCAACTGTCATGAGGCATCGGAATGACATTAGTTTATTTAACCTCATATAAACCTCATCACAAACATTCCATGCCTAAAAAACCTTGTACTATTTTAGACATGGGGCTACATATAAATGTGTAGGTTTTCTGGAGAGTATTGAACCGGAGAAAAAAATCGTGTCGGCTTGTTATTGTTAAGCGACATGATGAAAGTATAGATAAGTTTTTATTACATTGTAAAAGGATAAAATATTTTGGGTTAATTCTGTTAAAAAGCTGAAGCAAAAGTATTTAGAATTCTCAGCAATCAAGACTTTTAGTTTTATTGAAAATAGCAAAAGGAAGGGGGATTTTTATATCATTAGGGAAAATCTAATAAAAGAAATTATGAAAAATTTCAAAGACGTTTTTTTTATGTCGAGAACACAGAATTGTAACCCTGTTAGAAATAATACGAACGTATGGTACAAAAATGTCAACTTAAAACGTAATTAAACCAAATGGTTAAAGGGTTTTTAAAGTAAAACATATTGACAAACGAAGATGAGTTTAAAAAGAAATAAACATGTATGATAGGGAAAAGATTTATATCTGGCATAAATGTGAAATGTTGAAATATTATTGTTAGACTTCGTTTAGTCTATCATCTTATTTTTTTTAATGATTTTAGTTTTAATATACAATATTTTACTGTACAAACGAAATGTATTTTTTATTTTATAGTAAACGTCCATATGCTTGACTGTCATTGATCTTTAGGTGATTTTAGGCATTTGTTTTAGGCACATTGGCGTTAATAAATTTTTAAACTACTTATTGCAACTCTTTAGTTATTCTTTTATTTTCAAAATCATTTATCTATTTTTCTCAATGCATATTTAACCAAAATATATATTTAAGATTGATGGTTTTTATTTTTATCAAAGAAATTATAAATATATCAATCAAATTCTAACAGGTCTATGACTTTGTTGTCATCAGATATATACCACAGCCATATAACTGTCTAGAAATTTATTTAAAATGTTATATTGAAAAAGAACTTGTTGTTGGCATTGAAAGATGTCTCCACATTGACAAAATGTAATGCGTTTGCTTGATATTGTTAAGGACACAGAACCTATCATTTTGGCAATTTTTAAAAAAATAATGAAATTCACACTATTTGAAGAATACATTGTAAAACCTTTGAAGAAACTGTTAAATTTTCAAAAAACCTAACAGAAAGTATTCTTTTCGACGGAAAACTGAATAAAAAAAACGCAGTGTCAAAAAAGAGGACAAACTAATTATAGAATGTAAACACATGCGGGTACCAGTAAACTAAGAAACGAAAAGTAACCAAACGAAACGGAGCAGAACAAAAACGATATCGGTAAAGAAGGAAACGTAAACAGTAAAATAAGCAACCGAAATCTGTAAAGAAAGGAAACGAAATGCGAGCAAAACTGGTTAAAAAAGAAAACTGAATCGATTTTAGCCGACACCAGTCGTTTTTCTTAATTTACCGATTTCGTTTTCTCTTCGCCTCGTTTGGTTACATTTCGTTTCTCAGTTTAACAGTACCCAGTTTACCAAATGTAAATATTTATGCTGGACAATACTTAATCAACGCGAATAATTAAAATAAGATTATTGTATAGAAAACTGCAAAACATTGAGTTTTTATGTTGGTAATGATAAGTTTTAGATAGTAAATTTTTAATACGTGTACTTTTTATTCAATGTAAAAAATTGCGAAATTGATAGGTTCTATGTCTTTAATGTTTTAATTATTCATAACACATTTTGTTTCTTAACGCAATAGCAGTATTCATCAAAATATCAAAACAGAAAATTGCCCAGTTTTTTTCTCTGAAACATATCATTGTTTTTCTTCATAGATATAGGTGATATCTGTACCTTCTTCCTTCGTATGTTTTATTGATAATCCCTGGTATGATATCTTGCTATTACTTTTATCATAAAATCTACAGGTCTTGGTTTGTCATAGGGTTTTGTTTTGTCATCCTTTACCGGATTTGACACACGGAATTGGCAGCGGGACGAGCGAGATATAGCAAGCAGGAACTGCTAAATTTTCTAAAGCACCTGAGGTCACGTCACTTTCGTTACAATTTGAGTTCCCGTTGTTGATTTCTGTTCTGTTCGGTTTTTGTTGTGTTTTTAGGGTTTTTAGGTCAAAAAGTCTGCAATTTCACCAAGCTTTGATTATCACGTCTGAATAACTTCCTTGTTTTCCTCGAGTTTATTATGTCCATATCCTTTCATGAAAAAATATTTTGTTATTAAAATATTTTTAAGAAAAATAAACTTAGTGGTTTTATCGAACAATTCGTATGCATCGACAAAAACATCATATTTTACGATCTTCTTGAAGTTTTTTCATTATTCATGAATCTTTCGTTTCTTTTGAATGTGATATCCGCATGCATTAGAATATTACGAAAAATATCGCTCAATTTTGTCATTGAATCTCTAAATCACCGTGGTTGAATCCCTGCATCAAAGGCATTGTCTTACATAAAACTTCGGACTTCTGTAATAGCTGCTGATCTTCTGGTTAGTGCTTTGAGGTTATAGAATCTTTCTAAACTTAATACCCTCGTGCGCTAACATCATTATGAATGATGATATTGTGCAAATTCCTTTAATTTTCCTCTGCACGTCAAATTCTACGTACGGAAATAGTTGCAGTCGAGACAGGCAAGGCTAGACTTGAGGCTTGTTTAGGGTATATTGGGATATGGGATATCCACACATTTTTTTAGTGGGATACGGGTATTTGAGGCAAAACTTATTGGGATATGGGATATTTTTGTCAATTTTATTTACAGGGATACGGGATACTGGAAAAACATTTTTTGGGATACAGGATATTTGATGAAAAAAATATGGGGATATGGGATATTGGTACCCCCCCTAAACAAGCCCCAGACTTCGTGACTGAATTCTTGCATCAAAAGCATTGGCTCGGTATCCCATTTACATGTCTTGTTTATTGCTTAAATGTTATCAAGCCCAACTGATTTTTTAACTGCCAATGGTCTCTTGAATGCTAAATGAAAATTAAACATATTGCATATAGTTTCTTTCCTAGTTTTTGTGAACACTTAACCAAACGGCCAAGTTGCAGGTTCTTTAGTGAAAGAAAACTTGTAATATGGACTTTGACTCTGTCATTCATTTACTTTAGGTAATTATTTTGTCTCAAGAAGTTGAATTTGAATTATTTAAATATATTCAGTTGCCAACTTTTCGGTGCATTGCTCTAAAAAGTCTTGGTAAAAAATCATACCTACTATCGAGACGAATTAATCCTGCCTTGAACATTATAAAACGATTTATACATCAATCATTCTAAAACATTTTATGCTAACCTGGTATTTAAAATGTCAACGAATAGATCCAAGTGGTTTTATGGGAGTGTTTCGAACAATATGTTCAGGCACTTGATGAGAGCTAATCGGATCCTTATCTATATATATTCTTATATGACAAAGGCATCAAAGAAATGACGGCAAGACCATCTGTTTGATCAAAAGCTTAATAGTTTGTTATTTTTATTGCCAAGCAGCACGAATTGGGCTATATCAGGTGAACATGGAGGGGTAATATGATGAACATGAAATGATAACAGAGAGGAGGAAATGAGAGCCACATCATTGCCAATCGGGATGAGAATTCTGACTGCCATTGAATAGGATCGTGTATGAGTAAAAGACGTCTTTGCAATTGAAGGTGAAGTCAATGCAATTTTAAAAGGATCTACCCAAATGAATTGAAAAATGAAACCAAGTCCATCATTCTTTTTCATAAAATTCTACATTTTACATGTATCAAAACTCTATGCAGTAATGACATGCAGATTAAGTTAAAAGTGCCATATTGAACCTGCTTTCTTTAAGTTCCATAAAAACATTGTAAACCTCATTTGTACATAATTTGTATATCCCTTTACTAAATGCATTGATTTTTACTTTTATCATAAATGTCACATTTAATCAGGCAGGTGGCCACACAGACATTTCAGTTAACGTATAATCTCCGCTCTTAATAATTTTCAATCATTTCTCTTTATTCTTGTTATGGAGAGTCTAATGAGGAATAGAATTAGACTTTAAAAGGATTATATCAATTTATTTGCCTGAGTTTGTTTGGACATAATTGTAATCAATATCTATTTCAGCCGAGTTTGCCATGTAAAATAAGTCTCCCATCTTCTTTATTCATAACTTAGAATATTAAGCATAAACGTATCTATGGAGTTTAAGAAGCATAACAAGCATTCATTACGTTTAGGACTCAGCTAATTAATACCGTGAATATTATTACGGTATACGAAGAAAAATTATGTATAATATTCCCTTAAATATTCTAAATGAAGTGATGTTAAGTACATGGTAACAACGGGGCCCCGTGAATCGAAAATGAACCGATCATTACATGAAGACGCGGTTTGTCGGTAAAAGATCGCCCCGACGACCGAATGTAATAACTATTTTACATCTCAGCCTTCAAAATATGTCATGTAAAAATATATTCTTTATGTAAATATTTTAGCTCAAAGTTTCTATCTGTTTCGTGGTCTAATGGAAATGAAGGTAGACTTGGAATGGTGACGACACTCGTTCGAATCCTTGTGGGAACTATATTATTTTTCAATCTTTTCAATCTTCAAAAATACTTTGTTGACGATTTTATAACTTTAGTGAACATTTCTCATAAAACGTGCTTTGAGGCAAAAGAAAAGGAAAAATATAGTTGAAAAAGTAGAACAGTGTATTCCGAGGGATGATCTGGCTCAGATCGTCCCTGTTAGAACAAGAGAGCTGGGATGTAAGTGTTTAATTCCATACCTTTAAACATGTTAAAAGCATTTCACATAGTATAGTTATATGAAATATAACAATTTTTTCAGCATGAAACCTATCATAAGAGTTACATGTAATATAAAATGAATTACAATGCATACGAGAAATTAATTTAAAATGCCAAGATACTTTACAAAATGAAAACTCAATATTTGCTCTTAAAGACACAAATTTGAATTATTCAATGTGGTATGACGTAAATATTATCTGGATATTTTAATGCATGAAATAAAAGGCTCATGTACTTTCGTTCCCGTGCAAGCTACAGAAACTAGTATTATTGACGATCATGTCATAGCAACCACAGCACTTCGAGCAGCCCCTACATACAATAAATTACGTACTATGTACTGGATACCTAAATTACACAAAAACCCATATAAATCCCGTTTTATCTCTGCATCAAGTAAATGTTCCTTAGAAAATAATGGGATGTGGAATAAGTGTACGCGACACAAACCACAATTAAACGGCAATTTAGAAAAACCACAATGGACAACCACCAGCAGCCTTCAACGATGCCATTTTGGCACTGCTCGCAGTTCTGCAATTGACCCATGGTCTAGATAAAATGCATATAATTCAAATCCAGCCCTGAAATAGTCACAGATAGACCCCTTTCCTAAGGATGGAGAAGGACAGAGGTCATGTGACTTGCCCAAAATAAAATGTAATTTGAAAAATATTTTGAGATGTTTGTGTCTTTACGAGCTTTATACCTATTTAGGCACATTTAATCAATATGATTAAAATTTGTATTTTAAAAGTAGTAAAAAATTTTAGCTAAAGTATGGTCAAGGGAGATAATATGGCAAAAATCATGAAAAATCATCGTTTTTGGCTCATATTTTTGCTTGTACGTAAAAATCCACGGAAGAAACTCCACTTTAAATGGATTTTAGATGGTCAAGGGAAATAATTTGGCAAAAATCATGAAAAATCATCGTTTTTGGCTCATATTTTTGCTTGTACGTAAAAATCCACGGAAGAAACCCCACTTTAAATGGATTTTAGATGATGAATTGTTGAAAGATCTATAAAATGTCAAAAAATTAGGGAAATCTATTGACAGAAAAAAAGTAATGGAACATTTTTGTGTGTTTTTGTGGGTTTTCCTATATAATTCATATTAAGATATTCATACTTTAACTTGATATAACTCGAAAAGTAGGGAAGAAACCCATGAATTTTGAATCAAATTATGAAAGAGTACATCATTTTGGACATTTATGCCAATTTTGAAGAAAATCTATTGACAAATTAGTTTTGGACCCAAGTGTCACGCTCTACCTTAAACAAGGAACAGAAAACATCAAAAAGACAAGTACAAACGAAAGTTTTGTCAAAGATTCCTGGCTTAGGACAGGCACATATAATATGTGGCGTGGATAAACAAGTTTTTTGGGCCCAAACTTCCCCCTATCAATATTTCAAGACAAAGCACAAAAACTAAACACACAATAAAAATCAAATCGATCAAAGTCCAATTCCAATAGAGAGAACCTAAGACAAAAAACAAGAACAAACAAAAGGACGGTAAAGGAACTCTCTATATAACACTCGCTGTTACTGACAGCTAGCTGAGAATCATTAATCGATTGATGTAAAAATATCTAACGTATCGATTTTCAATCCGACACAACACTTCAAGCAATAATGATTTAGTGAAGTTTCAGTACACAAAACCGACACGCTTGATCGCTATTATGCTTAAAAATGACAATAGTAAAAACGTGTATGGAAGTTTTAAAGCAAGTATCAAGTTATCAATATTTCTGCCAAAAAAACTAAATTCAAAGATTTAACCAAGATATTCAATTCATATCCTTTCTGTAATAAATTTTGAAGCCAATTTTTCATTTCCAATGGATTGCTTTTAAATTTGTGAGCTTTATAAAAAAACATTACCATTCAGGATTCATAAAATTCAGGATGTGATATTCCTTTCACTGTAAGAAAAGGACGTGTACATTTAATTTTTCAATAAGAGATCGATACTTGTGGAAGAATTTAGAAATTTTACTAATTTGTGGTATAGATAACCTTGTTTTAATAATTTTTCAGTAATAAAACGGTTTTTATTATTAAAATCAGAAACACCACTGCAGATCCGAGCATATCTTACTAACTGTGAAATATAATCCCCGTATGACGGTGCTAGTGGAACATCTCCTTCAAGAAAAGGGAAATTTATAATAGGGAAGGTAAAGTCGTCACGTTTATCATATACTTTGGTTTGTAATTTTCCGTCAATAATACTTACATCTAAATCTAAAAAAGGACATCTATCACCGGTGACGTTAGATTTGTTCAAGGTTAATTCAGAAGGATAGATATCTGTAATAAAATTAGAAAAGAAGGATTGTTGAGTGCAAGAATGTCATCTAAATATCTTAAAGTATAATTGAAAGTTTCGATTAGGTTCTGTTTGTTGGGGTCTTTTTGTAATTTAGCCATAAATTGTGATTCATAACAGTATAGGAAAAGGTCGGCTATAAGTGGCGCACAAGTAGTACCCATAGGAATACCAATAATTTGGCGATTAATTTGTTTACCAAAACGTATGTAAATATTCCATATTCTTTCGTTTTTAATATTATCTAACAAATAATTTAGAGCAGTAATAGTTTCTGCATCAGTCCAGTTAATGTAATTTTTTTGAGTCTCGTTACTAAAAAATGATTTACTAAATGATTTTGAAACTCTAGAACAGATATAATCACTTTTATATTTGTCAAAACACCATTTAACCAAATATTCAAATTTCTTTTTAATCAGATTATGTGGAAGGTTAGTATATAAAGTAGAAAAATCGTAACTATCAACGATCTTGAAAGTATTTTCAAATGCACGAAATTCTCTTGATGTTTTAGACAAATTTCGGGCATTTGAAAATACTTTTCAATCCGTAGACAGCAATGACTTTTCCACTTTATATACTAATCATCAAAAAGAAATTTGAATATTTAATTAAATGGTGCTTTGACAACTCTTAAAGTGACTACATCTGTTCTAGAGTGTCACAAGTATTTTGTAAATCGTTTTTTAGTAACGAAACCCACAAATGTTATGTTAATTGGACCGACATAGAAGTTATTACTGCATTAAACTTTCTTTTAGATAATATTTACATCCGGATCGGTAAACAAATATATCGCCAAGTCATTGGTATTCCAATGGGAACCAATTGTGCTCCACTCATAGCTGATCTTTTTTATATTGTTACGAATCACAGTTTATGGCCAAGCTACAAAAAGACCAAAACAAAAACCACCTTATCGAAACTTTTAACTATTCATATAGGTACTTAGATGACATACTTGCTCTAAACAACCCCACATTCTTTAATTTAATAAATGATATATATCCTAAAGAATTAGCCCTAAATAAAGCAAACTCGTCCGACAGTAGATGTCCATTTCTAGATTTGGACTTAAGTAGCCGTCTCTGTAAGAATCATGCAAAACGCAAAAATATTGACAGATGCATATTTTTGAAAACTGTTTCTTTTTATCGGAATTTGATCTTTTTGATGAGAAATGAATGTAAATTAAATTTTAGCCCAATCGGTTCATTAGTTCTCGTTTAATACACAATACAAATTTGGTTACATTGTGTATGAAAATAAGTACGGGAAAAAGTCCCGCCAATTTTTTTTCTTCACAAACCAACCAAAAATATCACTTGAAGTATCCGACTGATATTTTTGTTGAAATTCAACTAGAACGGCCTATTTTTTCAGAAAATATCAACAATTTTTACAGACCCTTCCGAATTTTTGAGTAAAGAGGCCAAGAATATTGGTTGTTTTGTGTATGAAAAAAGTTCGGGAAATTTTCCCGCCAAAATTTTTAAAGTCAATTTGCAGATAGTCTAATGGACCAATTTCACTTTAGTTGATATTATTCGCTCAAGTGGTCCAAGATGAATAACTAGCCAAAAAATGGTTAAAACCTAAGATAATAAGTAAATCACCTTTTGCATGATTTTTACTGAGACAGGCTCTTAAGCATTATCAGTGGTAGATTACACACTAAAGTATATGATAAACGGGATGACTTTTCATTCCAAATAGTTAATTTTCCGTTTCTTGAAGGAAACGTACCATTAGCTCCAGCTTACGGTGTATACATTTCACAATTAGTCAGGTATGCTCGCATTTGCATTGATGTGTCAGATTTTAATGATAAAAACCGTTTAATTACAGAAAAATTGCTAAAACAAGGTTACCGTTACCACAAATTAGTCAAATCTTTTACAAAATTTGCACATAAATATGGACATCTCATCGAAAAATTTGATTGTACACGTAGATTTCTGATTGTTAAAGGAATATCTCATCCTGATTTTTATAGCAATGTAGTTTATAAAGCACAAAAATTCAAAAATAACCTGATGGAAATTAAAAACTGGCTTAAAACATTTTGAAAAAAAGGATACGAATTCAATGTTTTAGTAAAATCTTTGAATTTGGTATGTTTTGGCAGAAATATTGATAGCTTGATAGTAACTTTAAAACGTTAAATTTTCTCTTTGTATCCACTGTATTATTTATAAGCACCACAGCGATCAGGTATGTTGGTTCTGTGTGGTGATACAACTCTAAATCATTCATTGTTTTGACGTGGGGTGTCGGATTTAGAACTGATGTATTTGATTCTTTTACATCAAGCGATAAATATTTCTTAGCTAGTTGTCAGTAACTTCGAGTGTTCTCAAGGGAGTTCCTCCTCGTTTTGTTGTTTTCGTACAGTATTTTGTCTTCGGTTCTCTCTTGTTGAATTGAACTTTTTGTCGATTGAGTTTTACAGTGTTTAATATGTATGCTTTGTGCAAGCTTATCAATAGGGGGAAGGTTTGATCTAAAAAAACAGTTTAACCCCGCAACATTTTATATGTGCCTGTCCTAAGCCAGGAAACTTTGCCAAGGCCTTTGTTTGTCCTTGTCATTCTGTGTTAACTGTTTTATGTAAAGAATTGGGTCTTTCGTTAATGATTTAGGGATTGGTTTTGAAACTTTTGTATTGTATTATAAGTCTTGGGCCAATGCAAGACGGTTAGCAGTGACCTATGGTCATGTTGAAGACTGATTGCTGTTTTCCGTTGTGATTTTTTGAACTGCTGTTTGTTTATGTTTGTTGTGTCGCGTACACTTATTCCACATCTCAAAATCGTCTATCTGTTTGTTTGCTCTGTTAAGTATGTATACTACAGCTAGCTTCTGTAAGTAACTTGAAGGCTTACTATAGAACCTTTTGTGAAAGTATAAAGTTAACTCCATTTATATAAGAACATATTATGTAAACTGATATCGATATGTGGCTTGAACACTAGGCTTTAAGAGGCTATAATTGATTTTAAAGGATTCGTCTCTCAATAGATATAATACCATTAAATGAAAACTTAGAAACTTTAAACATTACATAATATCAAGGAAAAGGTTCTCAGCACCAACATAGCAACAATAGCAGCCTAAACAAAAAGACAAAATGAAGCATAAGGTTAAAAGCATTACAATTGATCGTAAAGTTTTGATTTATTGCCGTGTGCGTCAGCCCTTTATTTCAATTTTGCTGGAATTTTATAAGTACGCATTATCTCTTGAAAAGAAAAATTGATTTTAAGAACACATACTTAAATAAAATTCATTTTATTGTAATCCTGGCACTCATAAATTTACTTATATTTCGAGGACTAATGGTAAAATAACGTCATGGTGCTCCATATGGACATAGTTACGGAAGCAAATGTTAAAACCACGATCATATCAAAATTCTGCATGATAAGGAAAATGTATATCGGCGACTATTAAAACTATGGTAAGTAATATAGTCATGTTACAATGTAAAAACTGGGTTATAAAATAGTTAATGACGGGCAAGATGGGACTTTTTTAACATGTTATAGTTTTCTTGGCAAGTTCTAAGAAACTTGACATGCGGCAACAACACTCGGCCAAATGTTCAGTTTCAGGTCAGTTGCTCACTTACTTTCGGTATACATGTAACGATATCCGACAACTTCTTTCTTTGAGCTATGTTCTTTTACTTCTTTTGTCTTAGATTTCAGTGCCATCGTCAACAAATATAGTCGATTTTCAACTCTGAACTTTTTTATCACTTTCGAAACCGATTTTTACAGCACCATCTTCACTTTTAACTACACCAAACGGTTACCATGACGGTGTCGTCAATAAAATGGGCAGCAACTATAAATTACAATTCAATAGAATAAGAGTAACAACATCGTTCGAATATTAATAAGAACAGGGTTCTCCGTCGAGCGCAACATAAAAAAGAAATATTGATCTCATCTTTCACCAAGAAGTACAAAAGCGATATACCTGAAAACGCATCTTACCATATTGGTTCCGTATCAAAAGCCTACGAATACCAGTAGCTGAGAAATACATGAACGTTACCAAAAAATGTCAAACGCACGCACACACGGACACCAGGCATTGAATTGTCCCCGCTTCGCGCTGATGTGTGGACAACAAATAATTTATCGCCAAACCATATAAGGTAGAAATATTTAAAAGCAAGATACAAGTTAACTATCATAAAGCTTAAAAATCGTCCCTTGTATTAGAGTTCGATGGTCAATTTATTTTATCAACAAAAAAGAATTGTTGAAGTCTTGCACTTTTAAAATAACATAAAGAAATGCGTTGACAGTATTATAGTAGGCTGAAGCCTGTAAGAAAGAAATACTGTTATCGAGTTTAAAATAATTATGATTAAATCTGCCTATATATAGTGTTGAAGGACCCCATACGCTTGTTCATAGGAGTGGTTATGTTCAGAAGGGAGTTGATAATTCTATGAATTTGTCTTATTGTCTTTATCATCTTGGGACCCATTCTAATATCAAGCTAATTTAATTATTGCTTTTTTACAAGCAAGCTGTGCGAATTCTCCTCTATCTTCAAGATGCGCATAAAAGGGATAATAAAACGAATATGAACGATGACGCAGTTAGACAAACCCAATAGGGGTGTCATTAAAGAATTAAGACTGTCACCGGGAAAGGAGGGGTGGATAAGTTCGGGCTGTTTATTATCACTTTTACTGCAAGCGATGATATAGTATAACCGCAACCACTGGTCACATTGGAAGTTTTGATCACTTCACTTAATACACTAGAGGCAATTTTTCAAGACTTGTTCTGGATGGTCATTGATTTATGGTTTTGCTTGTATTTTTATTCCACATCTCCTAGGCCTGATAGATCGGGAAAAAATATGCTCATTTGATCATGTTTTACCTGTAAATAACAAAATATTGTTTTAAAAGCAATCCTATAAAAATCAGAATGGCTTAATTCTATCCTGTATTATTTTTAATGGATAATTTTTCCGAACGTCTTGTATAATTTATTTTTATAATATTTCTTATAATGATGTTTTGAAATAAAATACAATTATTTTCAGCATTTGACAATCCTAATTGTGTAGAGGTAGTAAACAGATCGTAGAAACAATGGGATTCGGGTTTAATTGATGTCATGAAGAAATATGTGGTTTGACGCTCTTTTGATCTTACCGCCTTTATTTCAAATTACACACAATTTCAAACTTGATTGGACAAGACATTAAAAAGACTCATCCGAACGCTCTAATAAAATGAAAAATTAGTTCTCAAAAAATGAAGAACAAAATGATATGTATCAAACAGTGTGTCAAATCAAAACACAATAAAGACTTCATTTTT
Organism: Arcuatula senhousia; assembly: GCA_963971305.1. Taxonomy (NCBI): domain Eukaryota; kingdom Metazoa; phylum Mollusca; class Bivalvia; order Mytilida; family Mytilidae; genus Arcuatula; species Arcuatula senhousia. The sequence goes on from OZ020315.1 coordinate 28,369,582, forward strand.
TTTTATTTCGAAATTTTATCTAACGGTTTGATTCTTTGGTATCATCCTGGCAAAAGTTTTGTTAACAGGGGGTTACTTTTGAAATAACCCACTGTTAGTCGCTTTTTGGTTGAACTTTAAATATGCCTTAAGCGGAATTTCGCTCGTGAAACTATGACTGTCCGAATATTATTTGCGTTAAGACCCTTCACACTGACCACGACCTTAGATAAAATAAAAATATTTTATCATTAGATCCAAAACATTTCTTTTTTTATTGAAAATTATATTTAGCGTTCGCAAACTTAAAATTATGAGTGATAAGCTAGGTTTCTGTATACCGTTTACTATAGTTTATGGTCGAAAAAAATCAAGATTGTAAAGTTCTTGCTACTGTCGCGAGCCATACTCGTCTCCTAATCCGATCAATTTTAAAAATGCCAATGTCAAATTAAATGAAGAAAACAAACAATTAGCCCATTTCAAAGATTGACACCATCTGGTTATAAAATTTATCAGGACATTGACAAAAAAAATATATCAACGGACAGACTCTTGGCGTTGGAATTTATTTTCAGAATGCAAAGAAAACAAAAGTAAACCTTGAGGTTGCTATATTTTCTGAATAATACATTTTCGCATAAGATTACTAGGAAACTAACTTTGTTGATTGAAACTTAATCATTTAAGACTTCCTGGTTTAAGTACCGTTATATTATTTGTAAATTTCCTACAAACTACCAATCGTACTTTTAATAGAAAAGGTTTATAGTAAAAAAATGTACTATTTGGAAATTTACAGTTTCCTTGCATAATAACCATCATTCGTCATAAGGGTCTTGAGATTCTGACGTCAGGTCAGTGCTCAGCCCACAGAGCGACCAAGTGTGTACCTTAGGTGGCTGTATAGGCTGACCCTCGTCCGTGGGGATGTCAGGTCTATAAGAGGGAAACACTGATCGCTGACCATAGTGGGTCAATGTGATCTTTATGGACGTAAAAGACCCCTTTGCGGACCGCCAATTAGTGCACCACCCCTATCCATCTCCCCCCTTTTCATGTGGTCTTCAAAATTCACTGTTCCTTTGTTTCCCAGCCCACCCCAATTGTTCATATCATAATCACTTCATGTTCATTTTATCAACCTTATCATGTTCATCGCCTTTTAATAACCTATATAGCGTTGCAAGGGCGTAAAACACCAACTCACTCATTCGCGCTTCAAATCATGTGATAGAATACAATACCAAAACAGGTATAAAAACGGTTAATTTGGTTATGCTGTATATCGATATTTCAAGGAGTAACTTCTCATCAGCAGCAAAGACAATAGAGAAAAGAAAAACCAGATACTCAAATGCCGAATGGAAGCACGACATTATACATTTTTTTCTAACTTCATCATTTCGTGTACATGTTATCACCTTTTTCATGTTTATTGTTCTGATGTAACCTAATCCAATGCCAGGGCTTGTGCAATGTAAAAAAAAACCACTTTTTTTTAACCAACACCGTTGTCTCCGTGGTCGACATTTAGGCCAAGATTAAAAAAATACGTCCCTCATAGACGGTTTACCTCTTACATCTGCCTCCGGCAAACATATTTATTTTAAACAGAATGATTCTTAGTTGTTTTGCCTGGTTTGCTATTCTGAGATGGTCACCTTACTATCTCTTTTATGTCTTACAACTGTGCTTTGATTTGACACAGAAATTGCTAACACATAGTTATGTTGCTCTACGGTTGCTGTCTTCACTGAACATATTTAACGGTAGACACCATGCACTCGTAGTCAAATATTGGATTTCTATCCCTCAGATGAGTGCAAATGTTGGTTTGTCATAGTTTTGTTTTGTCTTCCTTTACCGGATTTGAGTTGCAAGGACGAAAAACACCAACTCACTCATTCGCGCTTCAAATCATGTCAAATCATTTCCCTCTTATAGTCCTGATACTGACACATTGAGTTGGAAATTAATAGCGCAACGGATGTGCTATAGCAGGCATTAACCGCCTACTCTTCCGGAGCACCTGAGTTCAATCTTGTTAGTACTCGAGTTCGCGTTGTTGATTTCTGTTCGTTTCATTTTGTGTTCTGTGTTTCTTGTTCGTGTTTGCCGGTCTTATCGTTGCCCTTTTTGAATTTCACATTCGAATGCCCAATTGTTGCCTCTTTGATTCTTTATTGTTTAACTGGACACTAAAGCCGAAATGAAAGGAAAGGCGTTGTGCGCCATAAAACCTCGTTTAATCTGCCTTTCTTTTAAAATTGCTGTACCAAGTCAGGGCCATTACATTTTCCATTTCTGCGGTATGTCTTTACCTTCTTTTTTTCTCTTGAACATATTGTATGACTGATCATCCCAGTTCGGTAGTCTTGGTACCTATATCTAACATGTACCGTTGCTTGACCGAAAGCATCAACTCACTCACTCAATAATACCATATTTCAATATTTTCTACGAGTCAAAATATATGCCGTTACGAATTGTGTGTTTTGTAGCATCTAATAAGCAATCTTATATCTTAAATATGTAGTTGATATATCATGTATACGGAATACTTTCTACAATTGACGTAAACATTTCACAACAATGCTCAAGGTTCCTCAAACAATGACGTTTTCTGAATGAAAATTGACTCGAGAAGGAAACCCTATATAGCTAGGGTTTCAATAATAGATAATCAATTAAGCGCACAAAGATAATAAAACCTTTTTCTTTTATTTCCAGGGGAAGGTTTTCATTAGCGAAGATGACCAAGAGAAGGCTATTTTGAGAGCCCATATTGATTGTCTGTCACACACGACCGTGAAATCACATTCCAGCAATGGTATATTTATTATTAGATAACGTTGTTAATGATTTCATCTTTGCGCTGTGTTACGGACATCATGCTCATGGGGTTTAGCATCAGGTGTCATTAAAGTCATTTAGCACAATGAAGAACTACTCGAAGTATTACGTTGTACATTTCCAGGTCAAAATATTCTTCTCTTTTAATTTGATACTGTGGTTTCATTATTATTCGTGGGGTAATAATTTTCGTTGTTTTCGTGGGTGGTCAGGACCCACGCAATTTGATACCCCACGAAAAAAAAAATTGACATTGATTTAAATGCTGGCGGTTTCAGAACCACGAATTTGATACTCAACGAACTGGTCCTTTTTCACTAAACCTCGAAAATTGGTACCCACGAAAATAAATGAATCCACAGTAATATTTTTGACCATGTGGGGCAATTGATCAAGAAAAGAAAAAAAATCGTGTTCGATGTGCACAGTCTGTCATACTTTGTTAGTTACTCCCAATCAGCGTGAATTCGGCTTTAATCGAATCATAAGCATATTTGTCCTTGCCCTTTCGAACTTTTGACATTCGAATGCCCCACTGGTACCTCTCTACTTCTTCAAATACAACGACGGTCACAAAGCTTTCTAAATTCTGTTTCTAAGCTCCCTTGTACAAACCCTAAGGTAAGGTCACAATGGAAGGTGGAGGTTTGGCGCGCCATAAACATATTCTTTTCAATTGCCTGTATCAAGTCATGATCATTGCGAGTTTCAGTTTTTATGATAGGTTTTCCTTGTTTTGTCTTTTCTCATGGATTGACCCTCCAAGTTCGGTGATTTTGTTATTTCCTTTATTCATTCACAAACAATACTAAACTGTGATTTGTTTGCTCGATCATTTTCTCTATAGAACAACGCTTTGAACCATTTAGCGTAGTTCGACTAACCATTTGTGTAGCCCTATTTCCTCTTCTTTTATTGTGTACATGTATTACGGGTGACAAACGAGTTTGTCTGCAAAACTATAGATGTCGGTCAGACATACACATGTACCTGACGCGTCTCCATATCCTCGGCGCATATAAGCGAGGTTATAAAGTTCTGATGACCACAGCATATAGATTTTCAGGTCATGTTATATCTTTCACGTTGAAAGTACGTGGGAGCTTAGAAGGAGAATTTGGGAAGCTTCATAATAATGTAATAACAAAATGACCTAACGAAGATATAGCAGATAATAAGGTTATTAAACACCAGCGAAAATGAAAAGTACAATTGTTCTCACCTAGTATTGGCATTTCAAAGGTTTCGATTGAATAGTGTTTTATGGATCCAATTTCCCAGATGATGTTGCTCAAGGAATATAAAGGAAATATAGAAGGCTAAATTAAGATGGCTTGTCGTATTGTTCAATTGAGACAATCAAGGGGTTCTTGTGTTTAACATAATTTTTAAAATTTATTTGTAATCTGCAATAATTGGTATAATAATGAAAAACCTTGGATAATGTCCATTTTTGAAAAGTTTAGTGAACAAAATCCGCCAGTGCATGGTCAGCCCATGATCATGTGTAAACATATTAAGTACCTTGTGGTATAGTAGATATATGGTTCATTTTTTTATGAAATAAGTTAAAACCTGATAAAATAAAAAAAATGAGGATCATAGGTCTTTTCTAGAAAAAGATAATACTTTATAGGAATAAATGTTCGATTTAGGCCAAAAAAAGAAACTTGTATATTAGGGGAAACACTGCATACATTACATTTCTAATGCTAAAATTTGGTGATTGTATTTTAATTATTTCGTATTGAGTCTAAACACATTTAACTAAGTTTCGCCTCCAAAGCCACCTCTTAAAAAATCAAATTGTTGAAGTCTACACTTTCACAGCAAGGACATACAATGTACGCTTTATTCATATATTATTGTAGGCGATTATATACCTTATGTCTGCATATATCCAAGAGAAATGAATTAATGGTGAAAAAACTATTCATTTTATAGTTCTAAAATAATTCAATTGAGAGTATGGAATCACGATTTCAAGAGGATAAAAATTAATTTGAGACCTGCTAAAAGCATTTAACGTTTATAACCAGTGAATACACGACACAATACGAGTATTCATGACTAGGTTTTTTTTTTACTGTTTTAGTTATTTGACTCGTGCTATCTAAATCATATATTAAAAGTCTGATCAATATAATTATTCGTTATATTGTTGTTTGAGCGCAGATAGTGCAGTGATTAACGCGTGGGTACGAAAGCGTGGGGGTGAAAATTTTAGAATATCTCTTGACAACATTTGCAAGAACGATATCAACAAATGATGGGACAGAAAATGTTTTCTTGTTTATGGAAAGAGCAATACTTCATGCAATTTAAAAAAACCTTTAGACTTCATTAAAAGTAGGCCCAATGATGACCGCTACAAATGACATATTCGGAAATTGCAAACTGAAAGTCTCTTGCACAAACCTATACATGTAGTTCGTTGTCAATTTTAACTTAAATATATCTTATAAACCTGATTGAAAATTGGGCGTATATGGTGTTCGTCTGTTACGCCTAAGGGTACCCGTCTCTTGTCCATAAATCCCATTTTTTATGAGCTGCGGCTCAAAGATTTTCTATTTTCTAAAGTTGTCATTCCGACACCATTTTAATTTCAGATGTATATTGTAACAGAACTTGGGATGGTATCCTTTGTTGGCCGGAAACCCAAGCAGGCGAAGTGGCCGTCCAATCCTGCCCTGACTACATACATGAATTCTACTACAATAGTAAGTAAAAATACATGTAGTAGCATTCACGAAATAGGGCGTCAAGGCAAGGAAAGGTACCCAAGAAGTGGCAGTCCAATCATTCACTTATAACTCAATATCCCTATTATGTCTTCATAAACGTGTTGTGTATTGTTAAACTATCGGTCCCAAAGATCGCAATGGAAAGGAGAGACTTGGCGCTCCATAAATCTTGGTTTAACCCATCAATTCTTTTGAACCAAATGAGAACTTTGATTTCTCACGTATGTCTTCCTTGTTTTGCCTTTTCTAATGGACATTTGAGATTGATCCTCTAAGTTCGGTAATATTGTTATTACCTTTATTTATTATGTTAAAAATGTGCATGAACGTTGCATAATTGTTAACGTTCTTTCGGGGAAGGGGGTGCAAGTGGAAAACAATTTAGAACCGACCGGAAGGTGAAGTGGTGGTTTGTATAGGTTTGCCTCGAGTAAATGTACATGCACCTACATGAATTCTACTACATCTATACTAGTGGGTAAATCAACAACTTATTCTCATAAGGGATGTTAGCTACCCAACCACTGAAGCGATTGTGCAGCATGATAATAGCATTTATGCAGTATGTGTTCAAGTCTAGTAAAACCAAATTTGATTATTACCATAAACAAGCAGCTTTTTAGCATATTAGGTCATATTAAGTATTTCCAATTGCCCGGGGGAAGGGGCGTTAATTGCTATTAAATTGTTGTGTGAAACCTTAATAAATCAAGGATGAAGTGTTGCATACGTTTATATCTTTTATTTCTAAATTCCTTGTAGACAATGCCTCAAAGAGGTGCATGCCAGACGGTCATTGGTATTTCCATAGTGGTCTTAATAAAACTTGGACTAACTACACGTCATGTTTTAACCAGAGGCAGCAGCACATTCCATCGCCGGTTTCTCCTCTAGTGCAGGTATTTGTTTTTGTTAATGCAAGATAACGTACATATGTATCCGTTCGTTAGTCACACTGGTTAAAATCCAGATTAGTACATGTAAACATACATTCTATATTTTGGATCGTTCTTAAAACGTAAAGTACATTATAAGTAAAACATAAGGACGAATATGAAAGTGCAAAAGAGGAGCAACTTGCAATAATTTAAACTGATTAGACGCCTAGCTTCTAATGCAATTCTGGAAATAATGTCCCCAAAGTCAACAAGATCTCTTCAAGACGATTATTGTTAGTGTAACATAATGTGGGTGTTACAATTTTTTCTGTCAAATGTGCATATGATATACAGAACCATATGCTTAATTGAATTTGTGTCAAAACGTACCAAGAGAATATAATTTGTCAAAAATAATGCGCGCAAAGGCTGGAAATTATGTCACTAAAAGTCGGGTTTTGTTTGGTATTTATAAGTTATATAATGATTTCTGGAGCAAGAGTCAATATTAATCAAGAACTATATATCTTAGTTAGTGTTTAGTGTGTATAGAACAACATATACCATATAACATGAACAGCTCATTTGTGGTTTTAATGCATTCAAAAAATATATGTATAACATTAATAATGCCTGTACTCGAAACACAAGGTGGAGAAGCGGCTTCCTTAAACCGGTTCACTATTTTAGTAGTGAGTAAGTAAGTGTTTTACGCCAAATGTTCCAACACTTTAAGGGTATAAAAGGGTGTAATTATAAAACTAGAAAAACAGGAGCTCACAAATAAATACCCCCACCCCCCAAAAAAATTAATCAGATAAAATTTTAAAATAGGAGATGCACATCTACATTATGTCACAATGATTGTGTGTAAGTTTCATGAAAATCCATCAAAGGGTTTAGGACGAGTTGCAGATAAGAGAAACCCCAAAATCATTCTGATCAAACTTATAAATAGTAGGTGCACATCTATATTATGTTACAAAGATTGTGTAAAAGTTTCATGACAATCCATCAAGGGGTTTAGGAGGAGTTGTGGATAAGAGATGGGTACCCCCATGTAGTCGAATGGCTAAGTCCATGTTTTGCTATGGGAAACCCCAAAAATCATTCTGATCAAATTTTAAAATAGTAGATGCACATCTACATTTTTTCACAACAATTGTGTGTAAGTTTCATGAAAATCCATCAAGGGGCTTAGGAGGAGTTGCAAATAAGAGATGGGTACCCCCATGAAGTCGAATGGCTAAGTCCATGTTTTGCTATTGGAAACCCCAAAAATCATTCTGATCTAATTTTAAAATAATAGGTGCACATCTACATAATGTCACACAGATTGTGTGTAAGTTTCATGAAAATGAATCAAGGGATTTAGGAGGAGTTGTGGATAAGAGATGGGCACCCCCATGAAGCCGAATGGCTAAGTCCATGTTTTGCTATTGGAAACCCCAAAAATCATTCTGATCTAATTTTAAAATAATAGGTGCACATCTACATAATGTCACACAGATTGTGTGTAAGTTTCATGAAAATGAATCAAGGGATTTAGGAGGAGTTGCGGATAAGAGATGGGTACCCTGAAGTGTAACGGAAGGAAGGACGGACGGACACCCCTATCACTATATACCCCCACTTTTGAAGTGGGGGGTATAAAAATATTGGATGAGGTGGGAAACAAAAGAACAGTAAATTTTGAAGACCTCTTGCGATGGGGAAAGGTGGGGAAGAGCGGAGAATTAAGACGATGTTGTGCTCACAAAGGGATCTTTTGCATACATGAAGCGTGACACTCTCAACAAATATTTGCCAACTATGGTCTGGCTTTCCGTATGGCAGACCGGACAAGCCCCGCAGACGAGGGCAATCGATTAAGCCACCAAGGGTAAACACCATAGTCGTTCTCATATTTCAATAAATCAAAACTCGAAGTGACAAAAAGCAAATGAAAGAAAAGTATTCATACTCAGCAAGCTCACATAACTCAAAGAACTATGTGAAAGATCTGGCCTGGACGCCACAAAACCTAAAAAATACTGAAGTTTGAGAATATTCTTATATTCAATGGCAACTCCAATCAAAACTTTATAATTTGTTGACTTTTGTGGCGCCGGAGCCAGAATGTTTACGGGGTATGAAATTTAAGATAATTTAGGTCGCATTTAGATGTAGAAATAAGGGTTACAAAATTTGTGACTCCCGCAGGGTTGAAAACGACCTGTTACCTGAGGGCTTTTTAAGGGTGACTTCCGACCTACACTTCATAAAATCGATCTATGGCAAAAAACGACCTGCGACCTCCGCCAAAATATGCCTTTTAAAAGCGACCTTGCGACTTCAGGTCCCTTTTAAAAGCGACCTTGCGACCTGAGGGGGGTACCCTGCGGGAGCCCCAAATTTGTTAATATAGTTTCGTAGCGGCTGTGGGTCTTGAATATTTTTTCGTGTCTGAGCAACTAAAAATCACAGTCTCTCGACACATGTTATTCAGCACCAGCATTTAATTCTTTTGTGGGGAGGTAATTTCAGGTCTGTGACTCACGAACTTTCTGTGTCATTTGTTTCGCCGTTATATAACCTATATAGTGTTGCTAAATGTAGGGCGTAAAACACTCTCTTACTCGCTCACTCACTCATTCTGACACATTTTTCATTTCTTTTTCAGCAACACATGGAGAGCTTGAGAATTATGTACAATATTGGTTATAGTGTATCACTCATATCTCTCAGTCTTGCAGTGTTTGTAATGGTTTATTTCAAGTAAGTGTAACTGTACATTTGTGAGCTGTGGCTAACGTTTTTTTTTCCTAGCTTTAATATAATGCCTGTACAAAATGAGGAATTTGTAATTTACAGATTTTTACATATTGAAATCTATTGGATTTTTTAATTGATATATCTTCTTATTATATCTTCGACTTTTTTATATCAACCTTACAATTATTTCAAAAACAATGCATATTTTAAATGGATTAGTGTAAGCCTAGCCTGTAGGCACATTCTTTATCCAAAAGTCTATTAAAATTTATATTGCCTGCAACCACTTTCAATTCGTCGTCTTGCAGCGTCCTGTGTCCGTCGTTCTGTTGCGGAACAAACATTCCCTTTGCAGTTTTCTAGGCAACAACATTTTTTTTGCATGCCATAGCATCTTGATATTTGGCATGTACCTTTCTCTTATATTACCATATTGATTGACTCATCAACTTTTTGTGTACCGAATTTTTTTAAGACACGGGTGATATAAGTCTTCCATGCAAGAATGTCATTCTAATTTAATAATTGGCTATCTCGAAAATCAATGACAATATTTCACTTTTGCTTGTGGTTGTTTGTATGTTCCTTTCTTTCTTACAGGCGCCTTCACTGTCCAAGGAACACAGTCCATGTGAATCTGTTCATGTCGTTCATACTACGAGCATTGGTGTCCATTATCAGAGACAACATTTTGGTCCAGGGCCTAGGACTGCCTGGGGATGTCGAAAGGACCCCTTACAATACATTGATTTTCATCACGAACGGCACAGTAAGTTTAATACAAACGCTTACACATTTATATTGCGAGTACTGGTTTCCATTATTAGTGATCAAATTTTGGTCCAGGGCTTTGGGCTGCATGCCTGTTGACGTGGAAACCATACAATACGTTAATTTTCATTACTAATGGCACAGTAAGTTTAATACAAATGCTTTCACATTAAATTTTATATTGCGAGTACTGGTTTCCATTATCAGATATAACATTTTGGTCCAGAACATTGGACTGCCAGGAGACGAAAAAACACCCCTTACAATACGTTAATTTCTATCACTAATGGCACAGCATAATTGGTATATAGACCTACCAGACAAAACTATAGACACTTGATTGCATCAGTGAAAATGAGGGGGTCGGTCATCAAATAAACGAAAGGCACTTGATTCACTAATGAATGGTTGCCGACTCTCCATCTAAATGAAAATAGTAGTTTCTATAAACTTAGGGGTTCGTTTACAAGAAAGAAATGAAGGGATGGGTTAGTGTTTATTTTAATCATAGCAGTTTTTGCAATGAGGACTGTCGAATCGCTGAAAAAAATATGTCTTAAAGATACTCAACTGCCTCCTTTCCCTCATTGAGAGGAACAAGTGTCTGCATACTATAAGTGTTGTATTTCAATCGAAGCATTTCAAGACAGAAATCCAATACTTGACAGGAGTTTGAATGATTCAAGTTTCCGTTGTAAATGAAATTTCTGCCATGAAACTTTGGGTTTTACTGTCCCCCATCACAACACGGAGCGGGGACAAAAATTTCCAGGCGTCTGCGTTTCCCTCTGTCAACTTTTATTCGTAACAGATTTTCCATTTACTTTTATCCGTAGGCTTTCGATACTTTGGTATTGGTCTAATTTGGTGGGAAGCGTTTTCGGGTCTGTCGCTTATCTATTCCTATTTAACGAACTGACTTATAGTTTTGCACTCGGTTGGGGACCCATGAATTCTGATTTTGTTAATGTGTAAGCATTTGAAAATTGATGATTTAGTCAATTAACGACAATTCATTCATCAATTTACACTCAATTAAGCATGTTTATGCAATTGCAGTGCTTATCTATGGACAAAAATGCGTCATAACCTTATATGTTAAACACATTTTTATGTAAGAATCCATTAAGTGCTTGCTACTGTACGTTGGTGTCATCGATTTAGGGTACAGAAACAACTTTACATTTAGGCCTTATTTTCAAAATCAATTATGGTAAATATGAATAAATTCTTATTCAAAGAACAGTTTACAGAAACGTTTTATCTGATCAAATAAAAAAAGTTATGAGGATTTGAACTTTGGGTCAATTATCCTGTCCATCAATGGTTGTTTATTGCACTGTGTATTGCCATCCAGTTTGACACTTAATGAGATGCAAATTAGTGAATATGACATCACTAATGAGATCGACGAACACTCCTATAAACAAAATATCAATCCGCTTTTGTATTCTATATTAATCATTTTATGCTATCGCATCAGATATGCGTCTTACATACATGTACTTGTACAAAATTTGAAAACTAAATAAATTTGATTTTATAACATAATTGAGAGTAAAGCGACAAAAAAAACAGATCTGGAAAAGAGCTATATTGCAAGCGTGTATTGATATGTTAATTAATAGGTGTTTGGTGAACCGCCGGAAAAACCATTTGACAGCTTACCAAAAGGCTATCGTAGCTATAGCCGTGGCTAATCGCTAGCGATTACCCCGGCTAAAAATAAAAACTATCAAAGATGGAGAAATCATTTGAAACTCTTGAATTTATACTATTGTTAGAAAAAAAGTATAATATTTGAAATGACCCGGTGATGAAATTTGCACTCGCCAATGCAAGGTATTTTACCATGCAGCAACAACAATCGCACATTTTCTGATAATAAATAACTACATGTACTCACTATAACATGTTAATTTTTGCATTTAATTCAAATGCCTTCTTTGCGGATATTAATTGTCGCGGTTTCAATAATCAAAATTTACTTAATATATAGTAATTGCATATTAGCGTGTACTATTTTTCGCGGATTTTCATTGACCGCGAATATAGCGAAAAGTGTTTGTCATTGTTGTTTTATGTGCTTTTGTTCTTTGATTATCAATATGGTCTTTCTTTGTCGTATTCAGGTATGGGCTCGAATTATATACATGTATATCAACCTTTGGTCAATCGCAAAACAACGAGCAGCCTCTACTGGCCTCGTTGAAAGCTGATGGTTGTTTTCCATTGTGTTTTAATTGCCGCTTGTTTGTGTAGGCTATGCCGGGTCCACTTATTCCACATCTCTGTTGTTTTGGAAATTTTACCTTTTAATTCCTTCCACTTGATTTCGATTGTACTTGCTAACGAAATAAGGATATCCAGCACGCCCATTGATTTCGCCTAACACGTACATGGCCTACTTTGTGGCGTTTTAATATATACAATTAACAATCAACATCAGAAAAGAAAAACGTTAACGTAATCATAAAAACTCCTTACATTACAACCATTTTTTTCATAGATATCGAAATTATATTTGTATATGAAATATTATATAACTTATATTTTATTCTTATAACGCTATTAAAGCATGCATAATTTATACTTTAAAAAGTAGGGAAATTATTTTCTATGTATGAATCTTGATTTTCTATTCAGGCCAACTTTCTTATGAGGACTATATTACAAGAATGATCTATCTTTAAATTTTCATAATTATTCCTATATTAACTAGTCATCTTCAAAGCATACGCTTGAGATATATTATTGGATACTCTAAATCTTATGCAAAATCATTTAACATGAGAAGCTAAAAATCAACTCGATTTTTCGTCCGCCATTTGCTTTACAATTTCAAAGTGTCTTCATATACAGTTTTGTCTCGCCGGCGAAGCAGAGCGAAACACAGGTATTGCTTTGCCTGCAGTGGCGGCGTTAACTATCATATTAAAAATTTATATGCACCTTCATTTCTCAACAACTATAAGCCCCAGGTTGAAAATTGATATGCATATGGCTTTGTATAAGCTAAGCACTTAATGATGTATCTTTAAATTTTCATAATTATTCCTATATTAACTAGTCATCTTTAAAGCATAAGCTTGAGCTATATTATTGGATACTCTTAATCTCATGCAAATCATTTAACATGAGAAGCTAAAAATCACCTATATTTTTCGTCCGCCAATTGTTTTACCATTTCAAAGTTTCTTCATATACACTTTTTGTCTCGCCGGCGAAGCAGAGCGAAACACAGGTATTGCTTTGCCTGCAGCGGCGGCGTTAACTATCATATTAAAAGGTTTAAATGCACCTTCATTTCTCAACAACTATAAGTCCCAGGTTGAAAATTGATATGCATATATGGCTTTGTATAAGCTAAGCACTTCTAAACCCCTTTTAAGACCTTGATTATGATATTCCAATTGAGTGACTTATAATTAAGTGGTTTAGATCCTAGGCTGACGAAAGTTAGTATGCATATGTCCCAGTAGTAGAATACCTCGTTTGTCTCCCCTTCTTTTGATCTTGACCTATTTTACCGGCTGAATTACTTTAATAATTTCCAATACCTTACAATACATGCAATAGATCCCAGGAATACCAAGTCGACTTGGTATACATTATACGATGCATGCAATAGCATCGATAACGTTTTTTGAGCACCTTAACATCTTAGGTTTATAGACCCTATCTTGGTGAATCTTGCGATGCATATATGCCAGTAGATGCTTAGTATAGATAGCAATGGTATTTTTAAAATCACCCTCATTTGTCAGTTACAACAATGAATTATAAGACCAAATGTAACGAAACTCGGTGTGTGTAAGCATTAGTTGCTCCCTTATCTTCTGAACTTTGCATTGTATTTGTTGTTGCGTGATTTTTTTCAGGGGTAAGTTTTGCAATGTTAGTATTTCATGTATGAATGTATACAAAGAGCCTACGATGCTGACAGCTGGATATATTTCAGCTTAATAAAATGAAGCATTTGTTGAAATATAGTACGGTTAGATCAAGATTTAAGATTGGAAAAAAAACCAGATCCCAAGGTTTGGATTTGACACACTGAATTGGAAATTAGCAACACGACGGGTGTGCTATAGCAGACAGGAACCGCTTACTCTTCCGGAGCACCTGAGTTCACTCATGTTACGACTTGAGTTTGCGTTGTTGATTTCCGTTTGTTTGATTTTGATTTTGTGTTTTGTGTTTCTTCGTGCTGTTTTTGTTCGTGTTTACCGGTTTGACACTCGATTGCCCCATTGGTGCCTCTTTGCTTCTTTGATTGCCAGCGGTGTCCTTCTTGCTATTGTCAGTATTTTTGCATACTGGAAATAATTCTTTAAGCATGCCTAGCACCGTAGATGTGTTCTGTTTTGTCGCAGATTTCATTTTATTCATATGTCATAATCATGTTATGTTTGTTCTTAAAAAAATAAACAATCTGTCAAATTCAAAAATGGCCGGATTTCTTTAAAAAGGAAATAGGTGAGCGACAGACCTGAGATCGAATCCCACATTATGGGACCACACCCTGATGCTGTATACCACATTTCAAGTGGCTGTGATCAGTAGCCACTGAGAAAACTGTTATGCAAATTTCTTTCCCATTCACCCGCTCGACATTCACCAATTTATCATCTGGATTTTTCACTCCGTGAAATCCAATCACAAATTAGTGTGGAAACCCACTGTCGGTTACCACCAGTTATAATTGAATATAGTTTGAAATAACGAACAAATTGAAATCACGCGTACGTAGGTTGGTTTGGAGACAATTCAACATGTTATGTTTATGCAAGATATGCATAATTTTAGTGTTGCATTTCAATCAAAGCATTTCAAGACAGAAAAGCGGTATTTGACAGGAGCATGGTTGATACTACTCCAACATTCAAAGACATTTGCAATCTTAAGTGTAAATAAGCACCTCCTTCATCGTATTTAAAAGTTCAATGAGAAGAATTTTAAAATTATTATTTCTGGCGATGCCGACAGGCGAGACATAATGCAGTGTTTGCTCTTGTCGAAGAATAGTACAGCTAGATCAAGCTTTACAGATTTCAGTTCCTAAAGATTGTCTGAGGTGTTGTTCCTGTTATTTTTCATATTCTTGCTTATTGGCATTAATCTAGCATGCCGAGAACCATGGGTGCATTTTGTATTGTCGTAGATCTCATTTATCAATGTTTCTTAAAGTCACGTAATGTTCGTCGTTTTCTATTTGGATTCTTTTATGGAACCCAGACCGTGCCGATGTCGGTTACCACCATTTTAAAGAACGGGTTAGTTAATAAATCTGACCAACTAAATATAGTTTGAAAGGACGAACGAATTAAAATCACGTAGGTTGGTTTGGTGTCAATACAAAATGAGTATGTCATTTCATTTCAACACAGAAAACCTGTATCTGGCAGAAGTATGGTTGACACTAGTCCTCATTCAAAGACATACATAATCACTCTGATGTAAAGTTGTTTGCACCATGAAAGAAGGATTTTTTATACACCAATTGCTTATTGTATTTGAATCAGTAAATTGACGGCAATTTATTTATCAATTAACACTCTATTAAGCATGTTTGTGCAATTGTGGAGCTTATCTTTGGACAAAAATGTGTCATTTCATCTTATCATTGTGAATATTAAAAATGTTAATGGAAGAAACATTCAGTGCTTTTGTACATTTGTGTTCTTTCATAAAGCGATCACCAATTTAGGGCACATAATATAATGATAAAAATATGGAATAAAGTGGAGTTATAAAGAACAGACCGCCTCATGACAAAGCGTTCTAACACTGCTCACTTTTCCGAAGTTCAATCTCGTAACCAAGTTTGCGTTGTTGATTGCTTTTCAGTTTCTGTTTGTTTTTTGTTTTTGTTTTTGTTTTTTTTTGTATTTCTGTATTTTATGTTGTCTGTTTTTCGTCCTATTCTTATTGGTGCTTACTGGTTTTGTCTATGCTCTTTCATATTTTTGACATTCGTATGCCCCATTCATACCTCTTCTGCTTCTTGAATTGTTCACGATCATAATTGAATGGTTAACCGCCATAAAAAAACATCATGCTCATTGTCTACGAAAAACCCCGGATTCTCCCCTGTGCCTAAGCCACATGTAGTATAGGAAAATTAGCTTATTCTAATGTCAAGTCAAACTTCCCTGTAATTTGTTGTAATTTTACCCTAGATAGCGTGAAATGGTGTGTCCTTCTACACCTCAATACCACCATCTCTTATCTGCAACTTTTCCTTAAACATGCCTTCACGACTCAATGAATTTCCGTGAAAGTTTCATTCAATATGTAACATTAATAAAGTAAATATGCACCTCCTAAACCGTATTTCTATGTTTGGTTCTGCATTTGAAATGACACATTGGTCCCTTAAATACCAAAGCGGGTAAAACGGTTAATTTGGAATGCTGTTACTGAATATCTCATGAAAGACGACATCATAAATTATCAAACCCAATTTTCTTTGGTGAAAAAAGGCATTATAAACATTATAAACATATACAGATATTATAAAACATATAAAAAGTTAATACTTATCAAAGCTAACATATCCTACGTGAATAAATACTAATTTGAAGATCAGTTCAAATTATCAAACCTATGTGTACGCTTGGTGTCTCATTCACAAACTGTATGCTAATATATTTTTTATAATCATGCAATGGTTTGTTTAAAATATCGTACTTTTATATACCAAGATTAAACCTTGTGCCATATTATCAAAGGAGTCCTAAAAGAGGACGATCCTATCTCTATACAATAGTGGATTAGGGCATATCTCAGTCCTAAGAAACCTTCTTTGAACTGGCGCCAGATTCTAAGATTGGTTTCAGTGCCTGCCTGATGTTCTCATTCTAGTTTCATTAGTTTGCAAAATCACCAGCCTGAAAAAAAGAGCTCCGACTATTTCAGTCTTTCGAATTGTATAGATGTTCTTTTGTCATTGAGATTTTTATTGGTGTTTTGTGTTTCGAATAGATTAAAACGTTATTCGATTTTCATTGAAGACACACCAATGGATATGTCTTACATGTACATGTATGTTGTTTTTGTTTTGTTTTTAGAGACAAAAAAAAACTTTTTTGAAGTGTTAGCTTCTGTCTATTAATCTGAAAGAAATCTGTATATTTGAACAAAATGAATATGAATTAATATTGCTTTATCAAGGTGACATATATTTGATTTGAACTCTGAAATAAGTTGTACGTGGAAAATATGTTTTGGAATACAACAGCGGCTAAGAGGATTTTGTTTGGTTAGGTAAATTGTAATTGGAATTCCCAATTTGGACATTTTAGCCGATATAGCATTTAATATTAATACATGTATGAGCAGATTACTGAAGAATTCCATTCGGACCTGTTTCATTATGTTTAAAAATCGCAAAATAATCGGACTGATAGACAATTGCTCGATTTTGATCTATTAAATACGTGTTCGTTTGTCATAGCTAAATAAAAAAGCAATTTCTTAAATTAAGAAATTAATATAGGAATTCCCGATTTGGACTCTTTTTAGCTGGTAAAGCAATAAATATAAATATAAGCAGATTACTGATAAAATCATTTGGAATCATTAACTCAAATATCCCAGCGAATCTCTGTTTTACAATTTTCTGACCTGTTTCATCATGTTTCAAATTTGCAAAATCATCGGGTTTATTTTGGTATCTCAAATGAGTGCTCGCTTATCATAGAGATTGTCGATAGTGTTTTGTGTAACGAATTGTTTTAAGAACTATACGATTTCCATATAATCCATTCTCTTGTATGTTTCGTACATATCCAAGTACATGTATGTTGTTTTAGTTTTGTTTTTAGTTACTCCAAACGTCTCTTTTGAAGTTTTTGCTTCTGTCGATTTATCTGAGAAATTTCAAAATTTTGTAACAAAAAGGAAAATATGACTGATGTTTTTTCTTTTTAACCGACATCTATCTGACTTGAACTCTGAATTAAGATTACGCCTTGAATAAGATACGAGTTAAGAGGATTTTTCTTGTGAGGAAACTTGTAATTCCCGATTTGGACATTTTTAGAAAATATAGCATAAAATGAAATGAGCAAATAACTGCAGGAATTTAGTAGAATCATTAATTCAAATTCACCAACAAATCTAGGGTTCATAATTATCTAGGTGAAGTAGGAATAGTTCGAATCATATATCATGTATATCAACATTATCAACGGTTACATTAGTTCATTATGTTTTGGTGTAACTATTCCCATGTATGTTTCTAACAAATCCACAAGTACATGTATGACTCAAGTTACGTCTCTTTTGAAGTTTTTGCTTCGTTCGAACTATCTGAAAAATTTCCAGATATTTTAACAAATTGAAAATATGATATTTTCTTTTTAACCGACATACATTTGACTTGAACTCTGAAAGAAGTTCCGTGTAAAATATTCTTGAATAAAATAACAGTTAAGAGGATTTTTCTTCTAAGGTGGATTGTAGTTGGAATTCCCGATTTGGACATTTTTAGATAATATTGGATAAAATAACATGAGCAGATTACTGTAGAAATTTAGTCGAATCATTAATTCAAATTCTCCAGCAAATACAGGTTTCATAATTTTTTAGGTGAAATAGAAATAGTTCGAATCATGTATCAACGTGTATTAGTTCATCATGTATTGGTGTCTATAATACATGTAAAACAATATATTAAAGCGTTAAAAATGTGAGGCAACAACTATATTCACCGAGTGGAAGATACATAGCAAAATGTTAAAGTATAAAATCCAATGATAATATGTACTTGTCAACTAAAAATTTTAACTAATTAAAATGGCAACATATTGGAATATATATAAAGTTTAAATTACAACCAAGTTCAGACAATAATTTGTGCTACGCCTGGTGCATGTTTCGTCTATTTGATACTCGTCAGAAACGCTTTACCAAAAGTTAAAAATGCCGAACACTTAATGAATATGAAAAACATTTATGAAAAGCTTATTTTGAAATACAAAAACAATTCCAACATAACGGAAAATAATTATAAACTGTTAATGATTCAATTATACGGTTAATTGCTTATGGTGTATATGGTAATATTATCTCAAAGAGAACGACAACCATAAAACATGATATCAAGTCTTTTGTGGAAAAAATCTACTTATATTCTATAAAAATACACTTATCTTTTTGTAAAACTTCATTAAAGCATACATAATTTATGTCTTTCAAAGTAGAGCAATTATCGTTTAAAAAGTTCCAAATACAAATGATGTTTCTCCATCGAAAGAATATTTTATATGTCAACTTGTATGATATTCTTGCTGAGGATTACTTCAATATTTATGAACCTTTTACTAGATAGTCATAAGTATTGTTAAAATAATAGTCATCTTTATAGCATAATCTAGTGATATATCTTGAAACATCTTGGACTACTATGTAAGAGAATGTTTTATTTGGCCTGATACAAAAAAAAACGCTTAAAAAGGGATTTTTTTTTAAGGCAACATTTGTTAAGTTTTTTAAAATTAATAAATAATTTTTGCATAGTATAGTATTGGGCAGAGATAAACTTGTATTCCAGTCGCCTGACTTGATAGTGTTATTCATTCTAGCCAGAGTGAACAGTCTTTCTCCATCAGTTGTTTGTTTAAAATAGTGTACTTTAATTTCAAGATTTTATATTTAGGAACCAGGAGCCATGTCAGCAGAGATGTCTTAAGACAGGACGATCCTATCTCCATAAAATTAAATTGATAAGAACATGTCCTAATATAATTTCAATGAATTGGGTCCAGATTCCGTAATTTGTTGTCCAGTGCCTCCCGTTTTATAGTTAATTGTTAATTAAGCGTACCGGTTTGGTGAAGCCTTCGAGTTATTTTACGTAGATTTTTTTACCGGTATTCTAAATTTTTCATAAATCGTGCTGAAGGTATCGGCCCTTTTCTATCGGTTTCCAAATTTTCTAAATCATGTATTTAGGCTGATAGACAAATGCTCAATTTTGGTCTGTCAAATGAGTAAAAATTTGTTCGTTTGTCTTACAAATGTTGTGGGTGGTTTGTGTATACATTATACCTTTAAACACAAGGGGCATAGCGGTTAACATTTAAGACCCAGTAATGGATATGGTTCTTGCATGTGCATGATGTGTATGTTATGTGCTGTTTTTACGGCTGGAAAATCACATGAAACGGTTCTTTATATCTTAACAAAGTAAATGAAGTTTAATAAAAAACACTTTAACCTATATAACAATGTACGATGTGAACTCCTTTGCTTTGCTTGGAAAATGTTTTTAAAATGAACCTACATATTGTTTTAAATGACTTTTCTTCTTAAATTAATTGTAATTGGTTTGGAATTCCAGATTTGAAATAGATATTATCATAGCTGATGTTATTTAATATAATTAAGGTAGAAATTTATTAAAATCTTTACTACATTCATAACATATATCCAACAAATCTTCAAATATCCCAACAAATCTGGGATTGAAGATAAAGATAATGCTGTATAAATTAAAGTCTGTAATGATTGTGTCATTTTAAAACTATTATGGAAAACAATAAGACAAATATCATTTGTTTTATTGAAAAATGTGGACCATTAGTTTTTAATGAAATAGAAGTGGTATATTGCATTTTAAAAAGCACACTTTCAATTAAATGAATCACCTATTAGGACGAAATTACAATGCAAAAACTAACTTTTATCATCAAGTGGCAGCAAATTACTTTGTTTGGCATGAGATCATGGTAAAGATACTTTTAACTTCGTCAAAATATTTTTAAAAATGTTTGGACAATTGCTAATTTGATTGATAATTAAAAGGGACAGGCTGGATTAACAACTGTTCAAGAATTTGACTGTTTTTAGTCTGCATTTTAATTAAAATGACTTAGATTATCACAAGAGATGAATAATTTAATTCTTAATTCTAATTCACGTCTGACGGAAAAATTGCTCGCACAGGTTTTGTTGCTCCTCCGTTGCTGTCTTCACTCAAGAAATTTTACAGAAGACATCATGCACTTATAGACAAATATGGGATTTCGATCTCTCAGATGAGTGCAGATGTTGGTTTGTCATAGGGTGTTGTTTTGTCTTCCTTTACCGGATTTGACACGCTGAATGGACTATTGGCAACGCGACGGGTTTGCTATAGCAAGCAGGAAATGCTTACTCATCCGGAGCACCTGAGTTCACTCTTGTTTCGACTGGAGTTCGCGTTGTTGATTGATATTCAGTTATTTTGTGTTTCCATGTTTTGCGTGTTGTCTGTTTTTGTCCCGTTCCTGTTGGTGTTTGCTGGTTTTGTCTCTGCCCTTCCAGACTTTTGACATTCGGATACCCCATTGGTACCTCTGCTTCTTTATCTAATTAAAAAAATAATTATAACATAACTATCTAAAAAGAAATTAAGCTTTTTCTGGAAATTTCTATTTTCAGGGGAGATAATTGGCGGGAAAATGTGTGAATTTTTTTTTATATAGAAATGTGTAAGAAAATGATTTTTCTCAAATAGCTAGAAAAAAGGGTCCGTGACCCCAATTGTTTTTCATGGTTTTCAAAAGATATCGTATAGCTTGTCATTTGTAAAATATATAAGAAGCTCTTATGGGTTTCCAGCTTACAATGATTCGAAATAACTCTTTACCCTTTAAAATCTATTGAAAATCAAAGCTTTCAGTCACCAACTTCACAAGATCATAAATCTGTAGAGAGTTCTGTGGCCCCCAATTTTTTGCATTTTTTCAATGTTCATTTATGAAAATTTAATTCTGCAAAATATTTTTAAAATCTGATGTATTTTTCTTATACCCCTGAACCACCTAAAGAGAACGGAGCTATAACAAAGATTTTACATGAACATATGAAATTTGGTTGGTTAGAACTGCATTGTAGTTTGTTTGGCCTAAACACACTCCCCCATTTTGGCCATTGATCTTTATCTTAGAATCTTCATTTTCATTGTTTTCTGTCTATCAGAAGTAAATATCAAAGAAGGGAATAAAGTAAGAGTTATGATAAGGACTAGCGTTAAGGATAGGGTTGATGTTAGGGGTAGAATTAAAGTTAAGATTTAGGGTAAGGATCAGGGATAGGAAAAGGAGTAAGATTCGGGTTAGGGTTAGAGTATGGGTTAAAAATATGGCTAATGTTATAGGTAAAAATAGCATAACTGTCCCTTGTTGCTGACTATATAGGTAAAGCCGAGGAAATGAATCTATAGAGTTTTTGTGGTTTTTGTATTATCAAAATTAAATAATACATCTGTGTATCAGTTATTGTAATATTCCACCTTAAAGTTATATTATGTTATTCAATAAATGCTAGATCTTTGCCATTTGAGATTAAAAAGTTGAGCATCGCTTAACAAAATAACAGTCACATGATCATGGTAGATCAAATGAAAGAGGCAAAGAGGCACAATGAGGCATTTGAGTGTCATAGGTCTGAAAAGAGTCGGTGGTGTAGTGGTTAACGCGTGGAACTACTAATACCAAGGTTCATGGTTCGACCCGCGTCCGGGGTGAAAATTTCATTAACCAATTTTCCGATTCTCCCTTGACACCATTTGCGAGGATGGTCTTAAGGAATGATGCTAGTCCTTCAGAAGGGACGAAAAAAGGTTGTCCCGTGTATGTGGAGAGCAATACCCCATGCACGTTAAAGACCCCTTTGTAGAGTTCGATAAGAGTATGATCAATGGGGCCGCTGCAAAGGCCACACTCGCAAACTGCTAGCTGGAGAGGGATTTACATGAACATTAGTTAGCTTGTTTCCCAATGCAGGATAAATAAATATGTTTTAACTAAACTAAGTCTGAAAAGGCAACGATAAAACGAAAAAGACCAATAGGAAACACAAAACACAAAATCAACCGAAAAGAAATAAGAGTGAACTAAGTTGCTCCGGAAGAGTAAGAGGTTCCTGTCTGCTATACCACACACGTCGCGTCGCTAATTCAATTTCAACTCAGTGTGTCATATCGGGTAAAGGAAGAAAAAACAAAACTTTACGACAAACCAAAATCTGCACTCATCTGAAAGATGGAGATTCCATATATTGTGTACGAGTGTATGGTGTTAATTGTAAAATTTCTTAAGTGAAGACAGCAACCGTGGAGCAACATATTCTTGTGTCAGTAATTTCTGTGTCAAAGGGGACGCTCTGCCAAGGAAATTGATGTAATTACTGCAAGCTCTGGAGTAACAAATCAATACAAAACTCCATAAGCTGGAGCAACTGGTGCTACACAAGAAGGGAACTTTGACGATTGGAAAGTTGAAGTCATCATGTTTGTCATAGAAATTTGTTCAAAGTCTTCCTTGAGAGTCTATTCCGAGATGTAGATCTACATATGAAGCAGACTTCATATAAAAGTTTAACCTTGTAATCATTTCGCTGAATGTATCGACGATCTATGACACAAACTGAAATCCCAACGGTAACATAGTCTTTCAATATCACCTACATTCCGAATGTCTTATGTAAGACGAAATTTATCCATTTTCTTTTACATTGCAGACGGAACTATTTTAGACTCTTAGAATATCTTGTCTCTTTTTTTGCAGCACTGGGAATGTAAACTATTGTTTACTGCCTTTAACTACATTTTGTCAGCCAGTTATATGTGGATATTTGTGGAAGGATTACATCTTTATATTCTAATTATGGTGTCTGTATTCTCTGAGCGCAGCTGTGTCAAATGGTACATACTACTGGGATGGGGTAAGTAATGATCAATTATGGCATTTAAGGATGCTCGCTGGTCTTGTTTTTGGTATTTCTGTTATATTTTCGGAATCCTCTGGATTTTACCATCAAAATAGGGTTATTTTTTTTTGCCCACGAACCCCCTATTTTCTTGTTATTAATATCTTTAATATGTCATAAAGAGGTTATTGACAAAGTTTTATCAAATCCTATTTATTCTGTCATGGGTTTTAACAGCGAAATAGTGCTAATGCTAAACCTATGAAAAAGTCAGAGAAAACCTTTTCCCGCCTAAACTTTAACGTCAGTTATCTTGAAAATGAGGTCACGAACCTATCAATTTTTTTTTGCTTATTTTATACCTTTTACTAGTATCTTTTAATTAAAGGCATAAAATTTGAAACCTATTTATTTTCAATAATAGTAGCGAACATCCTTAAAGGAAGTCAATACACTATTGTATTAACCTTGTAGAATGATATTGTTGACTAAGGGCAATGTAGTAACATGCCGTCAATATAGCACATAATAACACAGTATCAATATGCTTTATATGCATTAAACAAAACAATACATTAGGAGTTTTAGTCGCACCATTATACCAGTATCACCAGTACCAAAACTGATATGAAACGGCCATAAGAGACCTTTAAATACTGAAAATAAAGGTAATAAGAAAATTACCTAACTTGGAGGATCAATCTCAAATGTTCATGCGAAAAGACAAAATAAGGAAGACATACCGGAGAATTGAAGATCACAATGGTCCTGACTTGATACAGGCAGTTCAAATGAAAAGGTAGGCTAAACCAGGTTTTAAATACTTAACGAAAACCTGTTCAGACATGTTCAAACATACAGTTTGTCTTCTAATACTAACTTTAAAGATGTTAATCCTTGCATTCAGTTAAAACCTTTTTAGATATTACATTGTCAAACCTGTTTAGAAAGTAATGTTGTTCTTTTGTTTCAAAATTTAGAAATTTGAATGTATTCATTTCATTTAGACATGCAATACAAATTGCAAATAACACCACGAATACATTTGACTTTGTCGCATCTGTTTCCAAGTGATATAGGGTTTCAAGCAAAATATATTTGAATGACTTTTTTGCTAATGGCAAAAAAAAACTTAAATTCAAAAAATTCTCTATATTGTGAAATAAAATTCTATCAATCTAATTACGCTTGTAAACCAAGTTTTTAAGACGTTCGTATTCTGTGACTACTTCTCTGCCTTACCATTATTTATAATTTTATTACACTCATGGGAAAACTTCTTCTAACTGTACTAACAATTTTATAGCTTATTACAAGGTTTTAGAACTATTTGGTTTTTTTACGTCAACCAAACAAAAATAAGAACAACAACAAAATAAAGTTTACACATGACTTCATACTTATTTAGAAATAATCTTCATCTCAAGAGGCAGTTTTGTTTTTGAGTCCAAAAAAGTCATTGAAAGCAATTAGTAAAAAGAAACTACTTGGCGAAATTGCTATACAAAAACAATCTCTGTTAACAGAAACATTTTAACCAAACAATCGAAAATTTAGGAAGGTAGGACAAAATAAGTAATTACATACAAGATAAAGAACGCACTTGACCTGACTTGGTACAGATATTCAAAACAAAAATGTTTGGTCTTGTTTTATTGAGACAAAATCGCTTCTTTTATTGTGATCTTTGTGATTCCGTAGCATCAAAAAAGAGGTGATCTTAATGTTAATAAATAATAATACTAATGATGAATTTCTAATAGAGTTTTTTTAATAGAATATTGTTAGGTCTTGTGTGAAAAATAAAAAAAAGACGATTTGGAAATCGAAATGGGCACCTCGCTCATTGCAAAGACATCAATAGCTGACAACTGTAGAATACATGTTCTGTTCTTGCTATAGTAGAAACAAACTGTAAATAACAGATTAACAGTACATATATAATACGTGGCCGAGTATAATCTTATTAAAAGGAATCATCGTTTCTTTACAAAGGGTTCAATTCTGCGCTGTGGAGAGATACAAACATCGTGATTTAACGAGATTTGACCGAGTATTACCTTTTAATGTATTTGGAATATCTAATTTAAAATCGAGGATATGCTTTTGACGGTGTTTTCTTAGTTTTTCCTTTTTACCTTTATTAAGAAGTCAGTAATCCTTTGAACATATTGTCACATCTGAAGCTTTCCTTTTCCCTTTTTACTTTATGTAACTTATGAAAGGATATTGATTTTGTTTCCTCTTTGAAGTTGACACTTTTTATATTTTTGCTTTTCAATATTCAAGTTGAAAATTTGTGCACAGAAGTACTCACAAAGTTTGAATAATACTATTAACTAGCTATAATTTGTGTTGGGATGCCAACACACAAGTCGCCCAAAATCGCCTTGGATACTTTTTCTTCCCATTCAGTACAATAAAATATGTATAGAAATCAAATTTCATTGAAATCGGAAAAAGTTCACATTTTTAAGGGGGGCGGGTGTAGTAAAATGGCCGCCATTTTGAAACCGGAAGTCGGATTTCAAATCTGGTCGCAGATTTGAATTCAGCATACCCGCTTTACCCAGGTTACCAATTTTCAAGACGATCCGATGAAAAAAAAATTTCCGCCCACTTTTTCCGACGGCCGCCATTTTGAAACGGCGGCCATCTTGAAATTTTCAAAACTTGATTACACGCCTTTGAGTGACCCACTATCCAATCCAACAAGTGTTATTCAATTTCCTTGAACCGTTTTCTTGTATTAGGGAGGACAACTTTACGATAAAGAATCAGAAGAATAATAATAATAATAATAATAAGAAACGGTGCAAAAACAATAAGTCTCCCAAACTTCGTTTTGGGCGACTTAATAATATATATAGATTATTACACAAGGTTACCATCTAGCAGGTTCCATATCATTCTGAGACTCTCATAAGACTGGAGACGTAAATTGAGACATAATATCGGTCGAGAAATTATATGGGACCTGATATCAGACTCATTTTTTCACATAAGACCTTACAGTGTTTTATTGAAATAAAAAATAATGATATGTGTAATAAGTGTACGAGACAAAGCTTACATATCGAGCGGTAATTTAGAAAAAAAACACAAAGGAAAACCACCAGCAGCCTTCAACAAGGCCAGTAGGTGATGCTCACTGTTCTGCAGTCGGCCCAAGGTCTAAATGAAATACACACATTTCAAAACAAGTCCTGAAATACTAAAAGTAGTCAAAGATAGACATCTTCTTAACATATTTAAATCTTTAATTTTCTGTAATCAGTTTTATTGTTTGATTTTTGATATAAATTATTTGCTTTATTTCTTAATGAACTCCACTTTATTTTTTATTGAAAGGGTCCTTTAGCTACAATAATGTATCTTCTTTGACATCATTGATTGACTAGGGCTACAGTTCGGTCTCATTACTCGTAATGGATAGGAGCATTTGATTTTCAACGGGGGTTGTGGATATATTTTCATCTTTTTGTTTTCTGTAAAATTGGACTTTTTTTTACTTTTCCTTGATTTGATTCAGACAAAGAGATTTGATTTGCTCCATTACGACTAATGGGACCGCATTGATGCTTCGTCCAATCAAAGATGTCAAAGGGGCTACATTATCTTAGTTAATTCGGTACCTGGTCAAAAATCTGGCATTGACACTTCCAGATGTTGGGCAAAATCACGCGTATACAAGCTAAAATTGTGATAGAATGATATAACACAGGCATTTTGTCTTCATATTAACTTACCTGGATTAACACTTGTTTAACGTTATCAAATTAACGTTTTAAAGTTACAATTTTAACAAAATATAAGGGGTACAAAATACTTAAGGGAGATAACTCTTTAAACAATTTGAAATTAAGAATTTAAATTTATTTAAGTTCACATAATAGTAAATTGTGAAGAAAATTTAAATACAACTAAGTGGTGGGGACCGCTCTAATATATTTTGAATTGATGTTGAATATTAACATTTAACTTATTGACGTTAATTATGTTACATCAAAATTTAAAAAAAACGTTTAAACTAGATGTACATTAGTATGACGTGAATTTCTATATATTAACTTAATGTAATCAAAATTGCCTGTGTAAGACACTAATCTATAGAGATTTTTCTATGCTTTCAACAAGCAATTTGTTTCAACCTTTCTATTCATAGACTAAACTTACATTTACCTTTTTATTTCAGCCGTTCCATTGTTATCAATCATTCCCTGGATTGTTATTCGACTGTATTATGAGGATACTTAGTAAGAACCTTTTTTTTATTTCAATTGGTTGGACGAAATTTTCAGAATGTCCCTTTTTTTATTATGTTTGATATTTGCCTTTGTCCCATAGACTGATTTTGTTTTGTCATTAATGGGATTCTTTTGCTACTTTTGACATTTTCTGTTAAAGTTATTTATTCGGTCTATTGAAGTGGGGCAGGCGACATTAAATGAAAAAAAAACATAAACCATTAACAACAGAAGAGTAAGGTCTTATGATGCAGAATCATTAAAAAGGTGTCACAGGGTTCATCACTCGTAAACATCTTATTTCATTCCAAAGAATGCATACACAGAAGATCAACTTAAATTAGAAACTGTTTAATTGAAAAATAAACACGAAAACATGTCGGCATGGTCAAATATTTTTTATTTCTGTTTCATTTAAGTAGTTGCGACAATAGGCAAACAGGGTATTTAGCATAGATAAAGCCTTCAAACAGCCTTCAAACAGCAGAGGCACCAATGGGGGGGGGGCATTAATTTGTGTGTCAAAAGTCAGAACGACAAAACCGGTAAACACGAACAAGAACAGCACAAAAAGACTCAAAACACAAAATCAACCGAACGGAAATCAACAACACGAACTCAAGTCGTAACAAGCGTGAACTCAGGTGCTCCGGGAGAGTCATAAAGGAAGTAAATGATCGCACGAGGAAACGATAATTGTTAGTCTTCCTTACATTTGTAGCTGTTGGAACACTAATTCAAAGGCTGGTTATTTTTGGATTCTAAAAGGACCAATAGTTTTGAGTATATCAGTAAGTCTTTTTATTTGAATTTGAAATGCGTTTGCTCGGTGTTATTAGTTTTGTTTTGAGTATATCAGTAATTTCTTATTTGATTTGAATGATGTAATGTCCATCGTTTTTTCCACATTTTGATTGTGCTTTATTAAGATGTATTCATAGATGAAGATTCAATTCAGTATTCACATATATAAAGATAAAACCATAAAAGGTGTTAAAGATACAAAATGCATAAGCGGTATAAAAATAATTAATTTGGCTATGCTGCATATATATATTTCAAAGAGTAACCTCCCATCAGGAGCATTCGGGTTAAAACTTTGGAAGGTCAAAACCAAAAGTATTGAAACAAAAGTGCTAAAACCAAAACGTCCAAACAGGGAAGCAAAGCCAGCACCGAGGATATCGAGTAATGTCTTTTTTTAAATGATTTTGCAGTCCTAATACTTCATCATTAATTGAAGCACTCACCAATAATTCATCAAGTTTGGAAGAAATTTTTAGCTTGAGTTCTTTATTTGTGCTTTGTGCCTTAATTGTGCCTTAATGATGAAACTCCGGCTTTACACGTTGAAATAAAAGCTAGATATACTCGCACAAACTTTTCCAATAAACAATGTTGATGATTTATAAATGCATATATTTTTTTTCAGATAAATTTCTTCTTTTTTATCAACATACTTTGGTCACTAAATACAAAGGTGAGAAAAGCATTCACAAGAACAGCAAGAAAAAATAAATACAGGTAAATCTGTTTCTCTTTGTAAAAATTCCATTCTTTAAAATTTTCAGTTGTAATTAATGCAAACATGTCATGATGTCATGCATGTGTAGAGAAAATAAAAACTTAGATGTTCCGTCATCACTGATCTTTCACATGTAGAACGCATGAAAGATCAGACGGTGTTTTAAAGAAATTATGTAAGAACCTATAACTCCTTTGTGAAAAGAAATTATTATTTCGGGCTTTGTCCTGTCTCGGATTAGAGACTAACTTGTTAATCAATGTACATGTTACAGACAAATTACCGAATTGGGACAATCAAATCGACATTCCATAGAAGTACAAGAGTAGCCAGCTACATACCAGAGAAAATGAATTCTTCAAATGTCATGAGTTTGCACATCTATTGCATAAGAAATTTTTGAATGAATAACAATTCATTTCTTATCCAAATCATAATTAAGATATGAAGCAGCAATGGCAATGAAGTACATTCCCATTATTATATGTAATGTCTAAAGAAAAGAACATGAGGGTGTGTTTTTCAAATTTTTTCTAGACTACCTGATAGGTGTTGCAAAATTGATGACAAGAAATATACTTATCATAGTAATAAGGACAAACTTACGCTAACTTTACGTCCTATATGTTTTCTTTTCCTAGTTTTTCACTCGTCAAGCAAATTATACTTTCTGTAAAACTTTGTTTCTACTGTTGTGCATATTCTAAAATACAAGTAAAGATATTAATACTTTTTGTTGCCTTTTTCAGACGCATTGCCAAATCTACATTGGTTCTGATTCCACTGTTCGGCATGCATTACATTGTCTTCATTGGTGTACCATTTAGTGTTGGTCCAGTTGCAGAGGTTGTCAAGTTGTATTTTGAAATGTTTTTCAATTCCTTTCAGGTAAGACAAAAAGGTATTATATTGTTTTGATTTTTTTTTTTTTTGGTATCATTTGGGACTTTTTGATTAAAAGGGTTCATCATTTGAACATCATTGGATATGCATCAAAACAAGACATGAATTAGTCCCGTGCGGGGCCCGGTGGCGAGTA
The DNA here is from genome assembly GCA_963971305.1 of Arcuatula senhousia. Classification (NCBI taxonomy): domain Eukaryota; kingdom Metazoa; phylum Mollusca; class Bivalvia; order Mytilida; family Mytilidae; genus Arcuatula; species Arcuatula senhousia. The sequence continues at coordinate 28,400,079 of OZ020315.1, forward strand.
GGCCCGAAGCAGAGCCTAGCTTGTCGTAAGAGGCGACTAAGGGTCTTGGGATTCTGACGTCGGGTCAGTGCTCAGCCCACAGAGCGAACAAGTGGGTACCCTAGGTCGCTGAATAGGGTAGCCCTCGTCCGCGGGAGTTGTCAGGTCTATAATACGGAAACCCTGATCGCCGACCATAGTGGGCCAACGTGTGTGGAAAATGCCACGCTTCATGCACGTAAAAGACCCCTTTGTGGACCACCAAGTAGTGCACCACATAGGCTAAATTTCCGCCCCAACCCACTTCTCCCCTTTTCCTGTGGTTCTTCAAAATTTAACGTCCCTGTGTTTCCCACCCCATCCCATATTTCATTTATCATCATCATTTCATGTTCATTGTATGATCCTTTCATGTTCATCGCCTGTGGATAACCTATATAGCGTTGCACGGGCGTAAAACACCAACTCACTCACTCACAAGACATGAATTAAAGCATAGTAAAAATGTTAAATGATGTCAACTGTTTTAAGTTGGCGATTTTAGAACAACATTTTTATCAAATCTGCATGTGGGAAGCAAATAAAAACTGATTCCAATTTGTTCAGACAACTTGAATCCTTGAGTTAAATTACCAGGAAATATCATAGATACATACTGGTTTTTTTAATGAAATATCTTTTTTATTCTGATGGGGTTCTAATTTTTTCATTTTTATGTTTTATCAAATATGTCAAGGTTACTTTTATATTAAAGAAAAAGGGTAAATTAACCAGGAGACAATTAACATTTACACCAGGAAGCCGACCTATTGCGTAAAAATGGTTTTCATTAAAAGATTAAAAATTCTAAAAGTTTTTCCTGAAACTCTACGCAAGAATGTCAAATAAGTCTGACAAAGTTTTATATTTTGAATAAGATAACAATAAGATTGTCGTAATTTGACCATTGTGTGGGTGTTAAATGACAGCTTATTATGAGGAATGCACAATAGTTAAATTCAAATAAACACAACTGTTTAACGATAAAAGTGTACGAATGGGAAAGTCGAATATCAGAAGTCAGAAAATGCAGACTAGTACGTAGATTTAAAAACATATAAAAAACAAGAATATGTCCAGTGGACTTACTGCCCCATTGACAAAATACGTAGATTTAAAAACATATAAAAAACAAGAATATGTCCAGTGGACAAAATGCCCCATTTTGTGACATTGTGGAAGGCGGACGAACGGATGATCGGACCCGAACACTACATTCCCCCCATCCTTTCGTAGATGGGGCATAACAAGCCACAAAACTTACAAAAAATACATGTACCTATAACAACTTTGCCATAATCAGTATTGTGAACTTAAGTCGAAATGATAAAGAACTCGAGTGCTTCTGGAGGGCGGGAGGTTCATGTTTGCTATGGACAACGACCGATATAACCTTTTCACACTCAGGCAAACATTTTGCAGAGTTTTTTTTCAGGATTGAGAGTGATTTTCAAAATATGCTTAACGATAAAGTAGAGAAGTCAGAACAAAACTGTTTATTTCGAATTATTGATAATCTAATGATATTATTTTTACAGGGATTGGTAGTAGCTATTTTGTTTTGCTTTATGAACGGCGAGGTACGTTTAAATATGTTATATTATCATTTGACGTTATTAAAACGTGGACAGCATTACCATACATGGAAATTTAAATAAGACACCGACATAATTCATATTCTGTCTACCGAACTCCGACCAAAACCTCCACGTCGTGAGGGACGGTTTCTTTCTCTGGTTCAAATGTAACTGGAGCAGCTAACACTGGAGGTGTTTGTGTTTCATAAGTTGTACGACCCATGGCACATAGCGAGTTTTTTTTATATCGCTGCAGAGGGGCATTTCCCTAAAATCACGATTATAAAAACCCACCAGTCATAACTCATATTTATTAAACAGATTTTCCTTGTGTAAGAAAATAATTGGTTTCCTTTTTCTGTATTAAGGCAATGATAGACTTGTTTATCAATATGTGCTTGGTGCTAAGAGTTGAAGATCTTATTTCATTAGTATTGAAAAACACTTTTCTTACAAAGTTATTTTGAGTCATATGAAAAAAAGAGGAACTTGATGCTTTGAATTTGTATTAGAAGAATTTAATTACACATTTTCCATGGTGTTATCTTAATTAAATATGCCGGGTATGGTTTCATACAGCGACCATTATTCACATTGCCGTTATCTAGTGATATCAAAATAGTTTTCAACTCAGAAGTTACCTTGACAATTCTGTCCTCTGCCTGGAATCTGGGATTACGTCTATGGGAACACTCATATTAAGATTCGAGACATCTCTCAATCAACTTCACTTTAAAACATTTGTTATATCTGAAAAAAAGAACAAATACTTTTAAAGCCTAAACGTCTGTAGCTTCTAAGTTGCTTGATAACTATTTAACATGAAAGTATGTAAAACTAAGAATAAAAATCGGCTTTTTGTTAATGTGCAAAAATCACTGAAATGTTTTGAGTGAAGTAAGAAACCAAATAAAACCGGAAAACCCAAAAGTAACAATGTATTATTAATTTTTTTCTTAAATCTATATGGAACCTTACACTTTTTTATGATTCACTGGGGGCAATTGGGTGTCGTTAACTGAGTAACCGACATCAAATTATGGCGGACGTCAAAACTGATGATTATGGACGTTGCTGTTTTCTTTATAAAAGTTTAAATTTAACATTTGTTTACAGGTTCAATCAGAACTTTTGAAAAGGGTGTGTAGACGTCGACCATACAACCATTACCTCCGATATTACAGATCTGCGAGATTTCATAATTCTTGCTCAGAACGAGGCCAATCGTGCATATATGGTCCAGGAACCGGAAATGACGTAAACAATTGTGACGTGAACACAGTTTCAACAGACGTCATAGACGATTCAGCTCCGAGAATAAGATCACGTGTTTGTAAATGGCACATTGATTCAAAAGGGCACATTTGTCGACACTACATGAAGAGAAATGCAAACAAATACTGCAATTTCGAAGAAGCTAATTTGAGACGTGCACAGAGTTGCCTTTAGTTGTTTCCTATTAATTGTTGTGTTTTGTTAACATTAAATTTAAAATAATCAAGTTTTTTTTAACATTTATGTTTTAAAGAAACAAATTTAAGTGCCAATCAGCAAAAAAGAAAATTCAATTTGGTTCCATACCAATATCAGATGTGGTTCAACTGCAAGACATTTATGAACGACTGATTTTGACCCAAACAAAATTCCGGAAATATCAAGATGATCAATTTTACTGTGTTTCTTTGCCAAATAAGCTTGAACAAGGGGTTGCACTAAGTCGTGCTAAGCATACCCCCTCTCGACCATTCAGAAAACAGGATGTAGATGACCGACTGACCTGGAAAGGTGAGGCACAGTACAACTTATGCTAAAGCTGAATAGCAAATTTGAAATCAATTCCTTCTGTAGAAACCGAGAAATTTGTTACGAAAAATTGTCTATTTTTGACCCATAGAAAAGTCTAAGTCTACTCAGAAAACAGGAAGTATATGATGGACTGACTTGGAAAGGGGAGGCACGTCATAATTTAAACAAATAATTTTTGTAGAAGCGGAGAAATCAGTTACAAAAAATTTCACATTTCAAATTTTTTACCCCCAAAAAATTCTAAGTCGGCTTGAAAAACAGGAAGTGGATGATGGACTGACTTGGAAAGAGGAGACGCGGCATAACACATCATGCTGAAGCTGTGTACCAAATTTGAAACCACTCCATCCAGTAAAAGCAGAGAAATTGAACCGGACGGATGGACGGACGGACAAGGTGATCTTACGAGTGGGGGTATTATAAACACAAAACAAATTAAAATTTACGTTTCCCGAAACGTGGGATGTCCCCTCCCGTTCTCATTTAATGTCTGTCCTCTTCAACAGAATTCTGACAATGTGCGGTGAGTCGCCATCACCCATATACCCTGTATACCAAGTTTCGTTAAAATAGGACAATGTTTATATTTGTCTTGATTTTTGGCGGCCATCTTGAAAAAGGCGGCCATTATCGATATTCTAACAATGCGCCGTGAGTCGCCATCACCCATATACCCTGTATACCAAGTTTGGGTGAAATCGGACAATGTTTACATTTTTCGCCATTTTCGGCGGCCATCTTGAAAATGGCGACCAATATGGAAATTCTGACAATGCGCCGTTAGTCGCCATCACCCATATACCCTGTATACCAAGTTTTGTTGAAATCGGACAATGTTTACACTTTTCGGCATTTTTCGGCCATTTTTCAAAATGGCCGCCACTCGCGAAATTTTTTTTTCGCCACAAAGTTTCCAATCATGTTTCTGAACATGTATACCAAGTTTCATTGAATTTCATCACGTGGTTTCCGAGAAAACGAAGGTAATATTTTTTCGGTTTTTGGCGGCCATCTTGGAAATGGCGGCCATTTTGAAATCGAAAACCCCAACTAAGGCGAATGACCTTGGGACCTATCACCCCTCCAAGTTTCAGATCGATCCGTCCACCCGTTTCCGAGAAGAAGTCCGGACAAGTTCGTGTATCAGGTTGACGGAAGAAAAAGAAAAAAGAATAATAATAATAATAATAATAATAATAATAATAATAATAATAAGAAAAATAAGAAACGGAGTAAAAACAATATGTCCCCGACGACACTTCGTGGTCGGGGACATAAATATTTCTAGGTAATCAAAAGTTGAACAGGAAATCTCTGAAGGGTAATACTTCAGCCTCCAAAATAGAAGGAAATTTTTGACACCCTAATTCACATTTTCAAGCATCCTTAGGGATGACATAAGCAATTTTAAAAATTAGAAAAAGACATCCACGTGTTTAAGATGTATGCTCTTTATTTTTATGGTGATTTTAGATAGGTACATGAGATAACTTTTCATGTGTACACTTTGTTCATTTCTTGTAAAATTTTAAAACCTAAGGTATAACTCCCTCCATCGTAGCTTTGCCCCTAGCGATACGTATTTGAATTTTGTTTTGTTTTATGCATGAAGCAGAGGTACCAATGGGGTATCCGAATGTCAAAATTCCGAAAGTGCAGAGACAAAACCAGTAAACACCAACAAGAACGGAACAAAATCAGACAACATGTAAAACATGGAAACACAAAATAACTGAATATCAATCAACAACGCGAACTCCAGTCGAAACAAGAGTGAACTCAGGTGCTCCGGAAGAGTAAGCAGTTCCTGCTTGCTATAGCACACCCGTCGCGTTGCCAATAGTCCATTCAGCGTGTCAAATCCGGTAAAGGAAGACAAGACATATTAACATCTTTGGAAATGGTGGATTTCCTATGTTTGGGTTCTAGTGCTGCTGACGAGGAATAGTTTCCGAAATGGCCATACAGCTCATTGAAATTAATTGCAGTTAACACACGATATGTGTTAAGTACATTATGTATGGCACGCCGTCCTCGTTAAAAGTATGATTCATAAGTTATTTTACACACTCTAAATTCTGAAATTTGAGTACATACACAGTCAGATTTGAGTACAAACACAGTCAAATTTGAGTGTTAATTTAGAGCAACATTTTGAGAGTAATTTTATCATTTTTAGTGTGTAGTTTGTACAAGTTCGAGAGTAAATTTTAATTTTGAGTGTTTATTTCAAAATTTTGAGTTTGTAAAATAACTTATATTTGATTCATACTTTTGACAAGAACGGCGTGCCTTTTTGGTCCCTTATAGCAATATTACAGTGTAAGACACATCAAAACTGAAGTTGCATTTTGTTGACAGAATTTATTGAACGATAAAATGGAAACAGGAAATAGATATATGACAGACCTAATTTCAAAACTCGCAATTTAAAGGGCCTCATACTGAACTCACTAAATATAAAGTCCCTGTGATGAATGGTGGCGGGGGAGACTTTTACGAAAATTCTCAACCTTAAAAATTGACTAAGTCGGTAAACAAAAAGAAGATATCTGACAGATCTAATTTCTAATTTCAGTTCTCGCTATAACGAACTCCATACTGAAGCAGTATGCCAAATTTCAAGCCACTGTGATTTGTATTTGCTCAGAAAACTGTTACGAAAATTTTCAAGAATTGACCAGTAATGTTGAACATTGACTATGTCGGTAAACAGGAAGCAGATATCCGACAGAACTAGTTTTAAAATTCGATACTCGCGATAAAGGAGTATGTTTGCAAAGGCCTATTATTGGCCCTGTAATAGGGCTGATTTTTCATGTTCACGCTATATAAATTAATGATTTGAAAATAACTCACAGGATGTCTATATCTAACATATATAACATTTATCTAGTGATTATATTGCGCTGTTTCTTTTTGCGACACCCTAAATATGAGAGTATTTAGGAAAATCTTCATTTTTTGTTGATTTTTTACCCCTCATCAACACAATTGTGCCAAAATCAAAAGTGGTCGCATGCTCTGACCAACAGAGATTTTTTATTAATTCATTTATTACCTAAAAGTGAATATATTAACCCCAAAATAATGTTGGTCAGATTATGCGGCCAACATTATAATCACCATTTTTTACCGAAAAAGTGGCTAAATATGTCGAAAATAGTGATTTTAAAAGAAGTTCACTAACTTTAAAGGTCTATGCTGTTCACCTAAGTAAAAATTCAGGCACATTTTATGGCATTTTATAAAGTATAGAGTCTTCTGACCATTCTAACAGAATTGTTTAGAAAATTACTAAAATTTGAAATTAAGGCCGTTTTTGGCCCATTCCGAATTTTGATATGTAGTTGCTGAGACAAATGTTACGAATATTTTTAACCATTGACTAGTAATGTTGAAAATTGACTAAGTCAGTTAGCAGGAAGTAGATATCCGACAGACCTAATTTCTATACTCGCGATAAAGCTAACCATATTCCAAATTTTGAACCACTGTATATGATTTGTAGTTGCTGGGAAAACTGGTACGAAAGTTTTGTTACAGGCGGACGAAAGGACGGACGGAAAGAGGTGAACTAGTATACCCTCCTCTTCATCGAAAGGGGGTAAAAAGAATAATCAAAATTGGATGAAAAAAAAACGCTATACTGCAGTTTTGTTAAAACACACATTTTGCTACTTTTGACCCCGTTTTTCGTAAATGGTTGGGGTCACAAAACTCAATTGCAATACCAAACTTACCCTTTTTTATGTTTTCTGTTCCTTGTTTAGAAGGGGTCTATCTGTGGCTATTTCAGGACTGGCTTGAATACGCCTCGTTGAAGGCTGCCGGCGGTTGTCCATTGTGGCTTTTCTAAATTGCCGCTTGTTGTGTGAGCTGTGTCGCGTACACTTATTCCACGTCTATTTTTTTCTATCTGTATTGGATTCCTAAATTACATAAAAATCCTAACAAACAGTGTTTCATTACAGGGTCATTCAAATGTAGCATTAAACTTCTTTCAGTTCTGTTGACTTCAATATTTACGGCATTAAAATCTGGCCTACAAACATTATATTACGATTGTTGTTATTACAGAAATGGTGTCAATCAAATGTGGATCCTGAAGAATTCGAAAGAAATGATGGAGATTCTTAACTCTAAATCAGTTTCATCTTGTAACAGCATCAAACTTTTCGATTTCTCCACACTTTAACTTCTATTCCACATGAACAACCGAAATCGCGATTGGCACAACCGATTAAACACATCTTTTTCAAAACGGAGGCCTTTTAAAAAAGAATCAAAAATCTGGTAGTCGATTAAACTAGCTTTGTCATTAGTGAGTCTAAGAAAAAGAACAAATTTACAGAAGACCAAATAATGGACATGCTCAACTTTCTCATTGACAACATATTTGTTCAGTTCGGTGGACGGATTTTTCATCAAACAATATGGATTCCAATGGGCACTAATTGTGCACCTTTGCTTGCTGATTTGTTTCTTGATTCGTATGTAGCAGACTTCTTATAATCACTTCTAGACAAAACAAATCGTAGACTAGCTCTCTCTTTTAATCCCACTTTCAGTTATATAGATGATGTCTTTTCACTGTACAATTCTCGTTTTGGTGACTTTCTCCATATATCCTCGGGAACTTGAGATTAAGGACACTACGGATTCTAGGAAGTCTGCTTCACATTTATATCTACATCTTGAAATTGACTCTCAAGGAAAACTTTCAACATAACTCTTTGACAAACGTAATGACTTCAACTTTCCCTTCTTGTGTAGAAACATTCCGTCCACTCTACTCCACTCTAAGCTACTTGTACTTCAAATTTTTCATCCAATTAAACCTTCCTGTTGCTTTTTTTTTAATCAAATAAATGTGATGTTTTTTTATTTATGGATTTTTCGCCATCCTGTCTTTTTATTTCAAATTTCACCATACCCCCCCCCCCCCCCCCGTAAAAATCAAATGGTCTCTCACTAAAGGAAAACAAAACACAACTCTGTGTCAAACCAACATCTGCACTCATCTTAGAGATTGAAATCCCATATTTTTCTATAAGCCCATAATGTCATCTGTAAAAATTTCTTGAGTGAATACAGCAACCAGGGAGCAAAATAACCCTAGGTGACCAATTTTTGTGTCAAGACGTGACGCTTTGCTAAGGCAATCAATGTAAATCTCGCAAGGTCTGGAATAACAAACCAATTGTGATACCTAAACTCAAAAAGATAGAGCGAACGGAATGTTGCTACACAAAAAGGAAAAAATTTAGGAAAGTGGGATCGTTTCTAGGTTGAATAGCATATACAGTATCCAAAAGCAAAAACTTTCAAACAAACCCAGATTCAGCTGTGTGTTAGATGGGTCTATTCAAATCTCAGAAATGAAAAGTTACATACAAAGCGTCCTTTTGAAATAACAGTTCAAAGTCAGGACCATTGTAGTTTTCATTTCTGTGATCCATGTGTTTTTAAGTATTGTGAGATTATCTATGTTCAGTTTTTTGTTTTTGTTGTTGTTATTGTTCAGTTTTTGTTGTTGTTGTTGTTGGTGGTGGTGGTGGTGCTGGTGCTGTTGGGACACAGGGGTTCTTACTTGCATGGACACGGCAGCAATCAATGAGAGGAATTTAATGTACAGATTTCTATACCTTATTAAATTGGGGTTCTTAAAGTAAAGAGAAATCTGCCTCATACGGTCTCTTAAAAGGTTTTTCTTTGGATATGAGCCACTGGTATCAACATTCAAGATTACCTCAGTTGAAATGATTTGTAACTGTTTCAGTTAGTTTGTGACAAGTTGTTGTACTGAGATGATCACCTCTTTATCCCTATTATGTCTCTCAACCATGCTCTGCTTTGTGTGATTGCAATGAAAGAGGAGAGTTTGGTGCTACAAAACCTGCCTTCAACCAACCATTTCTTTTAATTTCAAATGCCTGTATCAAGTCAGGACCATTTGAATCTTCAATTTCTCTGGTATGTTTTTGCCTTGTTTTGTCTTTCCTTCTTGGATATACATGTATGAGATTGATCATCCCAGTTTGGTAGTTTTGTTCTTAACTTTATACATTCAATGGCCATACAAACTAATACAGTAACAAGTTATATAAAAACAACCGATATATTTTATTAATAATCTAATATTCATTCTTTTTTTCGTTGCAAAAAGGACATACATGTAGGATTTCTCTGACAATACAACATAATAAATTAAAACATAATGAATATTAAACACAACTTTTCCATGTCTATGAAAGCAATATATTGATATAATAACCCTTTATATTTTTTTAATCGTGAGATGTAAAATATTTACTTATTATAAATAAGTCCTTTTATATTTATTAACTCATGCCATTTCTTCATTATTTTAGTTTAATTTTATCATTTTGGCATTTAATTGTTTTGGTTTTTTTTATCAACAGTTTCTTTTTATAAAAACTCCCAAAATTAAGAATTTCGCAGACATTTTATAACCTGAAACTTTTTATAATTTTATGTCTTAACATTTTAAATGGGATGAAAATCAAAATATCAATATATAACATTTAGTAAATATTAAATAAAATGTCAAGTTATAAAAAACAAATACATTCTGAATATTTCATTGCAAGGGAAGTTAGTAAAATAATGACAGATTACAATAATTTTCTTATGAAATTTTTTAGCATTCTTTTCATTAGAAATGTTTTATTTGACCTTCAAATTATGTTATAATAAAATATAACTATATTTTAATACTGAAAGAAGTCCTAAATGGAAAAAAAAACAGCATTTTGAATACAAGATACAATGAATGAGTAAAACATAAACTAGAGGCTCCCAGGAGCCTGAATCGCTCACCTGATCTCTTATGCCAAAGTTTGAATAAATTTCACAAACTTTCAAGTATACAAAGTTGCAAACAATCCCTTCAGTGGTTTCAGAGAAAATTTTTGAAAATCAGTTTAAATTAATAGAAAAAACAGTTCAAGGGCAATAACTCCTATAAGGACCTTTTGATGCTGATTAAGAAAAGTTGCTTCGGTTTTTCTCTATCTCTTATACTTTTCGAGTTATAAGCAAAAAACAATGGTCTGACACCCCTATTCTATTTTTAGCAATGGCGCCATGTTGGTTGATCGACATGTATATAATTCACAAACTTGGTAGAGGACATCCTAAAGATCAAGTATACCAAGTATCAATGCAATTCCTTCAGTCAGGTTTCAGAGAAGAAGATTTTTGAAAATGAATTAATATTAATGAAAAACAGTTAAAGGGGAATAACTCTTAAACGCCTGATCTGACAATTTTGACCCTGAAATAATTTTAGTAGATCTCAATGAGCTTAACAATTCTGCAATGCTAACTTTTCCTCTAGCTCTAACGGTTTTTAAGATATAGTCCAAAAACTGCTAAAATGGTCAATTTTGATGATTAAAGGGCAATAACTCCTATAAGGAGTCGTTTTACAACTTCGACTCAATGGAGAGATTCATAGAGCTTTCGATGCTGAACAAGGAAATTTGCTTCAGATTTTCTCTATCTCTTATACTTGTTGAGTGATAAGCCAAAAACAATGGTCTGACCCCCCTGTCCTATTTTAAGCAACGGCGGCCATGTTGGTTGGTCAACATGTGTATAATTCACAAACTTGGTAGAGGACATCCTAAAGATCATGTATACCAAGTATCAATGCAATCCCTTCAGTGGTTTAAGAGAAGAAGATTTTTGAAAATCAGTGTATATTAATGGAAAAAACAGTTAAAGTGGAATAACTCTTAAACGGCTGATCTGACAATTTAGACCCTGAAATCATTTCGTAGATCTCAATGAGCTTAACAATTCTGCAATGCTAACTTTTCCTCTAGCTGATATAGTCCAAAAACTGCTAAAATGGTCAATTTTGATGATTAAAGGGCAATAACTCCTATGAGTCGTTTTACAACTTCGACTCAATGGAGAGATACGTAGAGCTTTTGATGCTGAACAAGGAAGGTTGCTTCGGATCTCTATCTCTTATACTTTTTGAGTTATAAGCCAAAAACAATGGTCTGACCCCCCTGTTCTATTTTAAGCAACGGCGGACATGTTGGTTGGTCGACATGTATATAATTCACAAACTTGGTAGAGGACATCCTAAAGATCAAGTATACCAAGTATCTATGCAATCCCTTCAGTGGTTTCAGAGAAACGGCTGATCTGACAATTTTGACCCTGAAATAAGTTTTGTAGATCTCAATGAGCCTAACAATTTTGCAATACTAACTTTTCCTCTAGCTCTAACGGTTTTCAAGATATAGTCCAAAAACTGCTAAAATGGTCAATTTTGATGATTAAAGGGCAATAACTCCTATAAGGAGTCGTTTTACAACTTCGACTCAAAGGAGAGATTTGTAGAGCTTTTGATGCTGAACATGAAAGGTTGCTTCGGATTTTTTCTATCTCTTATACTTTTCGAGTTATAAGCCAAAAACAATGGTCTGACCCCCCTGTTCTACTTTTAGCAACGGCGGCCATGTTGGTTGGTTGACCTATATATAATTCACAAACTTGGTAGAGGACATCCTAAAGATCAAGTGTACAAAGTTTCAAAGCAATCCCATCAGTGGTTTCAGAGAAGAAGATCTTTGGATAAAAGTTAACGACGGACGTTGGACGCCTAACAATGACAATAGCTCACATGACCCTTCCGGTCAGGTGAGCTAAAAAGTTGTGCTTTGCTTGCTTATTATAAAAGAAGCACTAATTTCTTAAAGTACTAAGCACTTATTATATTCTGTAAACAGGAAGTAGATAAACTACGTGCATAAAAATGTTGAGTACTATAAAAGGAAGCTACATGCCAAATATCAAGAGGCTGTGACAAGTAGTTGCCCAAGCACTTTTTTATAGACCCCCCATTACCCATTTATTTTTAAGCAATTTTGCAAAAGAATGTATATTTAAATTTCCTCAAAAATCCCATCACCCATATTTTTGCTTTCAAACACCCCAATATTTTTTTTTTTGGACTAGCCCTAACAATGACAAAACAAAGCAGCAAAATTAAGCACACTGGTTATAATAGATATACAAATAAATATTATTTTAAAATTGCAGATACATTTTAAATTTTGTTTAAATTGAGTTTATAATTATATACATTTCATAAGTTAACATGGCATCAACACTTGTATCTTATAACATTACTTTATAAATATAATATACAACAAAAACAAAGTTTCAACAACAAAGAATAAAATTCCCACAGAATCAATGTACAGGTAAACACTTTAAGCCTACAATTCCCAAAATATTATACAAATGTGTAAATAGCTACTCCAACAAAAATCTTCCCCCTAAGCAAGCAAATCTGTGCATGATAGAATAATTATGTTCTTTATGTGTAATTTGAATAGATTTTGTATTGCATGTGTACTTATTTGAATGATGTATGCAAGTTTTTTTTTCTTTTGTTGTCATTTTTACAATGTAATGATTTTGGATTATCTTTTAAATATTAAATTTAGCCGTAGTATGTATTGCTGGATACTCCTTTACACCCTCGCCAGATGGTGATGTTAGGCGATTGTAAAAGCCTGGCAATATAAAAAATATATATATATATATTTTTTTTTTTCAAATCTTCAATAAACGATTTGTTAATGTGTGAAAACTTCATTGCTCAAATGAGAAATTTCAATTATATTAGGTTGCTTTGCTTAATAATTGGCAGTTAAAATTTTTAAATTGGAGTAGCTAGAACAGTTAAGGGGGAACTTGCAGGTGATCACATGACTGACTGGGGAGTTTAACGTCGTGACTATACCTATATATAGGTCTGCAGCGACGTGATCACATGACCAGCCAAAAATTAATTTAAACTTGCCATTTAACTTTATACTAAAAGGTGTTCAAGATTTTGAAATTCCATTTAAAAAAATATCATAATGATAAATCCTTATTTTGTTTTGATATTAAAAGCATTAAAACTATTTTGTCTTTATTTTGTTAGTTTCATTTTATGAAATATTCTTCAAACCTAACAGATTCTCATATTTCTGCATTTTGACAAAGGGAGATAATTCATGTCTAAATTTGCCAATTTTGACCACTTTGACATATTTTTGTATTTATCTGAAAAACTAACTCAGAAGCACCCCCTTTTCTTCATTTAATTTTAAAGCAATGTAACAGCCCAATATAATATCAAAAAATTACAAAATTCTATTGATCAGATTGTTAAAAAATCAGAGTTTTCGTTTAAAATTATGTACTTTCTTTAACATTTCAATGTAAAAAAGCCAACCTTCAGAACCAGTTATCTCGAAAACTAACTCAGAAGCATGCCTTTTTCGAAGTGGATTTTCAAAGTGTATCTCTTGATGTGTCCATTTACAAATTTTAAAGAAAATCTATTGACGGGAAATTTTTTGTGTTTGGTGCAAGTACCCCCTTAATTAATTGACTATATACATTTCAATAAATAATTCAGCATGCGCTTGAGCTGTCTGTGTACCATAGACACTGGATATTGTATACTACCAAAGCAAGAATTCACAATTCTGAAATCAGATGTGGTGGATATTTACAATGTTTGTGTCTAATTCATTTTCTGCAGTTATGCTGGGGAGTGTTTTTATGATTTTAATACTGTGGATTCATTTATTTTTGTGGATACCAATTTTCGTGGTTTGATGAAAAATTGTCACTTCGTGGATTCTAAAATTTGTGGTTCTATAGTTTGCAACATACAAATCAATATAAAATCTCCTTTTCGTGTAGTATCAAATTTCTTGGGTCAAGACCAAAAACGAAAACCACGAAAATTAATACCCCACGAATAATAATGAAACCACAGCACATTTTAAGGTCTATTTCATGATACTTGGTCTCAAATGTACAGAAACATGAATCAACACCGGTATGCAATTTCTGGTGTCAATATTACACTGAACAATAAATGCTAGGTGAATTATGGTAAGTACGAAGATAAAAAATAAAAGGATTTGTCATAGAATATTCAATCAAACAAAAATACAAAATGCTTTTAAACAACAAACATCTGTCCATAAATATTTTAATGTTAAGATCATACATGGAATGCATCATTGGTCAAAGAGAGACAACTCAAATTGTTTCTTAAACTAGTGCAGAGTTTTCAGGATGACTATTTCTGAACCTTAATTGCACTTCTATATTTTGCTTGATTGTTATAAAAATTTGAAGGTCATCATTGTTGTAAAATTGCTATTAATAAGATGCTGAAATATTTATAAATAAAAATTTAATGCATTTCTTTTTTAAACAATTATGATTTAGGATTCTTTTTACCTCATTTTTATACATTTCTTCTGGTACAATAAAAATTAAATAAGCTTTATCTACTTTTTTGACATTCGTTGTAGTAAAATTAATGAAAAAGCCTTATAAATAAACTCTGGTAAGTAAATCTAAAAAAAATTGAATCATAATAATAAATATTTCATAATAAAATTGCATTTATGTAAAAAGAATTGAAAAAGCTGGTGGAGAAATTTTTAAGTAGAAACAAAATATTAAAAAGAAATATTTACTATAAAAGAAAAATTATCACAAATAGTTGCATAGACAAACAAGAGGCTCCCAGGAGCCTGAATCGCTCACCTGGTCTTGATGTTGACCCTATACTTTTGTAGAGCTAAATGAGCTGAACATTTAAGCAAGCAACAGCTTTTCTCTACCTGCAATAGTTTTCATTCTATAGGCCAAAAACACCATTTTTCACTTATAAGGGGCCATAACCCCTATAAGGAGTCATCTGACAACTTCGACCCTATAAAGACTTTTGTAGAGCAAAATGAGCTGAACATTTAAGCAACCAACAGCTAATCTCTATCTGCAATAGTTTTCATTCTGTAGGCCAAAAACATGAAAAATGGCTATTTTTCAGGGGCCGTAACCCCTATAAGGGATCATCTGACAACTTCAACCCTATGGAGAATTTTGTAAAGCTAAATGAGCTGAACATTTAAGCAAGCAACAGCTAATCTCTATCTGCAATAGTTTTCATTCTGTAGGCCAAAAACGTGAAAAATCGCTATTTTTCAGGGGCCATAACCCCTATAAGTGGTCATCTGCCAACTTCGACCCTATGGAGAATTTTGTAGAGCTCAATGAGCTGAACATTTAAGCAAGCAACAGCTAATCTCTATGTGCAATAGTTTTCATTCTGTAGGCCAAAAACATGAAAAAATGCCATTTTTCAGGGGCCGTAACCCCTATAAGGGGTTATCTGACATCTTCGATCCTATGGAGACTTTCGTAGAGCTAAATGAGCTAAACATTTAAGCAAGCAACAGCTAATCTCTATCTGCAATAGTTTCATTCTGTAGGCCAAAAACATGAAAAATGGCTATTTTTCAACTTTAAGGGGCTGTAACCCCTATAAGGGGTCATCTGACAACTTCGACCCTATGGAGACTTTTGTAGAGTTAAATGAGCTGAACATTTAAGCAAGCAACAGCTAATCTCTATCTGCAATAGTTTTCATTCTGTAGACCAAAAACATGAAAAAATGCTATTTTTCACCTTTAAGGGGCCGTAACCCCTATAAGGGGTCATCTGACAACTTTGACCAAATGGTGACATTTGTAGAGCTTTTGATGCTGAATCAGTAGCGTGGCCTCAGATTTCCTCTATCTCTTATACTTTTTGATTTATAAGCCAAAAACAGTAGTCTGACCCCCCTAGTCTATTTTTAGTAACAGCGGCCATGTTTTTTAACGGATTAAAAATCAAAACACAAGTTTGGTGCAGGACACCCTAAGGATCATTCATACCAAGTTTCATTAAATTCTGTTTGGTAGTTTCAGAGGAGAAGATTTTTGAAAAATTGTTAACAGACGACGACGACAGACGACGACGACGACAGACAACGACGACAGACGACGACGACGGACGCCAAGTGATGGTAATAGCTCACATGGACCTTCGGTCCAGGTGAGCTAAAAATGGTTAAAGTACATGTGCCATAAAAATAATACAATATGCAAAAGGTTTAGAAAAAGTGCACAAGGTCTAGAAAAAAAATAATTTAAATAAAATTTCATGACAGCTTACATGGGTAATACATGGGTAGTTTTATTTTATATTGATCTACATTTTTAACACTCTTCTATTAAATGCATAACAACAAATATTTTTCTAAACCTGACAACAAACATTAAAGGCATATTGTCTACGACAAACTCTTTTTTTTTACCCCCCAATTTTTTGGTGTCAATTAGACCGAAATGCAATAAAATGAATATTGAAAAACAAATTTGCTACAAAATTTGCCTCAAAGTAGTTTATTTTGATCAAAATAGCTCGACAATATTGATGGATACTTTATTTACCTGCATTACGTCACATTGACACAGATTAAGACTGAGTAGTTTTAACGCGGACCCTAATCGGAATCTCGGGTTTTGTCTCCCGAATACATTGATATGTTGAAAAAATACTAATATTTTTCGTGTTTACTTTTTAAATCACATTCAAAACTTAATACAGGCAATAATTGTCAGTTTTATTCATTAAGTTGCTCTAATATTCGGTTGCCGTTTTAATTTTCATCTGAGCTTAAACTTCAACAAACAGATTATGCACCACGTCCAAGAACCAATCAAAGAAAGTGTAGTGCGCATGCTTTCAGCTCATCTACATGAATATGAATTTTTGGTAAGCTTTACAAATATTATATATTTTTTTAATTTTTGAAGTAATAAGGTACCCTAGTGGTATTATGAATGTTTGTATCTTTCTAAATAAACAAAACGAATAGTCTGACGACAATTTTTGGGTTTTACAAAAAAATATTTTTCGTAGACAATATGCCTTTAAATACATCAAAAACTATATTTCATAATACAATTGAGTACTTAACATAATTTATTGTCATAAACTAGGGGACTGCAGTCAATACTAATATCATTTTATCCATCACAGTCAAAAATTATCATAAACACTCATAGGGCACATTTTTACCATAATCTTAATTTATGTTTAACTGTTTTTTACACGTCACTGAAAAATGTTCATCAAAAATTAATTAAGACCTTATGATGTTTCTTAAACTGTGGATTCCTTTATTTGTGGGTACCAATTTTCATGGCTTGATGAGAAAGGATCACTTTGTCCATTCTTGAATTTGTGGTTCTGAAGTCAGCAGCATACAGATTTAGGCCACCCACAAAAGCCCATGAAAATCAATAACCCAAGATTAATAAAGAAACCTGGTAACTTGTATCATTTATCTTAAATCTGTTTGCATTTTATCACTTTATACCTTCACTGAGCTTTTATTTCTACAAGTAACACTAAATTGAGAAATAAACATTTTAAACTATAAATGATGCTAATCTACTTTCAAAATAAAATGGTTATATAATGAATATAAGCAACTTAGACCTAGTTTTAGAATTAAACTAGATTACTGACAAAGTCAGAAAGGGCCCCGCAGCAAAAAAGTGTTTTCAAAATTATATAAAATATGATTATAACCACTAAGGCATAATCCATGGAATGTGTATGAAACTTCAGAGCTGTATTGTGAATAGCCTTTGAGTTTCAGTGTTCAAAAATTCCAATTCTCAAAATCTTTGATTTTTTCTCCAAAATATTAAACAGATTTGCACGATATCTTAATATGCAAATCATGACATGCTACTTAGCAGCTGTGCAAAGTTTCAGAACTGTACTATTAACAGTTGTTGAGTTTTAGTGTTCACAAAGTCCAATTCTCAAAATCTGTGATTTTCAATAAAAAATGAAGTTTTTTCCCAAAATGTTAAACAGATTTGCACAAAATTTTAATATGCAAATCATGACATGCTACTTAGCAGCTGTGCAAAGTTTCAGAACTGTACTGTTAACAGTTGTTGAGTTTTAGTGTTCACAAAGTCCAATTCTCAAAATCTGTGATTTTCGATAAAAAATGAAGTTTTTTCCACAAATATTTAACAGATTTGCACGAAATTTTATTATGCAAATCATGACATGCTACTTATATTAGCAGCTGTACAAAGTTTCAGAACTGTATTGTTAACAGTTTCTGAGTTTTAGTGTTCACAAAGGCCAATTCTCAAAATCTGTGATTTTCGATAAAAAATGAAGTTTTTTACAAAAATATTTCACATTTTTCAATGAAATTTTAATATGCACATTATGACATGCTACTTAGTAGCTGTGCAAAATTTCAGAACTGTGGTGTTAATAGTTTTTGAGTTTAAGTGTTCACAAGAATTGTTGACGGACGGACAGACGGACGGACAAAGTGAAAACTTTAGGGCATCCGCATCTTCCATGCGGGGCCCTAATGATTGGGGTGGTCGAGACTTGAGAGGAACTTTTTTTTCACTACCTAACCACCAATACAACCACAACTACTGAAAATCAAGAAATTTTCGCTATATTTGTGATCTAAAAATATCCTAAACTAGAAAATGTGTCTATGAGCCACAGGATGGCCCTCCCGTTCTTGAAATATCATTGACCCTCAATGTGTATTGCCTGGGATATGGACCTTTACCAAGAAATTGATCAAAAGTGTTCATGTGTAAAATATAGGTCACTGTGATTTATTTCTGGTGGGTGGTGCCATGTTACCAAGACTCATCGAGTAGTGAAATATTATTGACCCCTAACATGTAGTATTCAAGATATGGACCTTAACCAAGAACTAAACCAAAGTCATTCATGCGTAAAATATAGGTCACAGTGACCTGATTACTAGTGGATGGTGTCATCTTACCCAAGACACATCTAGTGGTGAAATATCATTGACCCCCAACATCTAGTATCCAAGTAATGGACCTTATACAAAAACTTAATGGAAGTTGTTCATGCATAAAATATAGGTCACAGTGATCTAATTTCTAGAAGCCCTACCCAAGACCCATCTGGTGGTGAAATATCATTGACCCCCAACATCTAGTATCCGAGTATTGGACCTCAACCAAGAACTTAACCCAAGTGTTATGGACGGACCTATGGACAGACGGACAAGGGTAAAACTATATGTCCGATCCACATACATGGTCGGGCCATAAAAATATTCCCCAAGCAAATGTTTTCTTCTTTAAGCCAATAAAATAAAAAATCAGTAGAAATGTGAATTTATCCCCCCATGAAAGGTAATGTTTACAAAAAGATGAAAATATCACCCGCAAAAATTCCACATATGCAGTAATTAACAGAAGTTTCTCAAGACTGCCCCTCACATTTAATCTGAAACAGCCCTTAATACCATTGATTCATATACCCACTTGGTCTCTAATATTTGAATAGCCCAATCTAGCTACCATATTTAAAATCTACAACATCTAACCCCATAACATTGCTGAGATCATCAGAGACTAAGGTAATGTTCAAATGTCCAGATCTGTGAGTCCTTCCCATTGCATGGAGTAACTTTGACTGAGTCCCCTGATTTCAGACCAGCTGCATCTAAACATTTCCCTGAATCTTTATGCTTGATTGTACCTTTTTCCTGCAAGCAAAATTAAACAATCTATATTATTAAATTAATAGACTTTTTTCTATGTTCGGATTTTATTCCTTTCACAATCTACTACATGATAAGTTTTTGTTATAAACATAAACAATAAACAGTGTACTTTATCACTATTGAATATTTCATTTTTCTGTGATGCTATGGGGGAATGGGGGGACAAAACGTAAAAAAAAAAACGGAATATTGCCTAGTTTGATTTTAAAATTACAAATTAACAATACTTTCGTTTCTATCCCCAATATTTAAGCACCCTTCAGGTAGCAAAAAAAAATAATAATAATGAAATAAAAAGAAGTTAGTAAAATGTAAATTGTTTAACTGCAGTCCAAGAAATAGCGTTTGGGATTAAAAAAAAATCAGGTCCGAATTATATCCCAATATTTTTAAAACCGTAAAAGTAACCTGAACTGATCTTCGATACAGGTATATGGTATGTGTTACATAGTTGTACATATTTTAAGCACCCTTCAGGTAGATAGATAAAAATGATAAAACAATAAATGTAACAATAAAAAACAAGAGGCTCCCAAGAGCCTGAATCGCTCACCTGAACTACACAGATACATATATTTGTAGATATTATTGTGCTTAACCATATGCGATTTAAATTTATGAAATATCTTGGTTAGTTTTCAAGATATTGGGCTTAATAAGTGCAAATTTGGCAAAAATTAGGAAAAAGAACAATAACTCCCACATCAGCAGTCAGATCTTTTCCGAAATTTCAGGACAGGTAGATCTTAATATGCTGATCACTTTTGATTCTTGCACAATTTTGATATATGAAACCAGTTTTGAGTTATTAGCACAAAAATGAAATTTGCCCCTAAGTTCTATTTTTAGCCTTGGTGGCCATGTTTTTTTACGAATCAAAAATCTGAACGATAGAGTTGTAGCATATAAGCTATCAAACAGTGTGCCATGTTAAGATGCAGTTGGTCTTACCGTTTCAGACAAGTCAGGGGAAAAGTAATGAACAATGGTAAATATTGACGCTTTAAGGGCCATAACTCCTAAAAGAAATGGTTCTACAGCTTTGACCTAATTACATGAATTGTAGATCTTGATGTGCTTAATCATATGCAATTTGAATTTTTGAAATATCTTGTATAGTTTCAAGATATAGGGCTAAATAAGTGAAAATTTTTGAAAAAAATCCAGAAAAAGGGCAATAACTCCTATGTCGTTTGTTGGATCTTCTTGAAAATTTCAGAGCAGGTAGATCTTGAGATGCTAATCACTTTTGTCTCCCATCAGAATTTTGATATCTGTTACCGTTTTTGAGGTATTTGCAAAAAACTGTCATTTGACCCCTATGTTCTATTTTAAGCCATGGCGGCCATATTTTTTTACGAATCAAAAATCCGAACGATAGAATTGTAGCATTAATGCTATTAAACAACTGTGCCAAGTTTGGTTGAAGTTGGATGTATGGTGTCAGACAAGTTAATCTTTGAAAATCAGGGTAAAAGTAATGAAAAATTGTAAAATTTGACGCTTTAAGGGCCATAACTCCTAAAAGAAATGGTTCTACAGCTTTGACCTAATTATATGAAATGTAGATCTTGAAGTGCTTAATCATATGCAATTTGAATTTTTAAAATATCTTGTATAGTTTTCAAGATATTGGGCTAAATAAGTGCAAAATTTTGAAAAAATCCAGAAAAAGGGCAATAACTCCTACATCGGTTGTTGGATCTTCTTGAAAATTTTTGGGCAGGTAGATCTTGAGGTGCTGATCACTTTTACCCTTTGCCAGAATTTTGATATCTGTTACCATTTTTGAGTTATTTGCAAAAAACTGCAATTTACCCCTATGTTCTATTTTTAGCCATGGCGGCCATGTTTTTCAACGAATCAAAAATCCCCACGCTAGTTTTATACTACCTATGCTAATTAACAACTGTGCCAAATTTAAAAGCCATTGGACTTATGGTGTTAGAGGAGTTAACGTTTGAAAATGTTAAGGACGACGGACGACGGACGACGACGGACGACGGACGACGACGGATGCCAAGTGATGGCAATAGCTCACATGGACCTTCGGTCCAGGTGAGCTAAAAATGAAAAGAAGTTAGCAAAATGTCCAACTGCAGTCAAAGAAATAGCGTTATGGGAATTTAAAAATTACAGGTCCGAATCCATTATTTTCAAATATTTTACGTGTAGGTTATGTTTAACTTACAAAATTCACAGGACCGAAACGATTTTAACAGGTCAAAACCTGTCGAACTGGTGCTAATTTGTAGATTGCAACTGACAACCAGTTCACCTAAGACTACACTAAAAAACTTTGGTAAAGATACAGGCTCAAATGAACATGACTTGAATTTAAATGATAATAAGAAATATATTGGGGGTGGGGGTAGGGTATTTTGATTCACTTTTTTATGGTTATTTTTACGTTAGGCGAAATGAAAAAAAAACAGTACCAGTACGGGCAGTGGTTTGATAATGTTTAAGTGAATAACTGTGTTAGTTGGTGTTTAATGAGAGTGGCAAAGGGGACACTAGAAGTATGTTTCCAAACACGAAACACGGGGCAAAAATACAGACAAAACAGAGCACGTACATCTATGTCTATAACGAAAACGTGAGAAATCAAAATCGCGAAAGCATCCAAAAATAGACCGTCGAAAACATTGCACGAAAATAAACATAAATTTATCATCCTTTCATTTATGATAGGCAAAATAAAAAAAACCAGTACGGGTATGGGTAAATGAGCAAACAGTGAGTACATTATGATGTTTGAATGAGTCAGTTAGTTGCACAATATGGGTTATATATGGGCGATAGACATTAAGGAGATATTGTATAAGAACATAAATTGATAAGAAATATATCAGGAGGTGTTGTGGTAAACAAAGGAACAATGAATGTTGAAGACCACTTGAAATATGGAAATGGACGGAAACACTACTTGGTGACCAACAAAAAGAAAGATAATTTTTGTGCATCTGTATTTATGTTAGCCCATTATTGTCAGCATTCAGGTTTTTCAGTAATAGACTTTGATTTCCCATGTCCCATATCGATGGAAATGTTCGGGCAACTTTCCCCGCGAATTCGCGGGTGCCTTCTAGTGATTATTATATAGATATATATGAAATATTGTAATTTCCGAGTTTAATAAATTTGTAGAATTTCACGGAGTTAATTACAGGATTTATCTAACTCCATGCGAATTTATCTAGCCCTTGTGAAGTTTCCCGCGAAAAATATGTAACATAGATTAGTGCGCAATACACAATTCATCAATCAATAATTTCTTTGGTTTTCATTATTTTGATGATCTATTAGTCACGTTCAACCAGATTATCTATATAATAAATAGTATAACTTATTCGGGTAGCTTCAAATTATACTTTATATAACAAAAAGACACCTTAGGTCAAATCATCTCCCTTTATGACGACCTTAGACCAATTTTTTTTTTCATGCACATCTCCATATGATGTTTTCTTTCTTGTGTCATCAAGACCAATCTTGAACTTTTAAGGATGTGTGTGTGTGTGTGTGTGTTGGTGTTTAACACCCTTTATAGACACACCTGGGCCATGTAGGGCAGTCAGTGTTTAAACACCATATTGTGTTCTTTGTGTAAAAGTTCATAAAAATCCATCAAGCAGTTTTGAAAGAGTAACAATTACTTATTCAGATTAAGTTAATTTCCAACCTTATCATGGGTCCATTTCTGATTGCTGGCCCCTGTACATCCCTGCAGTGGGACAGTCTCCCCTGATCGATGGGTAAGACACCCCTCCTCTCTGCGTAGTTCATCTTCAAGACTCAATGAAAATACCTGAAGACCAAAATCAATAAAAACAAATCATGTCCTTTTGTATGGTGCATATATCAACATCATAACTATTTTTTGTCAGTTACTGTAAATGTACTTACATTCACAGGTACACGAAATGATAATTTCACCCAAGTTCACAGGTATTTATTTTCGCATTTTCAAAGCATTACTCTATAAATTTCAAACATCTCGTGGTTATCTAAATTTCAAGAAAAATGCCTCACCGTGAAATCCCTGAAAAAAAGATACCTCAGGAAAATAAGTATGTTTACAGTATCCCATTGTCTCTTCTTTTTTATTCTCAAGAACTATTTTCAGTAAAACCTTAGGGGATTCATTGACATAATCTTCAAAAGTTTGAAATTTCAACATTAACTTTTTTTTTTATCTTATTGCAATTTCATGTCAAATGAGCTATTTTGCGTAATAAATAGACAGTGGCAGAATTTAGTGGGGGTCCTCATTGGTTTGTCACTGACCCCTTTACCAAAATGTGTAGATCTCGATCAACCACTGACAGCATTGAGTTGACACCCATATAGTCATTCATTCATTCAAGTTACCCAACAATACAAAAATTTACCACAAAAGTATAAAATATAATGCATGCAATTTCTAAACTATTTAGGCTATTAACCTCATTTGCGCTAGCACCATTCTGACAACTAAATAAACCCATATCGAATGTCATCTTCTCATCTTTCTGCAGCGTGTCGAGACAGAGATTTGAACCTGGATTTCTAACCTGTGACGAAAATAAAAATAAAAATCCCACAATGAAAACGAAAATTGAAAAAAGAAAATAAAAATCTATATAGAACAGTGCCTGCAAAAACACATAATAGAAATCTAAAAGAAATCTATCTAGGTCACTGCCTGCTTAATCCACCACCAAATAGGCAATAAATCTAATAAAAAATGCTTCTATAAATTTTTCATAACCACCTGAGTAGAACTTGTCCCTCCTTGCATTTGACAGTAATAAACCCCCATTTGATATGTTAAGTGAGAAAACTCGCTATGTCCCAAGTTATCCAAACACAAACCAGATGGGCCTCTTACCTGATGTGGTGTGGCAGTAAATAAACAGGCCAAAATTATTACCATTCCAATATATTTTAGGGGCAAAAAAAACATAAGTGTGAACACTAAAACTTGTTTTTATTTTGTCGGATGTTTTTTGACATAGTTAATAAATCTAAAAAATCAATAACTCTTTAAAAAAAATACCATCTCTCCTTTTATAGTCATTACACTGGTCAAATGTAGGCAAACTATAGAAAAAATGGGAAAAAATTAAATATGTATATTTAAAGTTGGCTGTTTTTCATTTTAAATTGTGCTTGTTTATGCAGGCTGTGTCGCTTACACT
This sequence comes from Arcuatula senhousia, assembly GCA_963971305.1. Taxonomy (NCBI): domain Eukaryota; kingdom Metazoa; phylum Mollusca; class Bivalvia; order Mytilida; family Mytilidae; genus Arcuatula; species Arcuatula senhousia. Next base: position 28,425,158 of record OZ020315.1, read on the forward strand.
TCTTCCAAATCTCATTATCGTCTTAACAGTAATCGCCTAATATCATATATTAATAATTACATTCTAATTTATAGCAAGAACTTTGATTGGTTAATAACTCTCCGGTAATGCAGTTTCATTTCATTTCTTAATAAAACTGACTAGCAGATGCCACCTTGACAACAACTCTCGTGGAATAAATTTTTAAAGATAAACCAATTGTTTCGTGCAAATTTATGTGCAAACACTTCATATATTTTATCTGAATGTAATTATATACATTGAATGCAATATTTTGTATTAAGTTTTATTAGTGTGTAAAAGCCTGGACCTTTGGGAACATTTTGAACATGAAACACTACACTCTTTTACACACCAATAAAACTACGAAATATTGCATACAGTGTATAAATGCATGTGTAGTCAGTGCAATTTGACTGCTCAAATAGAAAAATTGCAGCTTAAATATTTCACTTTTTCTGGTCTGAGAAGTCATGTAGAACTTAGAACTGACTCTCCACTCTGTGATGGCACTGTCTATCTTCCGGGAACATTTCTGTGTGGCCAGACAATAAAACAAACTTCACAAGCCCGGAAAGCCTTGTGCAGTGATTAGTGTACGGACCGTAAAAGACAGGAACTGGAACTGTGAAGAGTTTGCCTATTTTTACCCCGGGGGAAATGGATCAATCCTTTTCTTCCGGGGGGAAAATGGATCGATCCAGATTCCCCGCGGAAAAAAACTTGTATGGGGGAAAATCTACAATAGAACATTGTCAATCACATTGCATGTGTAGTCCGTGCAACTGCAAACTAAACTTGAGTTATCTCTTTTACCTACCATGCCCCAGGCATAAACATTTTCATCTGGAATGAATTTTTCAGGGTAGACATTTTCTAGGTACCACCTAAAACTTTTACATTTTAATCTCTCTCTCAGTGCTTTCCTTTCTGATACATCGCCATAGTCCTGACCCTAAAAAAGATTTTTTTATCGAAATTTTTACATAACCAATTCATTAATTAATATATATGGAATGACTACAATATTTTTTCTGTCTATGAAGAAATAAAATTTAAAAATGTGACACAAACTGTGTAACCTGTGAAGCAGGTTTAATACAGAAAAGTGTGTGCCACATTTTTTAATGTTATTTCAAATAGACAGAAAAAATATTTTAGTCATTTTTTATAAATTAATTTCAATGATATGTTTTCTCATTCAAAAAATAAGATGAAAGGAGAAAATAATTTTAAATCAACTTATATACATAATTCCCCAATTGGAGCCCCACCTAATCAAAAATTTCTTCCATTGAGAAATAACATAACTGTAAACATATCTTCAGCATGTTTTATTCTATCTTATTATCTATAGCAGGTTTAAAGATTTCAGATTGTTCTCAATCTAAATTAATTTATATATCAGTAATTGCTTTTTAATCCTGTTATCATAGTTAAAGAATTTATCAGGGAGGGCTATTATTTAAACAAAACAAAAGAGCATATATTTGGGATTGGTTTGGAATCTTCCATGTATGTATTGTTTTTTTAGTCTTGGGCCAATGGTTAAGATAGCAAGCAGCGACCTCTGGTCATGTTGAAGACTGCTACATGTAGCTGTTTTCCATTGTGATTTTATAAATTGCTGTTTTCTTTATACATGTTATAGTGGTTGTGTCTCGTACACTTATTCCAGATTTCTTTATCATCTATTTAGCATGTTCAAATAAGTATGAAATGTGTCCCTAGTGACAGCAGCAGTCTGCTTACTACATATTTGTTGAAATTTGAGCTTAGGACAATAAAGAAAATAACCTAGATTCTCACCTCCTCCTGTACCGATTTTTTCAGCCCCCTCAAAAACTTTTATTTTGAGTTTTTGCCAAAATATGTCTAGTTTTGGTCAATTTCATTTAAAATGACAGGATATTTTATCAAAATGGATAACAAATAAACAGTAAAATTTGCCCACCTGGCCCATTTTTTCAAGAAGTTTGGATAAGAATCTAGGAAATAATTTTTTATGGCCTTAAGAGGCTGTCCATGTAGAAATCAGGCAAAAGTCTACAGAAGCTGGCACATGAAGAATTTTATCCAAGCAAATTTATTGTTTTAATGTATTGTTGGACTCATATAAAAAACAAAAATCACCAGGATTCATTTGAAAGCAACATGGATGACTTGTGATTCAGCCTTAAAGTTCATGAACAAAGCAACCAAATTTTGCAAATATGCAAGAGTTATCTCCCTTTTTCTGCATATTTTCAATGCATTCTATGTAAATTATATCTAAGTTATTACTTTAGTAAACAAAAAATCTGCATTTGTTTTGGGGAATGGATATTAACCTGATGTGAAATCAATGAAAATTTTTGAAAAACAAAATTTGTCATGTGCCAGCTATTGCCTGGGTTTTTCTTGGACAGTCTCTTAATGTTATTTGTTATTCCTGTATTGAAAAATTTGCACCTGAGGTGGGACAAACAGATGAACAGGCAGACAGACTTACAGATTTACAGACTGACTGACTGACAGATCGATAGTAAACTATGTAAATGTATGTCCTGCAGATTTAGCTGGCAGACCAAAATCATTTATTGAATTTAGATGTGTATGAGCATGATGAGGAAGAAATCTTTTTCTTCTATCAACAATTTAATTTTGAGACATTAAACTAAATTGGTGCATTGATAATATTCACTAACTAATAATTCTTTTCTATGCATATAAAATAATCTTTTGTATTCATCCATCCATACTTCTGCTAATCTCATAGAATTGATACCATGCGTGTCTTTATTGCCTATAAATAAAGGATGTAAAATAAAACATAATATGTCAAGTTATCTCCCTTATTAGATTCAAACTAGGAAGAACTGTTTTAGTGCACTAAAACGGATGTCTCCCCTTCTTAAATTTGCCAAGATAACATAAGTTCAACCTTGAAGTCAATAGGTAAAAATCACTATGACATACATTGTACAAAAAAAGGCTTAATAATTATACTTCTACATTCAAAAGCCCTATGTCAAAGGATAAATAAGTAATGGTCAGACAGGTTTTGCATGTAAAATTAGCATTTATTTGACCTTGAAGTCACAGGTCAAGGTCATTAAGGTTGGCGACACGATGTTCCCAAGATGACACACCATCATGTAAATAAAATAGTAAAATTAGCATAAATTTGATCTTGAGGTCAAAGGTCAAGCTCATATGAAGGTCATTCTGGTCCGCAGCAAATCGTCTCGTGATGAAACATCCACATGCCAAATATCAAAGGTCTGTGTCAAAGAACAAAAAAGTTATGGCCCAGATATCTTATACATGTAAAATTAGCATAAATTTGATCTTGAGGTCAAAGGTCAAGGTCATATGAAGGTCATTCTGGTACACAACACATTATCTCATGATGATACATCCACATGCCAAATATTAAAGCCCTATGTCAAAGAACAAAAAAGTAATGACCCTGACTGACTTTGCATGTAAAATTGGCATTAATTTGACCTTGAGGTCAAAGGTCAGGTCATAAGAAGGTCATTCTGGTACACAAAACCTTCTTCTCATAATAATAAATCTACATGTCAAATATCAAAGCCCTATGTCAAAGACCAAAAAAATTATGGCCCTGACATACTTTGGATATAAAATTAGCGTTTAGTTGACCTTCGGGTCAAGGGTCAAGGTCATTTTGGTATGGGACACATTGTCTCATGGTGCTACATCTGCATGTCAAATATCAAAGCCCTATGTCAAAGAACAAAAAAAATATGGGCCTGACACACTTTGGATGTATAATTAGCATTTATTTGACCTTGAAGTCAAAGGTCAAGGTCAGGAAAAAGTCATTCTGGTACGCGATACATCGTCTGATGCTGATACATCCACCTGCCAAATATCAAAGCCCTATATCAAAGGATAAAAAAGTTATGGCCCGGACACGCTTTGTATGAGAAGAAGAAGAAGAAGAAGAACTGACACAAAAACAAGATGTCTCCCCCTTCTGGGAAGGGGAGACATAATGAAGATAAATGTTCAGTAAAGTACCCATAATATACTTTGGCAAAGAAAAGGAACAAAAATTACAATCTCTACAAACTTTTATTTCAGACTAAGAAATGACAAAGATCAACTAATCAACTTTTTTTTAATATTTATATCTGCACATTTTTAATGTGTCTCTAATCACTGTGTAAATTTAAGAAACATCCTTTTTTTTCAGCCAGGGTTTTGAGTTTTGGACAGGACAATCCAGGTATTTTTATTGCATTTTGTACATGTATATGTGTTGTGTACAAGTTACAATATTGTACATGTTGCAACATGTACAGATAAATTGTACAAGTTAAGAAAAAATATGACATGGATGTCTTTCATCAAGTACATGAAATCCCAAAGAAGCCATGTGAGATTTTACACTTTTTGTTGAAATTCTGGATGTCAATTTAAGCAAATATTTACCTTACAATAATTACTAAAAGTAATATTGAAGTGCCAAACAAAAGCATTTAAAGTGTTGCTGCTGAAATCAAGACTTCAATGTTTGGGAAAGTATATTTCCATCATTATGCAATGGAAGTTCTTAAAACTTGTTGTATTGTATAGACTTGGTTGTGAACTTCATGATACACCTTTTCATTAATATTCCAATCTCATTAATGATTACTCAAAATAAGTTATGTCTAATAATGTAGAGGGAAATCAATATTTTTCTTAACTTTACTGTACAATTTATTTGTACATGTTGCAACATGTACAAAGTTGCAACTTGTACACATATACATGTATAAGCTTCTCTAGGTATCATGACACCATACAACACCCCATAAAAATCAATCAGAATAAGAATCAAAGTAATAGGTACATATCTACATTTTGTCACTAACAATGTGTAAAAGCTCATTTAAGCTGCATGAAAATTGATTGAGTGGCCTATGAAGAGCTGTACATAAGTATGGGTATCTGAAGAAACAAAAGATGCCTGAACAGATGTACTGGCACCCCTTTCACTTTTCAATGGGGTGGATTAAAGATGCACTTTCTATCTTTTTCACCTTTCCTTTTTTGCCTCACAACTATGTTGTGTTTTGTGTTACTACTGGACCCTAAGATCACAATGGAAGAAGGAAGGTTTAACACCATAAAACCTTTAACCCATCATTTCCTTTAAAATTGCCTTTACAAAGTCAGGACCATTGTAGCGTTTAATATCTCTGGTACATCTTTGCCTTGTTTTATCTTTTCTTCAAGGACATATGAGATTAATGTTCCAAGTTCAGTTATTTTGGTTTTTTTTCTGTTTTTTTTTACCTGGGAATGTATATGGGTGACTAGACCTGAATATATGACCAACTCTAGAACATGGGATAAACTCTAGCTTCCCTCCACACATCCATGTCTGAAGAGAGATAAAATGATAGTCATAGAATTATGAAGGTTATGACAAAACATAATTCTTTGTAAAATACATAAACTTAATACATGTCAAAAATATTATACCCTTCACAACTTCCCTGCGTGGGAGCTCAATACACATCACACATCAAGTTATAATTTTAATTCTAATGTAACGGCTTTGAGCTATTAATCTTTAAATCAATTTCAATAAAGATGTTATCCCATCACAAATCGGCATCTGTATACACTTTACAATTTAATATGTAAATACACCTTATAAATTATCTCCAATATATTGACAGTTTCTCAAGTAACATGTGTTCATGTATAACTGATGATGATCAAATATAACTTATATCTACTAAACTGAAATTTATCTGAAGGTAGAACTCACTATGATAGCAACCTCAGCATAAGAGGTTTAATTTCTATAGATGGGGTTGTTTAGCATGTTTAGAAATATCATTAGGGATTTTTTTTTTATCAATGTAATTATTGCTTACATCATTTTACGGTTTTTGTGATTTGCATTTTCAACATTTTGACCACTTCTGTTGATTCTTTATCAAACAAATCGAGCATTGTTGAATTTTGAATTGAATTTTATTTTTATTACAAAAGGCAATTTTTTTTTTATCTATGAGCATGCATACAAGCTGTGTGCTAAATCACCAGATTAAACAGGCAAAATTTCTAGGCTTCCTGTCAGAGGGGTCTCATTACAAACTAGAGGCTCCCAGGAGCCTGAATCGCTCACCTTGTATTCGATGATACTTATATGCTGGATATTTTAACAAAGGACTGCTACTCTGTGGAATTATCAATTTTAATGTTCTAAGGGAAACAACTCCTATCAAGAAAGGTCTTACAACTTTGACCCCATTACATAATTTTTAGATCTTTATGTGCTTAACCATATGCAATTTAAATTTTTCAAATATCTTGTATTGTTTTCAAGATATAAGAGCAAAATTTGAAAAAAAAACAAGAAAAAGGGCAATAACTTCTACAACCATTGTAAGATCTTCTTCAAAACTTCAGGGCCGGTAGATCTTTATGTGCTGATCATTATTATCCAAATAGAATTTTAATATCTGTTACCATTTTTGAGTAATTTGCAAAACACGGCAACTTACCCTTATGTTCTATTTTTAGCCATGGCAGCCATGTTTTTTGTCGCATCGAAATTTCGAACAATAATTTTGTAGACCACATACTACTGAAGAACCCTACCAAGTTTCATTTCATTTGACTAAGCAGTTTCAGAGAAGAAGATTTTTGAAAAGTTGAACAAAAAACTGTGAAAATAGTCAATTTTTTACAATCCAAGGGGTATAACTCCTAAAGAAACGATCCTACAACTTTGACTCTGTTACGACTTTTGTAGATCTTGATGTGCTTAGTCATATGCAATTTAAATTTTTAAAATATCTTGTATAGTTTTCAATATATAGGGCTAAATAAGTAATTTTTTTGAAAAAAATCCAGAAAAAGGGCAATAACTCCTACATCGGTTGTTGGATCTTCTTGAAAATTTCTGGGCAGGTAGATCTTGAGGTGCTGATCACTTTTACCCTATGCCAGAATTTTGATATCTGTTACGGTTTTTGAGTAATTTGCAAAAAACTGCAATTTACCCCTATGTTCTATTTTTAGCCATGGCGGCCATGTTTTTTGTCGAATCAAAATTTCGAACGATAATTTTGTAGAGGACATACTACAGAACAACCCTACCAAGTTTCATTACATTTGGCCAAGGGGTTTCAGAGAAGAAGATTTTTGAAAAGTTGGACGACGGACGACGGACGACGGACGCCAAGTGATTGCAAAAGCTCACATTGCCTTCGGCAAGGTGAGCTAAAAAAGTCAAATTTGCAATAAAAATTAATTAAGAAGATATATGAGGGGGTGGACAGGGGGTACGGGGGTATGGGGGTTGAGGAGGCAGGGAGCGGGTGTAGAAGGGGCGGGGAACGGGGGCAGAAGGGGTGGGGAGCGGGGGTACAGGGGCGGACAAGGGGGACGGGGGTTGAGGTGGAGGGGAGAAGGGGTGGAATGGATGGGGAGCAGAGGTGGAGAGGCAGCGAGAGGGGGTGGAGGGGGGTGGGGAACGGGGGAAGAGAACCCCCCTGTTCACCCCCATATATATGCATGACATGATATACCATGTATACTGGACTATAAAAAATCATGTTACCGGTATGCAAAAACTTTTAAATCTCACAATTGAATGGTGCTCACAGCCTCAAGTCTCTCTCTGATCCCAACTGTTAAAAGACTGAGCAATTGTCGAATCTTGTATTGCCTTAGCAATGACTTTCCCTAAATGGTTGGATCCTGGAATTTTCAAGAGGGGGGGGGGGGGGTTCCACATACTGGGTCCGGTCCAGTCCACTGTGGATTAAAAGGGGGGGTCTGACCAAATTGCCAAAATTACAACATTTACAAAGGAAGGGGGGTGTTCCTAACCTTGGAACACCCCCTTTTTATCTGCCACTGCCCAAAGTCTTGTTATCTGTGACTTTCCTCTTGACCTCATGAAAACTTACTCTAAATGAGATTTCTAAATTTTCCCCTCCCCAGACATCCATTCCACCATCGTAGGCTCCAATCTCAAAGAAGTATTTCCTATCAGCTGCAAACAGTCCCCCTGCCATTGTTGGTGATCTAAAATTAGAAATGTTAAAAATAGAAATCTATACATGTAGATTGACAATTTTAACAATTTATTGTAACATTTAATCATAATAATTGTCACTTAGTAAAGGTCCACCTCAACAAGAAAATAAAATTCCGGAAAAAAATGGTATCAATCACAGAAACAGAAAGTAGAATTTTGACAGGCCTGAAAATTGCTTAGGACATAAAGTTTGTCCTACCATATCATATCCTGACCCCTGCCAAATTTTTGTTATTTATTAATTCTGCTGTATTTATTTTAGAAAAGCTTCTGAGAATTTTTTGTACACGAAAAAGGACACAAATAAAACTTAATGTCACCTAACAACACATAACATCAACAAAAATATATTATACAATATCAAGTTGATAAAAGTTTTGCTTTACGTCAGTTTTAACAATAACGAATGCTTAAAACTTAAACTTACACTCAAGCTTAATAAAATCTACAGTAAACATGAAAATTTTCCCAGGGTGATATTTTTGTGTTTTTGTTTAGCTAACTTTTCAAGTAATGGATAAATTCACAATATTTTCTGACTTTTCATAATCATGACTTGAAGAATAAATCATTCCGATGGGGGATACCGTATTTTTTTACAACAAATCAAAGGAAAATACCCCCCCCTGCAAAAATTTCCATGTTTATTGTGTGTATGTTAAGAATGTACACTATTTTCATCACAAATATACAACCGCTTGGGTTAAGCAATGACATAACTTCAGTTACCGTCATCCCAGTTGTAGTGGACATAAAAATCTGATCAAATTAATTTCCTTTTAATTCTCAACTATTAAATTGCAAAAACTACTTCATAAAGTCCATAGTAAATATATAATTAATTTAACCTCTTAGAAATAATAATTGAGTCAAGGAAAAAAGGTGTCAATTAAAACCGAATTATGGAGGCAAAAACAGTATTTATTTCCACTTTTCAACAATTTTATAGATTACTCATTTCATAATAGGAGCAAAACTAACTTAACCAGACTCCTATACATACATGACATAATTCTGTCTTTAGTGATACGTGTACAAATAATTATACATTTTGGGTGGGCTAATCAAAACTCATTACAATCAATTTATTCAAATTAAAAGTAGTCCAAATTAAGAAGTTTAGGTGAGTGATTTTTTTTATGAATTATTTACAACAATTTAGTACATGTCTGACTTGGGAGTTTTTAACATCATGACTATACTTTGATGTAGGTCTGAAGTGTTGTTTGGTACTTGTAAACTAACAAACCTATATATCAGGGTTTAACAAAAACATGTTTGTTAAGGCTGATATAATCAATTGATTATGGTACTTTGTTATTCATTCAAACTTTTTTAAATCCGGTAAGCTGAAGATTGAGACAAAAAGTTTAGGGAAAACCCTGATGATAAAACGTATATGATAGGAAATTCTGGAACAGCGTTTTTACAAATCTTTATTGTGTAAGCTACAAATAGGAAGTTTCTTATCTTATGAATAGTAAACATTTGATAAGAAAACAATTAAAGGCTATGTTTAAAGTGTTGGCTTGTAAGAATTCAAATAGAACTGACTGTATTATCAATAATTAACCAAATGAATGTTTTCACATGTAATCTTTGTAAACATGCTGTTTGAATACTGAAATCTAGTACAATTTCCATGCTGTCTTTTTTTGTTTTTGTTGAAAATTTGAATTTGCAATCAAATATTCCTCTACGTACATGTATCTATATGCCTCACAAAAGTCTAATTATAGTCCGTTTGAGATTTATAAATCAACGAAAAATGGCTTGTAAATTTATGCCTTGCAAAATGTTTTAACTATTTTGATATGTCATGACTTTTTAAGGGCATACGAACTCAGGCCAAAAATTTCAAAATTTTTGCATGATTAATAAAAATGTTTTCCATAGACCTTAATAGTAAAAATGGACCAAAAATTCATAGAAATCCATGGGAGTACAACCTAGTGACCAGGAACAGCATTTGCTCCGTATACCATTAAAAATCCTTTGTGGAGCTAATTGGTCATCTAATCTCCTATTGTTAGTCCTTTCAATTATGTTCAGGTGTGCCCAACACCTGGCTGTTCCGTCAGATAAACACACCATTTTAAGTATTATTAAAATTGGTGAAATAATTAGCATTAGACCATATGGAAAACTTTTTTGTTTTAGAAGATAACATCTTGGTTTTTGTTATCAGAGTTCGTGTACTAATAAAAAATTTATTTGTGTTTAAAAAAATAAATTTTATTTGAGAGACAAAAAAATTTAAAAGAATTTTCGTTGATTTATAGAACTCAAATGGACTATATCAACATCTTAACTGAAAAAGAACCTTATTATAGATATTTGTTAAATGTTAAATGTTTGTTTTTTGTGTAAATATTAAAGTATATCTTAAATGCTTGTTTAAACAGTTAATGCAGAATTGTTGACAATTTAATGGAAATCAATTTGATCAGTTTAAATGTATGCTAGCTACTGTGGTTTCATTATCATTTGTGGGGTACCAATGCAGGTGGTTTTCATAAATCTATAATAGTCAACCACATTAATAACAATCAAATGCATTGAAAATTTTAAAGTTTTTTTTAAGGCTAGCAACATAAGCAAAACACAAAATAAAGATTTTGACAAAATGTCTATTTTTAGAAGAAACCACAAAATTTTAATGAATCAACAGTATATTCCAGATGAGGATACTGAAGTTTTGGTCATCAACTAATGCACCAGTGCACCATACCGTACAGGATCTGTGTATTGCCTTGACTCCTTGTCATGCTGTGGGACGTCCCGCCAAGTGAAATGCATGCTCCAAGTAAACCCCCCTACTTGGTACCCTCCATTCCTGGAATATTCTAAGGTGTTGTCCATAATCGCATCTACGATGGGACAAAGCACATTCCTCCTATCCTCCTTAATCCTTGCAAGGAGGGGCTCAAGCCTGGATAAAAGGGATTATGTTTATGAAAAGGAGGGAAAGGGGAGGTAATTTGAAGAAAGGGAATTTGAAGAAGAGATAATTTAAGGAGTGATGTTTTATTTGCTACTAAAACACTAAAATATAATTTAACCATCTACATTTTATAAATGTAAAGAGCTAAAAATAGTCAAGCATATACCTTTCACCAAAAAATTAAAAATCTAAAATATGTTTGAGAATTTATATCTATTCCCAAACTTTTTATTCTAAAAGATATTGCAATTAGAAATGGTAAAAAGCCACCTCTTACCAAAATAATGGAAAATGTTAACCAGCTAACAAACACTGTCACTTGGGCATTCCTTCAGCTGGGTTTTAGGTCTCTAAATACCATTGAAAGATACAAAAAGGAATAGAAAATGGCTATGAAAACATGTTGTACACTTTGACCTTCAATCAATGTATTGCTGGGTCACAGGTCAAATGTAAAGGACATCCAAAAAGAGGGAGAAGGTATAAATGTCAGCAGAATACATCTTAGGCAAAGTCCATCACCACGGTTATAAAGCTTACAATGAATATGTACATGTATATACTTTTTAAAATCTTTTACTGGGGTTTTAGATAGGGGGGTCTTTAAATCCCATCTGCTCCCCCCTTAACCCTTGCTTCCATCACTCTGGTCTCATTTACCTCCACTTTTTTATGCTGTTCCCTGGCCCCCTTATCTAATGTCTCCCTGTCCACACCCTGTCCACTTCAACGGACACCCATCCCATCCCCTTACCCTAGCTTCCCTATTATCACCCCTACACCCATGTATCTTTAATTGTCCCCAGCTTTTCCCAACACAGCAAAACAGTTCAGGTGAGGCAATACAAACAGATCCTGTCGGGAAAAACAACAAATAAATAAATCAAATTAAAATATGAAAATACCAGTAGACAAAAAATACTTAAAAGGTCTTTCAATTCATTGAGTTACAATGGTTTACCTAACTGGGCTGACATTAGTTTCCCTCCTGTTTTTTTCGTGTTTGGGGATGGGGCGCCAGGAGAAATGAAGACTCCACCAGAAACCTCCGACACTATGGCTTCCCGTCCCGCCATAATTTAGCGTCATTTTGTCAATGTTGTCTATGCTAGGACATAGGACGGTTGTTCTGTCTTCCTTTATTCGGGCAAGAAGTGGCTCCAACCTATTATTACAAAGGGGGGTTTTACAATGTTAACATAAACATATTTAAGCCATATTAAGTTTATACATGTATATAGATTCTTATCCCCTTATATTGAAAATATTGGGGCAGCTCGGAGGCTGTTATGTTTAACTTATTCACATCATTTTCATGAAAAATTACATTAAATTTAAAGAATTTTGTTAAAATTTCAAAATAAAATATAAAATTACCTTCAACTAAATTCAGGAAGTTGGGGATGAGAATCTACATATTAATTTGATATGGCTTACATGTAACTAGCGGCTACTTGACTTTGTCTCATTTTTGTAAGCAATTTTGACTTATTATGGCCTCTTACATGTATCTTTGTGAGCAAGTTTTACTCATTATGATACCTTTTATCAGTGAGCAATTTGAGTATTTGTAACTCCTAAATATACACAAGTCACATAATAATAATAAGCAATTTTGACTTAATAATGCTAATTGCTGCTTGTTGTTTCCTAATTCTGACTCCTTACGGATCCTTATATACTTATAATTATGGACAAGCAATACCAATTAATCGTAAATTGTGGCTCTGTTTTTTAACATTCATTTAACATGTTTAAAATTAGACAATTTTAATTAACACCAAAAGTATGTAGAAGAAAAGAAATAAGAAATCTGACAGATACATTGTATGGCTTAAATGACCTTTCAAAAGCCTATCCATAATTATGTTTGGGAAAAAACATTATGAAGAAACAAATTCTACAAGAAAATAAAAAGTTAAAAGAAATACAGATACAAGTAAAAGAAAATATCATTTCCAAAGCATTTTTATTCATTTGCATGCACTTTTCTTAATATGATACTACATCTAACAAACCAATGTACTATGATGTACATGTTATGCCCATAAGCAGTTCTATCAATTTATTTCGTTTAATGGCATTAACCTTCCTAGTAAATATCTCTACCTAATAAATGTATTGGGGGCACTTTCCTTGTTAAGAAACATTATCGATTGATAAAATTATGATGAAAGTGTATATATTGACAACTACAAGTATTATTTAACTCTTAACAAAATATTTATATTTGAAGTAAAATATATGTTGAAAAGAAACACATGCAAAGAATGGTACAAAGTTAAAACTAATGATGATTTGAAGAACTACATGTACATGTACATGATGTATATTATACTTGACAGTCAGGAAAGGGCTCCACCATCAAAGTTCCAAGTTTTTCAAAAACATTTTATTTTTTGATACATTTGCATTCAGATTCGATAACATGCAAAAATTCAAAATTAGTCATTTATGGAAATTATGGTTAAATATCATATCTATTTATATTTAGCTTTTAGTTTTAGCACAAACGAATTGTGAACAGACCGATTTAGACTGATGATTGAATTGCAACCTCTGTTTCAATTCTACTACCTACCACATCTCAGTGGCTTCACAATGGGAATCTAAAAATATCAGAACATCCCCAGTGGCAGCTTTTGCCCCTGCCAGTCGTGCTCTGATTAGTCCACTCCTCTCCTTGGTCCTGACAATCTTGACCACGTTATCTGGCCAAGTCTTCGCAACATATTCTTTTAGCTTATCTCCAAGCTCAGCTGAAAATAAAATGTGTCCAAATAAGTTGTGTAATTAAGTTCAAACAAATCATATATTCAAATGTACTTCAGTCAATCATGTTAAGCATCATCAAAATTCAACATGCGGTTCTAGGAGGAGTTGCAATTATGATATATATGTAAAAAGACAGAAAGACAGACATGGTGATCCCTATATTATTTACATGTATATGGGCCTAAAAAATGTGTGCAGGGTTTATAAAAATAACAATTATACAGTTACAGTATGTGACTTTTTTTTTATGTTCCCACTCCTCCACAGTGGGCAAGAGGGCACTACCCACCCAATTTTACACATTATAATTTTCCAATTGTGAAAAATTATAAAATGAAGCTATCCACTTAAAATTTCTGTAGAACAATATGGCATTGTTTTTCTACTAAATTCTTAATGTTTGAATTTTGTGCCAATCATTGTCCATCCTATGCCCACGTACATGGTGGATGTCAGTGCCTAATTATGAAATGAGCATGTAAAAAGAGTAACTGACTATACATGTACTAGTGTTTCTTACGCCTATCGCTAAAATCGTCCAATAAAATAACTTCATGCAGGTACTCTGGTGGCGACCTATTAACAACACTGTGGGCTGTCCTCAGGAGTGGTGACCAAGCCTCATTGTGGAAAATGATTACAACACTAGCGGTAGGGAGCTCTTTTGGATACTTAATACTTTTACATCTGAAAGAAAGAATAAAATATATGTAAAAGCATAATGTTGAATGCCCTCTTTTCATCTTTTTATCAATTGTACAATCTCAAAACTTTACTCTAGAATTAACAAAACACTCTAATTTGTATTCAATGTGATGATTATTTACAAATGTAATCCAGAGCAATGCTTGAAATCTCCTGCCTTACATGTACATGTACTCATTTGCCAAACTGAACAAATGGTCATACATGCAGAAAATATAGGTCACATCAATCATCAAAAGCATGCTTTGAGCTTATTATATCCAGCATCACAAGGTTCACCTACTTGTACAGGTACTATACCAATATGGTTGAAGTGGCACTAAATTGTCACTCAGTAAGTGGGAACAAGTTTTAATAACCATTCTTCTTTAAGTGGTCATCCATGTGGAAATCTGCAGCATCCAAAGCATATCATGGGGTGTCTATCACTGAGCATCTTTTTTGCACATCTATCATAACTTTATATTTTATGATTCTAGCTATTCTTATTGATTTCTTTTCAGCTAAGTAAACATCAAAAGTGACATTTACAACAAAATTTTTGATAAAATACACCTTCTTTGCGAATTTCAATATTTTCCCCGTACTTTTTAAGGGGAGATAATTTGTTTAGAAATAATAAAGAAAAATCACATTTTTCACTTTTTTCAAAAAATTTGATGGTGAACTTTATTTTTTATTTAATGTATTTAAATATCAATACAAAACAAAGATTTTCACAAATTTTAAGAAAAATCTATGGAGTTGATTTTCTTAAATGAAGAAAATTTGAATTTTCCCGATTGATCCTATAGTAAAAGTACTAAAATCATGCATTTTTCAAAGTAATTTTTACAAAAATTCCTCTGGTGAACTTTTAATTTTATTATTGAAATTTAAAGTACCATTATGTAGCTAACTGTGGCCAAAATTTAAGAAATTTCTATGGATAGATTTTTAGACCCCCCATCTACCTTAAACCTTATTCTGTCAGTGGGTGTAGACTACACATGCTACATGGACACTGATGCTGACACTTTAAGTATAAAATAAGCCCCCTCAATGTGTTAAAGGAGCAAACAATTTATCATTTATATAGTCATCAGTGTTTTACTGTGTTTAAATATTGCTTTATTGAAACTTGTTGATGTCTTAAATGCATCTGTTACACAAAGTCTATTGACATCAATTGATCTTTATACAACCTCACTGAAAGCTTACAATCAAGTTATCTCAACAATGCCGACATGTACATGTAGTCTATTGTCATGACATCAAACATGCTTTGACATTTGTCATGCTTGTAATAGATGATTTCTCTGAATAGTTACACAATGTATGCACATTACACATGATACATGTACGTATTGTGCATACTATTGACACAATGGTATGAATGCATGCCCATGAGAGCCAATTGCAAAGGCTATATACATTGGTTGTACATGTACATGTAGATTTGAACATGTGGAATTATACATGTAGGGATCAATATATTTAGGTTAATTGAAATGAACATTGTACATACATGTACCATGTGTACACGCGGTTATTTAATGAAAATAAGATTGCTACAAACAGCCATTATGTTCCCTGTTGCAGCATTAAACATGTTAAAGCTGAAAACTTACAAAATTTTAGGAATCAAAATGGCATTGTTATTTACATTGTACATGTACATGTAATGCTGTACATATCATGACAAACAAGCCTACAAAGGACAAAGGAGTAAGGCCATGAAGCCCCCAAAATGGTCCAAAAATTCAACTTTAATATAATTGCTTGTAGTTGCAGCATTAATGTTCATTCATGTCATTAGTCTTTATATTTCATGAATTGCAATATTTTTCCCTACAATTATTTATCAATAAGAAGAGCAATATACTACTTGCAAAATAACAATTTTAGCCAATCTGCATAATTATTTGACGATAATGTATGTAGACAGATGACTTCTTCATACATGTACATGCCAACCCTTCTTGAGCTAAAATCGAGAGGGGGGGTCTGGGTCCGAAAATCGAATGTTTCCGGCAAAAGAACGATTTTTTCGATAGTGTATTTTGAGTCTCGTGCAATTTGGCATACTTTCTACATTAAAGAGCTCGCTACGCTCACAAATGTACATAATAACAGAAATCGGTAGAAAATGTTATCAATTCAGTAGTCGGTAGATTGGCTAAAAATTCGGTAGTCTACCGACTAAATAGACCCTTTCACGGTTATTGCAGCCATATTCTTCTTCTTCTTCTTCCAATACTGTCCACATTCAACTCTTTGAATATTCTGACAGGTGTGCGCATATGGTTAAAAACTGGATAAAAACAATTTGTATGCAGATTTAGATGGTACTTGTCACTTGAGCTTTGAAGGACTCAAGTGACTCTGCTCCGGCGATGTCTGGTGGTAGTTTGTTCCAATCCTTCACAGTATTGACGAAGAAGGACCATTTCCTGCTGTCTTTTGTTGCTCTTTGGATTTGGAAACCATGTGTACTGCCTAATCTGGTGCTCCTTGTTGGTCTCTGTAGATATTTTGTTTTGTCAATGGCAACCAGATCGTTGGTGATTTTGTACATCATGATGAGTCTTGCTTCTTTTCGTCTAGTTTCCATACTTTTCCACCCTAGTTCTTTGATCATTTCGCTGACACTTGATCGGTTTCTATACTTTCCTGTCACATATCGTGCTGCTCTCCTTTGCACCTTTTCTATTTTGTCCTTATGGTTTTGTTGGTATGGATCCCACACAGTTGTAGCATATTCCATTTGTGGTCTGACTAGACTTTTATAAGCCTGTTCTTTGATGGATTTGGATCCTATATGTAGATTTCGATGTAGGAATCCCAGGCTTCTACTCGCTTTGTTGCTGATGCTGTTGACATGTTCACCCCAGTCTAGATCGTGTGTGATGGTACATCCCAAGTACTTTACTGATGTTTCATGCCTGAGTTTATGACCATGCAGTTTGTATTCATGTATCCTTGGATTTTTCTTTTTGGTGACTGTCAGTACACTGCATTTTTCTGGATGGAACTCCATTTTCCATGATCTTTCCCATTCTTCAAGTTTCTCTAGATCTTTTTGGAGCTTCTTGCAGTCTTGCTCAGATGTTATTGTCATGTATATGACTGTGTCGTCTGCAAATAGTCTTACTTTTGAGTGTAGGCCTTTTGGTAAATCATTTATATAGAAAAGGAAGAGGCTTGGTCCCAGGACTGATCCTTGTGGTACTCCCGATTCTACTTTAACCTTATCAGATGATTTTCCTTCCACAACTACTGTTTGTGTTCTATTTGTGAGGAAGTCTTTTATCCAACTGTTTGTTTCATTTCTAATACCGTAGTGATGTAGCTTGTGTAGTAGCAGACTGTGGGATACCTTGTCAAATGCTTTAGAGAAATCTAAAACTATGATGTCTGTTTGTTGTCCATTTTCTAAATTCTTTGTTATATCATCTATGCATTCTAGGAGTTGTGTTTCACACGATCTTTTACTCCGAAATCCATGCTGTAGTGGATATAGTATATTGTATGCCTCAGCGTGCTTCATGATGTTGCTTGTTACAATATGTTCTAGGATCTTACAACATATGCAGGTGAGAGATATTGGCCTGTAGTTTGCTGGAACATATTTCTGGCCTTTTTTGAAAGCTGGTGTGATGTTTGCAGTACGCCAGTCGTCTGGTATTTGTCCTATTTTCATAGAGATGTTAAATATGATTGTTAGTATAGGTGCAATTTCATATTGGATAGGGGGCAAATTTTTTGAAAGGAGGAGAGAAAATTATACAAAATCGGGGAAAATATATGTGTGTTGCTCAGCAATAGACCTGTTTTTATGACATTTTCCCGAATTTATGCCCCCTATTCAATCTGGCTGCAATAACCGTGAAAGGATCTATCGGTAAAGTTGGCAAGTTGAAGTATGCCTCTTTCTGGCATGGGTTAGCCTAGATGGGGTGCCATAGCTCTAAATGGTCCTTTTTGAAATTTTCTAATTTGGCGGACCATATCAAAAGGACCATAAAGAGCTAGGAACTGCAGTTAGGGTTAGCCTTCCAAATCAAGAGGGCATGCATGTAATTATTTGGACTAAAATGTATATACATATACTTACTGGGGATCTCGTGTGTCAGGAACTGAACGTTGTAGAGATATCTTATCACTAGCAATGATATTAAAAGCCTCCTTTTTATACAGTTTTTCTCCTAATGCCTTTTCTTCCCCTTCTAAAATAAGGGCCGCGCCGCGTTCCCCTGGCCCAGTGCGAGAACTTTCAGATTTCTTGTACTCGACATATCTTTTCTTTCTGAATTCAATTATTTCGTCGTTTTTTAATTTTAGGAAATTGTCTTTACCGAAAACTATGTATATTGTCACTGATACTAAGGCCAATAGGGCTAAATATTTCCACTTAAAACGGTATCTTCTTAAAGAACGTGGCAACATCTCTGTCACCGGAAAGAAACAACGTCCATGTTTAGATACAAAAATTCTAAAGATCGGAAGCATATCCGGATCGATATTCGATCTCCGGTTTCTCTGAGGGTCTAAAAGATGAACTTTTGGAAAATAGAAAATAAAATTGATATTGTTAAAGGGTGAATTCAATTTGATTTTTAAATGACTTTTTGTTTTTTAAACTAATTTAGTCCTAAACTGTATCTTTTTTTACTAAGTGGCCTTGACCTTCGAACTTTTGACTCCTTCATAATCGCATTGTAAGCCAGTAAGTATCCTCATCTTATGTATTGAGAGCTAAATATTTGCCTAACTGAAACTTATTTAAAAAACAAACTTAGTTTTCACCAGTTCTTTGTCGCATTTTTTATACATGAATTGTTTTTTCTTCTCGACTCTTGGCAGTTAGTTATCCTTCTTTCCATATAGATAGATATAAATAAAATGTACGCAACTGATTCCCCATAATGTATGTTTATCTGAATTTATATATGTTGTACGTATACTGTTAAATCAATCATCCTTAATCAGAACGATAGTTGTATGTGCGAGTGTATGCGAGTGGGAGAGAAAGGCTTTTTATTTTTACTTTATGTGATTACATGCTTGTAATGAGCCCTATGATTAGGAAATAAAATATCTTTATCTTTATCATAAAGTAATCATAATCCAGAAATAAGAATATTTCATATCATCTCTTGGAAGATAGAAAATCTCTCTTTTTATTACAAAAATCTTAGAAATAAACCTTTTCAACAAATATCTCGTTTTGATAAACTGTTCAAGTGCCCACTTACTTAAAATCTAATTCATTTAAAACAATACATTGTGTACTAACATGCCAATTTTTCAAACTGGAAACAGATTGAAGACTGTTTTTTTTCTCGATTCCACCCTACAATGTAGAAATGGACTGGAAACTGACTCAAAATAAACTTTATTTAAAGGCCAATAATGTTTACTTAGGTTTTTTTTCTTTTGCTTTTTAACTTAAACAATGTTTAAACTTCTTTTGTGTTGACAATTGCTGTGGATGGTAATAAATTTCAATTTTTAACAAGAAAATACAAAATTTTGCACCTATTTTTGTGAAATGTAATGTAGACCAGTTATAAAATGCCATTTTTTGTTCAGAAACAAATGGTTTTCTTTTAATAAACTTTAACACGTATATAAATAGAATATTCAGTATACAACTGTATTGATTTATTCATAATTGAAACAGTGGCGGATTCAGGGGGAGGCGGAGGGGGTGTACGCCCCCCTTTAATTGAGACATTTTAAATTTTTCTGTATAAAATTGACCAAGCAACTTCAAATTTTCATCAAAATCTGACATTTTAAGCAATTACGCCCCCCCTTTCACGGACCTCTGGATCCGCCCCTGTGAAAAGCCTTATTTTTCAAGACAAAACTCAAGTCTATGTATCTCTGGAAAGCAAAGAAATTTCTTCAAATACAATAATCTGCATAATTATGGTGTCCCTCGCATGTGAGTTTAAAAACAAATCCAGCTAGCACTTTAAAAGTTGTGCTTACGTAGAGTTTCATAAAAAATCCAACAATCACCTTTAAGTTGCACTAACATGACATATGAGTAGTTTCATAAAATTCCAGCAATCACTTTAAAAGTTGCTCTTACAAGACTCGTGGGCAGATTGACAAATGATCAGGAAGACGGGTTGATTCCTATTTACCCCAATTATATTTAACCTGTGGTTGTATATATATATATATAGACCCTTTTTTGAAAAATTCCAGTTGAGATGTAGACAAAGGTGAATGACAAAAGAACCTCAGACATTTTGCATCAATTCAAATTCAATGATACCCCACCATGATATTTGTCAATAGTTAAATATATTTGTATCTATACTATACATTCACTTTATGTAGAGAGAAAGAAAGAAATGAAGTTATCTTTCTTACACCAGAAAATTTCATATTTTAAATTAAGTTGCATAACTTAAATAATTTTTTTCAGATCATTCTGAAAATTTTCTTGACATGTATTTTATTGTACTTACCAGCTCTGTAAAATATCATTCAAATCCCTTGACATATTTTCAATTTATCATCTAGAAACCTTCAAGGGACGGAGGAATGGGGGGACAGACATTGAACGAAACAGAAGGGTATAACATTATACCTTTTCAATTCATGTGGCGGGATATTAAAACCCTGAGTTTCAAAAACAACCATCCACCTTTAGCATAGAAAATCACTCTGTCTTGTCCATAGATACTGAAAACAATTTCTCAAAATTAATATTTATTGAAAAAAGACTCCTCAATTTTAACAAAAAACATTATGCATTTTTATGTTAATTGTTGAGAACAATTAAATCTAGGTGAGCTTTAAGATCTACAATTTACCAATTATGCATATAACATAGAAAACAAGTAGAGAGACTGTGAGTTGCCCCCCAAAAATCAATCAAATGATGTTGCTTTTTTTAATAGGAGGTGCACAACTATATTATTCACCATAAGAATTGTGAGAAAATTTCATCAAAATCCATTCATGAGGGGTTTAAGAGTAGTTGCAGATATCCCCTTATCCCCTTGTCATTTTTAAAGGCTTAGTTCATGATTTTCCAAAAATCTATTGAACTATTTTTTTGATATACATTGAAAGTTGCATATCTAAATGACAGGTATAATAGAGGTAACAACAAAATTACCAAACTTGTGTGAAAATTTCATAAAAATCAATAAAACTAGTCCTTACTAATTAGCTAGTAAAATGAACCTCCTATTTTTATTTTTATTTTGGAACTACCATTGTGGGTACCCCTTGTCCTATAACGGTTAAGTTAATCTTTTTAGTTAGGAGGTGCGCATCTACATTATGTCACAAAGATGTGTAAAAGTTTCACAAAAATCCATGAATGAAGAGGCTTTATAGGAGGAGTGGAAGATGGGAAATGGGAACCCAGAGGTGTAACAGACAGACAGACAACAAAACATGTAGATTCCTAGATATCGTATAGCTAGTTATTTTTGCAGTGGGTTTAATTTTCACTTATTTTTGCAGTTTGACGAAAATTGCGAAATTAAATCCCGCAAAAATATCATTGTAACAAAAATCACTAACAAATACATCCACAAACAGTGAAAATGAAACCCAGAAAATCTTTTCATGTACTTTTTCAGACAAAAACTGTGAAATTTTACCCCGCAAAAATAATCCCCTTTACAGTACTTAATACATTTGTACACCTACTTTATAACAGGGTTGTATTATATCCTGATTATTCATTTAGCCTGACAGATGAATGATATAAGCAACAGTTCTATAAGCTACAAAGCAATTAAAACTTATTGTCTGAACACAATGGAATTGATATCAATAAAGTCTTGAAATATTCTGTTATAAATTAAGTGATGACATTCCCAGTGCTTCCATCCTGTCAGAATATTTAGAAATGGCTGGATTGACTTCTTTGGAAAGAAACTGTTCAACCTGAAATGAGACAAAAATATCTTTACATTATAGCGATCAAGTATATCAGTTTTGTGTGATGACACTCCACCAAATCATTAATTGTTTGAAGTGTTGTGTCGGATTTAAGATCGATATGTTTTATTTTTTTACATCAGTCAATTGGTGATTCTCAGTTAGCTGTCAGTAACAGCAAGTGCTCTATAGAGAGTTCCTCTAGCTACCATTCATTCGTTTTTATAATTGTCTTTTTTCTATTTAAAGGTTCTCTCTGGCTAGTGGAATTGAACTTTGATCAATTTGATTTTTAATGTGTGTTAATTTTTGTATGGGAATATTGATAGGGGGAAGGTTGGGCCCAAGAAACTAGTTTATCTCTGCCACATTTTATATGTGCCTGTCCTAATCCAGGAATCTTTTACAAAGCTTTAAGTTTGTTAGTACTTGTTTTTTGTATGTTTTCTGTTTATTGTTTAAGAAGGAGGTCTATCTGTGACCATTTCAGGACTGGATCTTATTAATATATGCATTTTATTTAGACCATGAGCCATTTGCAGAATGGTGAACAGTGCCTACTGGCCTCGTTGAAGGCTGCTGACAGATTTCCATTGTAGTTTTTCTTAATAACGGCTTGTTATGTAAGTTGTGATGCATACACTTATTCCACATCTCATTGTTTTCTATTTAACAACATAATGGCAAAAACATTCATTTCAATTTTTTGTTTCTTAGGGTTACTTTTTTAAAAATGTATGTGACAAAATAACTGACCAAACTACTCTGCACATTATTTTGTTGTTGTTGTTGTAGGCTTAATTATGTAGTCAGTAAATATGTGCAAGTCCCTTGATTTTTTTCCAGTTATTTCATGAAATTTCAAATTCTAAAAATTTAATGTTAATTTTTTGTATATGTTTACTTGTAAGATATATCCGCATGCTGATGTGTGAATTCTATAATGTTATTGCTTGATAGGAGCATTTGATATCATACCTGTTTTGGGGCTCTTCCAACAAAGGTTGATGCATCCATCAATTTGTCTAGTTGATCATGTATAGGTTTGAAGTAGTCAGTTCTACGAATTCTGTCTAGTAAGTCATTATCACCCCCTTCCTGTTTGACGACATTCCCAGCTTCCTGTGAGAGGACTCGGATGTGTTCATGGCAAACCTGAAACAGAACAAGGAATAAATATTTTGAGGACACCCCCTGCTTCATATTGGACTCTTATACTCCAAAATACCTTAAGTCAAATATCTCATGAATGATATTCAAGAGCAACAAAATTTCTTCATGAGCATCTCCATTATTGTATTTTCTTTCTGTAAAGTTTCATCAAATCCTCAAGCAGTTTAGGAGGAGCCAGTTTGCAGACAGACAGACAGACTGATTTCATATATATTCACCCATAACTTTAAAACTAGACCAATCCATGCCTAGATTAAGTTGCACAATAGAAAACAACTACATTCATGGTCATGTCATCAATTCACTTTCGTATGATATTATCTTAAAACTTCAGCTTCGGTAATCTGTGTAAAAATTTATATAGATCCAGCACAAGTGAAATAAGTTTTAAAAACCTGAGTACATTGTTGACCTAAATAAGAACATTTTCCTTACTGTTGATGCTTGACATTTACCATTTTTAAATCAGACTTGCAGTACATACCTGGCGATCACCACCTGCTTTAACCATTGCCATAATAATATTTTCAGTTGCCATGAAAGGTAACTCTTGATTCACTCTTCTTTCTATGACCTATGCAATAAAATAAAAATATTTTTTTCTCAGTAATACGAATAACATTTGTACAAACAAAGACAAAGTTTTTCCAAAAATATTTGGAAGATTTTCATATACTGTAGAAGCTGAAATATTTGTGGGGGATTTAATTTTGTTTATTTAGTGGGTAAGAAAAAAGCCATGAAATTAAATCCCCAGGAATTTAAAATATCTAGTTAAAAGGTGTATTTCAAAATTTAGAATCCCAGAATGTTTGTCCCCACCAATTCAGTTTTCTTTAAAAAACCACAAAATTTTATCCCAACAAAAATTAATGATTATACAGTAATTTGAATGTGCTTTTCCTTAAATGGTACTTAACCACTTCTGTAAAATCTATTATTGTTTTGTCTTATAATTTTGAACTTAAGTATTCACAAAAATTGTTGGCAGGGGGACAGACAATATGAAATTGTTAGAGAAAGGCATGACAAAAATTCTTTGACAAAGGCATATCTATTCTCATTGAAGAGAAACATTTGTGAGTATGTGTGTGTTGGGGTTAAAGGCTCTTTTTGACACACTTGGGACAAACAAGGTATTCAGTTTTAATGGTCGAGGAATCCACAAACCTTGGGCGGGTTATTAAAAACCTAATTACATACAGGTGCAAGCCATTTGATATTAGGAAAAGAAACCAATAATACAATTACTGTAAACCAACTTACTTTTGCGAGGAAAAAAATAGGCAAAAATAAACTGTCCCAAATAATTTATTTTCAATTGTAATTTAATTGTTGTAACAAAGAATCGCAAAAATATATAGCTTCAAAATAGTTCTCTGACACTGAAATGCCAAATAAGGTAGTCACCACAATAAGTTGGTTTACAGTACATATACAATGTATACTGAATTGTTACTATGTTCATGTATGTGTACTCAAATTTAGATGTTACATACTCTTTTTACTAAAAAAACAGGACAGAAATACAGACAATTACCTTGTTATATACTACCATACCCTCGGATATATTCTGTAATGTTGTCATTAGTATGTCTGCAGTAAGGAAGGCCTCTGCTATACAAATCCTCCTGAAAAATGGAAAACATATAACTTTATACTGTGTTTTCATAAATTGAATAGAAATGAGAATGGAATAAAACAAAGGAACAGAGCTTTCATTGCAGTTCTTTAAATGTTAGAATTCAGTTTAGAGAAAAGCTTGAACATCACTGCAAGTTTGGGAAGACCTCTAGCACTGATTTGAGCAGACTTCTTTTCTAAATATATATGTGTTAGAAGCAAAAAGGCACCATATTGGCATTCAAGTGTCAAAGGTCCAAAAAGGCAACGATGAACAAAAACAGCAAAAAGAAACACAACATCAACCAAAAGGAATTGAGGATTACTAGCGCAAGGTTAAATAAACAAATTACTTCCTGACATGGCAAAGAAATCTTACAAATATCATATGATGCCTAACAAATATCATGTAAGCTGACGCATTTAAATTTACAAATGTGGTATACATTGTACAAATAACAAATGATGCATGTGTGTGTGTTGGTGTTTAACCTTTTCAATGCACCTGGGCCATATAGGGCGATCAGTTTTATAACACTGAAAACCAACGACCTTGGGCAGGTAACAAACAGGTGGGAAAGTCATTTTTATACGACCGCAAAAAATTTGCGGACGTATTATGGTATGATGCTGTCGTTGTCGTCGTCGTTGTCGTCGTCGTTGTCGTCGTCGGTGTCTGTTAACTTTTTAGTGTTTCCACAATAACTTTAGTTCCAGTTATCTGATTCCTATGAAACTTGACAATGATGTTCCTTACCATAAAAGGATGAATGGGATTGATTTTGGGGGTCCCCCCATTTTTCGTTTAGAAATTAGGGGCCAAAAAAAGGGCAAAAAATACTACTTTTTTGTTTGTTTCCACAATAACTTTAGTTCTAGTTATCCGATTGCTATGAAATTTGACAGTGATGTTCTTTACCATACAAGGATGAATGGGATTGATTTTGGAGGTCCCCCCTTTTTTTTGTGTCGAAATTAGGGGCCCAAAAGGGGCAAAAAATTCAAATATTTTACTTGTTTCCACCATAACCTGAATTGGTCCAAGTTGGCCTATTGATGTGAAATTTGTCAAGAATGTTTCTTACAATAAAAGAATGAACCTGATGAATTTTTGCGTCCCCTTTTTCTCCGTTGTGTAATAACTAATTAGGGGCCAAAAGGGGCCAAAATAAAAACTTTTTTTATTTGTGGTCCGATTTTGAAATTTTTTTTTGCATGTTTGTTCTTGTCAAATAGCGGATACAAAATTAAGAATTAATTTTTGCGACCCCCCCTTTTTTCCCCTATTACGTAATTAGGGGCCAAATGGGGCCAAAATCGAATTTTTTTTATTTGTGGTCCAATTTTGAAAATTTTTTTTGCAAGTTTATTCTTGTCAGGTAGCGAATCCCAATTTGAGAATTAATTTTGGCGACCATCCCTTTTTTCACTTGTTTTGTAAATTGGGGCCAAAAGGGGCCGTAATCAAAACTTTTTTATTTCTGGTTTGTTTTTGAACATTTTTTTTGCAAGTTTATTTTTGTCAAGTAGCGAATCCAAATTTCAGAATTTATTTTTGCGACCCCCACCCGTTTTTCACCTGTTACGTAATAAGGGGCCAAAATCGAAACTTTTTAATTCGTGTCCGATTTTGACAATTTTTTTGCAAGTTTATACTTGTCAAGTAGCAGATATATTTTTGTGTCCCCTTTTTTTACTGTTACGTTATTAGGGACCAAAAGGGGCCAAAATTGTAACTTTTTTATTTCTGGTCCAATTTTGAAATTTTTTTTTGCATGTTTGTTCTTGTCAAATAGCGGATACAAAATTAAAAATTAATTTTTGCGACCCCCCCTTTTTCCCCCTATTACGTAATTAAGGGCCAAATGGGGCCAATATCAAAACTTTTTTTATTTGTGGTCCGATTTCGAAATTTTTTTTTTGCAAATTTATTCTTGTCAGGTAGCGATTCTAAATTTAAGAATAAAATTTTGGGGGCTGTAATCATAATTTTTAAAAAATTCTGGTTTGATTTTTAATTTTTTCCCCAAACATTATTCTTTTAAAGAGTAGAATACAACATTCAAAATTTATATTTTTACCCCCTGGGTCGAAAGTCCATCAGAGAAGCATGTGTCAAAAATGTTTGTCAGTCCACCATGGGCTGCATGTGTCCAGAGCATTAGACTATCCATATTAGGCCTAAAACGTACAGGGTTCAACATGTTGCGGTCGTATCATGCTGCGCTCGGCGAAGCTTTTTATTTGGAAATTACAATTCAGGCATTGATCTTGCAACCTGTAGTGGTAATTGACTAGATCAATAGCAAGCTATTTAAAAAATAAACCAGCACCTTAGGTGAAGGCCATCAAAGTCCCTGATGAAACATAATGTAATTTACCTATTAGCACTATCATCAAGTGTCCGCTCCATCCATTGTGTAGAATGGGTCATCAGTGGGTCTTGTACCAAGGCCATCAGATGTCTGGCCAGAGAACAACATCTCTCACTTCTCATGGGATTTCTCTTATAGGGCATGGCACTAGATCCTGGAAAAAGAGGTAATTATAGGATATAGATAGGTTTTTATACTGTATATAATAATTTTGCCATAAAATACCTTTTTAATTGAAAAATCACTAGCATGTTAGATGCACAATGATGATAAAAGCATGATGGTAAAGAATTCAACAGTCCATCTGCCAATCCATCAATTGTTCACAAGTTTTTGTAAATGCATTTCAAAATTTTTTACAAAATTTACACACATTAATGAAAGAGTTTTATTGATGTTGGGGTCAAAAGGTCAATGTCACAAGTACTAGGCCAAATGATTCATGCTCGTGTTTCATTAAAATAATGAAAGTTTAATACATTTTTAAATATATTTGAGTTACATATGGCAATCAATGTTATTTACTGAGAAAACATAAGTCTGGAGACAACTGAACATATTATATTTAAAACAAAGATTTTGTTTTTTCTAAGCAATTACAACTCCTTTTGTTACTAAAAAGTTCAGACTGAAATAAAGATGTAACTATACAGAATAAGTTATTTTTTTCACAGGTTTTAATTTTCGCCTTTTTTTTCACGGTACTTGGCAACTCACGAAAATAAAATCTGGTAAATAGTATATGCAAAGTATAATTGCTAAAATTGAATTCCACGAAAAAAATATCTTTCATTTTTTTAGAAATCTGTGAAATTTAGCTCCCGCGAGAAAAAACAACTCATATGGTATGTACCAACCTATTTGATCTTTTTCAAATGGTTCTTCTAACTCTTTGAAATTGGCAAGTAATCTGATGTCCGTGCAGATCTGTTGGAAAATTAAACAATTAACTGAAATAATGACAAGTCAATTAGGGCCCTTGAAGCAAAAAAATTACTTTAAGTGGCTGTCTCAGAGAAAACCATGGCAGATTTTCATGATGTTTTTATAATGCAATGTCTATAATAGTACTAAATTACTGCATAAAATTTCAAATTGGTACACATGTATTTTTTTATATAGTTTTCATAAACAATTGCTGGTGAAGAGACAGACACGGTACTTTTCAACAAAGTGAAAACTATAAAGTTAGGGCTTCTACAATCACATGCAGAGCCCTAACCATACAAACATAGTATTTGTTAAAGATTCCTATATTCTTAATCTTAAGAGTTTTAAACCTACATTGTACATGTCAGAATTTCTGGTTTTATAGAACTTCCATACGCATGATACATGCTTTTCATATTAATATAATGTTTGGCATTTTCAACCTTTTGGGTAGAGTGTCTCTGATGGGTCTTAAACCTGTCGCAAATAGCAAAAAGTCTTGTATGGAACTTGATTGTAATTTTGATTTCTTACAAGTAAAAACCTTATTATATTACATAATTACATTCCAAAGCAAGCCACTGCTATCATGTCTATTTTAAAAATGCATGACTGACTATAGACCAATCGCGAGTTTATCCATTCCGGAACATTCCGGATATTAGAATGTCCAAATGTCAAAAGTCAACTGAGGTAAGATCTGACGTCAGAACATTGGGAGCAATGGAAGCAACATATTTACCAATTTATTGTAGGAAAAATTGAAAGAAAATTGAATAAAAAGTTTTGTTCATCAATTTGTAATGGTTAAAGAAATATAAATACAAACATTTCCAAGGGATTGGAGTGAAAGGACAAGGTTTCCCTGTTTGTTTTATCACAGAGTAGGTACAAGTTTTCCAGTAAAATCGAGGTAAAATGGCGGCTATTTTGGAACTCGCGATCCGGGTATTGAAGTGTCATCAGCAGGCAATTGTTCCACATATGTAGTGAGACTTTTTGGATGGATGGCAGCAACATAATCTTTGGGTTTTTTTTCCTACATGTTTTACTTATTTTTTAAAAATCATGGTCATGGTGAAAACCAATATGTGCCTTGCATATTTGCTACATAATGCTCCTTTTTCACTTAACTTTGAATCTTGAATCCTTGTGTCTTATTTCTTTTATGGTAGAAAAGTTTCAAAAATAAAGTCCTGTCATTTTATTTGCATTGTTTCAAACCCAGGTAGTCACTCATAACAAAGACATTTAATAGTATACCTTGTGTACAGAAGAACCTAAGCTGGCTAGAGCTGAGAGACAGTCAACGTCCACTTTTCTACTGTAGGTCTGACCACATATAAGAAAGTGTCTACAAATAAACATAATGTACAGAGTATGATCAACAGAAATGACAGAGTGACTTGTTATTAAATCAGAAAGTCCAAATCTACTTATTTACTCAATGTTTGATTTTGATAACATATCAAAAAGTGTCAGGAAAAAATTAATATAGGATAGGATAGGATAGGATCAACTGTGGACGCTGGTTTCTTCAACCACTGTATCCACCTCTTGGTCATTTTGACTGACTATTTCTATTTTGTCATTTCCGAGTTTCCGACCTCTGCTGGTGATGTCTAGTTCAGCTTGGTGGTCAAATTTTACTTCCTGATGTTCCCAGTAATATAAATATATGACCTGATAATATAAAAGTCTGGTTTTGTCATAATTGTAAACAACAACAAAAAAAGTTTTAAAATTTTTCCTTTCTGCTTATGGTCTGACAAAACTTGATATGGGACGCAGTCCCACATATGTAGAAATTTCCCAAAGTTAATGGTTTGTATTTTTTTTCGAACCAGATGTGCCGAGTGCGTGCAAGCACACTTGGCACTAATTTGTATGGGGCCAGAAATTCGATGCTTTTTTTATAATAAATTTTAAAATTGACAGATTTAATAACTACAGCTAAATTTCTTTTAAAAATATACAGGGGAATACGGATGGAAAGTCAAAACTAAACTCTCTAAAAATATTTTCAAGGAAACTCTCGTTGTCAAAGAGATGAAATGATCTTGCCAAGTTCTCGCGAGAATGGTTATTGTAAACAGGTGCATTAGGAACAATCGTGATTAGTGATTGTTTACTAGTACATTCAACCAATTTATGGCGATGTTTAAGACAAAACAATAAAAGATAAAGCTTTACAACACTAAATAGTAAAAAAAGATGGTCTTACCTTAGCTGATCATGGAGATTTTTAAATAAATCCTGTGCATGTGCATGTTCCAGTGTTTTTCTCTCCAAAATTTTGATTGAAACAAGTCGTCATTTTCTGTCAGGTTTTTATATCAATATTCTGCAACCAATACTTCTAAAAAGATATATTGGTACACAGAAAATCATCCAAAACCTGGCAGAATAAAAGTTTGCTTTGTTTACTTCTGCTTGAGCGCAAAATACTCTGACTGGGAAATGACGTCATGGATAACGTAACACCAAAAAAAACTTATTACGTTCTGTCAACGTCATCCTATTATATTTTGACGCTATTTTAGAATGTTACAAATATTTGTAATTTGCACAAATAATTCGATATTTGTAATTCTTAGTTATTGATCGATGACATTTTTGACAACTTTTTTCTAAAGCTGCGTCCCATTTTAGGTTGCACCTATTATCATATTACCTTTGTTAAAACTCCTTCATAGGAATACATAGGTGGAGTTTCAGTTGACTCAAAATAAACTAATTACCTCGAGCTAAGTATTTAGAAAACCATATTAAGTACTTTTATGTAAAATAAATGCATTACATTTTCAACATTCACTGTGACACTTAAATTTTTTGTTTGTTTGAATGTTTTGTTTGTCAATTTTATGTTAAGAGCTTGAAATCCTTATTAAATAACAATCAATTTTCATTTTGAACATAAATGTAGATTAGGGCTATTCCAGAAATAAATGTATGGGGGGGGGTCGGAAGGCACTTTTTTTATACCCACCATGCATAATTTTTTTCCCCTTTATGTTACATTTGAGAAATATCTAAAATTACCACCACCCATACAATTTTTATAATAGTGCCTGAGGACCCCCCCCCCCCCCAATACAATTAATTCTGGAATTGCCCTTATCATATTTTTAAGAGGGACAGAAGGGGCATTTTCAAGGAATGATCTTTAAGTTTCTTTTTACTGGAATCTATGACTAGCGTCTAGTGTATCCACCCACATTTATTAATTTAGGGGACTTGGAATTTCTCGTTTATATTTTTCCTAGGAATATGATTACTTATGTCTTTTCATTGTTGAAGTGGATGGAATGGAACCCAATTCTTTATAAGCATTCAAAATAATCATATCATTTTCAAAGCTTACTGCTTAAATCCTGCCATTTCTGTTACCAATCTGTCCAATTCCTCAACCTGAAAATTCAATGCACATTTAATTTCATAACGATGTCAAAAATTCTTAACATTTCAAACAAAGATAGAAATGTTTTAAATTTACCTTGGTTTTTTATCTTACATCCGTAAGTTGCCTTTAATTATGGGCACGTTTTTTTTTTCATAACATAAAAAATACACATGTACTTCTAAAAATACAACTTATAAAAAGTTTAAGGAGGAACCTTTTAATTTATTTCAGAAAAAAAAACACCAACATTCACATTTATTAAAGAATTTACAAGGAAAAGAATGAAATCAACAAGGTTAATACATAAGCGGGTACATTTACTGCTGTCACAGTTAAGCCTTCCATTAAACAAAAAAAAAAGAAGTGAACGTCAAATCAACATTAAACTCTAATTAATTCTCCTGTGTCATGTATTTTGTTTCTGTACTTTCTTAGGTTTTGACATTTGCAAAATTTCCGATGCATTTTTTTTTCTTGTTTCCTCTAAGTCACAATAAAGCAAAATGATTGGTGCCTCACTAGAAGTTAATAAGAATTTCACTTCTTTGCAAAAAATTTCACAACCACATTGGACATTGCAAAATTCATCTATATTGCATACTTTTATAGACAATGTCAACAAACTGCATGCAATTAAAACTTTTTCCTATTCTGAGTTATAACCTTTTCATCATTTCCTTCAAACAGTTGAAGAAAGCTAGCCTGTGTCCCTGTTGTTCCTTTCACTCCCCGGAATCGTAGATTGTCTTTTGCTGTCTCAACATTTCTTAGATCCATAAGTAAATCTTGTATCCATATACAAGCTCTTTTTCCAACCGTTGATAATTGTGCTGGTCTAGAAAAACCAATGTTTGAGAAAGATTACATTAATGCATGAAATGTAGAGCAGATTATAGGTAATGTATAATGAGACAAAAATTATATTTGAGACATACATGGGGGGATTTAATTTTTTGAGTTCATATGTTTGTTTAATCAATTCTCTAAAAGTGATAAATGTGCAAGTTTTTCAGTTTGATTGTTTTTTATGCTACTCATGCATATGTAGAAAAATCCACTTTCTGCATGGTAATAGACTAGCACACCAAGATTTTACCCCCCCCCCCTTTTTTTACAACATGTTTAAGGATAATCGTGTCACTAGTTTGTTGTATCTTTTATTTTAGACTGTTTGTAATTTAGGGGGGCAATTTTTTTTCTTTTTTGCTGTATTTTGTCCAGTGATGTGCGGCAGGATTTTTTATTAGGGTTTTTTACATGTGCAGCAAACATATTTTTTGTTAGTTTTAGGAGGCCTGGTACGCCTTTGCTTAGATCAGCACTTGCTTTGGCTGGGCTTGCAGCAAAAAGATTATGAATCAAAAGCATAAAAAATATATATAATTTGAACTTAACAGTCCATCCGAACACATATTTTTGTTTAGTGCTTGATATTTCTTAACTTGAATCAGGCTTAATACTTGCTTTTACTATTTTACTATTACCCATCGTATACTACAAATGTATTTTAAACAACATATGTACATGTATGATAAACTTACTGTAAATGTGTATATGACAGACATGGCAGATCTTTGTATTGGGCAGCAAAGTTTGCTAATCTCTGGATGCATCTGGCTAACTGAAAATAAAACAAATTTGTCAAAGTCAAAAATAGCTGTAATTTGTCAAACAGGAAGTAGGTGAGCAACAGGCATGGAATTGAATAACATGGCATGGGACTCTATGCCAATTCTGCACAGAGTTAAGAGGCTGTGATAAGTATCTGTTGAAAAAACTGTTACCAATTTTTTTTTTCATTTTTCAAGCTCACTGTGGATACCCTCTGCTTCAGTTTTGACTGTTCATTTATGAAGGAAATTATCAAGCCAAAATATTCCCCATTGATATTCCCGGACAATTAAATATCTTCATCACTGGCCTCAAAACAAATGTTTTATAGTATAGAAAGTGTGATTTCTTTACAATTGTGACGAACATGATAGCAAGGATTAAAAATAATGTGGTTTCATTTTGGGGTGCATGTACCATAATCAGGGTTTTTATGGGTGCCAATCAGCTTTATATTGATAAATTTGAAAAATATATGCACAGCAAAGAATGAAATATCCAACTACATGTAAATGTTTTTAATGGGAAAACCAATTCATCCCCCAAAAGTAGGGCATCTAACATGTCTAATGGGACATTAAATGATACCCTGCCACGTTATTCATCAATAATTAAATATATTTGTATACATGTATATATATACTTTACTGTATATACTACACATCTATATAGAAACAGAAAAGAAATGAGTTATCTTTCTTAGACCAGAAAATTTCATCATTTTTCAAATTTGGAAAATTTGTAAAGTGGCAAATCTTCAATAATAATTTTTGGATCATCCTGAAAATTGAACTTGACCTGTATTTTATTGTACTTAACAGCTTTGCAAAATATTATTCAAATCCCTTGACACCTTTTCAAGTTATCACCCAGAAAACTTCAAACACCGAAAGAAACTGTTGGTATAACATAATCATGATAATACCTCCCCATTTCATGTGGCAGGGTATAAAAATAATGTCCACAATACAAAATGCAGTATGCAGGTAATACTTACTTTTGGAAGCAAGATTTCAAATCCATCTCTCATGACAATCAGATCCTATGAAAATTCAAATTAAAATCATATATAATGTATAAATAGGTATTGATATTTTATAATTCACTGGGTCAATAACTGTTGCTGGTGGACACCAGGTCCCCAATGGTAATCACATTCACAAGCCTCACTTAAACATGAAGCCAACTTTCTTTAACTGTTTGTGTCCCACAATAATGTTGGGTATTACAGTATATTACAACAGAACAACCTCAAGATCAAAATGATAGAGTGAGATTTGGTGTAATAAAACCTGCTACAACCAACAATTACTTTTTAATGGCATGTACCAAGTGATGCAGATAAGTGCCGAACCTGTCAGACAATGGGGGCAAAATTTAAGCAGGTCCAGCAAGTGATGACATTGTGCACGACCTATGTTCTACAAAGTTTAAGATAATTTATTACAGCTAAAGATGATAGGTCTTGTAAAATTTTTGCAGGTCCGGCAAACTTATCTTTTGTGCAGGACCCAATGTCTTGCAAGAAAAAAAAGATTATCTACATCTCTGTCAGTACCAAGTTGTTCATCAGATGTAGAGCATGACAAAATGTACATGGTATGACTGTCTTGTCAAAGTTTTCTTGGACATTTTAAATTGGATCATACCGTTCTTTTTTACCTTTGTCATACATAAGTCATACCAATTCAATGTTTACCTCCATTAAACATAAGTACATACTGTGTTATCCCCTACATATGCTGAAGTTGCTCCTAGATGTATAATAGGTTGAGCCAAGGGACAGGCAGCAGAGAATGTGTGAACATGTGCCATCACATCGTGTCGTACATGTTTCTCCTCTTCAGCTGCCAGTTTAAAATCTATGTTGTTCAAATTTTGTTCCATCTGTTTAATCTGTTCATCTTTTATGTCTAAACCAAGCTTCTGTAAAAGATAAGCAGTTTTGAAAAACGCAACTGCAAATTAATTATGTTTCCTTATTAAATGTATCATAATGTATTATATTATATAGATAATACACGTAAATGAAATACATGTATCGTGATTTCTGAGTTAAATAAACTTCTAAATATTCATTGAGTGAATTACAGGATTAATCTAACTGGAATGCAAATTTATTTAACCTGTGTGAATTTTCCCTCAGAAAAATAGGTAACAATCAATAATTGCATAAGTTTCATTATTTCAATATGTTTGTTACAATTATTCAAATTATCCATATAATAAATAGTATGACTGATTCGGGGTGACGAATATCAAATGTAATGTCACTTGTGTAGAAAAATGCTAGGGTATATTTGAAAATGTTGTAAAGACCTAAGACTAAATTGAATCCCTTTTTTGTTGTATTCTGGGATACACCACATGTATATTTTAGTTGTACCACCTTGTAGCCCCTTGTGTTTTCTTATCTGCTTGTTTTAAACATGCTTTGTAATAAGACAAGCCTACATGTCTACAAAAAATGAGGATATATGTGAAAAAAGAGCTGACATCATGCTAAAGTATAAAAACCAGGACAACTGAAAAGGGTAGTTCGATTCACCGAAATCCCCGGTATTTACCAAAATCCCCTCATAACTCACCGAAATCCCATTGTTTTGTGGAATAATACCCTCAAAATCAATAATACCATCATCGATTTGCCTTATAAAGTTAGTTTTAAACAAAAATAATGTATTTTAAAGTTTGTATTCATTTTTATTGGTGTGCCGTATATATATTGCAATCCAATATGGCGTCCTATACAGGTATTATCACAGTGCTAAAACTAGTATACAGACCCGATAGCAATTATGTTGTGTACACATTTTAAACTAAAACATAAAACATTAAAATATAGAAATAATAGCGAATCTTTAATTATTAAAACTAAATTTTACTTACAAGATGAAAACATCTTGGCTGCATTACCACCATTCATTCATTAAATTTTAGAATTAGAAAATTGATTTGCTAATATTAATACATAGACCTGTATATTCAATTTACAGGTCTATGATTAATACTATTTAAAATATATATATATATGATTTATCAAATATATGATCAATTGCATGGGTGGTCATTATTGATAACTTTCACAATTATTTAAAGTTTATTAAGAAAAATTAAAACTGACTAAGATATCCTGCACAAGGCTCGGGCATATCTATAGCAGTCCGCGATTTCACAATTATTTAAAGTTTATTAAGAAAAATTAAACCTACTAAGATATCCTGCACACGGCTCGGGCATATATATAGCTGTCCCCGATTTCACAATTATTTAAAGTTTATTAAAAAAATATAACTACTAGGATATCCTGCACAAGGATCGGGCATATCTGTAGCAGTCCACAATTTCACAATTATTTAAAGTTAATAATATAAGAAAAATTAAAACTACTAAGATATCCTGCACAAGGCTCGGGCATATATCTATAGCAGTCCACGATTTCACAATTAGTAATTGTTTATTTATGAAAATTTAAAAAGCACGCAATACGACCGTAGCAACTCTAAGTCCTCTTGAAGGTTGTTGTTCTCTCGTTGATACGCCTCCTCCTCTGACCAATCTTCCGTATGCGGATCATTCCGTGTGTATTTTGTCCTGTTTCGAACGTTAGCCAAACCAAAATCTATCAATCAACCACGTGCATTAAATGAACTATTAGCAATTGGGATTTTATTTAGCGTTTTATTTCATGATAAAAATAATAGCTTAACTCGTTTTCTTTTCATAATTAACTTTAACAAAACTTTTTTTAATATACAAACTTGGTTACTGGAGACTAACATTCTGAAAAAAAACCCCAACTAATAACACAAAATGAGAACAGCGTCTATAATTAAATGTGGAAATACTAATTATTGATTAAACATGCAATTTGCAAATGATCTGATTAACGGTTTACAGCACGTGCCGTATAATCCGATCAACAGAAATGGGTGCCATAAATCGATCATCGCTGGGTACGCGTGCCATTAATTATTAATCACAATCAATAACTAACAGGTTTTATGTTATACGCATTCCGATTGACATTACAGAATTATTATGATGATTAGAAATTTAATATTTTAAAAACTGATTGAAATCTAAGATTTACGGAGAAAAAAATTCATAAACACAAATTAAATTTAAATATCTGTTAAGCTAGTAAAGATTGTCATCAATATTTTTTTTTAATAATAATTGTTTGTTATATAAAATTATTATATATGAGAGTAAAAATGATGAGAGAAAAATATAAATATATATAAAAACATGTATAGTATAATCGGTAATGCTATAGGGTCGTTCCGAAGGAGCGATTTCACATCTTTTTCAACCAGCGGACGCCCGTACAACAAAGTTTTTATAAATTGAAGTCTCTAGGACTCCGTACGGCAACCCCGCATAGCATATAATGCATGCCGCTTATAGCGTGACGCTACGGTGACTCCCTAAAAAAGGAGTTCCTATAACGTCCTTATAAACGTCATGCATTACACACCCCGGAATCTACTATTTTTGAGTAAAGTATAATCGCTAATGCTATATAACGGCATTTTATTTACTATCCCACCACTCACCCCATTCTGTTACTAAATACATCTGGTAAACTACTTGGACACGGCTTTGTTGAACACCTCCGTAAACGACTTGAAGACCCAAGAAAACCATACCAATGGATAGACCCTACTAACTGCCAAGGACATGTTAATGTACACTTTCACGGTTTCAGTGGCGGGTACGTAGCCACACTTACCAAGTAGATCAGATGCGGACTATTGGTTCACTACAACCCAAGGATAGTAATTCTACAAATTGGTGGAAATGATTGCAGCGAAAACTTATTTGACGAAAAACAATTCACCAAAGATGTTAAAGATCTAGTCATCGAATGCACTACCAGAGGAGCAGCTGTTTTGTTCATGGCAGTTCTCCAACGCTCCCGAGTTAGTCATGTACACCAGCTGAATATGAAGAAAGAAGAACCATTGCTAACAAAGTTTTCCTGAACGTGGCTAAAGAACACAAAGCAGATGACTACTTCAAACCTATCAAAATTTTACATTGTGTAAATACGTATCTTGTTGTTTATTATTATTAATATTATTTAAGAAAAGAAATAAAGTTTATTTTAATTGCTAGTTATTGATTCATGAAATTTTATGATGAAATAAAAATAAAAATGGATACCATGTGGTTAAATCCAAATGACGATCATGGAAATCTATATATACTTATTCTTTTTATATTGAAAAAAAAACAAACAAAAAACTATTTTTTAATACTTTCTCGGAATATCGATACTCATTTTAGCAAGACCATCACCTGTATTAGTACGCCATATTGAATTTCAATGAATTTTACACATCACACAAATAAATTTGTATACAGACTTCAAAAAACTTTCTCTCTCCTTAAAAACTATTGTTTTAAAGCAAATCGATGTTGGTATACTCGATTTTGAGGGTATTATTCCACAAAACTAAGGATTTCGGTATTTTCTGAGGGGATTTCGATGTTTTCTAAGGGGATTTCGGTAAATACCGGGATTTCGGTGAATCGAACTACCGAACTGAAAAGAAAAATAATGTGAAATTTGTAAAACATCAATTTGTCAACCTTTTCCGCTTTCGCTAGCCATGTCCAGAGTCGTCTCCATGTGGAAAACTTTTTCATGTCACTAAAGTTGAATGCCATTTCCGGACTGGCATATCTGGAGACCAGTGGGGTCCGATATTTCATAAATTCTGAAGGAACTTCGCTTGCCATCACGTTCGTTAAAAAGGGGACTGACTGCAACGGGGAATGAAACGATGTAGAAGTTGCATTTACTTTACGATTTGTTACCGCCCCTGATTTTCCCGCGCACATACAAAAATGTTAAAAAAGGTAATGTATCATAGACCTGTAAATATACTGGTCTATGCCTTTATTCATTTAAATGCATGGAAATTAATTTTTCCATTGACTGCCTATCTTCTTTCCATTATTTCCAATATCATGTCTAAAAAAATCAGTGCAAAAAGCAAGATTTGATTTTTTTTTTCCATGCCTAAAATAGCTCAAAAACAGTTTCAATGTTATTATTTCGATGAAAAATTAGTGGAGTCCTATGAACCGCCATTTTAATAATGCTGTTATCTTTGAAATATATGATTTTTTTCACTAGATTAATGAATTGTAGAAGATTTTCTAACAAGAGAATCCATGCATAATTATTTTTATCTTCAGGCGATAATTTGTGTCTCTTTAGGGACCAACCAAACTTGAAAGGTGTGTTTGTTTTTTCATCCGCTCAGATTTTTCTGAAATTTTTAAAGGCGCTATCACGATTTCTTTCATTGAATAACATTATTTTATATGACAGAAATCATTCTTCAGATTTTTTTTTCTTAACCTGTGGTGCCAGAATATTTTTTTTTAACACAACATTTTGAAAGAGACACATCCACCCCACACCATTCAAGTTCTGTGGTCAGTCCCTTAAAATCCACGACATGTCTTCATTGATTCAGGTATGGGCATTTCAAATATCAAGTGGATATTATTAAAACATAAGCCCCATTTACATGCACAAATTATACATACGTAAGTATATATACACATGTGCAAATTTACACACGTATGTATAAGCAAATTTGCTAAGCATTTACATGAGTTTTATGCTTAGTGTGTATTTTTATAAATTAATTCAAAAGAGTTGGCTTGACCAATATGAACTATACGTATACCGATCTCATTACTGTCATTCTGCCCTTAGCTTTGCTTATAAAACCCTGTTATAAATTAATGGTCTTCAAAATTTACAGTCCCTTTAATATATTTCCCACCCACCAACGTTTTTCTCTCTCAGTGAGTGTAAGTTCAACCATAATTCAGTATTGTATTTTCGACAGAATATCCCACACTAGGCAAATGTTCATAGTAGTATGACCTTATTTCAGATAAGAGTTCTTCATTGTCAGTCACCATGGCATAGGTATGGGTTCCAGATTGTGTGAAATTTTAGGGGATGGCTTTTGTCACTTTCTGGGTACATAAGCCTTATATATAATGGTGCATTGAGGTATACTGGCCTGTTTTGTGAGTTGGTTTGATTTCCTTCTGGTTTGTGGTCGTACATTAGCCCTTTTCGCATGACGTTATGGTTACTGTGTTCTGGGTGGGTCACACAATTCAATTTGTTGTTTCAATTAGTTTTTGACCTGATTATGACTGGAATATTGTTGACTAGACATAAAACATACAACAAACAAACGAACAAACCTATAAAGACCAATGCAGCTATACAACAACTTTCTGTTCTTTTGAATGGTGTCAAAAGATTAAAATTGGAAGTCACTAAGTGATGCAACTTAGACCATACTCTAGTTATCCCGCGACTTTCTAAACATACGTACAATTTCAAATTATATAGACTAGAATATAAAATTTAGCTTTCCGTCCGTCCTCTAAAATCCAAATGTTGGCTTTCGACTTAAGAAATTAGGAAGAAGCCTGTAGCTATTGGGTAAAAATGTCAATGGCCAAGGTCACAAGTTATGAAAAAC
Organism: Arcuatula senhousia; assembly: GCA_963971305.1. Lineage (NCBI taxonomy): Eukaryota > Metazoa > Mollusca > Bivalvia > Mytilida > Mytilidae > Arcuatula > Arcuatula senhousia. The sequence goes on from OZ020315.1 coordinate 28,466,184, forward strand.
TTAGAAAAGGGTAGTGATATTGGTTCCCAAAGCATAATTTTACTCAGAAATACGCATATGGTGTATGTAATATGCCGATAGTGTTGGAGGAATTAGGAGTTAAGGTCCCAAGTTTAGAAAAAGTTTGATATTGTAGAATGATATTGGTTTCCCATGCATAACTTCCAAACGCCTTGGTATAATTTCAGAAAACTTACACGTCATAGAGCTTATGATGCACGAAAGGTGCATGTGGATTCTGGAGTATATAGCTTTAAGGTGTCAAAGTCACAAGGTCCACAGGAAGGAAAAAGTCGAGCTATGCATTTGTTTGAATTGCGTTTACATGCACAAAATTTAATTAAAAGGCATATGTAAATTTACACATAAAGATTTACATCTGGCCCTAAGGTGATGTAAATTTACACCATGTGCAAATTTACATACGTATGTATTTGCATGTACATGCAGTAATTACACACATGTGTTAAATTACATACCTATGTAAAAATGCATACGTATGTAAAACTGTGCATGTAAATGGGGCTTAAAGGGTACTTACTATTTTCTTTTATTTGAACTGAAAAAATAGCTATTTTTTCATGTGAAAATCTAACATTTTTGGTGGGGGGTATTTTTTTGGGAGGGGATTTCACAGGCACTTGTTTGTAGAAAAATATATATTTATATACTAATTACAATTTTCTTTCAAGAAACAAGTGCCTGTGGGGGATATAATATAGATTTTAACTTAACTTGAATATTTTTATTTTACTTAGATTTTAACTTAACTCTTTGGAAACTCACGGATTATCGTTTACCAGTTTCCGAATAAATTATCGACAGTTCCCCCAAAGAAAATTTTAAAACGTATGCAAACACAAGTGGGTGAATGTGGGTATAATATATATTTATGTAGATAAGTCAATCGATATCATGTCTTAAAAGGTCGCACTTCATCATTTTAGAAAGTTTAATTTCTGGTTTATCAGATAAAAACTCCATTTCAGATGCATCCCCATCTTAAAATTGATACTGATTATATATGTAGGAGAGAGGATGCTGTTTGAAGTAGTGAAAATAAATATTTCATTTAGTTTTGCTTGAGACTGTTTCATGTCATGATCAATTCAATTCCATAAAAAGTAACCGTCGCCAGCATATATTTATATACACGTTGCAAACGTACAGTCATGTTTTGCAGTCTATAAATGTCAGTAATATATTAGCATTTATCAAACAATTGAAATGATAAATCAAACATTAAATTCAATCATGTTTTTTCATGACCAAATTCACGAAAAACATAGGTTTACAAAATGCGTCATTCTTTTTAATTGTTATATGTCACCGCAAGTAAAATTGGAACTTTTTTGCATTGCTACATGAATTAATGATATGTTTACCTCCCTGCATGTTAGAAAAAGTAGACTGATCAAAATGAATGCATGCATCAACCAAAGCTATGGGCACGTGATGCGTCATCGTGCAGCCCCATGTTTTAATTGACGAAATGAACCTAACTAAAAAAAATATGATCCAAAACTAAAGAATGAATCAACCCGTTCCCCAAAAATTAACCACTTTCAAGTTTTAAGTTTCAAGTTTTCTAATATTTTTGTTGCTGAAATTTCCGATTTTTAAATTCTAAATTGTTTAAAACACCAGGTTTCTTTCCTTGTAATGCACATGGTCGATATCCTTGGTGCTGGATTTTGCCTCCTTGTTCGAACGTTTTGGTTTTGAGTACTTTTCGTTTTCAACAGTTTGGATTTGACCTTCCAATGTTTTGATTTAAATGCTACTGATGAGAGGTTACTCCTTGAAATATCGTTATATAGCATATCCAAATTAACCGTTTATACCCGTGTTTTGGTATTTGTAATTTTGAAGGTGCGCATCTACAGAATATAAAAAGACTCTCTGAAAAATGTTGGGGAGAGATCCATCAATGCGGTCTAGGATCGAGGAGCAGAGAATACAAAAAGAGTCCAGACCGAGGGACACGAGCGGAACTGATCAATTAAATCCACCACCGAAGCGTGAGGAGGGGTATATTAAAATTCCCCTCAAGATAGCGATGTGCCTATATTAAAAATCTTACTAAAGCCGAACGATTTTTCCAGACACCTTTGTGATAGAGTAGGAATAAGTACAGTTATTTTATGAAAAATAACAACTTTTTTATAACACGTTGCCATACGCCTCTTCAGATAATTAGTAACAATTAATATTTATAATTTACTACGCCGTATATTCAACCTCAAAATTGTATAAAAAACGAAGTTGTATCTTTTTTGTTAACAATATTACCATAACCAATCAGAATCAGGAATAATTAAGTGGTTTTCCTAATAGCATTGTCTTTCCTGATGTAATTTGTTATTTTCAGCATTGTTTTTTTCTTCCTTTTCGGTGTTACATAAGTTGTACTATATATTTAAACACAAGTCTTTGTTTTGTTAGCTTTATTTCTTGGGTTCAGTTGTAGCAAAAATATCAGGCTTCAAATATCAGGGTAAGTGAAACAAAATTATTCAACTGATTTTCATGAAATTTTAATATGCTATTTCTCAAATACTAGTAATACTTTATTTTAATTGTGTATACTTCATATAAAAACCCAAACTTGTTTATGCAATCTTAATTATTTATTTAGGGACAGAACCATGCAGAGGAGGAAAAATATGAAATCATATTGAACGCGTTAGTGCAACCCCCTCCTGGATCGATCCGAAACTGTATCTTATGTTGCTAAAGGTTACATTTTGCTGTTATTCAACCATAGCTGACATCTTGAAATATATATGAATAAGCAAAAATTGAAAATCACATTTTGTCTTATATTTTGAGTAACAAACTGTACATGTTGCAACACATATAATTATTTGTAACTAAGTTTTTTAACAATTACAAAAGAGTATTACTTGATAAAATTTAACGCAGCAACGAACGAAAGGGGGTGGGGTTGGTGCTACAAAACCTTATTCAACATGCGTCTACCGTTAATATAATTGCCTGTATCAAATTAGGTTCATTTTGATCTTGAATTTGTCTATAATTGTATGTTATTTATTTATTTTGTCCTTTCGGTTTAGAAAGCACGATATTATAACCAGCAAAGTACCAAGTTTAAATACCAGACTAACCGAAGCCCGTAGACGGAATAATAGAGGATTTTTTTATTTTAAACTTTGAAGTTTGTTCAGGCAAAGCAAAATTTTGTTGTTTTGTTTTATTTCACACAAATCAGTGCAGTCTTTCTGGCTTGCCCTCTGATGTATGTTTTCGATTTTTCATCAGTCGAAAAACGTGGCCGCCGTTGCTGAAAATAGACCAAGGAGTCAGACTACTGATTTTTAGCTTGTAAATCAAAAAGTATAAAAGATAAAGAAAATCTTAGGCAACCTTCCTATTTCAGCATCAAAAGCTCTATTTAGGTCCGAGTTGTTAAATGTTCCATTATAGGGGTAATAGCTCATAGAAGAGACCCTTAAAGCTTAAAGACCAGGTGAGCCCTCCTACCCTTCTGTTGTATATTGATACATGAATTTTCACATGTAGATACAATAGCATCCGTATTCTTTTTTTATTTTAGGATGATTCTTGCTTTGTTAAAAGTCCTCCTGCTTCTGTCTTTTGTCTGCCTAGCAGCAGCCCATTACGGTGGGGGAGGATGGGGTAAGATATATATAATTTCGTGAAAATTTCACGAACCGATTTTCCGACTCTCTCTCGACACCATTTGCGAGAATGGTCTCGAGAACCGATGCCAGTCCTTCGGAAGTGACAAAAAAAGGTTGTCCCATGTTGAGGGAAAGCAATACCAGGTGCACGTAAAAGACCCCCTTGTAGAAATCGGTAAGAGTCGGCTCAATGGGGGCCGTTTACAAAGGCCACACTCGCAAACTGCTAGCTGGAGAGGGATTTATAGAAGCATTTAGCTTGTTTCCCATGCCAGGTTAAATAAATATGTTTAAACTAAAATATATATATAGTTGTTCATAGAAACTGGATCCTGCAATTTGCCAAAAGTTGTACTCCAAATTGGTCTGGCATTTTTACTAATTCTTTTGAGTTCTTTACCTCGAACTCATATCTGAAAACTTTCGTGACATCACAGACACGCCATAAAAAGCAAAATTCTTAATTGTTCACATATTTTCACTTATCTTGATAAAATAAGTATTGGCCACATTCGACGAACATTGTATATATAATTTATCAATTATAATAAACTCAATACAAAAATTACACATTCCCATCATGGCAAATTATTTTGTTCGACAAGTTTGGTCATTTTTATATTTGACTATTTATATCAATATGAAAATAAAGGAATTATGTTAAAAACGCGATTTTATACAAATAAACCGATTTTGAGTAGCCTACACTATTTGTCGTGTTGACCGAATTGAGAAACTTTTGAACCAAATATATTGCGATTGATAGATTATTAGAATATAAAATAAACAATCAAACGCAAGCTGTATATTACGGAGTTATAATTTTGGACCGTTTTGGGGACCTTCGTTGCTCCAGATACTTTTTATTGCGAATTAATGAGAACAAAAAACTATAATCATTGATACATGTAATAATAAAAAGAGAGGTAACAATGGGACATTCGACTCGTTCAAAAGTCCGAAAGGGCAAAGACAAATACGTAACCACGAACGAGACTGACAGCACGAAGAAAAAATACAAGATCATACAACCTAAAACACAAAAACATTTGAATAGCTATCCTGGTCTATCCTCAAGGCGAACTCATGACGGAACAAACGTGAACTCAGGTCCGTTTCCAAAAGGGTTATCAGTTTCTGTTTGTTGAAACACACCCGTCGTATTGCTAACGGCAAATTCAGCGTGTCAAACAAAACCTATGAAAAACAATATTTGTATACTCCTCAGAAAAAGTAGAAATCCTTTATTGTCAGCACATGACGTCTTCCATAAAAGATTAAGGATTTCGATACCCTGTCTAAAATTCTATTAATAATTAAAGTGCAGTGCACAATGTTAAGAAATATGAAATCGACAAACTGCAGTGATTTCAACAACAAGAACCTTGATATCCATCTAATATTGCTCGGATCCCTCTCTATCATTTATTGCGTATTTAAAAAAAAATGTAACAAATGTAAACTAAATTCATTATCGTAATCATTTAAATGAGTATCTTTTATTATTATATTTCATATAATAATTTCAGGTCGACCTAGATGGGGACCACCTATGTACCCAAGACCTATGCCGTATTACGGTGGCGGATGGGGCGACGATAACGGCTGGGACAACGGTTACAATACGTAATAAAGTCCTCTGACTGAAATAGAGTTATCTTTCTTTTCCCTTTATGAATCACGTTTAGATTTAGGTGTGTTTTCTGTTAATCCGGATCGTTTTCAATAAACTGACAGACGAATTGTCTTCGGCCATTTAAGGACTGACAAGGTGCATTGGATTCTTGTCTATATTTGCATTAATAAGATTTTCCTTTATTCTAGATATATTCACTATAACACAAAGCAAAGTTATATTAAAACAACTATAGATAAAGATAAATAGATAAATTTATTAAGTCCAATTAAGGGCCCAAGAGGGCATGATGACAAAACATAACAATTACAATTAATTGATGATAGAACATGAAACATATAAGTATATATAAGAAATGCTGACATAATATATTAGACCAAAACAGGTTAACATTGTCATGCAAAATGTTCAGATGAGAAAGACACCAAGGACGATGCATTAAGACTGAGTAGAATGATAATAGGATAATTGTATACAGTGGTTGTGGTAATACACACAAGATACATGCATAGAAAAATATCAATGGTGGAAAAATAAATTTCAAAGCTACCAGTCTTCTTTGTGTCTTAATCAAGTGAACATGTTACATAGCATGTTTATGTTAAATGTTGGTATGTATATAAGGTAATATATGTCAATAGCTTGAAGGTGAGTCAGGTGGAAAAGACACCATGGGACGATGCATATAGACATGAACAAAAGGATTTTCCTGTTTATATTCGGTTTAAATATATAATATTAATAGACCAGTAGGTAATTAATGAATTTAAATATTCCAATTGATATGTCTACCACGTGTCTTAACCATATGACCCAGCCACAACCTAAACATGTTAAACATTTGAGAATTTTATTATGTCACTAATCAATGAAAGTATATTAATATTTTCATTATTCATTAACCACAAAAATTGATTGTCAAGATTCAATGAAGTAAAATTCTTGCAATATGACTTGGCAGATGCAAAAAGACATGTCCTTAAATCTTTAGTATGATTACATGAAATCAAAAGGTGTCTCTCATCATCTAATTCTCCTAAGTTACATCTTGTACATTTTCTTTCTTCTCTTGGGATGCCCTGATATCTACCTTTCTCAATATTTAATTTATGAGCAGATATCCTTAATTTAGTTATATTTCTTCTTGACTCATTATTTTTTAAAACAAGTAAGTATTTTTCTAAACCAAAATTTGTTTTTAGGAAACTGTAAGTATCAAGTTTTCCTTTAGAAATCTTGATTCTCTCAATATGCCATAAATCTATAAAATGATTATGAATAATTTTTTTGCTATTATTTTTGAATGTTTGAGTGCTAGAAAATTTGAACTCATTTATTTTATCAATGGATCGCAGTAAATATTGTATAGAGCCATACCATGATGGTTTCCTTTCATTAAAGATTTTTTGGGAATTAATAAAGGCATGTTTTAATAATATAAAGTTTGAGGAGGAATCTAAATTTTCAAGTCTATGCCAATAGTTAACCATGTTTTTGATAATATCATAGTGCATGGATGTTCTTCCTAGTTCAGAAAGAACACCAAAATTGGTAGCTTTTTATGCACTCCAAGAATAGATTTACAGAATTTTATATGTAGTTTATCACATGCTAAATTATTATAGAGTTTATCAAGAGGGCAGAGGCCCTCTTTAAATTTTTGAGTAAAGGGGTTAAAATAGCCCCATATCTCAGATCCATATAATAAAATAGGTTTAATAGTGTGGTCAAATACATGTGTTGAAATATCAATACCTGGATTAAGTGAGAGAAGATCAGATTTTAATTTATAAAAGGCTTTCAGGGCTTTGTTATATAATTCTGATTGGGCTAATGAGAAAGATCCTGAGCTTGTAAAATGAAGACCCAGGTATCTATATGAGGAGACACACTCTATTTCTGATACTCCTAATTTAAAGGACTCTTTGAGATGCCTGCCTGCCTTGTTGAAAATCAGAACCTTTGTCTTTGATATGTTAACATTAAGACACCAATCTTGGCAATAAATATGTAGTTTATTTAATTTTGACTGAAGTCCTTCTGACGAAGTTGAAAAAATCACTATATCATCTGCATACATCAAACAATGAATTGGAAAGTTATTTAGAAAAACTGGGTCTTTACAGTCTTTTAGGTATTGAGGCAAGTCATTGATAAATACTTTAAAGAGATTGGGGCTTAAATTGTCACCTTGTTTAACACCTAAACAAGTAGGGAAAAAATCAGTTATTAGATTATTGTTTTTTATACATGATTTGCTTAATGTATACATGCTATTGATTATATTATAAAATATTGTGCCAACCCCAATTTGGAGTAATTTTAGTTTCATGCCAGTATGAATAACTGTGTCAAAGGCTTTCTGAAAGTCAACAAAGCAGGCATACACCCTACCATCTTTTGTTGAACAGTACTGATCCAAGATATTCTTCAGAATAAACATATGGTCAGATGTTCTCGCTTTATGCGTGAATCCAATTTGGCTTTCGTTTATAATGTTATGTTTATTTAGAAATTCAGTGAATCTATTATCAAGTATTTTATTAAATAATTTGCCTAAAGTATTTGTAATTGTTATTCCTCTGTAATTGTTTGGATTAGATTTATCTCCACTTTTAAAGATTGGGGTAATAAACCCCTTGGCCCATGATTCAGGGTAAATACCATTTGAGAAGCATACATTAAAAATTTTGCAAATGCTGGAAAGTAAAAAGGATTGACTATTTTTTAGCATATTGTTAGAAATGTTATCAAGTCCAGGAGATTTGTTTATTTTTAGCTGAGATATGGCTTTGGAGATCTCTGTTTCTGTTATTAAGATGTCTAGTTCAGTAAAACACTTGATGTTTTCCATGGATTTTAATTTATTATTAAGAACATTTAAACGGGAAGAAAATTCTGGTTTTAGTTCATTGAGACTAGTAAAATGTGAGAACCATGTGGATGCTGATATGCCAGAGTCATTTTTATTAGTATCTCTGCTTTTCAAATCATTGATCAACTTCCAATACAGTTTTGGGTTTTCAGAATGAAGTGATTCAATTTTAGCTAACATTTCTACTTTAAATTGTCTGTACTTAAACTTCCTGAGCTTGGTATATTCTCTATATAACTTGTAGTAATGCCCTTTTATTTGTGGGTCATTTGGATATTTGGAATATATTTTTCCATAATTAATTAAATTGTTTTTAGATTTATAAAGCTCAGTGTCAAACCACTTTTTACGTTTTATTTGGCATTTTTTGGGGTTATTATATTTTTTTCTTTTGAGACATTTTTCAGCTGCTTTAATTAAGATATTAGATAAAAGTAGAGATGCATTATTTATCGATTCAGAGGAATTTTGTATTATGCTATTGTTAAGCTGTTCTATTTCTTTTTGTATCTCTTTAGAAGCTAAGGCATTTTGGTACTCAATCGCTGAATTCTCTGACCATATAAAGTTCTGAGATATCTTGTTTAATCTTATGTCGTTGTTTGTTTCTTGTTTAGAATTAATACCAAATTTTGCAGAGAGTGACCATTCAATTAGACAATGACAGTCGGATAAAGTTGATATGAAATCTGATACAGTAAAATGTAGGATATTATTTAACAAATTCTCTGATATTAAAGCATAGTCTACAGTACTGGTCCCGTTGGGAGTGAAACAAGTGTATTTTCCAGAGATGTCCCCCATAATTCTACCATTTAGGATTCTAATTTGATTACTAATGCATAAATCTAACAAGTCTCTACCTCTTTTATCTAGTTTAGAGTCCATATTATGACGTACTGTTAAGTTTACATCCGCATTATAGTTGGAATAAAGTGGTAGATAATCAGATATGTCATTAGAGATGTAGTCTGGTTCAGAGGCTGTCCGTGCATTAAAATCCCCGCATATTAATATATCTCCTAAATCTTTATATATTGTGATATCCTTTTCTATACAATCAATAATGTCTTTTTCAAGAGTTTTGGAATAAGACGACATCTCTGGTGGGTCATATACAATGCATATAAATAAATCATTATTTAAATTAAAGAATGACTTTTCAAGTTTTACCCATTGGATATCTGGGTTATTGTTCTTAAGAATTTTGACTGAGGATTTAATAGATGGTTTACAAAGTATAGCTAGGCCACCAAAATGTCTATTGTTATGTTTACTAATACTTCTACATATAAAGTGGCAGTACATGTTCCCAATTTTTGAAATAGCATTTTGAGGTCCTAAATGTGTTTCTGCCAAGAACATTAAGTCATATTTTTCTATTGTTTTTATAAAAAGTGGGTCCTCAGTTTTGTTGTTATATTTTGAGATCAGGCCCCCTACATTCCAAAATCCCATCCTTAGGGAGTTATGTGTTGAAATTGGCATATTTTATATAGGGATAAGTCAGAGCACTTAAAAATGATGTTTTGACAAAGAGTTAGTTTTTGAAATTTTATGTTTCTTTGTTTTAGTTTATAAAAATATATGATATAGGTAACGGGTCAAACCACCCAGCTAGTGCCTCATTATTCTATCAAATTTACAATATATGTACATGTATAGATATTGGTGAAGTCTATATCATGTTATTGTTTGCATTAGTATAACAGATATACATTTCCAGTAAGTAAATGACAATAAATGTGTTTATAGATCATATATGTATCTATCACATTTGTAAATAAAATACTTAGTTGTGACAAGCACACACATATCATTGTTGTAATTATGATTTCTCTATTATAAAAGTGGTCAATAGTGGTATACTTAAGTTGAATGTAATACAATTATAAAAGGTTTGTTTTTTTGTTTTTTGTTTTTTTTTTATTGGTTGAATTGTTTGGTTGAAAATGTGTGTACATGTCCTATATCAATCATGTCAATACATTTAGGTATATCATACATGTATGTATACTGTGATTATAAATGGAATTACAAATGTATGGTGTGGATATAGATATTATTGTTTTAACGTAGTATAATGCACAAATATCCAAAAAATTCAACAAAAGAAAAAAATATATGTACATGTACAAATGTATATAAACTTAATGTGAAATAGTGTTAATAGCTATTTGCTATGTTAAAGTTTTTAAACAATACATGTATAACATTTATAATAGTACATTCATGACATTTGTAACAGATTTCAAAGTTACAATAATGTATAACCTTACTATAACATGTACATATTTTCAGATATATGTAGATAAGTAATAACAAATTAACGATTAGTAAGTCTGCCCCTGCCTCTACCTCTTCTTGAAATAGACCTACTTCTGTGGGGAATGGGAAGGGGGATATCAAAAGCTGAATGTAGGCATTTCTTTATGTTATTAGCAAGATAGTTTAGGCCTTTATGGGAAAGGTGGTACTTATCATCGGCCAGTAGATCTTTATCTGGGTCACCATAGAATAACATATTTGTATGCTCACAGTACATTATTTTTTGTGAGAGTTGGCTATTAATATTTTGTTTGACTAGGGCATTTAAAATTTGGCCATTTGTATGATACTCTAATGAATCAAGCCTAGGTGTGCAAAGAGATATAATGATTTTGATATTTTCCCATTTAAGTTGAATTTTAGCAATGAGGTCATTCATGTTTGAGAGGCATTGTTGAGGACTGATTGTTTTTATGTCATTTGTGAATACATGGCATACAATTACATCTGGTTTTAAATTACAGCTGTCTATAAGTTCACATGCTTCTTGGACAGTATACTTGATGTATTTGATGACCTCGATATCAGTTGTCAATTTGCTTTCATTTACGCCATCAATATTTGATGTCCCGATGAGCACTGCAGTTGGTTTTTTCCTTCTGTTTTCAGGGAAGCTCGGAGCGATTGAACTGCTAGTGGTAGAAATCGAGCCAATGTGTGATTTCAATGATATGATCTCGTCCTGTGCTTTGTCGAGTTTATTAGTAAGTTCCTTTACTTTCAACTGGAGAGCAGATATTTCTTCATTTTTGGCTTGAAGTTGCTGAGAGTGTGTTTCCATTTCTTTGGAGGTTGTTTTAAGTGAATTGTTTAGTTGTACTTGCACTTCATCTAGTTGTTTTTGAAGTTGTTTCTGGGTTTGTTCATGTTTAGATATCTGAAATAGTTTATCCTCTTTTTCGTGTTGTATTTTCTGTTCCAGGAATGAGTTCTTGGCTTCTAGGGACTGAATTCTTTTCGCGTTTTGTAATTCAGCATCTGTATCAGGTCTGTTTTGACTCTTGTGTTGAGTTTTAATAGTGTTAATTATTGCCTCTGAAGTTGACTGGATATTGGATAAGATATTTTTGGTGCTATCCTCATGGTAGTTTTGAAGCTTTACAATTGTTTCGGTGATGGAGTTTTCTAATCTACATATTGATATCTTGAAGTTATTGTTTTGGTCAGGTTTGTCTTCCAAATCATGATGTATGTCATCTTTAATTTCCTTTGTGGATGTTTCATCGGATATGGGGTCTTGCATATGGTCATGCCTGGACTTTGCTGTTGTGTTCGTGTCATGTGTTTCCGTGGATTTTGGTAGAGTTTGTGATTCACATTCTTCAATTACTTTGTGTAGTATTTTAATCAATATAGGAAAATGTTCTTGGGCAAAAATTGTGTAGTTATTACCCTGGGCTCTAATAGTTCCAGTGGAAACAAAAAATGTTACATTATAAAATAATGTAGATGGGTTTGATCTATCATAGACCTCGATAACAATGGCATTTGTTTTGTTGTTTGGGTCCTTCCAAGTTTCAGGTTCATCTCTCCATTTGATGTCGTATTTCTCTCCATTGCCTAGATATTCGTAGTAAAATAAGTCAAAAGTTTTAATCCAGGCATGGGTTCTCTCAAGTGATGTGAAGAATGCTACCATACGTGCCTCTTTTTCGTAAATGTTCATGTCAATTTGTTCAAAGGGGCATGTTTTTGCTTTACCGGTTCTAGAGTTTTGCTTTGTTATATAACCATGAGTGTCTTTTCGAATCTAGCATTTTCTTTAAAAGTTGTACTCCATCCACAGGGACTTGCTCCACTCTATCAATATTTTTTAGAGTCAATGTGCGGTACAAAAAAACCCGCTTTTTTTCGTACCGCACATTGACTCTAAAAAAATATTGATAGAGGGGAGCAAGTCCCTGTGCTCCATCCTCGAAATGATCCTAAAGCTATTGCCATCACTTGGCGTCCGTCCTCGTCGTCTGTCGTCCGTTAACAATGTTTTAAAAATCTTCTCCACTAAAACTACTAAACAGAATTTAATAATGAAGCTTGGCATGATTGATCCTTTGGGGGTCCTGCAAAAACGTATTTCGATTTTCGATCCATAAAAAAAAACATGGCTGTCGTTGCTTAAGATAGACCAGGCGGTCAGACTACTCTGTTTTTTACTTTAAACCAAAAAGTATAAGAGATAGAGAAAATCTGAGGCAACCTTCCTTCTTCAGCATCAGAAGCTTTACAAAAGTCTCCATTTGATAAAGTTGCCAGATGTCCCCCTTTATGGGTTATAGCTCATAGGAGAGACCCTGATAGCTTGACCAGGTGTGCGGTTTAGGCTCCTGGGAGCCTCATGTTCTCTTAACATTAAGTATTTTGAGCTTTTTTAATGGTGTTCGTAAGATCAGTGTCCTGGTTTTCTGTTTAGGGTCACGGTGTTCTCATGAACTTTAAATTGAATAACCTATGTATTATTGTTTGGTTGAAGTCAATAGTTACAAAAAAATAAAGTGTCATAAAGTCTTGATTTAAAAAATATTCAACTTATAGGTACATGTACTCAAATGTATTATACAAGACATTGCGTCACTATTGTCTTTTTAACAGTATTGTATTTAAATAGTATGGACAAAGCTTAAGAAAGACCAGAATATCGTGTTATGATTCCCCGTTTCTGTCTATGGTAAAAAATACACATCTTCTTTTTGTTGCTACTAGTGGAATATTCTTTAAAAGAAATAGCTACAGACAACGCGGATGTAGCAGAATCATTGTCCACCTTACATGACAAATATGTTTTTGTTCTTGCAGAAAATTACTAGTAACATCATATGTGTGTGCAAGACACATTACATTGACAGTTGACTGCTGAACTAGGGGTTGGTTGTACTAGTATAAAAAAGCACCATATACACAGCAACAAGACTGTCCATTGAGGGAATCATTGGCAATCATAAATCGGTCATTACCTCCTTCGGCCTTTCTGTTGGTGCTTAAAATGATGACATTCCATCTCTGTATTGTATCTCTAAATTACAAAAAATACTTACAGTCAGTGCTTCATTTAGGGGACATCACTAGGTGAACCACTAAACCTTTTTCAGTTCTGTTGACCCCAATACTGACGGCTAAAAAATCTGGCTATCAGAAATATTTCGATTGTTATTATTCTAGAAATGGTGTCAACCAAATGTGGATTATTAAGAATTCGAAAGAACTGATTGAGATTCTTAAGTCTAAATTTAATAGACAAAATTCATCTTGTACAGCATTAAACTGTTGATTTCTCTACAATTTATACTTCTATTCCACATAAGCAGCTCAAGTTACGATTGGCACAACTGATCAAACGCAGTGTTGTCAAAAAGAATGGTAAACGCAGGTACAAATATCTGGTAGTCGATTTTACTAAGACTTGCTTCGTCATCGATGAGTCTAAGAAAAAGAACAAATTTTCAAAGGACCAAATAACTGACATGTTCAACTTCTTATAGACAACATATTTGTTCAGTTTGGTGGACGTGTTTTTTTCAGCAAACATTAAGGATTCCCATAGACTCTCTTGCTTGTTGTTTTGTTACTTCATTCATATGAAGCTGACTTCTTACAATCACTTCTTGACAAAAAAATCGTAGACTTGCTCTGTCTTTTAAGCTCACTTTCCGTTATATTCACCAAACAATTCTCGATTTTGTGACTTTCTTCATCTCGTATATCCTCAGAAACTTCAGATAAAGGACACTACGGATTATAGGAAGTCTCTACTCGAAATAGACTCTCAATGAAGACTTTCATCAAAGATTTATGACAACCATGATGACTTCAACTTTCCCATTGTCAACTTTTCCTTCTTGTGTAGTAACATTCTGTCTGCTCCATGCGATGAAGTTTACGCATCACAATTGATTTTTCATTTAAGAGCTTGCGGGATTTACATCGATTTGCTTGACAGTGCATCACTTGCTACCCAAGGTTATATTGCTTCTAGACATCATGCGCTCATAGACAAATATGGGATTTTTATCTCTCAGAAGAGTGTTGATGTTGGTTTGTCATTGTTATAGGGTTTTATTTGTCCTCCTTTACTGGATTGGAAACACTGAATTGGAAATTATCAGCACGACGTGTGTGCTATAGCAGGCAGGGACCGCTTACTCTTCCGGAGCACTCTTGTTGCGACTTGAGTTGATTTCTTTTTGGTTCATTTTGTGTTTTGTGTTTCCTCGTGCTGTTCTTGTTTGTGTTTACCGGTTTTGTGTTTGTCTTTTCGGACTATTGACACTCGAATGCCTTATCGGTGCCTCTTTGGTTCTCTCAACAATTTTAAAAGGTTTCTGATTTGCTTTTAAATCGGCATTTTCAATTTGATAAGTTGCCAGAATATATGTAATGATGTATAAATGCCAGATTGGCAGCGCGATAGGTGTGCTATAGCAGGCAGGAACTGCTTACTCTTTCGGACCACCTGAGATCGCGTTCTTGATTTTGTTCGGTTGATTTTGTGTTTTTTATATTTTGTGTTTGTTTTGTGTTTCTTCGTGCTGTTCTCATTCATGTTTGCTGGGTTTGTCGTTGCCCTTTCGGACTTTTGACACTCGATTGTCCCATTGGTTCCTGCCTCTTTGCTTTTTGAGTAAAACTCTTTATCACCTGTAACGTGTTGCAAATTGTCTTTTAGGGGTACTTCGGCACCATCTGTCGTCTTGTGTCGTCCTGTGGTGAATGATGTTTTACCACCCAGTACTTCCGTGAAATCCGCCAAAAATCAGTGGAAAAAGTCACAGGCGTTTGGGTTCAGGATAATTTTTTTTATTAATAACGTGTATACATATAAAAAATTTCATACTCGTCTATATACTATTTCCACAAGGCAAGAATGTTTGACAGTTCTAAAAATAGAACAAAATTTACCCTTGGAAAACCCCCTATTTTCTCATACAATTAAAGGTTTTGTGTAAAATATTGGTGGTTTTTCTTAATCCTTCTGTTTTATCTCGCAATAAATCACATATATATCGTGTAACAATGCACAATGACTTTAAATCTAACCTTTTTTCATTCGAAGTGAGCCACAAAACCACCAGGGACGGAAGTAGATAAGGGAGACAATATTCCGCCCTGTACCAATTTTATCATTGAATTTGAATAACCACATATATTTATCCTGTAACGTCTTTTTGTAAAACTGTGGTACACATAACAGGTCCTAATGTAAAAAAATGTGCGTTTTTGCTACAATCCGCGTAATTAAAAATAATTCAAATAAGATCGTGACCATATTTTTCCGCCAAAAGATTTTGTTCGAACTCACCCAGATTTTACCTTACTGTAGTGTCACTCGGAATTCCTTTTATTTGGCGGAATATTGTTTCCCTATCTACTTCCGTCCCTGGTGATATTTTTGGTCCGGTTCGGAGGAAAAAAGACTAGATTTGACGTTATTACACATTGATACACTATAATTTTGAGCCCATAAGAGAGAGAAAACTAAAAAGAATGAGACAATTGCCAATTTCATTTCGATGGAAAACTACTTCTATAAGAAATTCGTAGATTTCCCAAGGTTCTATTTTTAGAACTGTCAAACATTCTTGCCTTGTGGAAATAGTATATAGACGAGTATGAAAATTTTTATATACACGTTATTAATAAAAGAATAATCCTGAACCCAAACGCCTGTGGAAAAAGTAACCAACGCGCCATAGGTGTTTATCTCGAAATGTTCTGCGTATTTGTGTTTTATTCTTTACATCCCTCTTTGTAAAATCATTATAAGGAAGCTCTTTGGTCTCCACATTGCCCTTCTGTCTGTCTGTCGGTCGGTCGGTTGGTCGGTCGGTATGTTCGTTTTTGTAAACCCGATTTTACACAAGTTATTAAGTTCTATTTGTGAATATATAGTAAAATTTCATGAAAATCCGTTGAACATCTTTGGAAAATCTTTGCCTTTTCTACTAAGTGGTCCTCCGTGACTTACCAGTATTCTATTTCATATAACTTTTTTTTTGTCGTAACAATACATTATAAGGCCATGGAACTACGATTTCAATCTGTATTTTTTTCCATAATATGGAACATTTATTGGCGATGTTGCACAGGGACTTGCTCCCCTCTATCAATATTTTGTTAGAGTCAATGTGCGGTAGGAAAAAAACACTAGGGACTTGCTCCCCTCTATCAATATTTTGTTAGAGTCAATGTGCGGTAGGAAAAAAACACAAGGGAGATACTACTTTCACCACCCCCCTTTTCTTTAATTCGATTTTCTTTTAATATATCATTGATCTCGTACCTTTTCTTATATAATTCTTTTCACAGATGATTTTCCTTTCCAAAACACCCAAATATATCTTCATTCATTGCGTTTCAGCCTCAAAATCGGGCTTTGTTCGGACAATTTTGTAAAATTTGGCAATCGCTTGGACATGAAAATGAAAGTATATTCTCGGGACGTTACCAATAAATGTAACGTAAAACGAAAGTAAAAACGTCATTAAAATTCATTCGGATTTCTTTCGAGTTTCGAGACTTTTCCTTGACGTAATGCTTTTCATGTCCAAGCGATTGCCAAATTTTACAAAATTGTCCGAACAAAGCCCGATTTTGAGGCTGAAACGCAATGAATGAAGATATATTTGGGTGTTTTGAAAAGGAAAATCATCTGTGAAACGAATTATATAAGAAAAGGTATGAGATCAATGATATATTAAAAGAAAATCGAATTAAAGAAAAGGGGGTTGGTGAAAGTAGTATCTCCCTTGTGTTTTTTTCCTACCGCACATTGACTCTAACAAAATATTGATAGAGGGGAGCAAGTTTTTTCCTACCGCACATTGACTCTAACAAAATATTGATAGAGGGGAGCAAGTTTTTTCCTACCGCACATTGACTCTAACAAAATATTGATAGAGGGGAGCAAGTTTTTTCCTACCGCACATTGACTCTAACAAAATATTGATAGAGGGGAGCAAGTTTTTTCCTACCGCACATTGACTCTAACAAAATATTGATAGAGGGGAGCAAGTTTTTTCCTACCGCACATTGACTCTAACAAAATATTGATAGAGGGGAGCAAGTTTTTTCCTACCGCACATTGACTCTAACAAAATATTGATAGAGGGGAGCAAGTTTTTTCCTACCGCACATTGACTCTAACAAAATATTGATAGAGGGGAGCAAGTTTTTTCCTACCGCACATTGACTCTAACAAAATATTGATAGAGGGGAGCAAGTTTTTTCCTACCGCACATTGACTCTAACAAAATATTGATAGAGGGTGCAAGTCCCTGTGGATGTTGTGAATTTACACTTGCTCTGAGTAACCTATGATTATTTTATGAATCCAGTATTGAGATTTATGAGTATTTATTACATGACTGTATCATGAATAGTTAATAACTATGTATGCAGAAATGATGAGTTGTAGATTATTTCTATGTTTTTACGCCAAGATCGTAGTTTTTATTCTACTTTCACTTTCTCAAAATAACTGTAATTTTATTAAGGAGTTGGAGTTATCTTTCTTAGAATGTACTTTTAAGCAGGTGCTCGTTCGTAGTTACGATATTTTATGTACATTTTATATGAATGAATATATTGTAAATGAAATATTACGCGAAACAGTGGTTTTGCGGGAAGACGTTTGTCATGACTACGGGTTGTGACGTTTAACGTTTCTTTTGGATTCGATTTTGGTAAGCAACTTTTGGACTTCCCAGAGAGCACAGGCGTTTGGGTTCAGGATAATTTTTTTTATTAATAACGTGTATACATATAAAAAATTTCATACTCGTCTATATACTATTTCCACGATAGTATATAGACGAGTATGAAAATTTTTATATACACGTTATTAATAAAAGAATAATCCTGAACCCAAACGCCTGTGCCAGAGAGCGGACGTGTTTTCCGTCTCTCCTCACTTTTTCTAAATTGGGGATTGCTTCGAGTTAAATTATTTATACTTTGGGTTGGATTTTATGTAGATAGATTCTTCATACGTTAGTTGTTAAAGCGATGAAGTTCGCGACTTCGTATGTTTGAATCTAGATTTGTTTCTTGCTAATGTTAGCGTTTAAGCCATGAAGTTGGTAGCTACTTTAGTTTGAATCTGATTCAAAGTCCGGGGATTTCTTTAACTGAAATTGTTCACTGATATTTATTTATTTATTCCACGGGCTGGGCATTTTTATATGACATTTTGGTCATAGAAAGTTAGATTTTTGCCAGCTGTTTTTATGTGATAGATTGTAAACTATTTGAGATTGTTGATTTGATTCTTTTACACTGATTAGAATAAATTATCTATTTTTGGTAATTTGAGTTTTTCCAGTAAAGAAAGTTTTGAGCAATCACTGAGATTTGGAACAAGTGTATAAAAAACAAACAAACCGCTCGGTACACGAACTTCCACAACAGGCGACTTTAAAGACTAGTATAAAAGTGTAACAATAAAATTTTTAATCAACATTTGGTCTTGCAGATTTCCGACCTGTGCTTTCTCGTGGTGCTAGATGGGCCACGTTCCAGTGAAGCTGTGACGGCGGTCACCTTACCGGGTCCTCTGGAGCAGCTTACACTGGCGATGGTGTGGCATCGCAATGGCGGATCCAGAGGGGGGGTTTTGGGGGTCGGGACCCCCCCTTTCCTCCGAAATTTTTAATTTTTTGTGTAGATTTTCAGCAGAATTGGTCTGGAACCCCCCCCCCCTTTTTGGCCCACAGAACCCAGTATGCGGACCCCCCCCCATTCGAAAATTTCGGGATCCGCCCCTGCATCGGCTGGACGACCCATATGGCACATAGCGTGAGAAATATTAGTTTTCGCTGCAGAGTCTTTTCAGCCTGAAGTCACGACTATAAAAAATTAATTGACTTTAATCAAAACTTTAAAAAAAAGAAAATTGTTTGAAAAATAGCGGGAGGGAACATATAGGAATTGAAATTCACTCAAGCTAATTTTTCGTAATTATCATCAAGGTAGTGCAAAAATATTTAACAATATTTTAATCAAAACTTTGATAAGAAAATATAATTGTTTAAAAAATCGCGGGAGAGAACATAAACTGAGTCTTGAAATGTATTCAAGTTAATTTTTCGTAATTATTATCGTCTGACAAGTTTCTGCAACAAAATTTTACAATGTTTTAATCAAAACTTAAAAAGAAAATATATTTTTTTTTTAAATCGCGGGAGAGAACATCATTAAATGTATTGAAATCTATTCAAGCTAACTTTATTGTCGTATGCCAAGGTATTGCAACAAACTTCCTGGAAGTAAAATGTGGGAAAAGAAATATTTTAATCAAAAATTAAAAAGAAAATATAATTATTGTTTAAAAAATAGCGGGAGGTAATACAAAGGTCTTAAAATCTATTCAAGCTAATTCTCGTATAGTAATCACTGTCGGACAAAGTACTGTGACAAAATTACAACATGGGAGTAAAAAGGGGGATTGATGTAAAAAAAAACCATATAATATAAATATAATTATTTAAAAAAACGGGTCTTGAATTCTATATACTAAGCTTATTAATCATCTCGCAAGGACCTACAACAAAATCAGAACTAACTTCCTAGCAGAAACAAATCTGGGAATTTTAATAACTAAGAAAGTTTAGCTTTAAGAATTTAGTCGCAAGCATGGGCATTTGGGTCCAGGGTTTTTTTTCTTAAGGTGTCTTTATAAAAAAAATCTGACCCTCGCTATGTGGAAATAGTATATGGACGACATGAAAATTTTTATATACCGGTACACGTTATTTATAATAAAATAAGAAAATTCTGGACCCAAACGCCTGTGGTCGCTAGCATCCCCAGCATAAAAAAGGTCGGTTATCGCAGTCTGGAAATTATTGGTTAAATAAAAATGACAACAAAGTTCCAGACAATAAATTTTGCTACGCCTGGCGCGGGTTTCGTCTATTCAAGACTCATCAGATGTGCTCTACCAAAAATATTGAAAATGCAAAACACTAAAGTGAACTAAAACTTATAGTTTTGAGCAAATTTGATACAAGAAAAGGAATATTAGAGAAAAAACCATCTATTTATCTAAAATTATTAACAAACTAAAAGCACAATGGTTGGATCTATTTTACATGTTTTAAATATTAATTTTGAAAAATAACCATAATAATATGTAAATAGGACAAAAAATCCCTGTCCACCATGGGCGTTCCTTCTCAACCCGCCCATTTTACAAGAAATTAATTTTTCATTTGTAATAATTATCCCCTTCTTGACTTGAGTTTTAAGCACCATAAACATGTATTATTAGACCATAATAAGACATTGAAAGGTTTCAATAACAAACACTACGGGGAGCCTGTGCAAATACTATCGCCTTTGTCAAAGGAAGTAAATTATTGACCGGACCAATAATGAAAAATATACAATTTACGAAGACTATTAGAGGGTCCCACCTTTATCGTATACTCTTACAAATTATGGTATAGAATCGAAATTAATAATGATGTCCCTGTTTGCCGTTTGTTGTTTAAGACAGTAGTTATGGTTAATATTGTAAAGAGTCTTGATGTTTAGTTCAATAAATATATGTTGTCGGTAAGCAGCTGCCTATATTGGGCATTGCCATATATATATATTAAAGTAGTAAGTTAGTATTTTTATTCGGTTTTGCAAATTGCAACCTAAAGAACAGGACCGGATCTTGATAAGAAAAATATATATTTGTAAAAAGCGTATATTACACAACTTGCTTTGCTAAAAACAAACAGCCAAGAGCACAAGCAATGGCTGCTAGACTGTCAATGTGCCATCCGACGAGACTTTAATGTGATCTGTGGTCGCTGACAACCATTTTGCATCTGGTCCCTAAATAACCAGACGCAAGCGATTCAAAAACCTATCTATAAGAATCATCAACAAAAGACTTTATCCTTTGTGCATGGAAAAATAACATAAGTTTAAACAAGACTAGAAAAACTTGGATCTTATCAAATATACCCCATCACTCTAAAAGATTATTATATAAAATTTTAAAATAAGAGGTGAACACCTATATTATGTCCCAAAGATTGTGTGAAAGATTCATGAAAGTCAGTTTAGTGGTTTAGGAGTAGTTGGTATGAGACACCACAAGTACAGACAGACAAAAAAAACTTACGTGCCTCACATATATATCCCCACTTTCAAGCGGGGGTATAACAAATTCAGTTCTAAGTTCTGAATTTCCACCGGGCGTTAATTATTCTGTTTGGGTAAAGATTTATTAAATATTTATACAAACGAAACATAGAGTCTGCATTCATTGATTACTTCAAAATCTTTTGTTTCACCGGTTGGCCGGATTTCAGGAAGAGAAAAATCCGGGTAATGAAATGGTGAATACCGGCCGGGGGGGCAACGGCGTCGGCGGGCCGGGGGGGATGGGGTGCAGCGAAGAAGTTTTCGTAAAAGTACTAATCACAGCCACTTGATATTTTGTTACAGCATCATGTTGGGATGCCATAACGTGGTGTTCGTTTTCAGGTCTGTCGCTCACCTACTTCCTGTGTAACGAAAACCGGCCATTTTTGACTTTGACAGATTTTTTTTCTTTTTATTGTGCCATGATGTACTGTGTCGAGTATTGTACTGCGATTATTTCCATTCATTTTATATTATTTTATTGAGATGTGTTTTTGTTTTTGTATTTTGATTTTA
This sequence comes from Arcuatula senhousia, assembly GCA_963971305.1. NCBI lineage: Eukaryota > Metazoa > Mollusca > Bivalvia > Mytilida > Mytilidae > Arcuatula > Arcuatula senhousia. The sequence continues at coordinate 28,488,337 of OZ020315.1, forward strand.
TTGATGTTGTTTCTTTGCTTTTTTTTTTCTTTTTATTATGTAGTTTTTGAAGTTGTCATTTACTGTATCTTTTACTCAAGTTGTTACAAAAGACAAACAAACAAAAAGCTTTTAAAAAGTTATATAAAAAATTAACCACACATAATTTGAAAAAAAAAATACTTTAACATACATTCTCCAAGTAAACTTTTGTAACTGACAAATTGTGTTTACTTGTTGTTCGGTAAATTTGTTATTTGGTTGCTGCTTGCGAACATTCATATGTTTTTACATATGATTTGGAGCGAAATGTATCCAAATATAACGGATATAAAATAACTGTGCTGCCTTGCAGAAAAAAAAACAGTACTCTTGATAAAGCAACAAATTAAATGATAATTGCCCAAGAACCACAAAACAAACATATAATTTTAACGGCAACAAGATTGATGAAAAAGTCGGTAAACATTTTTTTTTCTCAAAAGAATCATCATAAAAATCACCAAGTACATATAGTACAATGTTCATCTCAATAATGTAAACAATAAATAATAATAACTTTTAATTTCGTACAAAAATATATTCTAATAACACAATAAATTAATTTATTTACATAAAATACTTCTTTTAGAAAAAATAAATAATTTTAAGGTCTCGTTGTCCTTTTCAGTTTATCACAGCTTTCTTGATAAGCAGAGCTAGGATTAAATTCGAAGTTATCGATAGTTTCGTAAGATTTCACTGGCACTAAAACTTCGAAAATATCCGATTTATATGTCCGTGAGAACACGACATCTTGATAAGAAACCATGAGGTGATTTTGGGGTGACACCACGAAAGTTCCTAGTTTTATCAGCGGAAATTTGTAAAGTCATTGGAATAATTTGATAAATTAATTAAATCGGATTCGGTAGGGTATCCGGGCACCCAAATTTTAGCACTAAGTTTATTCTTTTCTTGTTTATTTTCCTTCCTTCCGTCACTCCAAGATAAGGAATGGCCCAATACATCGTAGTCCATACTGGTAAAATCTGTAAAAGAGATAAGAAAGTGCGTTAGTCGACAAATATGACTTATAGGTCACAGAATTTTCCGTGTAAATAAAACGCAGTAATAAAACAATTCATATATAGACTTATAGCCAAGAATTAAACATAAATAATACAAATCAAATGTATTAGGAATTATATCAAGTAATTTTTCAAACGAAGCATGACTTAATTTGTAACACGGTTAAATAAGACGAAAGATACATCTCTCTTCTTTCTCTTCTTGCTCTTTTTGTTTGTAGTTTGTATTTTTCCTTATATTCTCATATATACAGCGATCGTCAATATAATGTGAGTTTATATTTATTTTTGTCTTTTATTGTTGCTGTACAACTAGAACTTTATCTCCATTTTTCACTACATTTGTAAAATTTTAACACAGCATTATTTTGAGAGTCGCTTTAATTGAGAATCAAACTATCACGCTTTGCATTACTTTAAATATATTTAAACTATTACATTGTATGATTATAAATTTTAGTCTTTACAAAGAAAACTCTTGAGTTATTAAAAAAAACGTAGAAAACGCCATAAAACAAAACCTACCCGCAAAATGTGACCGGACTATCACTTTCTCCTGTCTTTCCGTGTCTACGTTTTTGTCCTGGTAAAATTCGTTACAGCTGTCAACTACCCCGGATAGGTACCCAATGTACCGGATGGCAAGTTTTAGGGTGTCCACTTTAGATATCTTCCGGTCTGTAGTGATGCTGGGAGGGATGCACTGCCGCAAGCATTCAAACGCTTGGTTGATCGACTTCATTCTGCGTCTTTCTCGCATATTTGCTGCCTTTCGCTGGTGCACCTTTTTTGGAGGATACGTTTTATGCTCATCACCAGAACTGTCAATGTTACTTAAGAAAACGTTTTCTTGATCGGAATCATTTGAACTAGGAGAATCGACACTGTTGGAAAATTCCGCAGCATCGTATAAATCCAGAAAATCGTCCTCTAAAGCGTAGAGATAACTTTCCATATTTATTCAATTTTAGATAAACTTTTGCGTGTGCCAGTCCCGTGTCGAGATATCAAATTGATACTTATAAACGGATCCATATTTATATATGTAATATCTTAAATTGGGCTGGCACGTGGAACTATCGATTTTAACCAATCAGAAAGCTTGTCGCGTGCTTCTTTTAGAGTCATTTAAATCATCTTGAAAGTTTATTGACAAATAAGAAAACTATTATTTCTGACAAAGTCGAATTTGATACGCTAGACTTATCTTTAAAACGGGTGGCAAGAATTGAAAGGCCGTCTGGGTGATTTTGGCTTTGTATTACCTGGGCATTTTATCTCTCAGATACCGCGATTTACAGGTGTCTTTAAATCATATTAACTTAAGTCAGTTAAAAGTGTCAAATAAAATATTTTAATTCCAATTTAACGGTAATACGTTATCACAGTTTTACATAAGAAGTTGATAAATCTTATTTAAAAAAATAAGATTTTCTTAATCAAAATGTATGTTTAATAAAATAATCATCATTTTTGTGAATTAATTTTTAAAAAAAATAACTAAGAATCTCTTTAGTATGGAACGAAAATATTAATTTAACCAATTTATGTTTTCAAATTTTTGCAGTATTTTATATAATAGGAAATTTTAAATTTATATTTTAAAATGTATGGTTCATATCAATATAATCCCTCCTGCTGTATGAATTTCTTTTAAAGATTGTTCTTTAAAGAGGAACCTTTTTTAAATCTATGTTAGCGGAACTCTGCTGAATGCGATGCCGAATTAGAATGGCGCATTATCAAAGACATGTATATTATACAGTTCCGAAAGTTTTCGAAGAAAAAAGACCCCTTTTGTATATAAAGATTCCAAACAATTCCGAAAGTTTTCGAAGAAAAAAGACCCCTTCTGTATATAAAGATTCCAAACAATTCCGAAAAATTCAAAGAAAGAAGACAGTCATAAGATTCAAAACAATTCCGAAAGTTTTTGAAGAAAGAAGACCCTTCTGGGCATTGACCAACTAACATAAAAAGACGACGAGACTATAAACATAAGCTTTGATAAAGATTGCTTGCTTAGAACATCCACAGATTGCGAGGTTAAACTAATTTTTAGGCTGGAATCTTTCCGTTATACCATTGTATCTTTATGTACCACATGTACCAGTATCGATCCTTGTATCTTATGAGCATATTAGCACAAAGCAAGACAACCAATCAATAACAAAACTTAACCCGAACAATAACTGTACATAAACATTATTTACTGTAGAAAGTCAAAGGGTTTTTCTTGCATTCAGATTTATAGAGAGTAATAAGTAATAATAGATTTTTTAAAAAAAGCTTTGACTCCAGATCAACCAACTGTACCAAGATTTACTTGGAAAGGAACTATGATATAGACGTATCATTGTCTTTGGGATTTATTTATGTTCGAACCTCATCCATGTCAGGAGTAAGTTTGTCCCAAACTGCAACAATACTTTTTGTTGGCTTCTAAACTATAATGGATGAGGAAAAAACATGTGTCATTTCATGTGACTTTTATTTTAGCTTGTGCGTTATGTGTTATTTGTATGTTGCTTTGGTCCTAATGGACGTAATTATGCTAATAAATAAAGATTTATTAAAACAACATATAGTTAGAGACGCATCATTTATGATATAAACACTGTGTGGGTTCCGGGTGGTGGAGTGTCCCGCAGTATAGCGATAAGGTTGTTGGTAAAAGTCGTTTAAACAATGCCAATTTGCACATAAAGCGATTGGATTGTGTCCATCAGATGGGCGTATTAGGTAGCCCTATAATAATGAATGCCGTGGTTATCAGACGAAAAACCTGACCGCAAACCATAATGATGCACCGTGTTGGAAAAAATGTCCATGATCTTGCACGTTAAAGATTCCTGCTGCATATCTCGATAAGAGTAGAACCAGTGAGATCCACGAGGAAGGCTAAATTGCCCGGTCCTACCCATCCCTCCGTTTTCAAAAGGCAGTCAAAATTCTCATCCCCGATTGGCCTTGTGTCCCCATTTTCTCCACTTCATCATCATTTCATGTTCATTTTATCACCCCTTTCATGTCTTGCTGTTGGGGATAAAGCAGTAAAAACTAACTAATTAACTAACTCTTACGAAATCTAACTAACTAAATCTTGTTCCGCTGTTTGTCGACTGGCATTTTAAATATACACTAAATTACTTTTTGCTTGTGGTAGATATAGCAACTCATTAGCTTATATCAGGACGATGAACATGAAAAAGGGTGATGATGAAATGCGTGTTAAAGAGGAAGAGAAAATACGGCTTGGACAGGAAACAGAGGGGCAGTAATTAATGGAGACCACAGGGAAAGGAAGAAGTGGATAGAGTTGGAAACAAATAAAGGAGAAGATACAAAGATTGATAAAAGTTTCTTTCATAAACATCCTCTACATGTTCTGCTGTTCGTGCTTCATGTTGTTTATCTGTCTTTTTTTCTTTTTTTTTCTATTTGCTAAAGATGTAAAGGTCTACATGTGTGTGTGCTTTTACGAAATGACATTGGAGGATACTATTGTACATTCATCTGTGAATATATTTCTTTTGGTGGTACTTGACGAGTTTTCAGATGGATGTTTATTTTTGGCATCCTTTAACGGATTTGACTCACGCTCAATCAAAAGTTAATCATGACAACTTGACGGATGTGCTATAGCGCAAGCAGGAACTGTTGACTCTTCCGAGGCATCGGAGTTCACTTTCGTTTCGACTTGAGACTTGAGTTCTTGTTGCTGATTGATTTTTGGTTTAAAATAATTTGTTAATGTTTAGAATTCGACAATAATGATTTTATAGACTAGTTAGTTTTGAATGATTCTTATGATATGCACAAGTCTAAGACTATACAGCACGAAGAAATTGCTTACTTTTTCGCAGCACCTGGGTTCACTCTCGTTTCGACTTGAGTTCTCCTTGCTGATTGCGGTTTGTTTGTTAAAAGTGTATTTGTTTTTGTTTTGCTTTTTGTTTTGGTGTTTGTTTTGTTTTGCGTTTTGTTTTGTTGTGATGATTTTCATGTGTACCGATTTTGTTTTTGTCTTATCGGATTTACGACATTTGATTGCCACATGGAATACACCTTTGCTGCTTCTACAACTCTTTAAAATTACCCTGTCAGAAGTTGACATATATTGGTGAAACATGCAACTTTAAAGTTTTTACAAATATTATTATTAATGGGTAGAGTACTGCTTTACCGTAGAGTTATCGTCAAATTATATATAATGTATTGTAAAACTGTTGCCTGAGATGTTGTTTCCACAGGCGTTTGGGTCTAGGACTTTATTTTATCATAAATAACGTGTATACAACAAATTTCATCTGTTCTCTATACTATTTCCACGTGGAAATTTATATAGTATTATAGCGAGGGTCAGATTTTTTTATTTAAACACAATAAATAAAAATAAAATCCTGGACCCAAACGCCTGTGGTTGTTTCCAGTGACCAATGGTCGATTATTAACCTCTAATGTTATAGGCTCCTATTGTCGGATCACCTCTCAAAATTCGTGGGAGAAATTTTGATCACATGCAGAGTGTCATTTACATGTTATTTTTACAATACAAACTTTCTATTGATTTTCTGCAAATGTCACAATGATTTTATAAATATTGAACCAATGACAAATTAAGTCAAAAAAATAACAATGTCTTGATAAATTTTCAATTTTCAAAATCGTAGTTATTGATAATGAAGCCGATAGACGGTGCTCCGTACTCGGCGCCTTGAACGGTACTTCAACGGCGGGGTCAACAGCACTCGACTTGACAAAACCCTATTCACAAATTTCTGCGTGCATTTGTGAGTTTTGAAGCTGAAGAGGGGTGACAAATACGTTCGCTTATAGTGGCTCAGTCATCGGCAAACAAATTTGGGAACTGAAGATGAAATGGGCGTTTTTATAACATGAGTTGAGAAAATACTAAAATTGAAACATTTTATGAAAGATTTGACAAAAGAAAAGAAAGTGAGTGTCTCCTTTGAGGTATATTTAAGATATATTATTAAATGCAACGTTTTATTGTTATATTTTCTGTAAGAAGTTTTTGTTTTGTGTAATGGCAGTTATTGTTGTTTAACAATTTTAAATCTGTCAAAGTTTGAAAACTCAAAGTATATGGTCAATACCTTTTGCCCCACAAAGAACTGAAGCTCAAAGAATGGGCGTTTGACATGGAAATTGAGTAATATTGAAAAACTTTTTATATAGAATCAAAAAAGTAAAAGGCAAGGTTTTTTTTTTGTGATGATCTAACGTTTAAAATATTTGCTGTCGAATTTCTTGTTTCTGCTTGTAAGAAATATAGTATATATAATTTGAAGCGGTACTTTGTCAATAACACGAATACTAGCAGTATGATTTTGTTTTACTTTGATTTAGTTTTGTTTTCATTTATGTTATAAGATTGATGTTCGTGTTTGTTTGTTTTGTTTTTTTTTTCATTTTGTTCTTTGCTTTGTTGATTTATTTGTTTGTGTTTGTAACTTTTCCTGAAAAGCGAAAATATATTCAAATAATAATACCCCACATTTCTGCATAATATTCTTTCTTTGCTATATCGATGCACGTGTTTTCTTTTTCTTTTTTGTTCTTTTTTTTTATTGTCTAAATTTGTTTGTTTTGGTATTTATTTGTTTTTTTATTGTTTCTTTTTAACTCTCCCCGATAAACAATAATGATATATGCGGCGAGGATGATGCAAGATGAAAAAAAAACACTTATAATCTGAAACATGCGAAACAATTCTGATATGTGTTTTCTATTAAACAAAAAGTCATTTTTAAGATGTTTATAACATGTAACTGTTTTGTGTTTCACGTTTCATATTGTTATTGTTATGCTGAAGTCTATCGATGTTTTCCGGAATCTTTTAATATTTGAATGGCAATTTTCATTTACTCAATGGCACCTTTCATTAAGATGTTTCAAATTGGTTATATCAATATAAGACATATTCTCAATAGAAAATTCAATAAATATTGAATTCAATATTTGATATCAAGTATTTGCAGCACGTTCGCAGTTTAAATATAATAGATTTATTATTTGTGATACATATTGGAACTTATTTCGGTATTTAGATATTTCATTTGTCAAGAACAAATATTGTGCTGAAAATACTATCCTGAAAGCGTGCCTACCTTTCTGATAGTTTGTCAGAAAAAAAGTAACTGTCTTTTCGGTTTTTTTTTCTGATTATCTTTTGGTTTTTTATTTTATTGTTTTTTGTTTGTTTGTTTTTGTTTGTTTTGTTGGTTTTTTGGGGGTGTATGTGATTGGTTTCTATTCTTGTTTTCTTTGCATCTGCACATGTTGAGCATCGTCTCGCTTTTTTGTAATAAACATATGAAGAGTTCTTTCTTTTGAGTTTGTTTGTAACTTGGTTTCAAAATTGAATTTGACTTTAGCCCTGGAATTCGTCAAAATCTATGCATATTAATAACTGTACGATGTCACAGATACGTTGTATTTGATTGATGATGTTTTAGAAAAATACAAAAGACAATGTGTTTGTTTGTAACTTGGTTTCAAAATTGGATTTGACTTAAGCCCTGGAATTCGTCAAAATCTATGCATATTTATAATTGTTTGATGTCACAGATCCGTTGTAGTTTTCGAAAAATACATAAAGACATCATGAATTACTTGCTTCATTGATACATATAAACATTTGAACTTACTTTTCTCAAATCTAACCGTTATAAAGACCAATGATTCGGAGCACATTTGGGCCAGAAAAAGAGTTGGCTAAAATATGTTTTTAAATACTAGTGTTTCGTCGGACTTCATTTTCTTGAAGGCCTTTTGAGATTCGTTTTCCATGCCTGGTAATTCTCGCGCCTTTTAACCATGTCCATAAAAACAGCATTTATTCAAAATTAGTCAGTGAAATTTCTCTTTAATATCTATAACCTAGTTACCTATTCTTGGGGACAAAAAGTATGAAAAAAATAATGTATACTGTCCCAATTATAAACTGAGCATGCAAATGACCCAACTTTGCCCTTAAAATCTGAAACAAGTGTATCAATATTTTGCTTTCCCACAACTCCGCACAATAGAAACCTTAACAATAGATACAAAAACGAATTGAAAAACGAAAGTTATTTAATTTTATTAAATTCTTGGTAATAATGTAACTTTGACGGGACGGTATGCTACAGTTTACCTACACCCAAAGAACGCATTTGAAATATCGTAAGAATCAAATAACATCATATTTATTTAAGAATGGCAATAGAAAGTTAAAGAGTGTTTAGATTCAACGATTTTCAACGGCTTTAGAACCAAGATGTTTACATTTGGATCACAGGGACATTGTTAGATTAAATTAATCAATAATTTATTTGCTTTTCTTGTAACTTTTAAATCCTTAAAGGAGTCCGACAAAGATCTGTATTTTGTCATTGTATATAAAAGTTAACTTATTTACATTATTTTAGATTTAGCTCATTTCTTTTCTGGTAATAGGCGGGAGATTTTTCATATTGTAACCAACCATAAAATTGTACAATTTTTGACATTTTCCCATATGGTTTTGGAGGGAATAAGCAGAAGAAGTAAAGAATCTTGAACCAACTGTTAGTTCGCATTGAAATATTTACTTTCTCTCTAAAATGTTGAATACAACAAAGGGTTTTTTTCATAAATAATTTTAATCGTATTTATTCAAATGCTGTAAAATTTTCACTTTTAATGCAAATCATTTGATATAATAAAATTAGAAAGGCCCTGGGAATTAGTATAGGTGTTAATGCAAAAATATATGGTGTCTGGAATTTCTTGCTTCTTCCATCGCATTTATCTCCATAAATCACTTATTTTTATTGGATAAACCCATCACTTTTGATTGCCAAGCATCTTCAAAGAAAGCAATATTTTAAAATGTTCTATCTCTGCAATCGCCCAATTTACATGTAATTAACGGAATGTCTTTATGCTTTATGATACAATATGTCTTGAGACATTGATGTTCCCACCATAATAAGCTTGAAATTGACATAAAAATACATTGCGTCGCCCACATGTACCAAATATAGCCAAATTAACCGCACAAGTGTCTTTCAAGATACGTATTTTGGTGGTCTTTCAAGAGAGTGCGCGCCTGCTGTCCTTAATCACGAGTGCAAAGCTTTCCATTCTTGCACATTTTACAAAATGCATTGTCATTCCGATTGAAATGGCTAAACCATCTGTACTAAAGATGTTAAATTGTATTTAACATATAAGTCCTTCAAAAACACAATCGTTCATTATATCTTTTGGAAGTTGCTTTTTATTTGAGATTTATGCTCATATATACCCTTAAATTTTTATCATGTATATGGACATGTCGCAAAATCTGTGAATTTGAAATACAAGACAAGTTATACACATCTCTTCATTTTTTCCAACAATATGAAACTTGAACGTTGTGCTTTGTTTAAACTAATCTTTGCGCTCTCCGAAACCCTGAAATATTCCCCTTTTGATATTTTCATATTATTGCAATTTTGGAGAGAGAGAAAAACAGTTTCAATTTATATGTACATACTTTTTGTTTATTCAATTAATACCTTGTAAAAAAAAAACAAGAAATCATCATCTTAACAATTTTCATAAAAGTAAATTATTTTAACATAAAATTCCCGTTATTTCTCCATAACCGATCTTTAAATCTCCTTTTAATAACCATGTCAATATAATGTTGAAAGTAATTTATCTCTCTCCAACGTTAGAATTCGTTGACACCCGATAATATAATTATTAAACACCTCTTTATCATTATAATTCGCACGTCAAGTGTTAAATAGATTTACATATATTTTTAAACTTATTTCCATATATTTTTCATTATAGGAGGCGATTTATAAATTAGAATGTATGTATCTGAAGCATTATCTTTATAATTTAAGCTTACTTTTTTTAAGTTTAATAACTATTTTTAGGGCTATTTTTGGTTGAGTGTTTATTCTGTCAAGAACCGTTCACTGATGACTATTTAGGTCGGTTATAATTGTAATTAATAAGTCACAAGTCATAAGTTTATTGAGCAAATTACACCCCAAGGGGTCAATAGCTACAAACAAAACAAACATTCAAAACAAAGAAACAATTAAGAAATAGTATTGCCCCCTGTCCTCAGTGAAAGAGACTGTTTCAAAAAGGAGCCCAGCAATCTCACATGTTCCTTTGAATCCGGATTCAATATATATTTCAGTTTATCATCTTCATTCATTTGATCAAAAATATCTAAGGCTTTTAAAAAATTAATGAATGGTTGTCCATTTGCGGTCTGAATTTTAGGTGATTTTATTATTATTTTTCATATCAGTTTCCATTTTCAATTATTAAGCAACCATTTAAAATCGATTAAGTAAATAATAAGTAAATTACAGCATCTATTATGACACAATGAATTGACAACTAGAAAGGTGACGTGTGTACTATACCACTATATAGCGCTTACTCTTCCGGGGCACCTAAGTTCACTCTCGTTACGACTTGAGTTCGCATTGTTGATTGCTATTCAGTTGTTTTTGCGGTTTTTTTTTTCTTTTTGCATACTGGGTCGAGACATCAGTGGTAAAAAAACATTCAATTCTAGAGTTAGCTCCTGCAAAAAATATAAATAATTCAATTATTTATTTAAATGAAAATAAATAATATTTTCCCTGAAAAATGTTTTCCTGCTAATTTCTCGGCTTTCGAATTTACATTTCAAAGGTGGTGTTTTTTACAATGACCGTTGTAGAAAAGAGCCACGTTGACCCTGTTACTTAATCAGGGTCAACAAGACTCATGGCTAATCTCACTTTATCATAGAGCTAACACAGATGAGCTGAGATTTAACAGTAAAACACAATAGGGGGATTATGTTCCGCACTTGTAACACAGTCAAAATTTGTTTGAAAAGTCACTTCGCGATGACCATAAGATATCTTTGAAATATAGTTTGACAGTTTTATCAATTTTGATACTTAAAAGTAAATATATTACAACGCGTGGTCTACTGTTGAACATGCTTAATAACCGTGCAATATGAAGAGCTCCCAATAGGTAGCTTTTTGGCCGAGTTTCACCAAGTGAAAACGAAACTAAATGAAATTGCTAATGCATCATCAAAAGATGGCACCAGGGGAGTACATGTACATGTAACAGTTTTCAAAGTATGCATCATCAGTATGGGGTCATATATCGTTGAATTTGGTTTGAAGTATGTAACTCACCTACTTCCTATTAAACATTTTTTACCATGAATCGAACTGTTTTTTGTTCAAAGGGAACCTGGTTTTTGCTGAGTAGGCGATTTTTGCATGCTGATGCAAAACCTCGGCGACTTCAGGCATGAACCCAGAAACACACATGCATTCATATGCATTTTAGGGCATATATGAATAATTCGATTCTTTCCATCATCTTTTTGTTTCTAGTCAACTTTTAAAGATAGCATTTTGATAGTGTTAAATATATCATTGTTATCCATTTAAATTGTTTACGTATGTATAAATTAAAGCTATTATACTGAGCAGTGAAAATTCTCTTTTGTAATAATTTCAGATGCTACTAACTCCTTTATCGACGTCCTTATTTTATAGCAATTAGTCTTCTAATCAACAGCTATGGATCGGGTAAGGTCAGGACAAGAAACTACCCATCCACTTCACGTGTAACCTCAGGCTACATCCCCGACATCTAGGTCACGTATTTTTCCGCTTCCGGTCACTTTATTGCACTTCAAACTGAAGAGTTCTTTTTGAATATGGCTGAGAACCTAAGACCCAATGTATCAGTAATGTCTGGTCGCGGTGTGTGTCTTTTCATAAAGATGGTCATATCACGGACACAATATGTTTCGGGATAATGATAGTGGACAGACAGCTGCAATATTAAACGGTCGATTGAATTCTTATTGATACTACAAAAGTTGGGGATGAATAAAACAAGATATCTAACAACAGACAAACAAATACAGAGATTGAGATACTTTTCAACTTGTCATTAATAAATATACGCTTCAATGAATTTTTATTTAAAAGAATCGATTTTGTAGTATAAAAAGCAGCACAAATTATAATTATATTATTAAGGTGTGTTAAATTTAGGTCTTATTATTTAAGGTAAAAGTCGGAAAAAGCCCTCAAAAGAAAATAAATTTGTAATTTTGGGTCTATTCTGGCTTTACCTACTTAAAGACATTATAAATGTGTGTACGAATTTAGTGTAAAGACAAAAAAAATCTTTTTTTCTCTCTATTTTTAAACTTTGTTTTAACATGACAAAAACTTAATAAAGGTAATAACAAAACTACCGAACTTGAATGATCAATCTCATAGTCCAGAGAAAATGACAAAAACGAATCAGTCATACCGGAGAACTGGTGGATCGCAATGGTCCTGAATTGGTACAGGCATTTCAAACGAAATGGTGGGTTAAACCAGGTTTTATGGCGCCAAACCTCCCTCTTCCATTGCGATCTTAGGATCCGGTAATGACCATAGAACACAACATAGTTGTGAGACACAATAGGGATATTGAGGTGATCATCTCAGTACTTTTCCTCTAGTCTGGAAATGCAAATACGCAATATAATAGCCATACGAGCATTTCTATAATCTTAAAATGACCTATGCGACTTTCATGAGTATACAAACGACAAAAGCACGTACGATTGCAAAAATTGTCCAATATATTGGTCAAGAACTATATTTCGGATAATGGTAATAGATAAGAAGCAATTCTATACCACAATGTCGATAAGTGTTCCGTCTAGGTAAATACAACGGAAAAGAAAGCACTCAGTGACTTTTTGTATTGTTTCAACTCATCTGGTATAGTCAATTGCTTGCAAACAAATAAATGTTTGCGCAACTCTTCAACCAATTAGATAAAAGCCCCTAACATCTTCGTAAGTTCTTCAACTACCATAATATTTTGATAAATTTATCTTAAACGCCTTTTGTTCTATCATTTAAGTTTAATCCTTTTATAGAGCCGACGAGAAACCGTTATTTGTATATCAATATGTTTAATATTGTTGATAATATAGGGTCAATTATTATTAGAGCACCCCGAAATCATTGCGATCGCGTGACTGTCGCGAGAGGGCATTGCTGAAAATATAGGTTATCAGAAAAAATGATAGGAAACATTTTATACACATAGAAGATATTTTTTTATCAATAAATTGATACATGTTAACATTCAGCCGTCCTTTTGTGTTATTTATTTTTAGGGATGGGGTCGCCGGGGCTGGGGTTCATGTATTAATACCTCATTTTGATAACTAGTTGTAAAAGGCAATGAAATAATAGCACGATACAGCCTCCAAAAAACGCAAAGGTCTCCTTATTTAAAAGAAGCAAGTCGGACTTTGAAATTAAGGGTCTTAACATATATTCTTTTCTTTTATTTATCTTTACATTTTGGTATTCATTTATCGAGATTTTTTTTAACCGTTTTTTGGTCCTTAAATGTTAAAGGGGAGTTTTTATCAATTATCTATTCTACAAACCCTTTAAAAATAAGCAAACAGTAAAACTGCATTGGACATATGGACAAAAAATAATGATTTAGTTTGATAATTAAATACACAGTCATTTATTAATTTCATTTTTGCGACTTATTGCGCCATAATATTCATACGTACGCTGGCGTTAAGAGTAGATAATTATGATTTTAGAACCCAACCGAGCATTTCCATTTAAAAATTCAGATATTTATAGAAAATTCACTGGTCTAGAAAATTAAGCATAAAATGTTAGGTCAACTTTGTTAAATGAAACGATTAAATATAAATTAAGGTTTTTTGAACTGTGTCGCCTTGGTACAATTATAGATAAAAGATGTCAAAAGTTGGGTATAATTTGTCAATTAAAAAATAAATAGACGTAGCGATATTTTGAATTCGTCGTGTGCGCATTTCATAAAACCTGCAAGAGCCGAAACAAAAATTTGACGGGTCATTTACCGCATCGCTCACGTAATAATACGCGCATTATAAGCCAATCTTCGAGAAAAAAGACGTTTTAATGATGCAATTATCTGCCGTTGTTTCATTTGACAAAGATTAATACTATTATTAAAAAAGATATTTAATTCTATCTTTCTTATTTTGTCGTTATTAAGAAAAAGTAAAAGTGCATCAAGTTTTTTTACCAGATTACGGTTAACGATATTGCAGACCATTGAAGTCAAGATTAATATTGAATCTTCATCAAGAATTTCAAAACCTATAAAAATGTTCTTTTTGATAAAATTTCTGAAGTCATTGTAAACGAAAATGCACAACGGTGTTTTTAATAGAAAATAATGAGATGTGGAATAAGTGTACGCGACACAACTCACAATTAAACGGCAAATTAGAAAAAAACACAATTGACAACCGCCAGTAGCCTTCAACGAGGCCATTTGGCGCTGCTCGCGGTTCTGCAATTGGCCCATGGTCTAAATAAAATTTATATAATTCAAATCCAGCCCTGGAAAAGTCACAGATAGACCCCCTTTAAGTTTGCCAAGGCCATTTTGAAGGACGTACAACTAAATCTTTACCAGATGTTTACCCTCTAAGGGCCAAGTGAATACATATGGGAGTTTGCTTGATATGCGATTAAACACCAAAAATCGCAGCAATCGGCAACAACAAAGATTGAGTGATGGAATTGGTGTTTGGTGCTCTAGCAACTCTTCGTTGGTCAGGCTTACGAACATTAAAAGGATGCTGAATGATATGGTGGTAGCATGAGTAATAAAAGATCAGTTAATTGTGAATGCCACTGGAAAAAGAAAAGGTTGGTACAGTCAGAAAATGTAGATTATTCAGTGCACTCATGGCGGTATCGGTCTACAAAGGAAACGTCACCACTTAAACGGTGGATAGAGCTAGAACGAAGTATATATCACTACACAGGAACTGGCGTCTATCTTTCAATGCTATGTTTGAGTATGATTTATGCAATTTTTCGAAAAGAGCAAGTACCTTAATGCTTAATGTATTTTTTTTTGTATGATTGTAATAATGGTATTTTTCTTTGTTGGGGTCTAGTTAATTCCGCTTCAATCGTTTTTGGTACAGATGTTCTTATTTACGAAAATAGTAAAACTACAGTACTTTGTTTTGCCTTTTGCTATTTTCATCAAAATATTCCAAATTGGCTGTGAAGGTCTGCATGTATAATGAATGACTGAACACATTAACATTCATCGCATGTTAAACAACTCTATTTCAGGCTTAGATAAGATTAGAAACCGTATGATTCCCTGCAGGAGGCTACAGTTCCTGTCATTACTCATTCTTTAAGATCGCACAGGAATCTGCCATCGGTTCATGCTGCTTTGCCCACGAAGCGACTAGGATGTGTGCCCCAGGTGGTTGAATGGAGCAGCCCTGTCATAATGAATGCCGGACTCATCAGGCTTTAATTTGAAAAACCTTAAAGCAAAGGTGTTGAGAAAAATTTCATGTCCCTCGCACGTCAAAGAACCCTGCTGCAAGTCTCGGTAAGAGATTCGTATGATCCCCATGCAGAAGGCTAAATTGCCCGTCATTACCCATCACTGCATTTTATCCAACTCCCCTCCCCGATTAGCCATGTGTCCTCATTTACTCCACTTCATCACCATTTCATGTTCATTGCATTACCCCTTTCACGTTCATATCCCGGAATAGCCGAAATCGCACTGCTAGGGGGAAAAGTAAAAACCGACCTGTTTGTGTCCCTATTCCACTTCTTTCTTCATCATCATCATTTCGTGTTCATTTTATCACCCCATTCTGATCATTTCTCACTTCATTATCATCATTTTATGTTCATTTTATCATCCCACGCTTCATGCAGGTAAAATACCGCCAAGTAGTGCACCACATTTCTTTGTTTCCCATCCCTCATCATAATTCATTTATTATCATCATCATTTCATGTTCATTTTATCAACATTCCGTCTGCTCCAGCATATGGAGTTTACGTATTACAAATGATTCGTTTTTCCAGAGCATGTGGGGATTATAACGACTTCCTAGATAGAGCTACACGGTTGACAAGCAAATGGTTAACACAGAGGTACGTCACTTGCTTCCAGATTGTTGTAATCACTTAAGAAATTTTACGGAAGACATCATGTGCTCGTATACAAATACGGGATTTATATCTCTCAGATGAGCACAGATGTTGGTTTGACATAGAGTTTGGTAATGTCATCCTTCCCGTATTTGACCAGCATTAAATCCATATTTGGCAACGTGACGCGTGTGCTATAGCAAGCAGGAACTGCTTACTCTTCCGGACCACCTGATTTAAGTCTCGTTTCGACTTGAGTTCACGTTGCTGAATGCCATATCTTTTAACTCAATTTTGAACTTTTCTACTAGTGACTGACAACGAAGAAAGGATTTTTTAGGGATCGTATGAGACGTATTTTCTTATAGCCCTGCTCCAAAAGTCGGTAACGAAGAATCGGTGTCTAATAAAAAAATCTGTGAAATGTGTGAGAGCTCTGGCATATCGAATAAGTTGTGAAATATGAACACCGTATGCAGAAGTAGGTATATTGCTCTGTAGATTAGGAAAGTTAATAATTTGAAAATTAAAATCGTCTCTTTTATCTTAAATTTTTGTACTGAGATGACCACCCGGGTCAAATTCGAGGTGCAAATCCAAGAAAGACGTGAAGCAATTTGATTCGGTGGTCTCTTTAATCTCCAATTTTGGAGAATATATCGAAGGAATCTATCTACCAAATGAAGTGTTATTGATCAATATATCTGAATGTAAGATTAAATGACCTTGCCTCTCGTTCATCTTCTTGTTCTTTACGAGTCCCGTATCGTAAGAGTATAAAAACAAATCGGCGAGGAGAGGAGCACAGTTTGTGGCCATTGGAATGCCGATTTATTGTTGAAAAATCTCTCATCCGAAGGTGACAAATATGTTGTCAATGAGGAAATCAAGCATACTGCAAACGTTTATCTTTGAAAGATGCATTGGAAAAGAATGTAGAGTTATAACCCAAACAAAATTCCTAGAATTTGAAAAGGCTTTTTCGAGAAGTTTTTTCAGGCGACATTTAAGTTTTTCGTGTGGCAAGGTAGTGTATAAAATTGAAAAATCGAACGTTTCCAAAGAGTGAACCTCGGAAAATGATCTAGATTTAAATTAATCTAACAAATCTTTTGAGTTCTTCAAAATCCACATATGATTGATTCCACTACGATTATAAATAGTGTCACAGTATGCTTGCTGACCTTCTTTGAAAGCAGACAAGCTTTTAGTTAATTGGACGGACAGCGTTGTAGTTGAACATGATGAAGATCCAGCTATATACCTTTCTTTGTACGGATTTTTGTGAAGTTTAGGTATCCAGTACAAATATGGTAACTCTTTATGTTCTTCTTTCATTTGAATATTGAAAGAGGACATAAAAGAGCTATGGTAGGCTATGATTTCATCTTTGCTAAATGAAGTCCGTTTGTATGTAGCACTAGCGGAAGTATTACCATCAATGCCTAGTTCTACTATTAGACAATTGTAATAATGTGCTTTACATACAAAATCTTGGATGGATGTAAAATAAAATTAAAAGACTGCAACTGGAAAGTAAAAGGCAATTGGAGAAAAACATTACAACAAAGTTCAAGACAGTCTTGTCTATTTCAAGGCCCATCAGAGCCGCTCTACCCAAAACTTTAAAATGCAAAGCACTACAAGAATATGAAAAGCATGAAACAATATGCCCCAGAAAATGCCGAACTAGAAACTAAATTATGTCTGACATAGGAAGAATCTTGAGACTTCAAATGGCTTCCTTTATTCCTTGTTGCTTTTTTTCAAATACCTGGCTTTTTCAAAACACAGTGCACAATATTGACGTCGGTAAAGAAATGTTTATGTACAGAGATCCATCTTAACACCAATGTCCAGATTTTCTTGACAGTTTTTAAAGAAGCCTCATGAAGAACAGTTTAGAATAGCTAACATACACTTAATAACGAGAAAAAAACTTCCAAATATAGAGATAACACAACTACATCAAATAAAGAGAAACAAAAATAAGCACAACTGCACTATTCAATATAAATATACAAAATGTAATTGACATTCGGGTTGAAGGCTCCTCTTACGTATTCCTTCCATTGTGATCATAGAATTTAGTGGTGTCATAAACACTGTACACGACACGAATTTTCAAGTAAATCGATCTTCAAACGGACTGACAATTTAGATTTAAAAACGGGGATTTGTTTTTTAAATGCGTCATGACAATTTTTTTCAATATAAGTATAATCATTTAAATTACAGAAATCCTCCTTCAGAATTTTTTTTCTTAGCCTTTGATATCAGAAAAAAAAATTCATCACAAAGAGGCAAAGAGGCACCAATGGGGCATTCGAATGCAAAAGTCCAAAAGGGCAACGACATATCCGCCACGTACAAGAACAGTAGGAAGAAACACAAAACACAATAACAACCGAACGAAAAGTCGTAATGTGAGTGAACTCAGGTGCTCAGGAAAAGCTACGTATAGCACACCCGTCAATTTCTAATTCAGTGTGTCAAATCCGGTTAAGGAAGACAAAACTAATTTTTACGACAAACCAACATCAGCACTTATTTGAGAGATAGAAATCCCACATTTGTCTACGAGTGCACGGCGTCTACCGTAACGTTTCTTGAGTGAAGACAGCTACCATGTAGCAACATAACCATGTGTTAGCAACTTCTGTGTCAAACGTGACGCTCTGCCAAGGAAATCGTAGTAATGCCGGCAAGCTCTGTAGTAACGAATCAACTGTGATACGAAAACTCCATTTGCCGGAACGGACGGAATGTTGCTACACAAGAATGAAAAGATGACGATTGGAAAGTTCAAGTCATCACATTTGTCGTTGAGCTTTGTTGAAAGTCTTATTTAAGATTCGTGTAGATCTTAATATGAAACAGACTTCCTAGAATCCGTTGTGTCCTTCATCTCAAGTTCCTGTGGATATATAACATGGAAAAAGTAACAAAATCAGGTTCAGAACTTTGTCTTGGAAAAAACCAAGGCCTACCATTTCAGGTTAAATGGTCGGTCCTTTAGTGAAGCAAACAGCCAAAACCTATTTTAACAAATCATGAACAATATCCTCTGCTGTTGATTAACATCTCATTAGAAAATACTCTACCCTTTGCTTAAACCATGGACATCGGTTATGATGAGCAATAGGATAAGTCGATGCGTTCAACGTCGGCTTATCAGAAAATACTATATGACTAGGCGATGCGTTCAACGTCGGCTTATCAGAAAATACGATATGACTAGGCGATGCGTTCAACGTCGGATTTTAAGAAAACACTAGAATTTTCTAGGCTTGTCTACTTTAAAATACAAAAACCCTAACAACGAACAGTAATGGTAAAAGTGTATTGAGAGAACCAAGCTCAGTGCACTAACCATCCTTTTTTGCAAAGTTCGAAATAGATGAGTTCTTTTCGCTCACTACTGATGAAAGAAAAACCGGATCTTTTTCCACTTCCAGTCGAAATTTCTATTGCTTCTCTATACAATTCCAACCCATTATTTGCTTTAATTTCGTTTTTTCTTTTTTTTTCTTTACAGTTCCAGTGGTAAGTGTTTCCAATTCCAACCCCATGTTTCTCACCTTCATTTCATCATCCCTTTCATGTTCGTTGTCCTGATATAAATACAAAGTACCCAAAGCTAGATGTCAATATATTGTTAATTTCGTTATGCTGTGTATGCACATGTCAAAGGATATGCTGTTATCAACAGCATTTGAAATATAAACAAATGGTAGAAGATAATGAGATGTGAAATAAGTGTACGTGACACAACCTACAATATAAACGATAATTTAAAAAATCAACAATAAAATACAACCAGCAGCCTTCAATGTGACCAGTGGTCGCTGCTCGCTGGTTTTGAATAGGCCCTGGATTGAAAATAAACAACATATGATTCAGGCTCTATCTACCCACTGCAATTAATTCTCACAAGGAAGCTAAACTCATCGCCGAAGAAATACCTATATAGGGCATAAAATTATCTCATGATCACTAACCAAGTTATTTTTCTTGTCTCTATAAATTCTGGTTGTAATTTGTATTGTTTTCATGGGCCATACAGCTAACTTTATATCAATCAGTTTGCCGAAGGGTATTTGAAACGGTCGAATACTTGCGATTGGACCAATGGTCGACAATTTGTCAGTCGATTACTGTTTTTCTCCTAAAAAGAATGTCTTCAGTCACGTGTCTTAACATTAAATATGAATACGAAACACGTGGCTTCGCAGTTTAATAGTGGTCATAATTGGTTGTAGAAAGAAAAGTATCAAAATCATATTTGTCAAATTAAAGTAATCACAAAACTACCGAACTTGGAAATCAATATTAAATGTCATAGAGAACAGACGAAACGAGGACCGGAGAAATCGAAGATTGCAATGATCCTGACTTGATACAGGCATCTAAAAAAGGTGGGTAAAACCAGGTTTTATGGGCGCGCCAAACATTCCTCTTCCACTGCTATCTTATTGGTTCGGTAGTAACACAAAACACAACATTATTGTGAGACAAAATAGAGATATTGAGGTGATCATCTCAGTTCAAAAACAGTCAAACAATAATGAAAGCAATCATTAACTACTAGTATTCAAATTTGTCGAAAATTATTTTGAGTTTTCCATCGAAGAAGGAATTTTTCTTTGCGTTTCCAAATTATTTTTCCTCTCCTAATGTTTTAGCTTTAATATATTGAGATGCTTTTTACCAAATATTGTGTTGACAATTATGTGGTTAATTAGTATTTAATATATAATTGGTTATATTGAAGTTATAATTAAATTTGTAAATTTTGTTCGCTTTTGTTAGATTTTATGATATTTTGGTTAAGGTACAATATTGAATTGATCTATCAAATATATACATGATATATGGGAAAATAGTTCTTATTATTTTCAATGCTCTTTTCAAGAAAACCTGCAAATTCACTTGAAAACATATCTGTTTAATATTGGAATATAACTTTTAATTAAAATTTAATATCTTTGATTTAAATACAACATTTCATATCTTTTATTTATTAAAAACAACATTAATATCTATAAATCTAGGTTCTTTTGTTTAAATCATATGCATTTATACGAGTCTTGGACAAATTGCAAAACAGCTAGTCACATTGAAGATTGCTGGAAGTTTTCCATTGCGGATTTTTTTTTCATTGTCGTTTATATTGTAGGTTGTGTCGCGTATTTTATCATTTCTATAGAAGGGAATTAAGTGTCAATAAATCAAAATTGCTAAATACGCATGTCTATACATTTAGATAGTAGATACATGTAGTAGCAATGAAGCCCTAATATGTGAACATGCATACGCCATGTTCGATATTTTTTACTGACATTTCTAATTCATCTTTTTTTATAAAGAATATTGTTTTATCTTTAAAGATGGAAATAAAAATTATCCGTCTTATTTTATTACATTTGAACGTTTTCCAGTTCTGAAATTACCCGGAAATGACGTCAAACTATCGTCTGTTCCTTTTGTTTTAAAGCTTTCTTTTCACATGTCTCAATAATCAGTTTTTGTCATTTTCTCCTCAATAAGAATATGAAAGCAATGTGTTTTAATTATTGTTACTATAAAAATGACAATAGGTTCAAATTTCTTCTACTTTTTTCTTTGTCGTGATTTTACAAACACGTGACTCGAATGTAAAATGTGGCTACTGAAATTGCCATAAAATGTTCTAAAAAGGTAATGGCTCTAGTCAAACTATCTCATGACATGTTGGGTATTTTACTCATTAATAATATATTAATTTATTAGTTGGAAAGGAATAAAGAAAACAAACATGATAACGTTAAAGTTGATTTTGATTTTACCTAAAGTCAATTTTTTGCAATAAAAACTATTTTGGAGTAAACTTATCGAAAACTCATCGGCATACATTTAAGCTTTATTTGCCAACTTATTAAAGCCCTGTGACAAACTTATACTCATTGAGTAACTTTCTTGTTGTCCATGATCCTGCATTTTAAACGCCATCTGTTATCCTCAACCATAAAACCACTTCATGGATTTTCAAGAAATTTTCATAAAATGTTATAGCTTAATGTAGATATGCAGCTTTTATTTGAGAATGTTTTTCTGATTTTGTTTTTCTCACGGGTTATTTGTTGTGAGATGCAGCTCCCAGTTTTGTACTTTTTTGCAAATTTTATTATAAATCAGACCTTTCTATCCTTTTAAAGCAAAAGTATTACGATAATTTAAATGGATGGACGACAATTCAGTTGTTCTGGGTAGATTTTGTTTCCCTTGCTTTTATTAAATGTATCAATTGTGTTTGTCAGTTTTATTAATTGTTTTTGCAATATTTACGATGACCAAAACATAAATCTACTGCAAGTCTGATACAGCCCCAATAGTTTGGCAAAAGATCTCTCTGTGATCATAACCATGACAAAATTGACCCAGAATGAAAAAAGTTTAAAGACCTAAGAAATCTCAAAATCTGGTTCCAATTTTCCAAGGGTTTCGAACTACTAACTCATATTGATATGGTTAAAAGCTTAAAGCGTTAATCTAAATCAAGTTTCAACAGGTATATGGTTTTTGTTATTTGTACATTTTGTAAAGCATGCAAGTTTTCTTGACAATAATTTGTGCCAGGAAGACTATTCTTGATTAAAGTTGACCTCTAAAATACAAAAAATGCTATAGTTTTCTTAAATTTTCATATTCAACTGTTACAGAACGATACAAATTGTTACATCAGGTCGGAGATAATAATGATATTATTTGATATACATGTATAATGATTGTGTTTTCTTTCATTTGCCGGTCAGCTTTTTGTTTGATTGTCGCTGATGAGGCTTTATTTACAAATTAATACCCTGGCTTTTTAGGTTTTTATCTTATTATTGTGTATAAATAATTCAGTGATCGTTATTTTGGTAATCACCAAAAAATATGCTGCCTGATAATTAGACAGAACAGTACTTAAAACACTAAGTTTCTGCCTACCCCAGACATAGGTTGATCTTTAGTCATAATTTGGGTTTCTTGTTCAAGAAATTGGAGACGAATATCATTATTTACTTACATGCACATCGCTACGGGAAGAACGTAAATTATACATTAAGCCTAAGTTATACAAAAGGCCAAACACTATGAAGTTTAGGGAATTGATGAACAGCCAACACCCACCCGATCTCTACAATTTGTGCAAATTTATTCGCATCATAAATCAAAGGTTAGATCCTCCAGGGTAACCTAGCACTTTAAACACTTATTATTAATTATTGGATAATTATATATATTATTATTATTATTATTATCTTTTGCCATCGATCTACATTTACATGTCCACTATATTTGAACTTTGTACCTTCCACATTTTGAAACAAATGTTGATTGTAAATTTTACACTGTATTTCTGTAATATTTTGTATTTCTGTATTATTACTTTTTTGTCTCTGTACCATAACTGGTTTTGGAGAATAAAGATATATATGTTTGTTGCGAAGAAACACAGCACAGTTTTGAGACACAATAAAGAAAACGGGGTTATCAGGCTAAATAATATGTACAACATAGACCAAATTGGTACAATCAATTGATAAGTAACAAATTAAGGCACTGGGAATACAATACGCATAAGGTTTATTTACAGTATTTAATCTAAAAAACATATATAATATACTGTGTAACACAAACATGCATTCAGTATTTTTATTTCAATATTCGATGCTCTTCATAATCTGAATATAGTGGTTGGCTTTTTCAATACATGTAATTTGGGTTTAGCGCCTCTAATGAGCCTTCAATAGACGAATCACGATCCAATTTGTTGTCTGGAACTTTGTACGGTAATTTGTATTTACTACTATAAGGAATTTAAGCTTTATTCTTAAATTTTCGATATCAACTCTGAAAATATAAATTCAATTTAATATGTTTTAGGTTTTTACCATACTGTTTCAAACTGTAAGAAATTTAAGTTAAATTCTCAAATATTCATCAGATTCAATGGCAACTCTAAAATATAAATTGGAAATGAATTTAATATCGGCTTTGTTTGAACTTAGTCTGTTTATAATCTTCTTAATATCGATTCTACCCGTAAGAGGGGTTATTTGTTAAGAATTAATTATTGTATTGTAAATCGGTCTTTCTGATTTCTCTCGAAATAGGAAACTATTTTTAAGATATCCACCTGAAGTAATGGTGCATGCATACTTTTTTCTTAAGTGTTAAATGTATTGGACAAAAATTGACATATTGCAGCAGATATAGCAGCATCTCAGAGAATCTGCAAACTTTGCAATCTAAATGAAATAGAAGATGAGCAACATTTTCTATTAACATGTCCTAAATTAGACACTATCAGACAGAATATATTAAATCAGATAGAAAACCGGTTTCAAAACATTAAATCTCTTGATACGGTTGCAAAATTCTTATGGCTTCTTTCTGCAGAAGACGAATTTGTACTTGATCAACTTTATTTGCCAATAAGCAAAATGAATACTTTAAGACAAGAAATTCTCTGTGGCGGTACAGATAGTAATTCTTGATACTTTATTATATTTGAAGAATGTTCAATAGCAAACACTTAAAATATATATATATATATTATAATAAATAATAACAATAATAATTTTTTTGAAGTCCTGTATCATGTGCTTGTTAGATAAATAAACATAATTTTGTCTGTTTGAGTTCACATTTTCATGTATTTGTCAACTTATTTTATTAATCATTTCAATCAATGTAATTAATGTATGAAATTAATGTTAATTATTCTGCCTTAACGGGCGTCTTTGATTGACAATAAAATATTTTGTTTGTTTGTTTTGTTTGTTTATTGTTAATTGTGTTTTAACCAATGAGTTGCAGAGCAATACACACATAGCAGTTACATTTGAAAGAAGCAAAGAGGCACAAATGGGGCATTCGACGAAACCGGCGAAAACGAACAAAAACAGCACGAAGAAACACAAAACACAAAATCAACCGAAGAGAAATCAACAACGCGAACTCAAGTGTCGTAACAAGAGTAACTCTGCTGCTTCGGAGAGATATTGGTGTCTGTTTTATATTCAGTATAGAGTTCTGATGGATAAGAATAATGTTTTTTTGTACTTTGTAGTCGGAAGTCTCTTCTCTGTGCTCCCTTTGTCTTTCAATTATGTTTCTAGGTTTATCACTGATCTCTTCAAAGTTTAATAGAACACCTCAAATGTAAGGCTTTTCTCAACTCTAGTCTCTCTACGAATTTCTAATTTGGGGAAGTTCTCAATTTTGAGAAAATATTCAGTTAAATATTTTATGATTACAAATACCAAAACAAGATTATAAACGGTTAATTTGGATATGCTATATATCGATATTTCATGGAGTAACCTCTCATCAGTAGCATTTAAATCTAAACATTGGAAGGTCCAATTGCCAAACGGTTTAAAACGAAAAGTATTCAAAACAAAACGTTCGAACAAGGAAGCCAGATATCGACCATGTGCATTACAAGGAAAGAAATCTGGTGTTTTAAACAATTTTGAATTAAAAAATTGGAAATTTCAGCGACAAAAATATTTAAAATTTTATGGTAAATCGTGTCAGACAAGTCTGATGACCAGGCTTGTAATTACCCTCGGGGACCTCTGGTCCACCAGCAGCGGTTATCGCCCAGTGGTTTCAAAAATACAAATACCAATTTGGTGAACCTCAAACAAAGCCATTATTTACCAATTTAGACCAAACGTATCAGTTAATAAATACTCACCTTGCTAGTTATCAATATTGTGTTTGATGAGTTGATTTATGCAATATAAAATCATTGCTTGATAAATATGTACAGAAAAGTACTTAAACCTCCTTATTTTACTACTGGACTCTTAAAGTGAAATGGAAGAGGGAGATTTGCCGCCATAAAACCTGGGACGGTGTTATCGAAATTATCCCAAAATTCTTAAGACCGAGTGTGAACCAACTTTAGACTAAATATTGCTTTCTTTAAGCTACAAGTAAAAGAAGCAGAGGTACCAATGGGAAATCCAAATGTCAAAAGTCAGAAAGAGCAGAGACAAAACCAGTAAACACCAACAAGAACGGGACAAAAACAGACAACATGTGAAGCATGGAAACACAAAATAACTGAATATCAATCAACAACGCGAACTCCAGTCGAAACAAGAATAAACTCAGGTGCTCCGGAAGAGTAAGCAGTTCCTGCTTACTATAGCACACCCGTTGCGTTGCCAATAGTCCATTCAGCGTGTCAAATCCGGTAAAGGAAGACAAACCAAAACCCTATGACAAACCAACATCTGCACCTATTAAGCTTTATTTTCAAATATTTATCGAATTTAATGGCAACTCTAAAATATTAATTATATGATATGGTTTTTGTTTGAGTTTAGTCTGTTTAGAATCAAACCTCATCTTCTTATTATCGATTCTACCCGTTAAAGGGTTTACTTGTTTAAAATTAGTTATTGTAAATCGGTCTTTCAGATTCCTCTCGACATAGGAAACTATAATGTTAAGAATTTACTTATCTAATGGTGAATGCATATTTTTTCTCAAGTGTTAAATGTATAGGACAAAAATCAACTTATTGTAAATTTTATTCCACCCATTTTGTTGGAGAACAGTGCAAAAAGTTGTCTTAAGATATACCAGTGTATATTTTATGTTAGGATGGAGTTCTATGATAATAATTATGTTTTTGGTACTTTTTAGTAACTCCTCTGTGTTCCCTTTGTCTTTCTACTATTGCTATCATTTTCACTAATCTGTACCCGTTTTCATGGGACACCTCAAATTTGAAGATTTACTCAACTCAAAATCTCTCTAAAATTAAAAATACATGTATATTGATTTGAGAATGTTCTCAAATTTTAGGAAATACCCACTTTAAGATGTTTTATGAAACTCAGACCAAACCCTTATTTACAAATTAAGACCAAACGCATTTATAAATACTTACCTTGCTAGTTGGTGATTTGTGTTTTTAATAATTCTGTGAATCCAAGTATATGTATGTTATACAAAAAATTGCTTGATAAATGTCTTAATCAGTACTTTAAACCTGTTTATTCAACATTAATATAAGCTCAAATCTATAATAGCCACCAAAATCATAAATTAACTGTAGAAATATAAATAAACAATAAGTTTAAACATTTTTCAACCCAGACGTTTAAAAGTAAAAGAATTTATGCAAGTTTACATGTAATTCTTTATTCTTCATCAAACTTTGTTAACAACTCTAGAAATACGAATCCAAAATGTACTTTAATAATATCGCTTTCTTAAAGCTACAAGTAATTTAAGCTTTATTCTGAAATTTTAACCAAATCAATGGCAACTCTAAAATATAAATTGGAAATTCATTTAATATGGTTTTTGTTTGAACATAGACTGTTTAGAATCAATCCACATCTTCTTGTTATCGATTCTACCCGTTAGAGGGGTTATTTGTTTAGAATTAATTATTGTAAATAGGTCTTTCCGATTCCTCTCGACATAGGAAACGAAATATGTAAACAATTAGCTATAAATGACAACCCATGAAATCAATATTTTGTGGGAATATTTTTCAATCTGAACAAATGTGATAGTTTTGTTATGTTCTAGTGAAGAAAAAAATTAAATCAATTTTTCTGTAGTTTTTTTAATGTGCGAATTCGAATTCAAAGATTTTTTAGTAATGTTAAAATACGATTTTTCATGTCCGTTTAAACTTTGAATGAGATTCTATATTATTTCTTGTTCATGAAAATTAAGGAAAAAACATAAAAAAAACTCAAAAGGTTATTAAGTTTGCATTCCAGTTTCTAGACCTTTAAGAATCGGGCAACCTGATAATGGGAAATTAAGTTGAGATATATTCAATAATTTTGTACTGTTTTTAAGATATTTTTTCCCTGAAAGGAAGTTAAAATTAAAAAACAAAGTATCATTGAAAATATTTACTGCAGTAAAGATATATATTATTCATATCGTAAAACTAGAAAATCTTAGAGTATTTGCAATTTCAATATGTTGTATTCTAAGATGAGATTTTTCAAACATGGAACAAGTATTTGTCTTATGATTTGTGTTATTTAACTTAAATCTTATGAAAACATATTTTTTCTCTCAGAAAGTATATTTATATCTAAAACACTTGTTTTCAAAATGAAGTGGAATGAAATTCGCTGAAAAAAAATAATAATCTTACATATTGGCTTAAAACGTTTTTTCTTCTTCATATCATTCCGATTCAAACATTAAATAAAGCTAACAACAAAACTATCAAACTATTCTAAGACAAGGTTAAAACACAACAGAAAAGTTGAAATAAAGTGACAACAAAGTTCCAGACAATAAAATTTTGCTACGTCTGACGCGCGTTTCGTCTATTTAAGACTCATCAGAGGCGCTCTACCAAAAATTTTGAAAATACTAAAACTATATGATTATGAAGAGCATAGAACAATAAAACCAAAAATACCGAACTGGGAACCAAATTATTACTAAGATGATCAACCTATGTCTGGGGTAGGAAGAACCTTAGGTTTTAGACAATTTTGAAATTTAAACGGATAATTTAAAGCTTTGATGTGTTTCATTCCGTTTTAAGGGTCCAGTAGTACCATATATCATTGGAGCAACAGCAATAGTGAGGTTTCATCTAAGTATAACTTATTTATATGTTGAATTTGCATTTTTCATCAGCAGTATAATTGTGATATTAACCCTCGGAAAATCTGGCCGTAGTGTTTTCTATGGTTATGCAATCAATTTTGAAACAACCGTTGCTTGGTTCTAAGATAAGTTCACAACAACCACCAGACGAATATTATGTTGTTGTTGGTTTTCCTTCGGTTATTCTTAGATGAATAAAAGTATTTTTGTAATCAAAGCTTCCTTCACAAAAACAAAAAAAACATCTGTGACGATGCAGAATTTTGCAAGTTTGGGTTTGGTAAGGAATAACTTTAACAATGATAGTTGTACTTTTTAGTCTTGAAGATTGCTGGCGAATATATTTGCAAGTTTGCATCTGAATATATTTTTTAATATATATTGCTTATTATTGATAGATATTTTTTTTCATTTTTATTGCATAGCAATATAATTCTCTATAGGACACTATTGGAAGTCGGCGTGTAATATATTTTCATAGTGCAATAAAAGGTTTATTCTATGAATATTTGGAAATATTGTAACGATTGCATTATTCATGTTACTCTCAAATATGTTTTTCGTCTACCCTAAACTTATGCCAACGTAGAAAGATACGTCTATAACGGAAGGATCAATTGAATCTTAAAATTTTTTGTTACATTACCATTATAATAAGGAAATATAACAACACAATATGTGTTTATTTACTTTTTATTTGTTAAACACAGTCCATATATGCATACATAATAAAACAGTCGGGCGATAAGGCGTTGAAACTGGGAGAATCCTTCCACAGATGAATTTTAATACAATTATAAAAGAGGTTAGATACTTTTCACTCTTTTTTCATAAATCACATCTGGTGCCAAAGGTGTGTGGATTTTTTTCTGTTTTATCTTAAAAACACATAAAAATTTATGATTGATCGCAAATTAGATATTGTTTTGTGTCTTGTTTCTGAGAGATATAAATGTATATGCTAGAGACAATATGGAAACTAGGCACTAATCTGATACCTTATCATTAGTGTTAATGATGAAATTTGTCATTTAGCTAAATCCCTAGGATTTAGGTTTTATGCCTGATTTTTTCATGCATATTTTTCTTATTGCCTATTACCATTTTTTTGGTGTTTATTAAAAAACAACAGTCATAATTTATAATTACTCTACGAAACAAAGGAACATTGATGCATGATGGATAAGCGCATGTATTTAAGCCATTACAAGTGTTTGGCACTATTCTAAAATATAAATAGTTTTTAGTCAATGGCTTAAATGAAGCAAACTAAAAATATGTTCGTGACATTTAAAGGTACTGTTTTGTATGTTTGGCGAGGCCGTTTTACTTTCGAGTTGAAAGTAGTTCAGCTAATGCTCTTTTTTCAATTTTTATGGGTAAGAAATTTTACTTCTTTTGAACTTGATATGATTTATAAATCGAAATTTGTTTAGAAAACGGTGAAATGCTGTTTTGGTTCTACTCGATCAGCAGTATTTCCTTCAGTTTTTGTTTATAGTGTCATAATTTAAAATAATCACCAAAATGTTCGATTGCCAGAAATAATTTCCATAATTATAAACTAAGGACTCAGACTTCTTTTATAATTTCTACAATATGGACAAGCCATGTCACGTTCTCCGATTTCCATCAGAAAAGGTTGATATGAATTATGATAATAATGTTATGTGGCAACACGTGATACTGAAATGCCAATTAAATAACACCATTAATGAAGTCCAAATGATGTCATAATAATAAAAAGAAGTTTGCGCGCGTGTGGACATCGAACGCCCTTTTAGAAAAGCTGAATGCTGGGGATGTAACGTTCGAAAGATTAAATTATTACTAATTTGTCTTAACAGGAAGAGGGTTAAAAAGGTCAAGATTTTAAAAACAGGACTAAATAATTAAGTACAAAAGTTAAGATTATCCCATTTTGTACCAAATAACCTTTGATGAAAAGTTGAACTTTTTTTCGATTAGCAAAATAGCCAGAAGCTTTAGAAAAGTTTTCATACCATTTGGCAGCACAGAAAATGTTAGGTCTTAACCAATATATACTATACATGCATACAGATAAACAAATAGATTGGTCAAAGTTGCAATAATTTGATAAGTCAATAAACATAAATTTGTAAAGAAATAGTTTAGATATTTTTTTTAAAAACTGAAAGTGTAAATTTATTGTCAGATTTGCTGTAATCCTGTTTCTTTTATTATTACTTTTGTGTTAAGCTATAAATAATCCAGTTAAATTTCAGTATTTTCAAAATTCCAAGGTCCTTCTTACCTCAGATATAAATTGATCTTAGATATTAGTTGGTTTCCATTTAAGCATTTGTTATTTTATTGTTCTATGATCTTCTTAGAGTTTTTTGGGTTTTCAATATGTGGATAGATCACCTCGAGATCTAGATCTGATGAGTCTTGAATAGACGAAACACGCATCAGGCGTATCTTGAACTTTGTTGTAATTTTCATTTCTACCATATCAACATAGCGAACAGGACGCTGTAAATGACGCCAAGTAAATTTATGAAGTCATAATTTATAACTTGTTAAAAGAAATGCCGATGAAAATTTTGATTTTTATGCTCTTAAGGACAAAATATATTCATATCTTCGATTTAAACCAAAAGAATGATTGGTCACCGGGTTTGTTTTAGAAATATTTTGATTTTAAAATGACCGAAAATATAGTAGAATGTTATTTATAGAAAAATGGCAATATATTAGGGTAGAATGACCAATGAAGTTCTTTTATTTAATCAAAATTAATATAAATAATATCATTTTGAAATAAAGTCATAAATAGAAAACGGGGAGACGCCAGCTAATGTTTTGATCCAAAATTCAAGTCTGTGTAAATTTGTGGTCTTTTACCATCATCTATATACAATGACGAGTGAATTTGTAGTCTTTTACCTTTTTACCTTTTACCTATATAAAATGCTGGGCAAAAAGGATAAGATTTGCGTGAGTTGATGGATATATAAATCCAGCGACTCATATTAACTTAACTAAAGGGTGTTCGGTAAAATTCTTATTTTATGGTAAGTTGCTGGGTAAACTTTAAAGTCCTCTTAATTAGTAAATACCATAATATTATGATTTATGCTAATAGAAGACAAATAAAATATGTAAATATATCATCATCACAGCATTCAAAATACAGAAATATTATTATTTCTTTCCTTCAATCATTCGATAGAAGCTGTATTAAGACAACTTTTATGGATTAAAGACTTCACACCTTTTTTGTAGTAGCAGTTCATTAAAGATGCAGGTAGAAAAATAAATATCAGTTATCGGGACTCGTTGAGCCATTGTTGGCAGTAATTGTTAAAAAAGAGTCCCCATCCTATTGTCCTCTTTGTGTTTAATTCGGCGATAAAGGACTCTATACAAAAATGATGATAGCATACATCAAAGCAAAAATACATGAATTTAAAATTTATTACAGTTTGATCTGAAATTTATTACAATTTTTAACTATAAGGTATAATTGCTAATATCAAGTAACAAGATTCATTGAAAGATTAATCCGATTAATAATGAATGATAATTTTCTTCCTTTTCATATTAATGCACAATTAATACTTAACAGTATGCATAATCGGGTCTTCAATCATTTTTAAACGGAACCCATTTATCAATTTTGTTCAAAACGATTTTTTTTCAAAATTAGAAATTAATTTTATCAATTGATACTAATATTGAATAAAAATGGAAAACGTCATTTTTATAATGCTAGATCGGTATTCGGATAGCTAAAGACACTGGAAAGAATTTATTATATTCCGATATTAAATTACGATGTTAACGCATTTAATCTGAAATATGTATTAGATTCTTAATTTTTAAGGTGTAATTTTACTAAATTATTACCATTTTTCACATCATCAAATAAGATCTGAAAGACAGATATTTTGCATCTGAAGACACGCGACAAAATGAAACAAACGATTTCATTGGTTGTTTAAGTGATGTCTACACGTGCTCTTTTGTTGACATAAACAGATAAAAAGTAGCTTAACACTGCTTAATGTTTAAATAGCAAATTACTCAAATCTCTTAATAAGGCTAATTGGTAATATCCAGGAAACTTGACATTATATTAAATGCAAAACATGGATCATTTAGACTTTGAAAAAACGTTTTCGAATTTTAGATGTGAGTATCCATGCTCGCCCTATTCATCGTTTAGTGAAAGTTTATCACCAATTTCTTCTGGTTATTCGTCTTGTGCTGAAAATGACTATCCACGAAATTTAAAAAGGAAGAGGTCAAAATATGGAAACAATCAAAATTATCAGAGAGAAGCTGCAAATTTAAGAGAACGAAAAAGGATGCAGTCTATAAACGAAGCATTTGAAGGACTTAGGGAACATATTCCAACATTACCTTACGAGAAAAGGCTATCAAAAGTAGATACTTTAAAACTGGCGATCGGCTATATAGGTTTTTTAGCCGAACTAATAAAAGCGGATATAGAGAACGGTAGTAACGTCTCATCATCGTCAGAGGACGGGGCGAAAAAGGTCATCATACACTATCATACAGGTATGTATTATTTATTTGAAAGTCAATGGCATTCTTCATTTGTTTGGCATTTTCTATATTTTTTGGTAGAGCGCCTCTGATGAGGTTTGAATAGACGAAACGTGCGTCAGGCGTAGCAAAGTTTATTTTCTGGAACTTTGTCATCTTTTTTATTTCAATTCTTTTTGTAAAAAGAAACCACCTGTGTCTAGTTTCGATGTCCATACTATAAATGAAAGTGTTTCAATGTGTAAATGTATATTTTCATCGAAAGAAAATAAAACTTACTGTATCTATTTCAAAAAGTAATGCTCAAAGTTATATTATTTTTTAATGAGATTTTGAAAAATAAATGCTAATTACAAAAGTAGTTTACTCTGAGTTTTTAACTAGGATGAAAAACGTCGTTGTTTCTATTCAGCTATTTATATTTTTTTAAAACGCTTGGTCATCAACAATAAAGATAACATTGGTTACAAGAAGCAAAGAGGCACCAATGGGGTATTCGAGTGTCAAAAGTCCGAATATGCTACGGCAAAACTAGGAAACACGAACGAACATCACGATGAAACAAAAAAAAAACAAACAAAAAATAAACGAAAAGAAATCAACAACGCCAGAATGATACAAAACGCCAATGTTAAGAAAGTTCGCCCAATTTCATCGAATATAGAAAAAAAAGTTCATCATATGTAACCATTCTACAAAAGCAATATCATTTGTTTAAATATGCGTTAATCTTTCTTTCAAACAATGAAGACATTTGATTTAATTTGGCATCACTTAAAAACACACGTTCAACATATTTTTCGTTTATTTCGAATTTCTACCTTTAAAAAACAATTCTATCTAATACTGTTTCAATTTAATTTCTCTTCTGTATTTCAAAATTCATTTTAACTTGAAAACGATAACTTTGAAAATGGTGTTCCTTTCGAGACTTTCTGAGCCAAATTGTTTTAATTTTGTTTGTTGAATGTTAGAAAACAGAATGTAGAATTTTTATATCAATATACAATATCAAAGTATTGCTTGGATAACATAACAGAAATGAAACGATGTTTATCAATAAAAAATGTAAACTATTAAAATCATAATAATTCTTTATGCATTGTTTTTAATTTATGAACCAAAATTCTTACAGTTGAAAAACATTTTAAAGGTTTGAAAAATTGTACAGTGTTCTGTGACCTGTTCAAGCTTTATTTTATATTGAAGTAATGGTTTCTTTTATTGGTGATCGATTAGTAAAGTTTCTTTTAATTTTGTTATCTTCACTAGTCCTTTTAAGTCCTTTGTAGTTTAACAAATGATCTTAAATATCAAACATCAAATGTACCATTATGACAAATTATCGCTTCCTTCTATCAAACGAATGAGAATTTACCGAAATTGTTTGTTATTTATGAGCTCGAATCAAAATATTTATTTATTTACATTTTTGTTTCTGTTTGTTGTTCACCGTGTGTAAATATTTAAATGTGATGCGCTTCTTTTGACATATCAGCAGATGACCAATTAAATTTACCCATAATTCTTTTCTTTTTTGCACGTGCCAGGTTTGTTTGCAGACGATATTCGAGGACCGCCATTAGCTGGACATTCATTATCATGGAAAGATAACAGAAAGACACAGTTTGGACCAAATAAAACTTTATTTGCAAAAATATGGACACCAGAAAACCCATCTGATAATAAATCTAAAGAATCAGACGACAGGGAAAGTGTGCAATCAATCGATTCAACCAATGAAATGTTTGACTGAATTTATTGCGAAGCTTGTGTTGCTAAATGACAATCATTTTATTTGCTAGTCTTATATATGTTCATGTTGGACATTTGTTGTTGTTACTTATTTTATTTTTACGTTGATTTTTATGTTGATATTAAAATTTATTATTGTTTTAAAAACTTCTCATATATTTTCTGATAATTTCTATAACAACACGATTAAAACAAGCAATTACTCATTCCAAATAAGGTCGACAGTAGAACCGAGAACAACCCTAAACTAATAACACATTTGTAACAGAAGTCAGGTCTAAAAGGTATGAGAACTATATTGCTATCTAATTGTGGATGTTTACATTACTTTTTTATATCACAATAGTACTTTTTGCCATTATTTGATTGCTTTTGTCCTTTAAGATGCATTTTATTAAATGTTCACTTTTTGCTTTCAAATCAAACATTTGAAAAATACTCTCATTTTAAGCACAGAGTAGACTTGGCTATGCTTATCTGTTTCATACAAAATTACAAATTTTCCAGATGATCCACCTACTTAAACTGTATTCGGCAACCGTTTCGACTGGAAAAGACTCATCATATTACGCTGTAGACACAACAGAAAATACATTTTTTTTAAAAATAATATAAAACCACAAGTATTAAAGTGGTGATCGAAGACCAACCTTTGTCTTAAGAAGAACAATCTTTGGCACTTTTAACTGAAAATTGTGGCTCCCGCAGGGTTAAAAACGACCTGCGACCCGAGGGCTTTTTAAGGGCGACTTCCGACCTACACTTCATTAAATCGACCTATGCAAAAAAACGACCTGCGACCTCCGCCAAAATATGCCTTTTAAAAGCGACCTTGCGACCTCAGGCCCCTTTTAAAAGCGACCTCGCGACCTGGGCGGGGGGGGGGGTACCTGCGGGAGCCCCAAAATTGAATGGTCTTTATTTATCTCTAAATCAAGTTTTTATACCGAAGTGACTGAAACCTCAGCGAAACCTCTATAAAAAAGCTCATCCATAAGCTCATACAAACAAATATTACAAAAAGATTCGAACAGGTCCATATTGTTAAAAGCACTCTGGTCTATTTTCTTGTTGTTAACATGATCTATATCCTTTGTCTCTGATTGGAATTACCTTCCCAGACTTTTGGCTAAGACGCACTTTCTTTTCCTACTTCATTTTTAACTGGCGAACAAGGGTCAGTCCAGTTCTCGAAATATGCATATATCCAGCTTTACCCAAAAGACGTTTTATCAACACCCGACTAGAAACTTTGTGTAATGATAAAATTCAACATTCATTTATTTTTCGTTATTACTATGGATGGTTATTTTTCATTCTGTATGTACTATAGAAAACCTTTATAAACCCACAAACAGCGAGCAGCGACCACTGATAACATTGAAGGCTGCTTTTGTGGATTTATTTTAATTGTCGTTTATATTGTGGGCTGTTTCATGTACACTTATTCCACATCTCATTATCTCCTATAGTTCTTGTGGCTTTTATATGATCCAAGTATTGGTCGTTAAATGGAAAATATAACAATTTCATCCTTATGCACTTATGAACAATTTATTTCTTAGTGTGACATTTATTTCCAATGATGAAATATAAGATTGCAAAACATTTTAACAATTTAGACAACACCCCGCCCTTTTCTTTTGTATTCAACTAGTGGCAATCGACCATACTGTTTTAATGCCGGACAATAATTCTCATAGTTACCAGTCTTCGACTCTCGTATCAGCCCGATGCATCATTAATAAAAGATATGAAACCTTTCTCTGTAGTCTGATATCATATTCGTTCGTCTGTGGCGCCTGGTCTTATTTGATTTAGTCCTACAACAGAACTATTCAAAACCACATTGAACAGGTGTACAAGTTTAATTTTGATGTTAACAGTAACAAAATACATCTGAATGATATATAAACTTTGACAATTGATATTACGACTGCGTTACTCAAACTCGTGTTTGTAGTCAATTTAAGTTCGTATCATTTCACATTTTGTACGTTTATAGTAGAAAGAGACAAAAATATAATATTTTGAAGACCAAAAAATATGCGTGATTTGAATTTGTTGATCATTGAATAGCATACTTCATTCCGTTGTTATGTTCGGAAACTCCGTATTAACACCTATTCTTTTTACACCAGTAGTTCTTGTATTTTGTATTTCATATTGAAAGTTGAAGTATTTTAGGATACTTTAAAAAAGACTTCAACTTGGTATTCTCAGTATATTGCAAAACACAACCACACCAATATCCTATGCAGAATTTTTAGAAAGGAACCTGAAGAGGTTAACGTCTATATGCTTCAGCTATCAAAATAAAACTGGACAAATGTGGCGTTAAAGATAGCGGGTTGATTAATCTTAGATTTTACACAATAAATGACAATTTATTATTTATTACACAATAAAATAATCATAGTATAGTTAACCTATGAAGTTATTATTCAGTATAATAAGACTTCGTTCACCTCTAAAAGTCGATGGGAAAACTTTGAGAATTGTCATATGGTTCTTTGGATTTAAATATATTGAACTTAGACAATCTTGTGTATTGCCGAAAGTAAACAATCTTGTCCAAAAGGAAATCGATGACAAAAGAATCGTTTTGTTTAATTGGCATATTTTATAACAAAAATATCCCAAGCTTAGGGCATGTAAATCGTTAATTAGATAATATTCAAAACCTGATGCAGAAATTTGTCTAAAAAACAGAAAGGGTGGTTGATCTTTTTGGTACCAGCCGAAAGCAAAACAAAACTAATAGGCAGTTTGAAATAATTAAATTATTTTAGTAAAACCTCAAGGCATACTATACTTTTGGGTTTCATTATCTAGCCTTCATATTCCCTTCTATCTTGGCCTAGAGCATTTAGATCTGACGTCTCTCTTTGTACTAGAAAGATGAAGATCCAGTTAACATTTTCTGCTACCATTTTTGCATATTTGTACGATTTGTAAATGGAAAAACTATTATTTTGGGTGTTTTGAAAACCAAAAATTCAAATTTGCGAAGTGATATTACTACTTATAGTTGTAAACAAAATAGACGGTGGTTATAGATTTCGCATAGACTTTACAAAAGTATAATATGGGTCATGGTATGTTAAAAGCATGATAAGTCCAATAAATTTACAATTACTGAATGAAATGAAAGACTTAAAAATATTTTTTATAGACCAGCATCATTTTTTGTTTTAAACTATCAATTCGATAATTTATTAATGACCAAATATGGCTATTTTTTTCAATTCATTGTTTGCTAAACAAAATGTATTAAACGCGGATTTGAACGGGAAAGAAAGTGTTAAGACCATACCACTTCATCAATTTGTGTAAATTATAGTAAATACAAACTATCTAACTCGGATATTCAATCTCAAAAGCCCAAAACAAAACTAGGCAAAAGATAATTTTAGTCAGTTGAACATTCTTGTTTCCCATAGCTAATTTTTATAAAGCGTCTTCAAAATACCAATTCCATACATTTTGCCTAAAAAACATCAGTAGTTTATGAAGTTTCATGTATCGTGATGTAAATTATCAGTTCAGTATATATCGCCAAGACAGTTTATTATTAAGGAACTGGTCTGCATTTTTTTAAACCTAGTTTTTAATGTTTGTCGAAAGAAGCAGAGGTACCAATGGGGTATCTGAAAAGTCCGAAAGGGCAGAAACAAAACCAGTAAAAAACAACAAGAACGGGACAAAAACAGACAACATATAAAACATGGAAACACAAAATAACTGAATATTAATCAACAACGCGAACTCCAGTCGAAACAAGAGTGAACTCAGGTGCTCCAGAAGAATAAGCAGTTCCTGCTTGCTATAGTACACCCGTCACGTTGCCAATAGTCCATTCAGCGTGTCAAATCCGGTAAAGGAAGACAAAAAAACACCCTATGACAAACCAACATCTGCACTCATCTGAGAGATCGAAATCCCATATTTGTCTTTAAGTGCATGATGTCTTCCGTAAAATTTCTTGAGTGAAGACAGCAACCGAGGAGCAACATAACCCTGTGTGAGCAATTTTTGCGTCGGACGTTTCGCTCTGCTAAAGAAATCGATGTAAGTCCCGCACGCTCTGGAGTAACGAATTAATTGAGATACGTAAACTCCATATTCTGGAGCGGACGGAATGTTGCTACACAAGAAGGGGAAGTTGACGATTGGAAAGTTGAAGTCATCACGTTTGTCATAGAGCCTTGTTGAAAGTCTTCCTTGAGAGTCAATTTCGAGATGTAGATCTAAATATGAAGCAGACTTCCTAGAATCCGTTGTGTCCTTTATCTCAAGCTCCTGGGGATATATGAGATGGAGAAAGTCACCAAATCGAATATGGGTTGGGCACTCAATTTCATAATGTGTCCTAATGAAATTTTATGCTTTAGTCTTATATATTAAAAAAAAGCATTTGAAATCATTTTTATGTGCTTTTCTAAGGACAGTTTTAAATCATTACTGAAATGTGATGGTGCTTTATCGCTTATTAAACCCCCTTTAAGATTTTCTGTTGTATCTAAAAAAAACATTACTCTTTACATTTCCTAGATTGAATCCAAGCGTTCAAATAGTCATGATTTTACAAAAGCCTTTTGTGGCTCTGGTATAAAACACACAATTGCACTTTTAAACACCTCTTTGAAGAAAACACCTTTCATATTTCATACAAGGCTTTACCAATAACATCTAATTACAGAACGCAAAGACAAACACTATCAATTCCCGTTATTCAACACTTTTTGTCATTATCAAATACATATTAATGTATTACTTTGAACATTTTAACAAATATTTACATTTTCTAGACGTCACCTGCTGACCAGAACCTCAATATGGCCGTCTATTGTTTACATACGGGTATGTACCGTCAAACGCAACACTTATACGTCAATTACTTGTTAAACGAGACCTGCACGTGCAATGTGTTTACATTGTAAATATTTACAATTGTTTTTCAATGAAATTGTAGTTTTGGTTGAAGAGCACTTATTTGGTCATTGTCAATGTAAACCTATAATTGAATATCTCTTTATTGTTTTATGTCTGTCTGTTTGTGATATAACGGTAATTAAAATCGGTATATCGATAAAGATAAAATCGATAGGATTTTGGAAAAAAAAAAACGAGAAAAGGATTTGTTTATTACAACCACCAAAATAGAAATTGGGAAAGTATTTCAAATCCAAAAGTAAAATAAATATATATCAATTAAATTTTTATTTAATTACGTAAAACAAAATCACATATCATTTGTTAGATAGATTATTTCTAAATGCAATGATTTTCAAAAAAAAATAAAAATAAATTTAAAGATAAATGCATTTACATCGGATATGTGTACTGAAATGACTTGATTTTGAAAATCAATGCATTGAAAAATAATCTTAATAATTAAGTTTGATGTACATTGCTTGACATTCTTGTTTGTTATTGAGTAGACACCTCCCTGATATTATACATTTGTGTTCAAAACGGTCAATCTTATGGTGATTTTTTCTATGTGAATCTTAACTTCATGTTTATGCAGCTTCTATTTAATTACTTTATTTTACCCATTTTGATACTCCTAATCATGTATTTATACCTCAGTGTATTTATACTCTTTTCCAAATTGGATTCAATGCATTTTCAAATATTCATAGATATTTTTCCTGTTTTCTTTAAGCTTTTTTTTGCAGTGAGTACAATTGTTATCGTTAGCATAGCCGATTGAAGTTCTCCACCAGCTATTTGTTTCGTTGTTTACAATATGTTTCTTTTTTCATTTCCTAAAGTCTTTAAGTCAGAATTTGAATTTCATATGTTTTTCCATAGACCTTATAGACAGGTTATGGTTTACTGTATCTTTGTTTATTTTCGTATTAACATCGACACATTCTGTCTTTTGGCAACGGTTAACCTGTACTTGTATAGTATTCACGTTATTTGCATATCTGTTGTTGACAAAATAGCCATTCTCATACAAACTGTCAATTGTGGAAGGATATAAAAATCTGGAAGATAAGATACAATTTCATAAAAGCAAATATTAAGCAAATTTTATAGGTTTTTAATCTCTAAAATAATATCTTTTTACAAAAAGAAGATACTACCCACGTGCCAAATAGAAACAAAATATATTGTCACGTGACATCACCATTGACCGTATCGCTTAAGTACATGAAAACTTCGTTCAGTGATAAATTGCATATTTGAAACATTTTCCGTTGCTAGATTTTTTAAGTACCTAAATCAGATAAAAATGCATGTCCTGACAGCCGTGGCATTTTTATTTCCTTAATGATAGTGAAAGGATCAAATAAATGCATAGTTGATGCATGTTAATGTTTTTATGCATAGTATGGTGAGCAGAGAGTCACATTTAGTAAATCAGTGGCATTTTTCATGGCTTGAATCGAGTCATGTTGTCCGTAGAAATAGTGTTGAAGACGAAACTTGTAGAAAATTTTAAAATATATTTACGAATTACTTTGCTTACGCGGACTGTCTTCCTGGTATTGATTTGCTTTACTTGGGGTTTTTGCTCCGAATTTACATATGGTACGACAAAAAAAATCTAATGTTTTCGTACATTTGATGAAATGGTTGAAATGTGAAATTGCACAAAATATGCACCATTTATTTCACGTGAAAGATAGTAATCTCATTATTGTAAGAGCTTAAGTACATGTAGCATAGTAGTGTTATTGTAAGGGTATAATAACCAAATAACTTTTTTCCAAAACATGTTTTATCCTATGAGAGTATAATTACATACTAGTAACTTCTACATTGTATCAAAAAAGATTTCTGAGAAAATGCAAAAGTAATGGCTTCCGAGAAAAATATATTAGTTATCTTCAATATTGTAACGTCAAATTTCAAACTCTAAATGCGGTCTATAAAATAAAGGTCCGCTGATGTACAGATATGTTAATAGTATAATAGCAAGACCACAAAAGCAACACTCATTATCAAGGCATCAAAATAGGAAGACAAATGTATTTAACTGTAAAATCTGCCATACGTAGAGCAACCATTTAAAATTACAATCGAAACATTATAATGAATAGTCATGCTCCTTTTAAGGGCTTACCAAAATTTTAAATTTGAGGATTAAAACTAAATGATAAAGTGACTTTTTATATGAATGCTACGCTCTTTTGAATCTACCCCATTATTTGTTCTTTATGGTTAAGCGTATCGTTTAGTTTCTTACAATGCAAAACTCAGGTGGCCTTAGACTAATAACTGTGTAGATTAATATATAGTTTGAATTCAAAAATATTAAAGGAGCAAGTGACTATGAGAGGAAGAATTTATTTTTTTACATTTATCTTTTTTACTAGTGTTTACTGGACTATCTTTGCTTTAACTACTTTATTATTTATATCGTTAAATTATCCTCAAAGATAATAAAGTTTAGTTTTTTTTAATGTTGATATGTCGTATGTATATAATGATAATAAAAGACAAAATAATGAATACAAATTAGTTTAAATATATTTTAATGTACTTTGTGTCTTGGTACTCGTAAAAAAATATATAGAATGTTATGCAATGTTATCCATTGAGTTATTTTTCAATACAAAGTGAAAAGTTATGTAATAGTCAATTAAAAAATCAAATTAAAAAATTATTATTTCATAATGGGAAGTTAATATAATAAAAATAAAATATATTTGAGTTTGAAATATGTTTTAATGGTATTCAATAGTAAATAGCATGTCTTTTTAATTTTAAGTTTAGACAGATGCTTTATCTACTAAAGATTCTCCTTAAAACAAAAATAATACAAATTCTACAAAATTGGATATTGAAAACTGTTTTATTGTTTTATTATTATTGTTACCGTTATTATTATTATTATTATTATTATTATTATTTGATTATTATCATGTCATTTTGTCGTTCAAATTCAAATATAGATTTGCAAAAGATGAAACTTTACATAGTACCTTTAAAATATAGTCGAAGACAAATTAAACAAAAATACAGGTACCAATTTAACATTAAAAACCCTTAAAATCTCAAAATTATTCCTATTAAAAAACAGTTTTTATGTAGTAACAAAGATTTAAATATCAGACCATTTTTCTCAAGATAATTTTTGCTTATTTCAAGTCATTTTGTACCTCATCATTTAATGATACAGAACAATGTCTTGTTCATGAAAACCGATAGAAATGAAATGCATCGCTGCATCCGATTAATCCTGATGTATCGATCAACGCATGCGCTTATTATTCTGTCAACAAAAATGGTGGGAAATTCAAACGGAGTTCTCACATGGTCCGTTCAGTTAGCATAAGTTTTCTAGTTTCTCTTTAAGAATTAAAAAAGTGATCAAAAGTGTAAGCATTATAAAGAAACAAATCTTAGAACTTTATTTTGACAGTTATTTTACTATAATATGGATTACATAGGGTTTGATACATGTGTACTCTGCAGCTGCAGACCGGTTCGCCTTTCCTTAATAAGGTCTGTATCCTTCCAATATTTCCACGTGCAGCTTCATCCCGTAGTGTCTTCTTATTTGCTTTTCACTTCTAAAACAATAGCTTTAGTAGTCTCCGTCGGTTTTAATGTTTCTCTGACAAGCTCTCGACAGGACACTTTTCCGTCTTTCATTCAAAGAATGGATGCGTTTTATTGAAATGAATATTTCATTGCTCATAAAATGACTAAGTATTTAGTGCCACTCGATTATATTTTGATTATTTAATCTAATTCAAGTTCAGCAACATTGACGCAATGAAACATCTGCTTTTCAGTTAGTGAAGAGGATGGAATCATATGAAAGCGGTTTCTTTTCATTTCCATGTAAACGTGCTATAATTAGAAAATAACTATGAGAACACCTCACAAATATCGAGTTGCTGAGCATTGTACTTTTTGATTAATTGGATGCTGAATTAAAATTTCCCTCTCGTGAAGATCATATAATCACGAGACTTCCAATAGAAGCAGAAGACAGGTGATCTCGCGGGAAGCGCGTGCACAAGTAGGGTGAAAGTCGTCAGGAAACCAACAAACAATAAAGAACTGCATGGAGTGAGATAATATCTGGTTAGATTATAAATTGAATTCATGAAAAAGAAACATTTTTTGCAAGTGTGATTTCTGAAGAAGCTAGTGCATGTCACACAAGAAGCGTCAAAATGTCTTAGACGAGGAACGAACGACGTCTCTGCATACGGCCGTACATGCAATTTTGTGCATGAAAAATGCCTTTTTTATGCTGCACATTTCAAAGTTGATGTATCAGCTCTATACTTTCCAGGGTTTTGTATTGTTGCAACACCATGTATATTGATACCTTCAAGCAGATGCAGACGACTTCTTGGAAATGGATAGACTGTCATAGTTTGGTTTTGCTGGAGATTGGGCGATGGCAACAACTGTGTTTGGCAAACGAGATAGATTATCTTGTGCCTTCACTGTATATCTGCAACAGATGCTCACTTTAAGCATTTTCCAGCTGTAAACTCACACCTTTGTCTATCCAAATGATAGTTTTTGCTGCTTTTTGTCAACGCAACAAAAATATGAAAGTTTATCAGTACTTTTAAGTGCACTCTAATGTATACAAACAAAAACGCAAGACTGCTATCAGTTTCATTATGATATCGTACCCTTAACGATAGTCTATCTTAAGCTTTATGCACGAAATTATTATACAAGATAAGTGATAACAACTTCAAAACTAAAATAACAAAAACGTAATTTAGCACATCGTCATTTTTATGCATTTTGACCATAAAATAAAAGAAAAAGAGAAAATCTACACGAAACGTTTTTCGTCATTCTATAAACAAGGAAGTTTTAGGCACATCAACGCTGTCTAAAACTGTCGAGAGTCGGTGTTGTAATGGTTAACGCGTCGTGCTACTAACCCAAGGTTCGTGGTTCGTGATTCGGATGCCCAATTGGTACCTCTGCTTCTTTCAATCCTCGTCAGGGATGAAAATTTCATTCG
Organism: Arcuatula senhousia; assembly: GCA_963971305.1. Taxonomy (NCBI): domain Eukaryota; kingdom Metazoa; phylum Mollusca; class Bivalvia; order Mytilida; family Mytilidae; genus Arcuatula; species Arcuatula senhousia. The sequence goes on from OZ020315.1 coordinate 28,533,312, forward strand.
TGATTCGGATGCCCCATTAGTACAGCTGCTTCTTTCGATCCTCGTCAGGGGTGAAAGTTTCAATGAACCGATTTTCCTACCCTATCTTGACACCATTTTGTATGGGGAGATCAAAACCTGTGCACGTTAAACACATCTTTGGAGATTTCGATAGGAATAGGCTAAACGGTGACCGTTTACAAAGGCCTCAATCGCAAACTGTGAACTGAAAAGGGATTTATAGAAGCAATTAGCTTGTTTCCTAATCCAAGATAAATAAATCTGTTAATGTGTTTTACTAGCTACTACTTATTTATATTACCTTTAAAGATATGCAGCTATGTGATAATAACAACAAAAATTTCGATAAAACTCACCTTTTTTTGTGAATTCTAATATTTTTTCGTACTTTTGAACTGCTTACTCTTCCGGGGCATCTGAGTTCACTCTCTTTTCGACTTCTCTTTTTCATCGTTGCTGAATGCGGTTTTGTTGTTATGTGTGTGTATTTTATGTTGTTATGTGGTTTGTTTTGTTGTGATGATTTTTTGTCTGCCGGTTTTGTCTTTGTCTTAACGGTTTTATGATACTGATAACCCTTTGGTACACCTTTGCTTCCTTTAAGGGAGATAATTTGTATAGAAATGATAAGGAATAAACGCATTTTCACTTTTTTTCAAACAAATTGACAGTAAACTCAATTTTGTATTTAGTACATTTAAAACTCAATACAAAACAAAGACTTTCACAGATTTTGAGATAAATCTATAAAGTAGATTTTCTTAGATGAAGAAATTTGAATTTTCCCTATTAATCCTATATTAAATGTTCTAAAGTCATACATTTTTTTAAGTCGTTTCTACAACAATTCCTCAGGTGAACTTTTAATTTTATTATCGAAATTTAAAGTACCATTCCAGAGCTAACTGTGGCCAAAATTTAAGAAAATTCTATGGATGATTTGTTAGACACCCGAACTACCTTAATCGATGTAATCGATGCATGATTAAGTCAGCTTCCCTTTCTTGGTTAAGTTGGTTATGAATGAATACATGTATCTATAATTCGTTTTTGTACCCCTGCCCGAAATGTCGGGAAAAATAGTGAGTAGGGTGTCCGTCCTTTCGTTCTTCCTTCCATGGAATTCTGTTTACTAGTACCCACTGTATGGAAAGAGCGAAAGGGAAAAACGGTTGATTTCTGTGCCCCGGTGTAGTTTACTCCTGTGTCATTGTTGTATTGTGGGTAAAACCGACGATTGTAAACATCAGGAAGACGAAAATATGTCATTTAGGTAGAAAAATAGATATACTAGTGTTGTTAGGTTCATTTGTAGTTTCTTACTTGTCACTCTATTGTTTTTTTACAAGTTTTAAATCAATAGATAAATAATGTAAGAAATATCGCAATGAAAAAACAAAAAGTTAAAATGTTGAAAATCGTATTATTCTTTGGTACATCTGTAAGCAATTAGTAAGTGTAAATATTCTTTATAATATTTTAGAACATATTCTACTGTCGAAGATTAGAAATTGTCCTCTCAAATGATTTTACAGCTGTGTTTAACTTATGAGGCGAATGTTTATTGTGTGCCCTGCTGCTGTTAAGTTCTGTGCACGCTGTAGTTTATTTGAGAGCAGTTTTTAAAGTAGCGAAAGTTTATTTATGTGTTCTGATAAAACTTATCAGAATAGAAAAAGCCTTTAATTTATAGAAAAACTCATTTCTAAGTAGCAGTTTGCGTTTTTAATCTTAATTTGATGGAATATCTTATGAAAGGTTAACAAAAAACCTACAATAAGTAACTGATTTGTTGTTTTGTAAACACTCAATAAAAAGGGTTGAAGAAATGCTGTCGTTTATTTCCGAGTTCACGAATGTTGATTTCTGTGCAGCAAAAATTGTTGTAGTTTATTTCTGTGCTATTTATTTTTATTATAATTAATTTTTATTGTTTGATGTTATAACATGAATGTGCTTTAAATACAAGCTAGAGGCATTTTTTTCTGGCATATTCAACGTCACAATTTTGCATTTTGTCCATAACCATCCCAAGGAAAAAGTAAATATCAAAATTAGAGTGGATGAGAAAAAGAACAAGTTTAAACATTTAAAATTTGATTTGAGACCAGAAGATGTAATTTTAAATGGAAAAAACATTGTACTAGATGAATAAAAAACTTACAATAACCGTTGTTGACTTTGATGTTTTGGAACCCCCATTGTCTATTGAAGTTGGGTATAAAACTGATAGTTTTATTGTTCGGAAATGTTATTTTGAAATGTAATCATAAACAAACCGAATACTGTATAGCAGGAAATTATCGAGACAGTTTTATTTTGCGATTTTCGCACTGACATTGCTGCACCTAAATTGAAAAAAATACACGGCGCGATATGTTTCCTACATTTTAGTCTAAATGGACAATACGATTACTGTGCAAATTTAAGACTGTGTTAACTAAAACTCAGTAGTCCTTCCAGGAAAAGCAAAGACGGTGCAAAAAAAATCCCAGGTTTACAGCCTACAAAAATAACTCAATACATACTATTCTATTCTATTCTGTATAAATATAGATTTTATCACCAATTAATTTTGTCGTGCTTTGTTTAAAAGAGTTTTATATATTATTATTTTTGTAGTTTATAGAATAAGTAAAACATTAGATGGTTTAGACAGGAATTGTAAATGAACACTTGTTTTAAAATTATCCTGGGGCCGTGTCAATGAAGGTGTCCTAGGATTGGGACATGTCTAAGGATGGTCTTTGGACATGTCTCGGTCCTAAGTCGTGTTATTGAAGGCATCCTAAAAATGGCACGTCCTAAATTTGGTCCGTAATTAAGGTTGTAAAAATTGTTGTCCTAGGACCATCCTTGTGACTTTAAATTTAAAAAAAGTGTCTGAAATAGGTTTTATCCCCTTGAATTAGGGTTGTATGCGGCCCAACTCTCATTTTTGATATTTTACTTTCTACATTTAGCAAACTAAGATATTTTGCCATTGATTAAATTTTCCCAATAGTTACCCATATATTGGCGTTTTACCAGTTACATTTTGACGATATTCTAATATATGTAGTACTAGACTTTTGAAATTAACATTTAACAGTTCATGTTGATATTTGCTTCCCAAACCTAGGGATTTACTTTTGGTATTAGTGATAAGTGCAACGCGCTGAACAAAAATGAATGAAGAAATGCAATGATACTGCAATACATTATTTTTATTCTCTAAAAAAAAAACAAAGGCAATGCAATAAAAATGCTTAAATCTATTTTGCATTTGAAAATGTAAAACAAAAAACTTCAAGTTTTTTTCAAACGCCTTCACATCGGCGTAAATGCATGACATATGACTACTCAGGATTATCTTAAATTCGTATAAGGATGGTCCTATTTAAGGTTATCCTAAGATGGTTTCGTTTAACATCCTTGGGCGCGTCTAAGGATGATCCTTTTTACATCCCATTTTAAGTCATAAGACATTGTTTAGGATACAGCTTAGGACAGCTTCATTAACCTGTCCCCTGGTTTAGAGTTAGAACTAAAGTTATATTTCCATTATTTGATCTGATTTTCTATGGCCAAGTATTTATAACTCAGAACGAAACATTCGCAACCACACAAATAAACTTCCGCGGGCTCTGAAATATACATTCGCATGTAGAAAATCAGCACAGAAATATACATTCGCGGTGCAAATTTTAACACCTACTCTTATTTCATCGATTTGTCTTGAACCTTTGCATAATTAAACTTTATTTATCAACAATAGAGTTCTATATATACTTAAATACACGATGAACAGTTTTTGTTCACTTTAATTTCATCTGCAAGTGTTTTATTTATGTAATTTTTCCAAAAAAACGCGTTTTATTTATAAATTGATGACTTTTTGTGATCAAAATAGCTTATGACATAAAAATGCAAGTAAAACTTGAATAAACTAAATCGTTACTATCTAATGTTGAAATCACCGACAATGCAGGATATGTAATTATTCAATAATTAAGTAAAAAGGCAGTAAAAACAGACGACTTCATTTTGAGCACAGCAATAAACTACATCGGGGCACAGAAATCAACCGTTTTTCCCTTTCGCTCTTTCCATACAGTGGTACCTCTTCAAGTAACATTTGTATTAATTTTTTCAAGTTTTGAAATGCCTGTTCCAAGTCAGGACAGTTGTGATCTTCAATTTCTGCGCTATGTCTTCATTGTTTTGTAATACGTATTGTAATAAAAAATTTAAAAAAAAATCATATTAACAAGCCAAAGGTTTCAACATTTTTAAATCACTAAAACATTCCAACTTAAGTTAATAACTTATTTTAAGTTCGTGTTTTTTTAAAGTTAAACATTGAAAGAAAACTGTTGAAATCCGATCATTCAACTAAAAACATGACACCCGAAGTGGGTACTAAGAAATGTAGCTATTTTCCCCGCCATTTATATTTGCTCAGGTGATGAAGTGCAGCTTTATTTTGTCACTTTTAATTTTAAATGTTACATTTGGAAACTTTTAATTTTAAAAATGTTACATTTGTTCGGTTTAATTATAGATGTCGTTCACTTAGATTCAGCAGATGCCTGAGGGGAAAGATGCTAAAATGAAACCGGTATTAAAGTGACAATCAAAACTTTTTAAATACATGTTAAAACATCCTGCACATTGCGGTTTATCGCACCAGTTGCACGGACTTTTAACAATGCTGACAACAATGTCAAAAAAATACTTTAAGGAGCAAACCTCAAATGTTTTGGTTTGATAAGGTTAGGGACCGACCATTTAACTTGAAGGGGGTGGTCTTGGATTTTTGTTCTGCTCTGAAAATAACAGCGCGGAAAATATTTATTTTTTAAGGTGTCAAGATTTTTTTCAATATTAGCATTATTTTATATAGCAGAAATTCTTCTTCAATATATTTTTTTTCATAACCTCTTCTGCCAGAATATCTTTTTATCAAAAAATTAAATTCATATTATTTTTTGGTGGGGGGAACAAGCCTTCCGCCTCTTTCATGTTAAATGGTCGACCCCTTAGGAACACATCTTCAGCTATATTAGGGAGATTAACATTAAATGGGTAATAAAAATGAACATGAAATAATGATGAAATTAGAAGTAGGATGGAGCACAAACTAACAAAAAATAACTGGTTCTTTGCCTAATAAGATTTTAATCATAATAAGAATTGACCTTAACTTGATTTCTTACAGAGCGTTTTATTCCTTTTTCAGAATTCACAAGAGTTTCTAGTTTTTACAGATTGTGTATCAAAATGATTTCATGTCAATGGGTTGAAAAGAAAATTAACCACAGGCGCAGATTCTGGCGGGGGCGCATCCGGCGCGCTCCCCCCAAAATGTGAAGAAATTTGATTTTTTACCATGAAATTTATCCAAAAAAGCCAAAAATTTTCGCGCTTCGCTTCGCTCGGCGATATATTTAATACACCCCTCTAATCAAAAGTCCTGGATCCGCGCCTGAACCAAATTTCCTAGAATTTCAACCACAGTGCTGAAGAGACTATGGCTGTAACAAATCAAATTCATGCAAACGAGAATGCGTTTTGTTCATCAGGGAAGGGCGTAAATCGTTGATTGAAATCGACTATTAAAATTTCAGGCAGAACTTCCATCATTTAAGACTTTAAGACTTTTACCAAATATGAGACAATTCACCAAATAAAGCATATAAATTTCTGTAGCTTCCAAATATTTACATGCCTAGCTTGTCGTAAGAGGCGACGAAGGGCATTATGATGCTTACATCCGGTCAATGCTTCGTCTTCAGAGCGACCAAGTGTCAACGATATTCTAGGTTGCTGAATTAGGTAATCCTCGTCCGCAGGGGTTGTCATGTCTATAATATGGAAACCCTGTCCGCTGACTATAGTGGGCCAACATGTATGGAGAGTGCCGCGCTTCATGCTCCTAAAAGATTCCTTTGTGGACCGCCAAGTAGTGCTAAATATCCACCCTTACCTACCTCTTCCCTTTTCCTGTGGTCTTCAAAATTTACTTTTCCTTTGTTTCCCACCCATTCCCAAATTGCTCATCATCGTTTCATGTTCATTTTATCATCATTTTCATGGTCATCGCCTTAAAATAACCTATATAGTGTTGCAAGGGCGTAAAACAACAACTTACTCATCCACTCACTCATTGCTTTAATTTGCTTTCGCGTTTGAATTTAATGTTTGATTCATAATATAAAACAAAATTCAAAGTTAGGAAGGGAGCAGCAAGGAAAAGTATTGAATCTGCGTTGTGGATGTAGGTCATTTCAAGAATTGGTCTCATCTAAGTGAAGATCATATAACTAGAATGTTGCAAGTCCAACTAGGAAGTAATACATGTTTATAATGTATGCCCTTTTCAGATGAACGATTTGTAATTTCATTTGTTAAAAGATTTATACCCAAAGCTACCGTAGTTGAAATTCTTGAAAAACCATGTTGATCGTCTGAATTCGCACAGCCAAAAAAACACATGCGGGTTCCGAATGGTGAAAAGACCTGCATTAACTTGCTAACCGTATTGATAGAAGTCCACGAAAAACGCTTAGAAAGCTGAAGCCAGGTCTCTTTGAGGGCTGGGATGAAGACATCAGGTGGTTGAATGGGACAGCCCTGTTATTATGAATTCCGGGTTCGTCAGAATATAATGCAAAAACCTGTCCGCAAATCATAGTGTTGCACCGCGTTTTGAAAATGCCACGTTCCCTGCGCGTTAAAGAATCATGCTGCAGGTCTAGATATGAGTATGACCCGTACGAACCCAATGTAAAAAGCTAAATTGTCCGACCCTACCCATCTTTTGTTTTCCAGTGACAGTCAAAACTGTCATCCCCTATAGGCCTTATGTCCCCATTTAAATGTTGATTTGTCCCTTACGGGTGTAATTTCATCAATAAAGATATTATTTGAAGCAACAACTAACTTATTCCACAGCTTAAAACATTTACTTAGTTTTGAATTTGATATAATTGATAACTGTTTGGACACATATTATCCAAATCATAATATGATTCGAAACATACATAAATCCATTTATTTTGACGTTCTTTGATTTATACGAATTAACAGCATGTTCAATCTGAGAAAATTTAAACTAAAGAGATGTGAATCGGCCTGTTATACCAAAGAAATTGGTCAAAATAACAGTCGTTGCTGTGAAAAACCCAAGTAAGCTCGGACGTGGAAATAAGAAATGAAATATAGTTTTTATTTAAATTTATCGAAATGCATTATTTTTTTTATTAAAGTTTACATTGGGTTCTTTGGAATACCGTTATTCGTTGTTCTTCCATCGTATAATCTACAACAGTATGAGGTAGTTTTAAGAAAAGTTAGAAATTTTGAAATCTTAATATATTTTTTGAAGCAAAATGTTTTCCTCTTTATATTTGCTCAGGTGATATATTGAGGCAGGGCTGACAGGCAATAACATGGGACACAAGAATAAACTTTTAATTTTGAAAAAGTAGAGTAATTACAGTTTTCCACAAGAGAAATATGAGCAGATGCTTAAATGCAACATCTGAATCCAAAGGTGGCGCACATGGGTGTCACCCCATAAAAAGCTGGTGACAAAATTTACATGTAAATAAAAAAGTAAGCACAATGAAAAAAGTGATACAATTTTATAGGGCAATGAAACTTTTAAAGCCTTTTCTTGTGGAAAAAAAAACATGTTTGGTGGTGTTATGTTTGAACGACAGGACGATTTGTAATTAAATTTTTGAAAATAGAAAAACGACCTTTATAACGAAAAATGTGTTTAATGGAATGCTTACTTGTAAACGATCAAAGGTTTCATGCATGTATATTCAAATATCAGAAACAAAACCATAATTGCATTTATTTGATATAAAAGACTTTTTTTTTCTGTTTAAAGTTTTAAACTTTTCTTTTCGGCACAAATAATGGAGTTTAGCATCAAACTACATTTTACAATATTCTTAGGGGCTGGTTCAGAGGGAAGGGCATGGGTTCCTCCTTTTAGCTGAAAAATTTGGTTAGATATACTATACTTGTATATAGGAAATCATTGAAGCACTGCAAAAGTGACCCCCCTGTTTAGCCAGTCAGTGGGCTTTGGGGGTGTGTTGAACAAAAGTTAAAAAATCCCTTTTTAGTTTGCAAAGAATTGCTAAGAAAAACGAAATTGTGATTAAATTATATAATCTTTATATAATCTTTATTTGCAAAATGCACCCATATGGGTCAAAGCAAAAACAAAAACATGTAAAATACAAAACATATACAGAAGAACGACAGAGTATACAGAACATTAACATATGGAGAACATTTTGACCAATGTGGACCCTATTTTCGTAGTACCAGTGACTGCTTTATAAAGTCGCATACAATTGGAATCCGTTCTATATCGGGATTCAAAATTCGTTGCATATGTATAATTTTATTATTTAAGTCGATGTTTTGATTTAGATTTAATTTATTAAACATAGTTTGTCTTAATTGTTTGTTGATGTTACAATACAGAAGAAAATGATATTCATCTTCAACAACTTCACATACAGAGCACAGTCTATTTTCTCTTTTAATATTTCTGTATCTTCCTAATTCTATATTTAATTTGTGGTCGCTGGCTCTTAAGAAGGAACTCTTTTTTGCAAATGTTATCTGTTTTCAATATATTAAAAGAGGTAGTGTACCTTTACAAGGAATCTGACACCACCACCACCACCTAAAATTAAAATTTTAATTTATTGTCTAAAAATGAATAATGTTTTCCAAAATTCTTAACACAGGTTTTAGCCAAATTCTTTTAACTGTATTACTTTCGTGTGGTTATAGCCATTTTAAGAATAAACAACCGTAAGTTAAAAAGATGCATTATGTTATACTTTTTTTTATAGAAAAAGATTTAAATTTATGGCCTTTTAGGTCAATGAACAGTTATACCTTTTTTTCGTTTTTTATTGAAAGCATCTTCCTGCTGTCCCTCGACTTTCTTTGTTTTTTTCTTTCATTTTAATGTTTGATTGATTCACCTTATCTCAATCGTTCATCAAACTTTACTGCAAGTTTATAGTAATTCGAAAATTTGAATACTTTTATTATGATGTTATAATGGCATTATTATGGCAGTAACCGAGGTTTTCTTAGAATTGAAAAGGTTATAATTACAAAAATTAATGTCAATAATTTCTTTAGTTGCAAATAAATGGCCATTTAGACCACAGATAGCATCGATGAGCATAAAACGCCTTATTGGTTTTATGTCATAATTGCGCATGAGTGACGTCCATTATGGCTTCTTGAGAAATAGTAAAAGCCGGACTCGATAACTGATTGACTGACGGAGTTGATCTAAAATCTGTATCTTTTTGATGTTTCGTTGCCATTTTACCAACATTTTGGAAGATTTAGGTTTTTTTTAAGATTGAATCACTTTAAATATTCTTGTGGCAAAGGCTGAGTCTAAACAATTATATATTATAGATAACAGAAAATCGAAAATAACGAGATGTGGAATTCATGTACGCGACACAGCTCACATAACAAGCGGTAATTTAGAGAAAAAAAAAACACAATGGAAAACCGCCAGCAGCCTTCAATGAGACCAGTAAGCGCTGCTCACCGTTCTGCAATCGGCCCAACATCTAAATAAAATCAGACGATAAAGACATGCATGTGGAATAAGTGTACGCGACACAACCAGCATAAAGAAACAGCAAAATCACAATGGAAAACAGCCAGCCGTCTTCAACATGACCAGAGATCGCTGCTAGCCGTTTTGCAGTGGCCCAAGACTAAAAATACAATACATAAGATTCAAACATTTTCATACACTGTAACCAAATACATAACAAAATCTATTAATCTTGTTTTCTTTTTTCTTTGCCACACAAAATGTATTCTTACCAAAACTAATTTTACGTGAATCCAGGTAAGTTTTGTTCATCTCGTATGAACTCCTGCAGGTGAGGCTTAACAGGTGTGATATTTCTTAAAGCAAAATCGAAATAATGAGATGAGCATCGACATCAATTCAAACCGCTGAAAGCAGGCAGATTTGAAAACATGTATCAACGAATGTACATGTTAGGTTACTTAAATATATGCCATTTCATTAATATGTCATGCAAGCAGGAAAGACCTCCGCTAACATATAATGAATACTTAACATTATCCATTTCATGGTTTTGCTTAATGGATGATCAAAGAAAAAAAATAGAGCACCACAAGCCTTTACGTGTTACCTTGCGGTTTCAGTAGAATATCTTAATCTGCTAGGACACTGACCGCAAACACGCATGGGTAACCTCAGGTAATCCGTACACGTGCCAAGAACATTTTTGTTTTGAAATAATTACGGTTGACACCGATCTTGCTGTCGTCCAATGTAAATTCGTAAGCAATTAAAATATTTTATTTTCATTGTTTCTTATCATTAGAAATATAGTTGGCAGTTAAAGTTTCAGTATTTTCAAGGTTACTAGTTTTGAAAATAATGTTCTCAACATTTTGCATACTGAAAATTAAAAATGTAGCTAATATAAAATCTACTTTGCCAAGTTGTTCTCACAACAACAGTCGAGAGCTTCAAGGCAGCTCTCTCGTCGTGTTACTTAACCCGACTGTTCTCTCTCCCCGTTGCCATTGACACCATTTTGGTCCTGCAACGTACTTATCAAGATCCAGAACCGTTACTAATGTGAGTTGGTTTTGCTTTATCCTTGATCATTCGGATATCAGGGAAATGAACATGAAAGGCGATGATAAAATGAACAGATGATGATGAAATGGGAGGAACATACACGGCACTGAAAAAAAGACGAATGGGTAAAGTTAGGCAATATTGTGTCTACTGAAATGGATCTTACGGCCCATAATGTAACGAAATAGATAATAATGAAATGTGGAATAAGTGTACGCGACAGAACCAACATAAACAAACGGCTATTAAAAAATCTAAATGGAAAATACCCAGCAGTCTTCAACGCGAGACCCATTTCTAGACATAGAATAATGATCACAAAGATGCATTAGGGAAAAACTAAAGCTGTGACAATGATTTCCTGGCTTCTGACAGGCACATATAAAATGTGGCGGGGTTTAAGTAGTTTTTGGGGCTAAACCTTCCCCCTATTAGAACTAAAAGAAAAACAGCGAAACGTAGAGGAACGTTCATAAGAACACTCGCAGTTACTGACAGTTAGCTTACAAGCATTTATCGACTGATGCGAAAATTCAACATATCGATTCTAAATCCGACACAACACTTCAAACCGTTAATGATTTAGTGCTTTGTCATATATTTAGCTTTGATTCCTTTAAATTTGTCCGTGTGTAACAGTCGTTTATTTACAAGTCATATCTTGACAAGGAACTTTTTTGCCATATCAAGCCGTCACATGCACAAAAGTGGGCAAATATGCCATATCAAGGTCTAGAGCCTCACTTTGAAATTTGATATCACAGTATATTAATATCGTCTGCTATTTATTTTTATTTGTTTGCTGAAAATGTATGATAAAAAGATTATGACAAAGGGTTTTCCATATCAGGTCCCATATTATTCCTCGACCTATATTTGGTCTCGACCACCGCCTCGACCTAATATGGGAGTCTCGGAATGATATGGGAATTGATATGGAAAATCCTGTGTAATAATCTACATGTATATATATCATTACACAAAAACCGACATATTTGATCGCTATAATGCTATGCTCAAAAGGTAATATATTAACGGTTTAGAGTCACTTATAAAATTACCAAAATTTCTATAAAAAATCAACAAATTTATAGATTTTAATTAAAAAATCAAATTGAATCATTACCTTAATAAGTTTTTAAGCCAATTTACCCTCTGTTTTTAAATTTTCATGCTTTATAAAAAACATTTCCATAAAACTCATTCCTTTTACACTAAAAAAAAACCATCGTGTACAGTTATTTTCTTCAATAATATACCCATATTTAGGAACGAATTTTGTAAAAGGGTATTGATAACCTTGTTTTAGTATTTTTCTGTAATGAAACGTTTTTTTTTCATCAAAATCAGAAACACCACTGCAAATTCGAGCATATCTGACTAAATGTGAAATGTACACTCCGTAAGTGGGAGCTAGTGGAATAACGCCTTCAAGAAAATGAAAATTTGATATTAGGAATGAAAAGTCATCATGTTTATCATATGCTTTAGTGTGTATTTTTCCATTGAAAATGCTCAAATCTAAATCCAAATATGGACATAACCTACAACGGTTCTTTAATTTGCGAGAACCGTGACATCTTATCCCACATTTTACACCACTATGGTTTGCGGTCAAGTTTTCTGTATTTTTTGCCTGAAGTTCCCGGCAAAATTGCAGGACTCCCCAATGTAACCACCTTGAACACAAATCCCATTCGCACTGTGAGCAATGCACCCTATTTGAGCACTCAGAAACCTGACCTTGGGTTAGGCAGTTAAGTCCTTAAAGCGATTGGGATGTGTGTCCCAGGTGGTTGAATGGTGCAGCCCTGTCATAATGAATGCCAGGGTTGTCAGGCTATAATGCGGAAAACCTGACCGCAAACCATAGGGGGGCTAATGTGTGTGGAGAGGGCCACGCTTCATGCACGTAAAAGATCCCTTTGTGGATCGCCAACTAGTACACCACATAGGCTAAATTTTCCGACTTATTCGACCTCACCCCTATTTCTGTGGTCTTCAAAATCTACTGCTCCTTTTTCCCCACCCAATCCCATACAATGTATTTCATTTATCATCATGATTTCATGTTCATTTTATCACCCTTTTCATGTTCATCGCCTTTAAAAACCTATACAAAATGTATAGGGGTTGCAAGGGCGTAAAACACCAACTCACTCACTCACTCGCCCTATTCGCCATCAGCTAGGGTACTTGACTTTATGAATTGGACATTTACCGACAAACTTAGCGCTACTATGGGACTATCTCTAATAGTGGCAAATTTGCCATCCGGGATCTGCACTGGGCCATTATTGAGATGTCTGAGATCGGCAATGAGGACAGCGGACAGCAACCACTAGTACATGTTTTAGTCAGAAATTTTTACGTTTTATCGGCCTATTTCGCAAAATTATTTAACGTTTTATCGACTACATGGACTATTTCGCGAAATTCTTTAACATTTTATCAGCTTTTTCGCGAAATTCTTTAACGTTTTATCGACCTTATTTTGCGGCAGATATAAAAAAAGCTATTTTTATTTAGGTTTCTTATTGTGATGGTGGTGGTGTTCATACGGTAATCAATCTATTTTACTGTATTTGATGTTTATGATTTTTTAACTGAATTATTTTTTAACATTAATCCATATTGATAATAACACATGTCTCTATAATGGAACTTCTGCACCAAAAAATAAAATTAAATTGTGATCTTTGTATTCAAAGCGACGTAACTCGGCCTTTTTGGTCAAGTTTCAATTTTATTCATTACATTATTGATTATACATGTACTTGTTTATGTATTGTAATGTAAACATTGTTTCAATCATGACTGTTATATGTCATTGCCCCAATGCAGACCTAATTTGGAAAATAAAAATATTGGTATTGGTTAGCTAGTTTCTTAATTCTCGTGTATTTGCTGTGGAAGTTCCAAATATACTGTGACAATTTGTATACAAAGGGGAGTAAGTCATTTTTCCTCTTAGAATTTAACTTTAACTTAAATGATCTGTCCAAAACGGGGTCCAAACCAATTTGATTGATTAAGGCAGAAAAGCCTGGTATAAAATAAAGAAAGTTTTAACACTTAACAACCCTTGTATTTCATTAGAAAAATTATTTGATACACTAGTTGTACCCATAATTCTATATGGCAGTAAAAAAACATAAAATGACTCAGACCCATATGAGAATTTACATATTAAATTCATAAAAGAAATGTTAGGCGTCTAATGTAAAACCACTAACATGGCTTGCTTAGCAGAAACAAATCGTACATCTCTACACAACAAAGTTAAACTTGGTATTATAAAATTTTTGGATCATATCATAAGTTCCCCTAACACATTGGTCTGTGAAATACTGGAACAAACTAAACACAAAAATACATGGCTTACACAAGTCAAACATTTGTTTAATACTTTAGGTTTTGGCAACATCAATCAAGATTTTAACGGTATAAAATTCCATTAACCCAAAATTTAGCAACGGCTGAAAGACCATCATATGGAAAACTGTCCTTCTTTCTCCAAGTATTTGTCCCATCAGCATGACCTTCCTTTATTGATAATTGTAAGGATAAAACTGAAAGATCCATAATAAGTAAACTAAGATTAAGTGCTCATACACTAGCCATTTAAAAGGGTAGATATAAAAATATTGAACGAACTAATCATGTTTGCCTGTCATTTGACGGGGACCACATTGAGGATAAATATTACTTCTTCTCTGTGAGCCCCCGCTATTCATCATTAAGAAATGAATACTACAATAATATTAGATAAAAACTGTCATTCCTTTCTAACTGTGAATTTAATCAAAGAAATCTCTTTTCTGATTAATAGCAAAACTGAAATAGTCAAATTAACAGCCAGATTTATTAAAAGTTGCTTAAACATAAGATCAGAATGACTCATTTTTAGGCAGAGCCTTATAGAGTCATATTGCTATCTGATTTTCGCGTTTTTTTTCCGTCTAGACAGGGTAAATCGGTCAGTCAATATTGATACAAGAGGATCTATTACAGAACATTAATCGTGCATTGTATTTTAGATGTTATACGGATTGTCTAAAATAAGAGATGCATATTTATACCCCAACATAAAAAAATGTGCACTACATATCGTGTATCAATACTCGTCGACGGTTGACCTTTGATCAAGTGGGCGGAGCTTAACTACAGATTTCTTAACAAATGTGTAAGTGTGCGGAGGAAACAAACAAAACTGATGTGCTATGTTTCAAGTTTATGAAACACAGATCGTTCTATATTGCTAGTGCTTAGATTAAGCTTTGCCTTTTAACGCTTTAGCGCTTTGATTTAACCGTATTACCACTGTCACACCATGAATATCATATAGATTATAACTTGTATATATAACTATAATATGTTTATTGTAAAAGTGACAGTCTTGTTTCATGCCTTAACCATTTACTGTAAATGTGTTTGCGCAAATGAAATATTGTCTATTGTCTTAAAACAATTTATTGAAATATTGTCTAAACATATCCGTTTTTTTGCTTTGTTTCTTTTTTTGGTAGAACCAAAGAAATATCACCAGAGTATTTGGTTCGATTATTTAATCGCATGAAAAAACATTAATAAATTTCTTGAGAAAAAGATATCCAATGTGTTTAAAAGAGAACTTCCTTTTGCGGAGGAATATCCATGTATCGTCTTTTAGTCACTTGATAGTCACTATATTTATAGCTCACCTTCGGTCCAGGTGAGCTATTGCCGTCACTTGGCGTCTGTCGTCGGTTAACAACTTTTCAAAAATCTTCTCCTCTCAAACTACTGAACAGAATTTAATGAAACTTGGTATGCTTGAAGTTACATGTAGGGTGTCCTGCACAAAAGTTGTGTTTCGATATTTGAATTGTAAATAAACATGGCCATCACCAGTGGGATCAGACTGCTGTATTTTGGCCTGTAAATCAAAAAGTATAAGAGATAGAGAAAATGCAACCTACCTTCTTCAGGATCAAGAGATTTACTTTTTATAAAATTAAACTAAGTCCCAATTGTGTCAAAGTTGTTAGGTGACCCTTATAGGGGTTATTGCCTTTTAAATGTCGAAAATAGCGTTTTTTATGAAAACTATTGCAGATATATAAAAAAATATGTTGCTTGCTACAACATTCAACTCATAAATCTCTACGAAAGTTTCCATTGGGTCGAAGCTGTCAGATGACTTTTTACAGGGGTTATGGCCCTTTAAAGTTAAAAAATATGTTTTTCCCTTAAAGAAGGAAAATTTCTCAGTGCCCGATGATCTTCAATACAAGTGTTTGTCTTATTGGCCAAATTCTTTTAAAATCATACCCCTTTGCTGTTGATTTTCGATTATTGTCCCTTTTCAAAAGTGAAAAAGGGCATTGCAAATAAAATGACTTGAGTTACAAATGTAGAGTGACCAGCAGTTTTCTGAAAAACATCAATGTAAAAGATCATAGGCGATTAGCTTTGTGTGATATGCTTATATGTGCCCCAGCCCCAACTGATGGACAAAAGCTTAGCTCGTATTAAACACGTGTTTCCCTTTTTATCTCCGCGGAAGGGCGTAGATGAAATCGCTTTTTTAAAGAAATCGATTTAAAATGTTTGTTGATTTCAAAAATAGTGAAGAAACTGTAGAATATTTTATAACCGCACCAGTTTTAGTAATTAAGTTTCTGCTTAAACCATCAGATCATCCCTCAGAGGGAACGGATTATCTTGCATGCTGTGTTAAATATGACAACCTTCAAGATAATGAGGTTCTTAACGAAAAAATATTTATCAATATGCATTATATTTTACGCATCTGTGGAAACCGTTCCGATGGAGAGAAAATATAAATTCAAAGAAAATATTAGAAATCTGGAAGTTGTTCAAAAATGATATTCATGAGCTTTTGTTACGCTAAGTTTGCACACTTTCATTGTCCAAATTGATGATGAAACTTTTTTTATAATTAGTAAAGTATTATACTATATGGAAATGAAGCATTGAATCTTTTTTTTTCAAAATGCCAGGTTTGAAGTGATGAGACACGTGCTTTTTGTGTGTTTTGTTATTTTTTTTTTTGGGGGGGGGTGGGGGATGGTGGGAGTTAATTCCAAAGCGACCAAAGCGTTGCAACTCAAGACTTTCAAATCTCATTAACCCGTGTTTTCTCATTGCTCGAATGATAGAGAACTAGGAAATAAAACCTCCAGTTCGTAAATTTTCTTGTTAAGATAACTACAATGGTGGTCTTCCGTGGAAGACGTATGTCTTCTGTGTCCTGTTTAGACATTAAATTGGTATGGGCTACGACCATAAAATTGTTTTACACAATAAAGTACTAATATAGGACCAAGCTTCACTCAAATATCAAGAGGTAGTTGCCCAGAACACTTCAACGTAAATGATTATATATGTCCAGTATAAATTAAATCTTACAGCATTCAGTGAATAGGAACTAGAAAGTTTTAGGACATAGGAATTTTGTAAATACGTCCGCTATATTTGAAATCTTAAGATCAGTTGTAAATTTTCGAGTATAAAATCGCTTTACACCATAAAGAAATATGGAAGTAGCTCCATGTCAATTATCAAGAAGCTGTTACATGTAGTTGCCCTGAAAACAGATGTTTTTGTGACGCCGCATGACACAGGACGCAGCAAGACGACGGATAGGGACAAATGACTCCTTTATTACTGTATATGTCACTTTTTAACACAT
This sequence comes from Arcuatula senhousia, assembly GCA_963971305.1. Taxonomy (NCBI): domain Eukaryota; kingdom Metazoa; phylum Mollusca; class Bivalvia; order Mytilida; family Mytilidae; genus Arcuatula; species Arcuatula senhousia. Next base: position 28,550,681 of record OZ020315.1, read on the forward strand.
TGCAGCTGACATAAAAATAGGGTTTTCATCTGTTTGATGAAGGTATCAGTTGTGTTTGATTGTTACGATTTTTCCGTTGGTCCAGGAGTAGCTACACCTGGAAGCTTAATTTTTATGCTACTCTGACAGTGGTAAACAGAGCATCGCTGTTACCTGAAATCAGTAAATTAGTTTGCGCGAATTCGGCTATATCAGGGAGATGAACACGAAAGATGTGATAAAAATGAACATGAAATGATGATGAAGTGGAAGAAATGGGGACAAAAGGTCAATCGGGCATGAGGATTTTGATTCCCACTGAAATAAAAAGGGGTGGGTTTTGTCAGGCCTACTGCAGTGGATCCTTAGGGTCTCACTCTTATCGAGACTTTCAGCAACACGTATGAGTAACTCGACAATTTCAAAATTACGGTTTGTGGTCACCTCTTGATCATCCACTTTAAGCAGACTACCACTTTTTGTGGTCGAAGTTTTCAGGTGACCCCTTGCAGGGGTTACAGCCCCTAAGATAATGTTTTTTCATGTTTTTGGTCTATGGAATGAAAACTATAGCAGATAGAGAGAAGATGTTGCTTGCTTAAATGTTCAGCTCATTTAGCTCTACAAAAGTCTTCATATGGTCGAAGTTGTCAGATTACCCCTTACAGGGGTTACGGCCCCTAAAATAACGTTTTTTCATGCTTTTGGCCTATGGAATGAAAACTATAGCAGATAGAGAAAAATGTTGCTTAATTAAATGTTCAGCTCAATTAGCTCTATAAAAGTCTTTATAGGGTGGAAGTTGACAGATGACCCATTATAGGGGTTACGGCCCCTTAAAGGTGAAAAATAGTGTTTTTGGCCAATAGAATGAAAACTTTTGCAGATAGAGAAAAGCTGTTGCTTGCTTAAACATTCAGCCTATTTAGCTCTACAAAAGTCATCATAGGGTTAAAGTTTTCAGATGACCCCTTATAGGGCCGACATCAAGACCAGGTGAGCGATTCAGGCTCCTGGGATCCTCTTGTTTCAAATTGGAAAGTATATAATATACTGATAAAATAACATGAATCTAAATATTTTGTGATAATAGGGATAAATAAGCTGTGCTAGCTTGAGATATCAAAAATACTATTCATAAAAAAGTGTAAAATGAATTTAAAGCGGATTTTAAAAAAGAAATGAGAAGACATTGTTATTTAATTAATTTTTTTTTAAATTATTGTTTTAAAACGTGGAAGACTTGTTCCTTGCCGCTTTAATTGTTTCTTACGAAGCGGACTTTATCCTTAGAATCACTTCTAGAAAAAGGGGTCGTAGACTATAATCTTTTGATGCTTTCCGTTTACATTAATCCTCGATTTTGGTGACTATAAACGTCTTATATATCCACAGAAACTTGAAATAAAGCGCACTAGAGATTCCACGAGGTCCGCTTCATATTTGGATTATTATATCGAAATCGACACACAAGGAAGGCTTTGTATTAAGCTATATGAAAAACGTGATGTCTCAAATTTCCAATCGTCAATCAATTTTATTTTTGCGTTCCAGCTGAAACTTATGGAGTTCACGTATCACAACTGATTCGGTTTTTTTTAGATCTTTGGAGGAATATACTGTCTGACTTGAAAATAACACAGGATAACGTTTCTACCAGGTTGTTGTCGTTGCTGAAGGCATTTTGTGGTTGTAGACAAATACGGGATTCCTATCTCCCATGCAGATTAGTACAAATGTTGATTTGACATTGGGGTTTAATATTGTCGTTCTTTACTGGATTTGACCGACGCTAAAACGATCGTTGGTAAAGTGACGGGTGTGCTAAATGTGCTATAGCAAACATAATCTGCCTAACTACTCTTCCGGAGCACCTGACTTTACTCTCGTTTCGACTTAAGATCTATTTGCTGATTGGGGTTTGGTTGAAAGAAGCAGAGGTACCAATGGGGTATCCGAATGTCAAAAGTCCGAAAGGGCAGAGACTAAACCAGTAAACACAAACAAGAACGGGACAAAAACAGACAACACGTAAAACATGGAAACACAAAACAACTGAATATCAATCAACAACGCGAACTCCAGTCGAAACAAGAGTGAACTCAGGTGCTCCGGAAGAGTAAGCAGTTCCTGCTTGCTATAGCACACCCGTCGCGTTGCCAATAGTCCATTCAGCGTGTCAAATCCAGTAAAGGAAGACAAAACAACACACTATGACAAACCAACATCTGCACTCATCTGAGAGATCGAAATCCCATATTTGTCTATAAGTGCATGATGTCTTCCGTAAAATTTCTTGAGTGAAGACAGCAACCGAGGAGCAACATAACCCTGTGTGAGCAATTTTTGCGTCAGACGTGTCGCTCTGCTAAGGAAATCGATGTAAGTCCCGCACGCTCTGGAGTAACGAATCAATTGAGATACGTAAACTCCATAAGCTGGAGCTGACGGAATATTGCTACACAAGAAGGGGAAGTTGACGATTGGAAAGTTGAAGTCATCACGTTTGTCATAGAGCCTTGTTGAAAGTCTTCCTTGAGAGTCAATTTCGAGATGTAGATCTAAATAAGAAGCAGACTTCCTAGAATCCGTTGTGTCCTTTATCTCAAGTTCCTGTGGATATATGAGATGGAGAAAGTCACCAAATCGAGAATTGTTTAGTGAAAGGACATCATCAATATAACGGAACGTGAGGTTGAAAGAGAGAGCTAGTCTACGGTCTTTTTTGTCTAGAAGAGATTGCAAGAAGTCTGCTTCATATGAATGAAGAAACAAATCAGCAAGCAAAGGTGCACAATTAGTGCCCATTGGAATCCCTATTGTTTGCTGAAAAACACGTCCACCAAACTGAACAAATATGTTGTCAATAAGAAAGTTGAGCATGTCGATTATTTGGTCTTCTGTAAATTTGTTCTTTTTCTTGGACTCATTGATGACAAAGTAAGTCTTGGTATAATCGACTACAAGAAATTTGTACCTGCGTTTTCCATTCTTTTTGAAAAAGCTGCGTTTAATCAGCTGTGCCAATCGCGATTTCAGTTGTTCATGTGGAATAGAAGTGTAAAGTGTGGAGAAATCGAATGTTTTGATGCTGTTACAAGATGAAACTGAATTAGAGTTAAGAATCTCCATCAGTTCTTTCGAATTCTTCAGGATCCACATTTGATTGACACCATTTCTAGAATAACAACAATCGTAATATTTCTGGAGGCCGGATTTTACTGCCGTAAGTATTGAAGTCAACAAAACTGAAAGAGGTTTAGTTGTACATTTGGATGACCCTGCAATGAAGCGCTGTTTGTATGGATTTGTATGGATTTATTTTTGTAGTGCTTTTATGTCTACCGATTTTGTCTCATCTTCCCAAGTCAAGGTTTTCTGATCCACTTCGCTCCCCACAAACTTGTGGAAAGCGAAGTGGATCAGAAAACCTTGACTTGGGAAGATGATTTTGTCTTTGCATTTTCAGACTTAAGACATTTGATTTTACACCCTAAGAGTGTGTTCACGTAAAAACCATGGAAAACTGTGAATTTTATCCAGTAGCAAGGTTTTCACTCGTGTAAAAGGTTTTGTGCAACTGGGAGCCTCGTAAAAGACCAAATCATGCAATTTTTTATCTTCGAAAAATTTAACATGGCCTCCCTACATGACTTATAGGATAATTAATTGGGTCGAGTGAATAACCAAAATATGATCACGAGTCGGTGAACGCACACAGATTTATACGAGTGCGCGGAACTTGTTCCGCGCACGAGTTAAATCTCAGTGCGTTCCCACACGAGTGATCATATTTTGGTTATTCATGAGACCTAATTGATTATCGTATTTATTACATAGATAAAATGCCGCTAATAAAAAGTTTTTAATAAATTTATTTGAATGGCGTATGAATATAGACCACAGGAGTCATGCCGACAACGCAATACAATTCACGACGTCATAATTGAGTTTGACCGGAAAGGACGCAAGAGTGAAAATATTTTTGTTATTTCACATTGTGAATTTACCAGATTTTATTTCACTGGGAAAAATCGGTATTTCATATGCATCTATGTACTAATCAATATTCATCTTATTTATCGGTGATTTCAATCATTTTTTTATGAAATTTAGACATCATCCTTGTGAATTTGTAGCAATATTTTTTTTGAAATAGTGATGCTGTCTTTCAAATACAGAGCAATTTTCGTAAATAATATTTTTCAGGACAAACATATCAAACAGCAAATCTATGATTTTACATTTTGACTTATTAGCCACAGCTCCAGGAAAATTACATGTTTTGATAATTGAACCTAATGGCCCTGTCACAATATAACGTTTTAGCCAACGTGTGCCGACGTTTTAGAATATATTTTCAATACGCTGGTGTGCGTTGCGTAAGTTTTGTACACGTTATGAACACGCTACAAATACGTTAGCGAACGTCAGCGTGCGTTGGTGAACGCCGAGTGCGTTGCAAATTTTTAAACATGCTTAAAATTTCCGACGTTCGCCAACGTGTTAGAAATAAATTATTCGAACGCTAGGCATAAGTTAGAAGGACGTTATACACACGCTGATGTACGCTATGTGGTCGTTGTGCGCACGTTGAAATGCGTTTGACGAACGCTAAGCTAAATGGAAACGAACGTGTCTAGCGATAATGCAGCGCACGTCTAGCGTCAGTCTAACGACCAAGAAACCTATTCAACGTGTCTAAAACGTGTACAGAGCGCACAGAGCGTCACTGTAACGAACGAGTAGCGTATCAGCCTAAGAATGTTATAAGTTAGATTGAATTACAAGGGGAAAGTCAATTTCAAAAGCTTCAAGTACTAATTCAAACCTGAAATAAAAATCTTTTTACAAAAAAAAAAAAAAAAAAAAAAACCAAAAAAAAAAAAAAAAAATGAACAAAGCCAAAAAGATCTTGAATATAACAAAGACAACTTAGATAGTCTTGAATTGAAAGTTATTTTTGCAAATTGTAAAACACCTGTCGTGTTTTCGGTGGACATGTCTTTGGTAGAAAAATACTCAAATACAACGAGTAACAACGACAGTCTAACTTTAATACTCATTTGAAATAATGTGTATTTTTAATATTCAATAAGCACACGCGTTTTTCTCTATTAAGGACATCATTAGTCAAGTGCTTTAAAAAGGATGCTAGGCCAACTCTACATACCGGTATTTCTTACATGTATATACTAATTTGAGATTTTGAGAGTTTGTAAACAAGCGCTTGCATTACTTTCTGTATATTTTTGACATATCAAAATATAAAGTCTACACTATATTTTATTCTTTTAAAGTGCAAAAATCATCACTATCGGTTAAAAACAGCTTTAGAATAATTATACATTCATATTACCGGGACGCTGAAAACCAATATTTTTATAACGAAACAAAATTCAAATGATGTATCTATAATTATTAATTAATCCAGCAATACATTTGAGCCAGATAATAGATCTATTTGGGCTACTGGAAATAATACTATAGAAAAGAACAGAAATCCTAGGTCTCCCAACTGAAAGAACAAAATTAAAAGTTAGACTAACGCTATGAATGCGTTCTGCAGTCGTCACACATGCGCTAGGCAAACGTCAAGTACGCCGGACAAACGCTATAGATAAGTTTTGAATAAGTTTGTCGTGCGTTGCAGGTAGTTAGTCTGACGCTTTGTGGTCGTTCACCGAGATATTTTTTGAAATTTTTTACAGCGACTTCCAACGTGTTCCAACGTTTTAGAAAATTATTCGAACGTTCGGCACGCGTTGGCTAAAACGTTATTGTGTGACAGGGCCATAAACCACATTGCAGGGACTCGCTCCCCTCTATCAATATTTTGTTAGAGACAATGTGCGGTACGAATTCGAATAAAAATGTTTGATTTTTTTTCGTACCGCACATTGACTCTAACAAAATATTGATAGAGGGGAGCGAGTCCCTGTGCTTAAACCCACATTTTTAGGGAAGCAGTGCGTTTGCTATGAATCAAAATACATTTATAACATGTGATACAACAGACTAACATTAAAGAGCCAGGGTGAAAGATGGGAATATCTGTCAATTTGACGAAACGTACAGAAATCATCAACTTTTCATAAATGAAAGGTTGAACTATTAATATATAGTATATATTTTCAAATGACTTCTATATTGGCTCTACAAAAAAAACATATTTGCAATTTTGCTTTTGGTTATCCTTACACGTTACAGCTCTTCAAAAATTGAGATTTAGTCATTTTAGCGCATGGCTAAAATTGGTTTCGAGGACATAAAAGGTGCATCTCTGTGAAAAAAAACTAAAAGATATACAGAACAGCCCTGTATAGGCCAAATGCATAAAACTTGTTATATATAAACAAATAATATATATTGAAGAAATCATACAAAAGATCACTATCTACTTGGGTGGTCCAATATGGCCCCAGGGCCCTTTGACAAAGTAGTCTCTATAGCCACCAAAGCTGAATTAGTCAAACCTAAATGTATGTACCACGAAGGCTGTGTATTCGAACATCTCCTGCATACCGACCAAAAATAATGTTAGTTTTCTTAAAGTCAAGGAACCATTTCGCCAAGTGGCCATGGAGAAAGTTGATTTTTTATTCAGGCTAATTTTGCAAAGGATTCCAGTTATACTGATTTAGATTAAGACCCGTTGGTCGGCCATCTTGAATTTCCAGAAGGAATTATTTTACGAAAACAATGTCTTGAAGGAAGTGCTTTTACTTGCAACATCCAGTTGAATATGCCTAGCGTAGAAGAAGACTTTAAACCTTAAACTTTAACTTTTAACTTTTGAAAATCTGAATTCTTGGATCTAAACAAATTTTGGATTTTGTATGGTTTTCTCATAAACAGGGCCAATTGAAAAAACAGCGAGCAGCGACCACTGGTCACATTGAAGGCTGCTGGCTGTTTTCCGTTGTGGATTTTTTTAAATTGTCGTTTATATTGTATGTTGTGTCGCGTACACTTATTCCAAATCACATCCCCTCTGTGGAATGCCAAGTAAAGGTCAGAATTGTCGAAAAACGATCAATGCAAAATTCATTGAAATTGACCACATTGGTGGAATAATAAAGTTATAATTATGAATAAATGATCAAATTACAATGATCACATTAAAAATAACATGCTAATTTATGCAAAGTTTTGTATTTTTGGTTATACTGTTCTATGCTCTTCATATTCATACAGTGTTTGGCATTTTCAATATTTTTGGTAGAGCGCCTCTGATGAGTCTTGAATAGACGAAACGCGCGTCAGGCGTAGCAAAATTTATTGTCTGGAACTTTGTTGTCATTTGTATTTCGAACACACGTGAAGGTTAGCACTGCTGGTGGAGTTTAAATTCCCCGAGGTTAGCCCGCTCCGGCACCAACACTTTTGAGTTGGAGAATACATCAAAGCTTTAAATTATCCGTCAAAATTTTAAAATTGTCTAAACCCTAAGGTTCTTCCTACCACAGACATAGGTTGAATATCTTAGTAATAATTTGGTTCCCCAGTTTGGTATTTTTGGTTATACTGTTCTATGCTCTTCATATTCATACAGTGTTTGGCATTTTCAATATTTTTGGTAGAGCGCCTCTGATGAGTCTTGAATAGACGAAACGCTCGTCAGGCGTAGCAAAATTTATTGTCTGGAACTTTGTTGTCATTTGTATTTTAAACAGTTTGAAAATCTTGCTAGAAGAAAAAAATTACAGAACTTATAAACATAACAGATGCTAACGACAAACGAATAGAAATCCTGAACATGTATTTAACAAATCTCTGCTTTTTTTTTTTTTTTTTTTAAGGGGGGGGGGGGGGGGTCGTTGTTAGTTTAATTTGTTTTATACGTTTTTGGTTGTAGGGTTAAGGGGTTTTTGTTTTTGGTTTTGTTCTTGTTTTTTTTTTTTTTTTTTTTTTTTTTTGGTTATATGTTTTTGTTTTTTGTTTCGTTTTTTTTTTTATCTAACGTCAAATATTGAAATGAGGTTTAAGGGAGTTTGGAGTAAAAAGCCTGTCTGCAAAGCACTACTGTTCCTCTTCCAGTAGCTATTATAGTTCATATGTACCTAGTCAATATCGTCCAATTTAAAATAAAAGGACAAAATCAAAGGAAATGATAATGTACATGATAACAGCAATTTTATACGATTTATTACAATTTTTTCATCAATTGCAGCAAATATCATCTGTCATGAGGGGAAAATTTGTTCTCAAATTGTCTTAATAACACCATTTGACCTATCTGTAAACTCGCTGGGGCATGGAATGTCCATGGTATTAGAAATCTGAGAGAAATTTGATTTAAGTACCCATAAAATTGACAGACAATTACTTTCTGCAAAGAAAAACGTAGACAAATTAGTTCTTAAGCCACGCCTTCTTATCATCGAGCCAAGCTCATCAACTGTCTATGTTTAAACCCATTGGAGATTATGATATATTATGATTTTTGAAGTCTGGAAAATAGATAAATAATATGTTTTAGAAGCTTTTCCTCTTCTCCGATTTGTTTTTGTCAATAAATGTTCGAATAATTTATCGAAACTCCACAGGAGTAAGCTGTTGGACGCATTCATACACAGTTTGGTGAGGTTTCATGGTTTGGTTACGGTTTCAGTGTTTCGGCTGTTTTGGGACAGATGGAAATTAGATATTCCTTCCCCTGTCGAGGTTTCATGGGACGCGAGTCACACGGAAATTGAATATCTTTTCCATATACCTTGGATCATAAATCTGAAAGACAACAGAAGTTTTATTAATAAAGTAAAATTATGAAAAGATCGTTAGAACCTTATCAACAACAAAAACAGAAAGAGGACAATTATTCTAGCGATAGCAATGGATCGAATGAGGATGGGAGGAACTGTGGAGGTTCGTCTAAAAAACGAAAATCACGGAATTCGAGTGACGAAAATGACCAAGACCTTCAATCGGACTATCCATACCCGAGACCAAGAAATGCCGCTAACGCCCGTGAGCGGGACCGAACGCACAGTGTCAACTCCGCATTTGTAACTTTACGGACATTAATTCCGACGGAACCAGCAAATAGGAAACTTTCAAAAATCGAGACTTTGAGATTAGCGACAAGTTATATTGCTCATTTGAACACTGTTTTGATGGTCGGAGCAGACTGTATTGACCAACCGTGTATAAAACACCAAGCCATGTTGAGAGGGGGGATGGATAACCTCCCGAAAACCGTCTGCACTTTCTGTCTCAGTGCTTCAAGGCTTAGAATGGTGAGTATCTAGTGTTAGAAAGTGGGGTTTTGAATAGAAAAGGGTTGGTTTTGAAGTAAGAAATGGTGTCTTTTAGGTAAAAATGGAAAAAAGATGGATTGCTTTTTAAATTCTCAGTGCTTTAAATAAAGGTAATAACAAAATAATCGATTGAAGGATCAATCTCAAATGTCCATGCCAAAGACAAAACATGGAAAATATACCAGAAATATTGAAGATCGCAATGGTCCTGACTCGGTACAGGCAAAGTTCAAAGTAAATGCACATTAATTTTATCGGATGCGATACTTGTTTTGTATTTTTGAAATAATAAAAAAAAAAAGATGTAAATAATTTAAGAAGAAATTTATTTGCCTTAAAATATTAAGTTAATATTATGTTGTAACATTGTTTTTGGAAATTTCAAAATAAAAAAATCCTTGATATTGATTTATATTAAACTTGGATTATAATGAAAGTTGACGGTAAATGCATAAAACCCATATCTATTATATGTTTTTTTTTTATTTTATCTTATAATTAAAAGATAATTTGTTTAAAGAAGGTATGTACCCACAAAAATTGCTTTAAATAAACACAAATAGATACATGTATTTAAAAAAATATTACTCACAATAGATTTATTGAAAACTTACCACAAAAAAAGTCAATAAAAATAGTTTGAACCATCCGCAAAAAATAATTTTGTTATAAAGATATTTGCAGTTAGTTCAAAGTTCTTAAAAATCATATTTTTGTCCGAATAAATGTTATAACTTTTTTTTAAATATGTAATGAATATTTTGAAAAGTTTTGATATTTAATTTATTTACACTTAATTCTTGTACAAAATGTGCATATAGTTGGCCATTCAAAGATCGAAAATAATAAACATAGTATAAATCTTCTCTCATGAGACAAAGTTGACAGAGACGAAATATTTGTCTGATATATCTTGACATTATCATAGCTTCCATCTTGTAAAAATCTGACAAATTACCAACTCTATCATCAACACCGAACCATGAAACACAGAAACAACTGGACTTTTAATTTCACGGACAACGTACCAAAAATTGGTTTCTCAAAGATATTTAGCGATTATTAATTTATTTATTTCTATGTTTCACAAACCATGCGAAAAGTACAAGATTAAAATCATTTGGTCGTTATTTCGGATAATTTTGAAAAAAAACGTTTGGTTTATTTTTTTTTTATATTGTTTCATAATTAGTAATCGACAGAATATACCGATTTTCTTATTTTTCTACAACAAATGACAAATATATAAAATATTTCTTTTTTAGATTCAAGTATAAGCTAAATAAATATGTAACACCTTTTCAAATTAAGCAAATTGGACCATTTATATATTGTTTTTAAAATCTGTCTTAGTAATATTTTTCTTCCGTCAAAATTGGAAAAAAACTGTCAAGCCACAAGTTCCGTCTATTCAAGATTCATCCGGGATATACTCTTTAAAAGTTTAAAAGAATTTGAAGAGCATATTATCAGGTAATCGAACATACAGGTGATTTCAATTAAAACAAAATCGGCATAGTCGATCAGTTAAATTGCCCAAATCCAGTTGGAATTTACTTTTTTCATTGTAAAAAATATCAAAAATACAAATTTCGTTACTTTAACTTTTTATTTTCTCGTTTTTATTTTCAGTGATTCTAAACTATGAAAAAAGTCAGTATTTGTCTAGTGAAAGCAACTATAACAACTGTTTCACGATTCAATCGAAAAAAAAATAAAACTGTGGCATTAAAAGATCTTTAATAGGCATTGGATTTTTTAATCAGGGCCGAACTGCAAAAAAAATATTCAGTTTATTCTGCCTATTCCCACTCTGCGTATAACCCTTCGGGCACATATCATCCATCGACCTATTTGGCTCACGGGCGATATAAAACCTTAGGGTTAATAAAGCCTTAAAGGGTTAGATTTTAAAATTCCATGTAATATGTTTTTCCAACATATAAATGAACATAAATATTTGGCGGATTTAAGATTTTTTTATTCGCATAGAAATAATGTTGTACACCCATTGTAAGGGAGCAACCATTTGATTTTTATGGGGGGGGGGCTATGGATATTTTCTTCGTCCTGCCTTTTTATTTTCGGAAATAGCTGAGCCTGTGTTTTTAGCGCGCTTGCTCGCGCCATTTTTTTCTTATTTTCAAAGCTACTATAAAATTTTCAGCCAAAACTGCCATCCTGCCTTTTCTTTTAATTCAAAGCACTGTCCTGCCTTTTTATTTCTTGATTTTTGCCATCCTACCTTTTTATTTCAAATTTCACCTTAGCCCCCATAAAAATCCAATGGTCGGTCCCATATGCAATTAATTAAAATTCTTCTCATAAAATCATCCATTCTAATGCATGTATGGCTAATAGGTCTATCAATTGTAGGCTAAAGTAGAGAAATGTAAATGGGCTGAAAGTACACACGAATTGTACGATAGAAACGTTAAAAACTTTTTTTTTAATTTGACAAGGGAGATGATTTGTAAAGCATAACCCTCAAAAGATATGGTCAAAAAGGCATAAGAGCACTCTCAAAAAGTCTTTTATATTTTATTTTGCTTTTACATTAAAAGGCTTAGCTAGTTTAAAGAACAATTATTAATTTAACACTTAAAAGTTGCTAAATAACAAAAAATGAAAAAAAAAAAAACTCGACTGTCGTTATTTTGTAGCATTTCTTTTTCACTTTTTTTTTTACAAAATGCTTTTAAATATTTGTAAATATTGCTGCAAAAGAGATAAGAACTCATGAAAGACCGACTTGCTTAATTCGTTCTGGCCTTTCAATAAAAACTACATATTTATAAGTTTTTTGGACGTCCAGAATCGTTTGCAGCTAATAATATTGGCACATGAATTTCTATAGTTGTTCTTTGTTTGGGGGATTTCATCTTCATCAATCCTTCTTTTTTCACGTGCTTTATTCACAACAGGGTATAATGTGCACCATGGTGTTACGGATGTTTGTATGTATAACAACTCCTCTTAAAAAAACTAGATGAATATTCAACTAGATTTAAATGAATTAATGTATACAGATGAACACCTGCTATTTTAAATCTGATTAAATATTACAGGGAAAAATAGTTGTGGTCAGGGACAGACCATTTAACTTGAAGGGGGAGCCTTGTTTTGTTTTTTTTTTTTTGCTTTTGTTCAGAAAATTGTTTTCTGCGCAGAGCGCGGACAAAATATTTATTGTTCGAAGGCGTCGCGACAGAATATTTTTTTTTTCATTATCAGCATCATTTTTTAAAGCAGAAATCCTTCTTCAGAATATTTTTTCTTACCCTCAGCTGCCAAAATATTTTTTTTATCAAAAATAATTTTCAGAATATTTTTTTAGGAAAAAAACAAGCCCTCCGCCCCCCTTCAAGTTAAATGGTCGGTCCCTAATAATCTGCGAATATTTCCCTTGATTTAGTTCAATATATCGTTACTCTGCCATTCTACAAATGTATATACTAGTTAAAAAAAACAAATGCCTCTCGAAAATATGCTTTGGAAATATCATGCAGAATGGTTGGAAAATCCCTAAATAGAAAAAATACCCACCTTTGTAGTTTGAAGCATATAAATTTAAGAGGCGGTACCTCTATGACGTAACAAATGTAGGCTAAATGTACTTTTACAATGTTGCCGACAATAAATCTTCTTGATAAAACAAAATTGTTTACAAATTCATTTATCATTCGGAATGGAAGTGTTTCGTCAAAAAAACTGACAGCATTGTAACAAAATCTGACACATGTTTCCGATTTTTATCAGAAAATTGAGAAGATAAACGACAAGAAAGTCTTGTTTCCATACAGTATACATTGTGAGTGAGAAATGCAACAAACACGGGATAATGTTCAACATAAACAAATTAAAAACTCGCGAGAACAGATGTTCGGAAACAGAATATTGTCATCCGTCATTCTAAACGTTAGAAATATTCCGAATGATGAATGAAGATGGAATCTCGAAAAAGAACAACTGTAGAAATTTAAGTGCCAATAGTATGTCAAAAAAAGATATAAATATGTAATTTATAATGATAGGCCTGAAAGAATAAAGCAAGTCGGTCTTTTGAGGTTTTCTGATCTATTTAATAGTTGTAAATATTGCTGCAAAATATTGCAGCAATATTTACAACTATTTAAAAACCTCTTTTTAATAAAAAAAAAAAGGTTGGAAAGTGTATATTTTGTAAAAATGGTAAGCATAATGGTACAAAATAACGATAGTCAAATATTGCAACTATTTTTTTTATTTGAAACACCTTTAAGAAATACTTTTTTTCTTTTTTTATTATTTGATATTCAGCATCTTTTAGTTTATTTGACACCTAAAACGTGTAGCAAGACATAAAGGCATCGTATACTGGACTTATTATAAATACTATGTTTGAGATAGTATTGCCCATTTTCCGTTAAAATTGTCAAGAAAAGACTCATTCAAAGGGTCTACCCATCTTCTTCAAGATCGGGTTTTATTTCCTATCTGACTGTCACAAACAGCGTACGAAAATCGGTTGACGAGAACTCCACTGTAGCCAGTACAATTTTTGAAACTCTCTGTCTGGCATAACAAAACACTCAATTTCAAATCTATAATTTCTATAATTTAGATAGAAATAATAACCAGCAGCCAGGTAACATGTGAAAAAAAATGAAGTAGTATAGCAAATACTCTACAAGTTATTTTTTACAACTGATGAGAGGCTCGGGGCAGGTGGTGCGTCTCTTCTTCAATTTCATTTTAAAGTAAGTTTAAACAATCTTCAAACGGTTTCGGATTGTTTCAAAAATACATTAATTTGTTCCAAATCACCTCTTTCGCCTGTATGGTTAACCGCCATCTTACGGCGGCCATGACAAATCAAAACAAACCATGTAGTTTTAACCTGATATTGGGGTCATTTGAGGTAGCCTCACCTCTTGATGTTTTAAATATGCTAGATGCACCTGCTAAATGTATAAAATATGTTTATTTGTTGTTTTTCGTCGCGGTTCAGTTGTAATGTCCTGAGACCGATATTTGATGGATTCATGTCTATTTTGAGGTCAATTCTAACTTGAATTATTGAAAAATTGACTGATTATTGTTTCAAAGAACTTTTCAACAAAATTTAAAAATAAAATTTATTAAGTAGAGGAGTGTCATCAGTATACATTTTGGAAAAAGGGCAAGAAAATAACCTGTTTTTTTTACAAATTGAAGTTCAACCCAAAAATATATCACAATTTTTTTTTTCGCTTTGTGAAAGTTTATCTTTTAACTGTTCGCCGATTTATTCGGTTTCTGAGGGTTTTGTTTTGGCATTTTTTTGTGTTGTGTTTTTTTTCGGCATTATTTGTTGTTGTTGTTGTTGTTGTTGTTGTTGTTTTTGTTGTTGTTGTTGTTGTTGTTGCTTTATCAGCCCTCTATGATTGGACTAGAGCAAGCTGGTATAACAGAGACTCTTGACTTCTTACTTAAAAAGTATGAAGACAATCAAAAACATATTCCGCTTTTTTGCAGGAATTGTACATGTTGAATTTTCAGGTCTAAGAAGTTTGGATTAAACTGTGAGAGTAAAAGTTTTCTTAGTACACACATTTGGCCCTCTTTTTATACGGCAGCAAAAAAATTGTGGATGTATAATGGTATGATAATGTTGTCGTCGTCATCTGCATTGTCTGTTAACTTTAGTGCTACCACAATAACTTCAGTTCTAGGTATCCGATTGCTATGAAATTTGACAATGATGGTACTAACTATTAACTATTATTATTGAAATTTATTTCATTTAGAAATTAGTGGCCAAAATTGCACCTTTTTGTTAGGTCACCTGCAAATTTGACACTATCTGATGTCCCGCAGCGTCACAAAAATTTCCAAGCAACTACATGACACAGCCTCTTGATATTTGGCATGTAGCTTCCTCCTATAGATCTATATGGTGTAATGCCATCTTACAGCCATAACTCGTCAAACAAATATAGTTACGATAACATACTAGTAACCCTTACTTCGTTGCTCTCTATGAGGGTTACAATTCCCTATGGCAGATCAGGAAATTTTCAAACAGGAATTTTTCAAACACAAATGGTTTTACACAAAAAAAATTAGCTGTTGTGGACCAGCCAATTGTTATGAAGTTTTAATATGATGTTTATATCCACTAAAGGAAGGTTGGGGCTGTATTTGGGGTGTTTTTTTCTTCTGCTGTAGAAAAAAGGGCAAAAAAGGGGCTAAAACATGTTTTATTGACAAAACTGTTGTCATGGGATTTCCAAAATTCTTTTTTTTTGTTGAATTGCTCATTGAACTCTGTCAATAAAATGTGTCGATGGTTTTGAAATATATTGCCTTTACATTGCTACAGGGGGCCAATGCCCATAAAATCAACTTATAATTTTTTGTCCGATTTTCAAAATCTGTTTTATTGGAATCCTTGTGAAAATCATTGCCTGTATATTTCAAGGGTTGAAAGGGCTAAATATGTCAATTAATATATATAAGACATTTTCTATTAGATGTTGATGTAAATATGTGTCAAAAATGCATTTTAAAGTCCACCACAGGATGCATATGTCAAAAACTTTTTATATGTCCACCATGGGCTGCATGTGACCAAAGCAATTGACTATCTATATTGGGCCTCCAAGTACAAAGTTCAACTTGTTTCAGTCATATCATGCTGTGCTCTGCTTAGCTTTTTATTTAATTTAGAAATAAGGGGCCCAAAAAGGGGCAAAGAACACAACTTTTTTTATTTATTGTCCAATTTCAAAATATTTTTTTCCTAATTAATTCTTGTCAAGTAGTGAATTTACAAAATTGAGGATTAATGGATTAATTTTGTGATACTCCCCTCCCCCTAATTGACACAAGGGGCATAAAGAGCAAAAAATTAACTACAGCAGATGCCCGTAACTGTAAGTACTAGGTTGATAAGCATATGCCACAAAATACAGCTTAATACAGTTGCATCCTCATCTTTTGACCTTGAGTCCTTGAACTACTATTCTTTAATAAATTAAGTGTGCAATTAGGTATGAGGTTCCATTTTTGAAATCATTTTTAGTTGAATTTGTTTTTTATACGACCACAAAATTTTTGTGATCTTATAATGTTATGGCCATATCGTCGTCGTTGTCTGTGGACACTTTGGTTTCTGTGCCATAACTTTAGTTTTGGTTGACCAATTGTTATAAAATTTTGGGAGGATGTTTTTAACCTTTTAAAAAAAAGTTGGTACATGTATTGCATGTATTGCATTTGAGGTTTGTGGCACCTAACATTTCAGAAAATGGGGCCAAAAGGGCAAATGGGTGTTTATACAAAACTGCTGTATAACGTTTATTTTTCATCTGATTTTGATTATTCTTTTTTCATTGTATTCTTCAATAAATTCTGTCTTCAAAATGTAAAAACAGTTTTGATGTATCTTGCACTGTTAAACAGCTATGAGGGGTGGAAAAGGGACCACAACCAAAAATATGCTTTTTATGGCCCGACCACGTATGTGCATCGGCCATATAGTTTTACCCCTGTCTGTCTGTCCGTACGTCCGTCCGTAACACTTTGTTTAAGTTCTTGGTTAAGGTCCATTACTCGGATACTAGATGTTGGGGGTCAATGATATTTCACCACCAGATGGGTCTTGGGTAGGGCTACACCACCCACTAGAAATTAGGTAACTGTGACCTATATTTTATGCATGAACGACTTCGGTTAAGTTTTTGGTTAAGGTCCATAACTTGGATACTAGATGTTGGGGGTCAATGATATTTCACTACTAGATGTGTCTTAGGTAAGGTGAAACCACCCACTAGAAATAAGGTCACTGTGATCTATATTTTACGCATGAATGACTCATGCTTGCCGCTTATTTACATGTAGGGAGCCTGGGTGGCCGAGTCGTCTAAGGCACTGGTTCAAATAATACACCACTCACCTTTCAGGTGGTGTTCGGTTCCCGTTTGTAATTTACAAAAAGGGACTTACCCACCCGTATGTGAGTAGGTTTGTCAGTTACCTGCCCAGGGTCGGTGGTTTTTTTCGGGTACTCCGGTTTCCTCCACCTGTAAAACTGACCGCCCTACATGACCCAGGTGCGTCGATAAAGGGCGTTAAACACCAAGACACGCAAACACCTATTTACATGTACATGTATGTAAGGTGGCTAACTCAATATCGTCTACGAACTGTTAAAACTAATATTGGGCATGATAATCAAGAAACCAAAAAAATGTTAATGATAACCTAAAATTTTAATAATTTTTTTAACCTAAATTTAAAAAGTTTCTTTGATAGCTTCTATAAGATTTAAGCTCAATGAAAAAAAAATGAAGATTTTATACTTTATAACGAGAGGAAGACAAAAAATGGAGAACTTAAAGATATTTTTTTAAAGACCTGTCTTGTTCTTTTGTTTCTGTTATTCAATAAAAACATTAATTTTTCGGAACAAGCAAGTATATACCTACTTGTATCTTGTTGCCAAATAGTACAAAAGATTTTCTAGAACTCGTTTGACGGTCGGTTGCAAATGCAGCTTCAATGATGCCCACATTACAAGCAATATTAGAGCGTATCTCCAATCACTGGAAAATGCATTTCAGCAATTCCTTTGAGTCAGTCACAAGAACAACAAGCCGAGATATCAAGCAGACTCATTAGGGAGTCCAAATTCGTTTCAAATGAGTAAAACACCTGAGAGAAACACCTGAAAACCATGCTTCGCTTCCAACATGCGGATACCGTTACAAATTATTTTTTCTTTGTAATTATTTCCATTTTAATTAAGAAAACTAATTAATAACATTGGCAGATTCTTAGCTGTCACAACATGTCAGCATATATGTATGGCATTGATGCTATTTTTTCATACATGCATGTGTACTTAGAAAGCATGCTTTGAACTATAATAATTTTGTCATTCTTAATTTTCTTCGTCAATAATTAAGGAAACAACAATTTTTTTGAATGACGGTAATCAATCTCAAAATGCCCAAAACGAAAAAAAAAAGTGGTTTTACACCGGATAAAGTTTTTTTTTTTTTATGTTAAGGGAGCAACCATTTAATTTTTTTTTTTGGGGGGGGGGGGCTATGGAGATTTTCTTCGTTCTGCTTTTTTTTTTGGAAAAAGCCTAGCCTGGATTTTTTTTTTGGCGCGCGAGTTAAGGTCTGACAACGTAGCCATTTTTTTATTTAAAATGGAAGTCACGGATCATTTCAAGCAGATGAGTTTTTTTTTAAACCGGCATTTGACTTGTTTACATACATGTACATATATTAGGCAGTATTCTTTTCTTCGTTGATCCAATCTTTCTATTCTATTAGTAGACAAATTGCAGGTTGGATACTTGTAGCTTTCGGTGCTCCTTATCGCTCAAATCTTTCTTTTGCAGATTCGTCCAGAAAGCTGTATGTACAAAGACATCCGGGTATCGATGCAGTCTCGAAGATGACACGACAAAACACAGCCAATCAAAAGTCGCCTTGACATTTTCGTCGCTTGAAGGGATAAAGTGTTTGATTCCGAGAATCTTTCTTCAACAAAAGATGTTTGTTATAAACCGAAATTGAAAACAAAATGTGGTATTTTAGGTAGAGCTTTGCCTTTTCCAACTGATAAGTCACAGATGCAATGTGATACTACCGTCCCGTAGATTTCCAGCGAACAACCTTTCGTTCCAAATATTTTGTTTAACCTTGAATTGATCTGTCTCATTTATTTTTGTACAATTTGTTTTGTTTGTTTGTTTGTTTTGTATACTCTATATATTACAATTGATTTCTATTTGATTAATGCTGCGTTCACAGTTACCACCACTCAATGCGACTTAATTGTAAATGTGAACGCATATTAATTTTCTGGTACATGTGACTACGGTATCAAAATGCTTTGGCGCCATAAAACCTGGTTTAACCCACCATTTCGTTTGAAATGCCTGTACCAAGTCAGGACCATTGCGATCCACCAATTTTCCGGTATGACTGATTCGTTTCTGTCATTTTCTCTGGACTATGAGATTGATCATTCAAGTTCGGTAGTTTTGTTATTACCTTTATTTAGCTAGAGACAGACATTGGTACAAATGTACGATCATAGCCTTTCTATTGCCATTTTTGCTTCTATGGCACTGTTAAACTTGATAAAAAAAGGTATCTTCTTCTACTCCCCATTCACTCAAGGTTAAAAAAATTATTAATTCCTATTCTTACCTATTCTACTTTTTCAAGCCTGAAACCAGAAACACGCATAAGTGTGTCACTTATTTTTTGTTGCTTTAATATTTGAGCTTATCCTTTTCGTGTTCTTGAAACGTCGAATTGCCATACAGTGTACAATGTACGAGTCCATGATGTAATTTGTATCATATTTGCTAAAGACGGTCATTGTTGCAAATGTATGTCTTAAATTGTGCTTAGAGGCAGCAAAAAAATGTGCCTTATATGAATTTATAATTGTATGTTTTTCGTTTAATTGATGTTAAATTCATAATAATAATTATAATAAATCTACTTTATTCATAACACCTTTTTAGTTTGCTTTATATATTACAAATGAACTTAACTAGTAATTTGGGAATCAATCACCGTTAATTATCTTGAAACGTCCCCTCCAAAAAAAAACACTTAAAAAAACAAATAAACAAACAGAGTTCTCTTAAAACTAACAGGCATAGCAAAAATCATTCGATAACAAAGGCGACCACAACACTTACTACATTAAAACAACAAAATTGCAATCGACAACGCGAAATCACACCAAGATGACTCTACTATTAAACTGAAAGACCGAAATCCCATGATAATTGAACAAGGAATACAAAGAGCATTTAATTGATTTCAAAATCGACCATAAAGGGCAATAACTCTTCAAAGGAAAGGTCCTAAAACGTTGACCCTATACCTATTTTGTAGATCTTGATGCGCTTAACAATATGCAATTTAAATTTCTCAAATATCTTGTATAGTGTTCAAGATATTGAGCTATGAATACTGTAACAGTATATAAAGTCTACAATTAAGAATGTCAATCTGACAATAAAAAAATTCCCTTCATTTTTTTTTACCTGTTATATACTTTATTCAAATACTCTGAGCGTAAATGTGTTTCTTAAGGGCAATCTTATTTTGAGAGGAGATAGAAGTATGTAAAAGAAAATAATGAGATGTGGAAAAAGTGTACGCGTCACAGCCCACAATCAAACGGAAATTCAGAAAAACCACAATGGCCAACCGTCAGCAGCCTTCAACGAGGCCAGTAGGCGCTGCTAGCGGTTCTGCAATTGGCCCATGGTCTAAATAAAATGCATATAATTCAAGTCCAGTCCTGAAATAGTCAAAGATATACACCCTTCTTAAACAAGAAACAGAAAACACTATAAAGACAAGTACAAAAAAAGATTCCCGAAAAGATTCCTGGCTTAGGACTGGCACATATAAAGTGTGGCGGTGTTAAACTAGCTTTTTTTGTGCCCAACCTTCAATTAATCCAAGACAAAGCACAAAAAATATAACACTGTGACAATAAAAACGTTCAATTCCACTTTATTCCAAGTCAAAAGCAGCTTTGTATCAAATTTAATTCAGTCTCCGTGCAAAGGGTTTTAGTAAATTGATTCATACCTAGTCGAATCCATTTCATTGACATTTTCTTATCGCAATGTCTTACAGTTTGCAACACGGGTGTTTCTGAAATTGCCAGATCGGCACATGTAGTATTCCCAGACCTATATAGCTCCTAAAAATTTGGTGCATCAAAATGGCGCTACTATACGACCAAATGACATCTTGAACGATCAACAACATCTGGTTAAAAAAATCATAATAATTGTAATTGCAAGATTACATTCATTACGACCAATCAATACAACAATAACAAAAATACATTATATTAGTTGTAAAATCAAAAACATATCATTATACTAAAATTAAATAAGTGATATTAAATATTATTTGGCAGTGCGACTGGTGTGCTGTAGACAGCAAGAACTGCTTACTCCTCTGGAGCACCTGAGTTCACTCTCGTTACTAATTAGGATCGTGTTGTTGATTTCGACATGTCCGGTTGATTTTGTGGTTCTTTATGTTTTGTGTTTCTTCGTGCTGGTCTCGTTAATGTTTCCTGGTTTTGTCGTTGCCTTTTAGGACTTTTGACACTCAAATGCCCCATAGGTGCCTCTATGCTTCTGACAAGGACCTGTTTAGGCTTTACTATATGCAGTCACGCCCACCAACTTTTTAATAGGGAATAACTTAGGACTCAAGTACGGAAATTGGTAAGAATTATAGTCGTTATAATTTCGGTAAAATCCGTTCGTGTTCACAAAAATGTGACGGACGGACGGATAAAGACCATTGCACATTCCGTGTCACGTTTTGACGAACAACAAATAGTTTCCCTTCAATATTTTTTGTTTCTAAAATCATACCAGTTTTCTAGTAGTTTTTCTCTGATAAGTTTTTTAAAAGATTTATTAAATTTGTATTTATTCAAGTTAACCATATTTGATGCTACTCCTGGATAATTTCTTAATTTGTCAGCAAATGTACACCAAGAAAATTGATTGTTTCTATGTAAATATTTGCTACATTCATGAGCATCTTTCAATAATTAAAAATCAGATGACAGGTTTTCTAGTCTATACCAGTATCTTAAGATAGATTTAACAATATCATGAGAACAATATTTAATCATATTTAAGTAATATAAAAACATTTGAGAACAAAAATTTTAATTTACAACAACTGAGAGTAAAGTTAACTTACATTTGTACATTACATTTGAATCGCTCACCTGATATATGTGCCTGAAGTAAAGGTTATTAGGCAAAATCTATTTGACGTTGAAAGGGTCATAAGATTAATAAGGGGGTCATCTGACAATATGGTGGATCTTAAGGTGCTGATCACTTTTGTTCTTAATCAAATTCTAAAAATCTGTCACCCGTTTTGAGTTATTTGCAAAAAAATGCAGTTTAACCTAATGTTCTATTTTTAGCCACAGCAGCCATGTTTTACAACCAATCAAAAATCCCAACATCAGTTCTATACATTTAATGCTAATAAATAATAATACCAAGCTTGGTTCCAATTGGACTTAAAGTTTCAGAGGAGTTAACGTTTTCAATATAATGAAGAAATGCTTTTGAAATGCTCAATTTTGACGTTCTAAGGGCAATAACTCCTCAAAGAAAAGGTCCTACAACGTTGATCCTATTACATATTTTGTAGATCTTGATGCGCTTAACAATATGCAATTTAATTTATTCAAATATCTTGAATAATTTTCAAGATATTGAGCTAAACAGGTGCAAAATTTGCAAAAAATCCACAAAAAGGGCAGTAACTGCTACATGGGTTGTTGGATTTTCTTCAAAATTTCAGAGCTGGTAGATCTTGAGGTGCTGATCACTTTTGTTCCAATCAAAATATTGAAATCTGTCACCGTTTTAGAGTTATTTGTAAAAAACTGCCATTTACCTCTATGTTCTATTTTTAGCCACAGCGGCCATGTTTTACAACCAATCAAAAATCCCCACATCAGTTCTATACACCTAATGCTAATAAAAACTATACCAGGTTTGGTTCCATTTGGACTCAAAGTGTCAGAGGAGTTAACGTGTTCAATGTAATGAGGAAATGCTATTAAAATGCTCAATTTTGACGTTCTAAGGGCAATAACCCCTTAAAGGAAAGGTCCTACAACGTTGACCCTAGACATATTTTGTAGATCTTGATGTGCTTAACAATATGCAATTTAAATTTCTCAAATATCTAGTATCGTTTATAAGACATTGAGCTAAACAGGTGCAAAATTTGCAAAAAATCTACAAAAAGGACAATAACCCCTACATGGGTTGTTGGATTTTCTTCAAAATTTCAGGGTAGGTAGATCTTGAGGTACTGATCACTTTTACCAGTGCCAGAATTTTGATATCTGTAGCCGTTTTTGAGTTATTTGCAAAAAACTGCATTTTACCCCTATGTTCTTTTTTAGCCATGGCGGCCATGTTTTACGTTGAATCAAAAATCCCCACACCAGTTCTAGGCACCGAATGCTAATGAACAACCATACCAAGTTTGGTTGCAATTGGACTCATGGTGTCAGAGGAGTTAACGTTTTAAAAAGTTTACGGACGACGGACGCCAAGTGATGACAATAGCTCACCTGACCCTTCGGGTCAGGTGAGCTAAAAAGGTAATGGTCACTATAAAGGTCCCCATGGTGTACAGGAACGGATCCAGTGGCCGGGTTAAAGAAGCTGTCCTAAACTATGTCTTAGGACTGAAATTAAGATTTAGAAAGGATCATCCATAGGAGCGTACTAGGATGTAAAACGAAGCCATCTTAGGAAAACCATAAATAGGGCCATCCTTTAACGAATTAAAGATAATCCTTAGCAGTCATATGAAATACATTTAATCCAATGAAAAGGGTAGGCATAAGAAAAGAAGGTTTTTGTTTTATATTTACAAATGACAATATAGAGTTTTTTTTAATTTCGAAACATTTGTTTGTAAAAAAAATCTGTCAAAAAAGTCTAAAATGGCCGGATTTCGTTAACAGGAAGTAAGTAAGGGACAGACCTGAAATCGAATCCCACGTTATGGGACCCCACCCTGATGCTGTATATATACCAAATATCAAGTGGTTGTAAAAAGTAGTTGCTGAGTAAACTGTTGAGACAATATCTCCCCCGCCCTCACGCCGCCCCCTCCCCCTCGCGCACCCGACATTTACCATTCTATAACCCGGATTTGTCACTCCGTGAAATCCGGTCAAATGTTTGCAGGATTACTTAATTTTGTTCCACTTCACTTAAGAAGCATTTTTACATTGGTTCATGCCTGAAAATAATTATGTTCCTATTACACTCATAAACAAGAGGCCCCCAGGAGCCTGAATCGCTCACCTGGTCTTGAGTCAACCCTAAACATGTAATCACTTTTCTAGAGCTAAATGAGCTGAACATTTAAGCAAGCAAGCAACAGATTTTCTCTATCTACTATTGTTTCATTCTATAGGCCAAAAACATGAAAAAACGTTATTTCAGGGGCCGTAACCCCTATAAGGGGTCATCTGACAACTTTGACTCAATGAAAACTTTTGTAGAGCTAAATGAACTGAACATTTAAGCAAGCAACAGCTTTTTCTCTATCTGCTATAGTTTTCATTCACTAAGCCAAAAACATGAAAAAACGTTATTTTAGGGGCCAGAACCCCTATAAGTGGTCATCTGACAACTTGGACCCTATGGAGACTTTTGTAGAGCTTTATGAGCTGAACATTTAAGCAAGCAACAGCTTCTCTCTATCTGCTATAGTTTTCATTCTATATGCCAAAAACTTGAAAAAACGTCATTTTACGGGGCGTTACCCCTATTAGGGGTCATCTGACAACTTCGATCCTATGGAGACTTTTGTAGAGCTTAATGAGCTGAACATTTAAGCAAGCAACAGCTTCTCTCTATCTGCTATAGTTTTCATTCCATAGGCCAATAAAAAGCTTCGCCGAGCGCAGCATGATACGACCGCAACATGTTGAACCCTGTACGTTTTAGGCCTAATATGGATAGTCTATTGTTCTGGACACATGCAGCCCATGGTGGACTGACAAAGGTTTTTGACACATGCTTCTCTGATGGACTTTCAACCCAGGGGCTAAAAATATAAATTTTGAATGTTGTATTCTACTCTTTAAAAGAATAATGTTTGGGGAAAAAATTAAAAATCGAACCAGAATTTTTTTTAAATTATGATTACAGCCCAAAAAATTTATTCTTAAATTTAGAATCGCTACCTGACAAGAATAAATTTGCAAAAAAAAATTTCAAAATCGGACCACAAATAAAAAAAGCCCCATTTGGCCCCTAATTACGTAATAGGGGGAAAAAGGGGGGGTCGCAAAAATTAATTCCTAATTTTGTATTCGCTATTTGACAAGAACAAACATGCAAAAAAAATTTTCAAAATCGGACCAGAAATAAAAAAGTTTCAATTTCGACCCCATTTGGCCCCTAATTACGTAATAAGGGGAAAAAGGGGGGGGGGTCGCAAAAATTAATTTTTAATTTTGTATCCGCTATTTGACAAGAACAAACATGCAAAAAAAAATTTCAAAATCGGACCAGAAATAAAAAAGTTTCAATTTCGGCCCCTTTTGGCCCCTTATTACGTAACAGGTGAAAAAGGGGTGGAGGTCGCAAAAATAAATTCTCAAATTTGGATTCGCTACTTGACAAAAATAAACTTGCAAAAAAAAATTTCAAAATCGGACCACAAATAAAAAAGTTTCGATTTTGGACCCGTTTGGCCCCTAATTACGTAATATGGGGAAAAAGGGGGGGTCGCAAAAATTAATTCTTAATTTTGTATCCGCTATTTGACAAGAACAAACATGTAAAAAAAAAATTCATAATCGGACCACAAATAAAAAAGTTTTTATTTTGGCCCCTTTTGGCCCCTAATTACACAACGGAGAAAAAGGGGGGCGCAAAAATTCATCAGGTTCATTCTTTTATTGTAAGAAACATTCTTGACAAATTTCACAGCAATAGGCCAACTAGGACCAAAGTTATGGTGAAAACAAGTAAAATATTTGAATTTTTTTCCCCTTTTGGGCCCTTAATTTCGAAACAAAAAAAGGGGGGACCCCCAAAATCAATCCCATTCATCCTTGTATGGTAAGGAACATCACTGTCAAATTTCATAGCAATTGGATAACTAGAACTAAAGTTATTGTGGAAACAAACAAACAAGAGGCTCCCAGGAGCCTGAATCGCTCACCTGGTCTTAATGTCATGTATAGCTAAATGAGCTGAATGTTTAAGCAATAAAAAGCTTTTCTCTATCTGCATTAGTTTTCATTCCAAAGCAAAAAACACTATATTTCACCTTTAAAGGGCCATAACCCCTTAAAGGGGTCATCTGACAACTTCGACCCTGAATAGACTTTCGTAGAGCTAATTAAGCTGAACATTTAAGCAAACAACATATTTTCTCTATCTGCAAAAGTTTTCTTTCTTTAGGCCAAAAACACTATTTTTTGCCTTTAAGGGGCTGTAACCCCTATAGGGGGTCATCTGACACCTTCGACCATAGGAGACTTTTGTAGAGCTAAATGAGCTGAACATTTAAGCAAGCAACAGCTAATCTCTATCTGCAATAGTTTTCATTCCATAGGCCAAAAACACTATTTTTTGCCTTTAAGGGGCTGTAACCCCTATAGGGGGTCATCTGACAACTTCGACCATTGGAGACTTTTGTAGATCTAAATGAGCTGAACATTTAAGCATGCAACAGCTTTTCTCTATCTGCAATAGTTTTCATTCTATAGGCCAAAAACTCTATTTTTTGCCTTAAAGGGGCCATAACCCCTATAAGGGGTCATCTGACAACTTTGACCCTATGGAGACTTTTGTAGAGCTAAATGAGCTGAACATTTAAGCAAGCAACAGCTTTTCTCTATCTGCAATAGTTTTCATTCTATAGGCCAACTCTATTTTTTGCCTTTAAGGGGCCATAACCCCTATAAGGGGTCATCTGACAACTTTGACCCTATTGAGACTTTTGTAGAGCTAAATGAGCTGAACATTTAAACAAGCAACAGCTTTTCTCTATCTGCAATATTTTTCATTCTATAGGCCAAAAACACTATTTTTTGCCTTTAAGGGGCCATAACCCCTATAAGGGGTCATCTGACAACTTTGACCCTATGGAGACTTTTGTAGAGCTAAATGAGCTGAACATTTAAGCAAGCAACAGCTTTTCTCTATCTGCAATAGTTTTCATTCTATAGGCCAAAAACACTATTTTTTGCCTTTAAGGGGCCGTAACCCCTACAAGGGGTCATCTGACAACTTTGACCTTATGGAGACTTTTGTAGAGCTAAATGAGCTGAACATTTAAGCAAGCAACAGCTTCTCTCTATCTGCAATAGTTTTCATTCCATAGGCCAAAAACATGAAAAAATGCTATTTTTCACCTTTAAGGGGCCGTAACTCCCATAAGGGGTCATCTGACAACTTCGACTCAATGGAGACTTTTGTAGAGCTTTTGATGCTGAAGCAGTAGCGTGGCATCAGATTTCATCTATCTCTTATACTTTTTGATTTACAAGCCAAAAACAGTAGTCTGACCCCCCTGGTCTATTTTTAGCAACGGCGGCCATGTTTTTCGTCGAATCAAAAATCCCCACATCAGTTCTGTGGGGGATACCCTAAAGTACCACCAGACCAAATTTGGTTTGAATCTGTGCAGCCGTTTCAGAGGAGAAGAAGTTTGAAGAAAAGTTAACGACGACGACGACGGACGACGACGACGGACGACGACGACGACGACGACGGACGCCAGGTGATGGCAATAGCTCACATGGCCTTTGGCCAGGTGAGCTAAAAAGTAGTATTTTTGGCCCTTTTTTGGCCCCTAATTTCTAAACGAAAAATGGGGGGGACCCCCAAAATCAATCCCATGCATACTTTTATGGTAAGGAACATCATTGTAAAGTTTCATAGCAATCGGATAACTGGAACTAAAGTTATTGTGGAAACACTAAAAAGTTAACAGACAACGACGACGACGACGACGACGACGACAGCATCATACCATAATACGTCCGCAATTTTTTTGCGGTCGTATAAAAATATGTAAAAACGTTATTTTAGGGGCTGTAACCCCTATAAGGGTTCATCTGACAACTTCAACCCTAAGGAGACTTTTGTAGAGCTAAATGAGCTGAACATTTAAGCAAGCAACAACTTTTCTCTATCTGTAATAGTTTTCATTCTATAGGCCAAAAACATGAAAAAATGCTGTTTTTTACCTTTAAGGGGCCGTAACTCCTATAAGGGGTCATCTGACAACTTCGACTCAATGAAGACTTTTGTAGAGCTTTTGATGCTGAAGAAGTAGCGTGGCATCAGATTTCATCTATCTCTTATACTTTTTGATTTACAAGCCAAAAACAGTAGTCTGATCCCCCTAGTCTATTTTTAGTAACAGCGGCCATGTTGTTTGGACGGCGGTCACCATTTGTGCAATCTTGGTAGAGGACATCCCATAGATGAAGTGTGCAAAGTTTCAAAGCAATCCCTTCAGTCGTTTCGGAGGAGAAGATTTTCAAAGAAAAGTTAACGACGACGACGGACGACGACGGACGACGACGACGGACGCCAAGTGATGGCAATAGCTCACCTGGACCTTCGGTCCAGGTGAGCTAAAAAAAGAAATATCTTAAATTAAAAAAATATATAAGCCTTTTAACCCGGTTCATTGTGTTTTCTGTGAAACAAGCACCCGCTTTCCATAGCGTCATCACCCGCTGTCTATTGAGTCCAAATTTCGCCACCTCGGCTTGATTAATGAATAATACTGTGCTTAAGGTTACAATTGCGCATTAGCAAATCCCGGTCACCGGTAAGTTTTTGAACCCAACATAAAGCGTAGGAGAAAATACAGAAATGATTTCCATTGGTTGATATATTTGTTGTTTCTAAATATAGCACCAAGCAAGCTTTTGGGTAATACTGGCAAAGAAATTCTGAAGTCACCTATGCGCTCATAATAATGTAAAAATGTGCAATTAAAATAACGTTAAAAAAGCACCCCCCTTTTTTCGACCAAAAATTACGCCCATAAACGCCGCACGAACCCCAATTTTTTATTGGCTAAAAATAAACATATGCATGTCAACACAAAGGTTCTGTGCCAAAGAAATTAAAATTCGAGTAAGATCTATTTTTAAAAAAATCGAAAACCAGGGTACCCCCCTATGGAAAATGCATTGTAAAGCCAATACGCTATTGTAACCTAGACGAAAAATGATTTTTTACAATGCACCCTTTGGTTTCAAACTTTAATCGTTTTGAAAGTGAAAGTTCTATATAAAAACATGTATTATGACACTCGATCTAAATTTAGACACAAAAAACCAGACTATAGTCTGTTTCTTTTTTCTACATTAATGAAAATGAAGAGAAAATCGGATGGACACTAAGAATATTTGATAAATCATTATTGCTTCAATGAATGTCGGAACTGTTTTTTGTTTTATTTTGCATATACAAATACCAAACTTTTAAACGTTTTTAAAAATTTAAAATGGGATTTGAAGTAAGAACATGACTGAAATTTTGGTTCGTGAAATTTGTCATTTTTACGAAAAATGGGTGTAACACAAAGAATGCAAGCAAAAATATTAATCATGCTGTAAAGTATCACAAACTGTAACCGATGTCTTGTTTAGATAGAGGAGTAATTATAAATGCCAAAATTGGTAGGATTTTGGATGATTTTACTAGGTTATAGTCTGTTTCAAAATATGCCATTTTTCAAATTGCGAAAAATGATATTTATTTTTTTATTCAAACCAGTATTTTGAAGTAAACATTCAAAAGCAGAATTCAAACTATGTTCGTTCTTTTGAGTACATATACATCTTCCAAAAAATCGGCAACAATTTTTACGGCAAGTTAAAACATCTTTGTGAAATACCGTATTTCCTCAAACAACCCTCCAATTTTTTTCGACCTTTTCAAGAAGGGGGTACCTCTCTTTGATCAGCTCCCCTTGGCGTAAAAGAAAAGATTATTTTCTGCCATTTGTAATATAAACTCAAGTTATAATTAGGTATCTTTTAATGAAGTAAAAGATTTTCCCTAATTCATATGTCCAGTGTATAGGTTACAATTGCGCATTAGCAAATCCCGGTCACCGGTAAGTTTTTGAACCCAACATAAAGCGTAGGAGAAAATACAGAAATGATTTCCATTGGTTGATATATTTGTTGTTTCTAAATATAGCACCAAGCAAGCTTTTGGGTAATACTGGCAAAGAAATTCTGAAGTCACCTATGCGCTCATAATAATGTAAAAATGTGCAATTAAAATAACGTTAAAAAAGCACCCCCCTTTTTTCGACCAAAAATTACGCCCATAAACGCCGCACGAACCCCAATTTTTTATTGGCTAAAAATAAACATATGCATGTCAACACAAAGGTTCTGTGCCAAAGAAATTAAAATTCGAGTAAGATCTATTTTTAAAAAAATCGAAAACCAGGGTACCCCCCTATGGAAAATGCATTGTAAAGCCAATACGCTATTGTAACCTAGACGAAAAATGATTTTTTACAATGCACCCTTTGGTTTCAAACTTTAATCGTTTTGAAAGTGAAAGTTCTATATAAAAACATGTATTATGACACTCGATCTAAATTTAGACACAAAAAACCAGACTATAGTCTGTTTCTTTTTTCTACATTAATGAAAATGAAGAGAAAATCGGATGGACACTAAGAATATTTGATAAATCATTATTGCTTCAATGAATGTCGGAACTGTTTTTTGTTTTATTTTGCATATACAAATACCAAACTTTTAAACGTTTTTAAAAATTTAAAATGGGATTTGAAGTAAGAACATGACTGAAATTTTGGTTCGTGAAATTTGTCATTTTTACGAAAAATGGGTGTAACACAAAGAATGCAAGCAAAAATATTAATCATGCTGTAAAGTATCACAAACTGTAACCGATGTCTTGTTTAGATAGAGGAGTAATTATAAATGCCAAAATTGGTAGGATTTTGGATGATTTTACTAGGTTATAGTCTGTTTCAAAATATGCCATTTTTCAAATTGCGAAAAATGATATTTATTTTTTTATTCAAACCAGTATTTTGAAGTAAACATTCAAAAGCAGAATTCAAACTATGTTCGTTCTTTTGAGTACATATACATCTTCCAAAAAATCGGCAACAATTTTTACGGCAAGTTAAAACATCTTTGTGAAATACCGTATTTCCTCAAACAACCCTCCAATTTTTTTCGACCTTTTCAAGAAGGGGGTACCTCTCTTTGATCAGCTCCCCTTGGCGTAAAAGAAAAGATTATTTTCTGCCATTTGTAATATAAACTCAAGTTATAATTAGGTATCTTTTAATGAAGTAAAAGATTTTCCCTAATTCATATGTCCAGTGTATAGGTTACAATTGCGCATTAGCAAATCCCGGTCACCGGTAAGTTTTTGAACCCAACATAAAGCGTAGGAGAAAATACAGAAATGATTTCCATTGGTTGATATATTTGTTGTTTCTAAATATAGCACCAAGCAAGCTTTTGGGTAATACTGGCAAAGAAATTCTGAAGTCACCTATGCGCTCATAATAATGTAAAAATGTGCAATTAAAATAACGTTAAAAAAGCACCCCCCTTTTTTCGACCAAAAATTACGCCCATAAACGCCGCACGAACCCCAATTTTTTATTGGCTAAAAATAAACATATGCATGTCAACACAAAGGTTCTGTGCCAAAGAAATTAAAATTCGAGTAAGATCTATTTTTAAAAAAATCGAAAACCAGGGTACCCCCCTATGGAAAATGCATTGTAAAGCCAATACGCTATTGTAACCTTAATACGCCACTTCTGATAGATATAAAAGTATTCATTGGGGTATCCATATTGACCAAAAAGAGTTTGTTTGTTAACTTGCATTTTGCGAGAAGTTATAATCAATGAAAGTTGGAAGTTTACATTTTTGGGAGTCATTTCAGCTTTCATGACGTTCCTCAAATAAAAACAGACAATACTTCGTGCAAAAAAAACCCATAAATTATCAGTTTTAGACGCCCTTTCCTTGGATATGACAATGTAAAGAATTTATGTTCTATGGGAAGTAACTCAATTCACATTTAACACAGTATTGTTTTATTTTATTTCATAATAAACTTTCCAACAATAAATAAACAAAAAGTTAGTAGACAAAAATAAACAGTGTTCCTTTTAGTTAATAGTCGATATTCAGTAGATATGATTGTCCTTGAAGATTTTCTATACTCTAATAATGGTACAATAATATGAAAAATGTCAGGTATCAAAAAACCTAAATTTCTTGCTCTTTGAGACATATTTCCACCCATAAAAAATAACTGAACAAAAAACTGATCTAGTCCACCTATAAGTATATGCACTGTATTAATTGAAAGAACGATAAGAAGAAGTCGTTCCGAAATATTATTTTTCGTAGAACACATTTTCAAAATGGCCGCCGTCGAAACAATCTCTGTAATAGAGAAGAATAACTGGTGATAAAATTGGCTGTAAAAGTCGTCATTGAAGTAGTTGATATATCCCCACCACGAATAATAATGCGGGTGAATGTCTAGGAGTATTAAAAATAACAGATTAGTTCGTAGGAAGCCGTCTTTGTATAACTGAACTATATATTTGATGATTTCGTAAGCTGTTAATACGGCCGCGATTGTTATAGCCCACATGCAGAATGTCTGTGGCGTTACATTGAAATACATGTGTTTGTATCCAACATGATAACCACTTTCATACGTCCCTGAAAATAAACGAAAAAACATCAGTTCATACTCAACTCAATAATGGGGGGACTGGACAGGGAGATTCTTTCCCCACCCACTGCCCTTCTTAGTCCAGCGTCACGTCGCCTTAATCCCTGCTTCCCGTTCATTAATGCTTTTTTACACCCGCTTTTCCGTTCTGGTCCCGCATCATCCGCCCGCTCCCCTTTCCCCCGTCCTTCGCTTTCCACCCCCTAAATCCCGATTTCCGCACTACCACCCTAGAGCCCAGTACTCCCGTCCCCATGTCAAGCGCTATAATATTACACTATAACATGTATTATACATCTAAAAATTGCCGGGAGCAAGCCCCTGTGTCCCAATTTTATTTAAAAACGTGTCTATGGTGGGACCCTTAAACCCATCTATGGCATATGTTACCTTTGAAAATTGTATCCCAGCAGCTACACGAACAATGGCCTTTATCCACGAGTGGTTTGTCAGGCACCCACAATTTGGAATAGATTATACCTGAAATAGAATGAAAGGTTTGTCAGGTACCCAGAGTTCGGAATATGTTATATCTGAAATATACACTCCGCCATAAGTTAAGCACCACCCTATATATTTTTATAATTACTATTTCAAAGTTAAAATGCAAACGCAAGTTTAATATGATATAATTTAAATGTGTATTCCTAAAACACACATTTCGAAGTTATGTTACACCAAAGGGTATTCGCCAGTGATAGAAATCTTAAGTGAAAAGACACTTCAAACAGAACATGATTTACGTCTTAAATGTTTCTTAGAAACAACTTTGACGAAAAATTCAAATTTTGTCCAGTTTAAGTTGTGTGTTCTTTAAGTTGGCTTGATGTCTTACAGTAAAACATATTGTTAAAACATAGTCATTAAAATGATAAAACAAAACCCAGCACAAATTGTTAAAAAGGGGGATAAATCTTTTCTGGTCAAATTTTAGGCCACAAACTGAAAAAAAGATGCTGCCCTTAGAAAATGGAATTGGTATGGACACTTTTTGCGTCAGAAACTTCAAAATTTAATGTCGTATTAATTTGTGCGAGCAATGGTGTTTGTTCTCTGTCCCAAACATCACCTGTCTAAAATCTCATTTTCTGTAAAATCCATTTTTGAAAGAAAATGTCCTTTCATCACTATAAAAGTTCACCGACATGTTTATCCTTCTCCACATAAAACTGTTACTTAATAAGTGTTATGATCACACATTTTTTATGACAGAAATGTCTTTCTGGAAACAGTTTTAGCTCTTTTTTTTTTGAGTTTTACGAAAAAAAGACATTTTCTGAAAAACCATGAAAAACAGATTTTTTGCCTTAAATCTTTGATAAACCTTTTTAAACAACCTTATTAAATCATCATCGAAAAGTAGAAGTTTTATTTCCATGTGGTTTTAAAAGCAAAATTAGCATTTGGAAATAAACATGGTTAGAAAGTCGGACAAAAGCAGACATTTTTAAGCAGGCCCCAAAAACCTTCAAAACCTATTAAAAACTCATATTTGTCGTTTGATGTGATTGACAACGCGACAAATAAAGGAAGTGTCATGTTAAAGGTTCTTTGAAAGATCTCCGAAACTTGAATTCAGGATCGGGTAAATTCAAACAATACTATGTACCAGTATTCTGAAAATCTTTCTTTATTTTCAAGTTTTGTAGTATGCAAATTGCTCTAATACCCAAAGGTTCTTGTGTGCAAAAGATCAGAATATTTCAATAAAATATAAAAAGAGGGTGCCATTTTAAAATGGGTGGTGCTTAACTTTTGGCGGACTGTTTAGAATGACAGGTTTGTCAAGCACCAAAACTTTGAATAGAATTATATACACGACAGAGAACGACAGTTGTGTCAGGTACCTAGAATTGGAAATAGATTACACCTGAAATAGAATGACAGGTTTGTCAGGCACACAAAATTTGGAATAGATTACATCTGAAATAGAATGACGGTTTTGTTGGGTCCCAGAATTTGGAATAGATTTCAATTGAAATAGAAGACAGGTTTGTAAGTACCCATAATTTGGAATATATCATATCTGAAATAGAATGATAGAGATTGTCAGGTACACAAAATTTGGAATATATTACACCTGAAATAGTATGAAAGGTTTGTCAGGTGCCTAGAATTTGGAATACATTATATTTGAAATAGAATGACAGGTCCGTCAGATACCTAGAATTCGGAATCGAATTATACCTGAAATAGATAGAAATGCTTGACAAAGTGGCCTCCTCCCAAAATATTATGATGCATTTTTCTTCGATCTTTGTCAATGAATACCATGCTCTATTACAGTAACACGTGTGTCGCTATGAATCATTTGAGTTGCGACAATGAGATGCACATTGGTCAAAGTCATACATATTTGTAAATACTATAATATCTTTGTATGTAAAGGTACATGTTCATTGTTTTTGTATGTTTGTATTTGCTTAACCTCTTGAGGTTTTATTATGCAAATTCATCATGTAAGTTAAACATACATGTGTACCGTCGAAAATGTCTCTAGCTTTTCAAAGTTTACTGCATGAAATACCAAACTGGGTGTCAATAAAACTATTTATTTTGTCACAGTAGTTGAAAGACCGAAAACTAAAAAAGGCCAAAAGAGGCGTCGGAAATGGCCGCCCTTTTGCAAAAACTATTCAGGAATGCACCAAAAACGGGTCCAATTTTAGTTAATTTTCTCTGACTGGGAGAGGACCTTTCCACGGGCAATTGTTTCTATCAAGGGGGGTTGACTACATATTAAAAAAGGGACAAGTGCTCGTGCCCTCCCCGCACCCCTTGCCAAAAACCTATAGCGACGGCCCTTTGCTCACTGCCCAAAATGTTCGAACAAGGAAGCCAAATCCGGCACCGAGGATTATTGTATATGTCACCATGGTCACGACGTGTGAAACACAAGGAAACCCAGTGTTTTTAACAGTTTTGAATTTACATTCGGAATATTTATATACGTGTTGTATCCATCAAAATTTTACACGAAGCCGCTAAATGATTGGTATAGTCATAAATTAATGAATATGTCGTTTACATGAATATAACCTTTTATTTGCAAAATTTTACCCATGTGGGTCAAGCAAATCCAAAAAAACAGGTATAATAAAAACATATATGACATATTTAGAGGGTGGTAAAGGTTTATTTTCGTGCTACGTTTTTTACGTTTTTATTTTACGTGTTTTCGTGATTTTGATTTTGATTTCTCGTGTTTTTGTGTTGGGGAGGTTGTACGTGATCCGTTTTTGTCTGTATTTTTATTTTTTGTCCCATATTTCGTGTTTTGAAATTTTCATTACCCGTGCATCGTTTTCTGCCTTTTTGAGGCACGTGATTGCGTATTTTAAAATATCTGAATTAATTTTTCTCGTGTTTCGTGTTAGGGAATTTTTATAACTCGTGCTTCGTTTTCAGCGATTTTGAAGCAGGTGAAAACACGTGTTGAGATCCCCCCTTCACCAACCCCTATTTACAATACATTCTTACACGACAATGCATACGCAGTGGCGGATCCCCCCTTTTCCTCCGAAAATTTTAAATTTTTGTGTAGATTTTCAGCAAAATTGGTCTGGAACCCCCCCTTTGGCCCACAGAACCCAGTAGGTGGAACCCCCCCCCCTTTCGAAAATTTCTGGATCGAACATATAATCGAAAGTGTATCGTGTTGTATGGGTCTTGTATGCATGAAAATACTTGCGTTTGACCAAACATCATAAATCAATGAAATATCAATACTTTATTGATGAAATTACACCCGTAAGGGTCAAATCAACATACATTGTAGACATTGAATACTAAACAATACAACATATCATACAATAGCGTAACATAAAACATAATTAGACAGCAAATTAAAAAAACAAAAACAAACAAACAAACTAACACACACACACACATGTTATGAACCTGCCTGACAAGGATCTGAAGCCCTGAGTTCTATAGACTGTTTAATGAAGCCTCCAATATGACAAACAAGTTCGGGGTTTGGGTTTAAAATGATCAGCAGTTTATTTAATGTATCGAGACATTCAAATGTAGACAGTTTATCATTTAGAACTTTTAAAAAATCTGAGCGAATGGCTGAATTTATTTCACATTCAAAAAAGAAATGTTGCTCATCATCCAAACTTTTACACTTTTTGCAGAGTCTTTGCTCTCGAGGTATTTTCATATATCTGCCAACTTCTATACCTAAAGAATGATCACTAAGTCGAAATTTGGAAATCAATCTTCTATAATTAAAATTATTATGTTTTAAGTAATTATCGGAATTAAAACTGTGTTTAATCTTTCCGTAAAGATAAAGTTTCGATGAAGTATCTAGTTTGGATATCTTATCTAGGGTAAGCTTTTCATAAGTATCTTCTACTAACTTCTTTGCATGACTTTTAAATGTAAGTGTAGTAGAATTAAGGTCTTCAACATTTAAATTTACATCTTTCGATACTCTGTCTACGTAAGAATACCACGAATAAATACCTTCATTGTGTCAATAACATCATACAAGTTAGGCAAAAAGAAAAATTCTTCAGGGATTTCTTGTCAAAAATTATAACGGCAACTATAGGGGCGGATCTAACGTCGTGCACCATACGTAGTCTTATATGTTATAGGACTAGGGGCGGAGGTTTCATAAACAGTGTACTAAGTATGAAACTTGGTGCCGAAAATCGGCACAAAAGTTATAAAAATTTTCGAGGTAAGGTGTGTGGTCAAACGCACGAACCCCTACGTTTTAAGGGAGTACTAGCCTCAGAAATTGAAGATTTTCGGGATTCTCGGCCTTTATCCATTCAAATGCATTAAAAATTTTCCAACATGGTTTCCTAATATTTGTTCATTACTAATTAGAGAAGGTCCTAATAAACTCCTTTTGAAATTTTCTACCAATTCTAATTATTATTTCTATGTTAAAACAGAAAAATAATTTTCAATGTATTTCCTATGAAAAACCCAGAGAAGATTTTTTCCCGCCATATTTTTCGGTGCTTATATCTTAAAAACGGCTCCATGGTTTTGAGAACTTTTTTAATAAAGTCTAGCTATTTTGATCTATTCTTTCCAAATTTTCTATTTTAAATAACTTTTAATTACAAAAAATCTCAGGCTCGTACTCCCTTAATTCTCCCTATGTCTTTGCTGTAACTGACTTAGTCCAACCCTTAAATCGTCTCAGTTGCGTATAAAAAAAAACGCTGTAACGAAATCAATATGACAAGGACTAGTATCAATAGCAACATATATTTTCATATAATTTCATATAATTTTTTTATAAATAAATAATCGTAGAGATTTTAATTACAGCCTTACCAATATGCAAATACGGAAGCATCACCAGAAAGAGAAAACCTGTCAAACTCCCATTGAGAGTGACCATTCCATTTATATTCCATGAAGCCATTGTGTATCTTTTGAGTCCTGAATTTAACTAGTCTCCCAGCTTCTTGTCTTCATCGCCATCATTTTTACACACGTTTGTTTGTTGTGATTAATCATGTAGCGGTTACACACACATTTATTATAGATCGATCATGATAGCATTGACTTAGATTTACCGGACTTCGTGCGGAAATGTTCTTTTAAAAGACGCGCATGTTAATTAAAAGCTGATTGAATTTAATTCTTAGCTTTAGTAATTCCTAGAGCTGACATGTAGAATCAGAATCAGAATCAGAATCAGAAATTTTATTGGAATAAAATCCAGACGGATTGTTACCACAACTTATATACAAGTACATTTATGACATAATGTCATAGACGTTTGGACATGGGGGTGAGGAGGGCGGGGTTATTTTAACTCCTTTAGGGTACAGATGTGAGGCGTGAGGCTAGATATTTTGTACCCACCCCATTCATTTATATAAAAAGACACCCATTTATATATTTTCAATGAATTAAAAATTGCATAGAAAATGAAAGAATCTATGCTTTAACTTAATTGTCATATTTTATGTGGCTCCGGGTCCCGCAGGGTTAAAAACGACCTGCGACCTGAGGGCTTTTTAAGGGCGACTTCCGACCTACACCTCATAAAATCGACCTATGCCAAAAAACGACCTGCGACCTCGGCCAAAATATGCCTTTTAAAAGCGACCTTGCGACCTCAGGCCTCTTTTAAAAGCGACCTTGCGACCTGAGGGGGGTACCCTGCGTGAGCCCCTTTTATTGATGTTCTAATATAGATGCGACAAACCGTGGATGCTGGGTCACTCCTTTTGATAATTTGTGACAAATACACCTTTAGACATATATGCAACATTTGAAATTTCCTGTACCCTTTTCACATACCCACGCCCCCAAAAATATACTCTTTTGGGCCACACATATGTACTTACCTTTATAACGGAAGTTACCCCCCCCCCCACCTCCCCGGGGATTTAGGTCTAGGATTTCCATGATTTTATTTATTGTGTGTATAAAAAAAATTATCCTTTTTACAGGATTAAGTATATAGCCAGGGTCAATTTTTTATATACACACAATTAATAGAAAAAAAATAAAACCCTTGACCCAAAGGCCTGTGATGCATGGACATACATACAAAATTATATATTTTTTCTTTAATCTTCTACAACAACAAAAAAGCGACAAACTCCTTCGCACTAGGCTTATCCTTCCCGACTGAAAGTATTTCCAGCTAATCCAACTGCTGGATGCTTTCAAAAATTCATCAAGATTCTTGATTTTTTTTTTAATTTCGAAAACATAAAGAATAGACTACCGATTCCCAAATCAAGTCCTATTGATAAAATGATTTATTTTTTATGTATGTTTGTTTAATTAATGACCGCATTGCTTAACCCTTATGGATGTAATTTTCCAATTTTCAAATATTTGTTACATTTGGTTATCAAATACAAATTTTATGGCACATATATATTTTTTCTACGGTATATTGATGGTAAAAATAAAACATGTATATGTACCACGGGAAGTAACACTCATACTCATTTTCTTTTATTTCATAACAAATTTTCCAACAACAAACAAAAACATGACAATAAGGACAAAACAAACAACATTCTTCATGCTTAATAATCGATTTTCTGTATTAGTTATTGACGTTGAAGATTTTCTATACTCTAAAAGTGGTATAATGATATGAAAAATATCTGGTATCAAAATTCCTATACTTCTAGCTCTTTGGGACATGTTTCCATCCATTAAAATCAATTGAACAAAGAACTGATCTAGTCCACCTATAAGTATATGCACTGTGTGTATTGAAAGAACGACCAGAAGAAGTCGTTTCGAAATATCATTTTTCGTTGAACACATTTTCAAGATGGCCGCCGTCGAAACAATCTCTGTTATTGAGAAAAACAACTGATGATAAAACTGTTTGTAAAAATCATCATTCATATAGTTTACATACACCCACCATGAAAAGTAGTGAGGGTAAAAATCTAGAAGTATCAAAAATAATATGTTTGTTCGTAGGCTGCCTTCTTTGTATAATTGAACAATGTATTTGATTACTTCGTAAGCTGTTAATACGGCCGCCATTGTTATTGCCCATATGCAGAAAGTCTGTGGTGTGACATTGAAATACATGTGTTTGTATCCAACTCGTTTTCCGCTCTCGTAAGTTCCTGAAAATACATGTAGAACATTTATTTATACTACCTAAATCAATTACATGACCGAAAATGTAACATCAGCATTTAAGAAAAACTCACCTAATACACATTTCATTTATATTATACTCATCTGATTTGCTCTACTTAAAAATAAAGAGTCAAAATAACTTTGACAATGAATTTTTAATGCATGTATATATAATAGCAAGTAGGGCATCGTTTGGAACATTTTAATAAAGAT
This sequence comes from Arcuatula senhousia, assembly GCA_963971305.1. Lineage (NCBI taxonomy): Eukaryota > Metazoa > Mollusca > Bivalvia > Mytilida > Mytilidae > Arcuatula > Arcuatula senhousia. The sequence continues at coordinate 28,591,070 of OZ020315.1, forward strand.
ATGCTGTTTTTCTTTTGTGTCTATTTATTTTCAATTGCCCTACTAGTTATACTGTCACGTTTTTGGTATCCAGTTTTACTGCGTTATCAAAAAGTAATACTACGGCTATATAAACGTAACTAATGGTAGCGAACCTAGTTAATAGAAATATTTGTAGAGTGCAGCATGTATGTTCTCCAATCTTTATTAATTATTGTTAAAAGATTTCGGACATGAAATAAAATTTGATTTTTTAGTCCCCAATTTCTATATATATAGAATCAAAAGCTTCGCTGAGCACAGAATGAGATGATATGACCGCAAAATGTTAACCCTTGTAATTTTGAGGCCCAATATGGATAGTCAACTGCTCTGGTCTGGACATATGCAGCACATGCATTATATACCGAAAACGATATTTTTTAAACAATAGACCTAAAATATTTACACTTACAAAAATATTACCCCTCTGGTCCCTATTGTTTCCCATTTTGTCCCCTACTGTCATAACAAGAATAGGGGGTCGCAAAAATTACTCCTCGATTTTGTATCCACTTCTTGTCAAGAATTAAAAGCAAAAAAAAATCGGACAATAAATAAAAGATTCAATATTTGCCCTTTTTGTGTCCCTAGTTTCTTATCGAAAAAAAAATAATCATCCCGTTTAGTATTCACTAATTGACAAGAATAAGCTTGTAAAAGACCCGTTTTTGCCCCCAATTACTCAACCGGACAATGGGGACCCCCAAAATCAATTCAAATTCAAATTCAAGAGCAACTTTATTGTAAATAGTATTTGGTCAACTAGGTCAAAATTTATGGTAGGAACAAATAAAAAAGTTGAATTTTTGGTCTCTTGTTGGCCACTTATTTTTAAAAGAAAACATGGGCGCCATCTATCCTTTAATGGTAACAAACATCCCGTATAAAAGATGGTATGGTCAGCAAAAGTTATTTTGGTCTTTTTATATACATTTTGTGATAACAATGTTGCCACTCATTACCCCTAATTTCAGATTGGGGAAAATAGAAGCGAGTCTGAAAATTCTTTGCACAATATTAACTTGCAAAAAAAAACATTTCAAAATCGAACCAGAAATAAAAAGGTAACATCTTTGCCCTTTTGGACCCCTGATTCCTAAACGGAAAAAGAAGAAAACCCCAAAATCATTACCACCAACCATCCATCATTATCACGGGAAGAAACAAAAAAAGTGGCATCTGAGGCCCGTTTAAGTCCCCTTATTTCTAAACGAAAATGTGGAAACCCTTAGAATAAATCTCATCCGCCCCGCCCTTTTTTTGGTAATTGGACAACTAGAACTAAAGTTATTTTGAATAGAATAAAGTTAGCATTCAACGACGACGACAATGACAACACGCCGACGGCGACAGCATCATACCATAATAATAACGTCCACAAAAACTGAAGTATACGAAGACATACTAGACAAGGACACAACTTAAATTGTTCCCGTTTATCACAAACAGACCATGGTCAAAAACATATATGCGTAAACTTACGACCAAGTGAATACCATCCCTAGTAAGGTGAGTTCACGTAAAAATGGTTTTGGTAAATATTTGTGTTTCCATACGATGATTTAAATAACAAAAATAAAAACCGATACAAAACAGAATTCCTACTTATTTACTTTTTCTTCACTGGACAAAACATATCCCATTTAAATGCCTCACCAAAACCAAACTTCTACATTAATCTTGGTAAGTTACGCTCATCTCTCTTGAACTCCTCCAGGTGAAGCTTACCAGGTGTGAATACGAACGAAATTAACCAGAGACAAAGGATTCCTTCTTAGGTATGTTTTGACATAAGATTTATTTGGATTATTACACAGGGTTTTCCAATTCAGGTCCCATATCATTCCACGTCTCCCATATTAGGTCGAGGCGCGAAAGCTGAGGCCATGATACGAATATCAGTTCCCTGATTAAAATAAACAAAGCTTATTACATGTACGATTTAGTTGTGTTATGTTAACAAAACTCCTTCATAGAGTCGTTTCTATGGTTGTATTTTTTAGATCGAGATTGAATGTCCCTTTTCAAATACGAAGTTTCATTTCTTCAAGACCAGTGCTTCTCTTATTCTTTCTTTTTTTTTTGAGGGGGAAGGCGGTTGTTATTTGATGTTTTTGCTTTGGGGCTTTTGTTTTAGATGGGGTTTAAATGATGATAGAAACATAAAAATACCTGTAAAGTATAACTAAATATTACTGACTAAAATTGTGAACAGTTTCAACTGCGATTTTGTTTGTGGGTGTTTATTTATTTTTGATGTATTTACAATGATGTGTAAAGAAGTAGACGTTGATTTCGTGATATTTTAATTTGAGATCCGGGATCCAACGTACTTTTAAAGATATAAGAAAAAGGATATTCAAATCACGCAATTCATGGGCGTTTGTGAACAAAATATTCTTTTCTATCCATTTAAAAAGAATCTGGTTTAGTGTTTGTCACATCTCCCAGGGGAACCAATCGTGCTCTATTTATAGCTGATCTATTTTTCGTGATGTTTCAAATTATAATTTATGACCAAACTCCAAAAAAAGACCCAAGCAAACTCCATCTTATTGAAACTTTCATCAATACTTACAGATATTTCGACGACATTCTTTCACTTTTCGAACTTTATAAAAGATATTTAAAATATCAACCATTGTTCAGTCTTCCCTAGGGAATTCCGAAACATCTCGGTTTTTTTTTGTTATTTCTTGTAGTCTATGTATTCCTAATTTTACCGTGTTATTTTTGTACTTTGTTCAATATTATCAATAGGGCGCACGAAGGTTCCTGATTTTCAACGTGTTATTTTTGTACTTTGTTCAAGATTATCAATAGGGTCAGTGAAGGTTCCTGATTTTTTTTTCCGGTTTATTTTTGTACTTTGTTCAACATTATCAATAGGGTGAAGGTTCCTGATTCTTACCGTGTTATTTTTGTAATTTGTTCAAGATTATATATAGGGTTAAGGTTCGACCCCAAAACTAAATTAACCCCGCCATATTTTATAAGTGCCCGTTTTGAGTCAGGATTTTTTTCAAAGCATTGGCTGTCCCCGATCTCTTTATGTTAGTTGTTCATAGATGTCCAAAAAGGAGTCTTTCGTTGGTAAATTTATGCTTGGTATTTAATCTTTATGTTTTATATCTTTAATCTAGGGCCAAAGCCAACCGGCGAACATTGACTAATTGTCAAATAAAAGGCTTATGGCTGTCTTTCATTGGGCATTTTTGTCTCGCCTGCAAAGCAAAGCGGGACATAGGTGTTACTTTACTGGCGGCGGCGACGGCGGAGGCGTTAATTTTTGGGGTAAGGTTTTATGAGTACATCCATATCTCAAGAACTACAAGTCCTAGGTTGTTGAAACTTGGTATGCATGTGTCCCAGTAGTAGCTTAGCACAGTTACATCCCAATCTTTTGACCTTGACCTTGATTTTCCGGTTGAGTGACTTTGACAATTTTCAATTCCTGTAATGCTGCAATGTTAAGGTTTTGCGAGCACGTCCATATCTCAAGAACTACAGGTCTTAGGTTGATGAAACTTGGTATGCATATGTCAAAGTAGTAGCTTAGCACAGTTTCATCCCCATCTTTTGACCTTGACCTTGATTTTCCGATTGAGTGACTTTGACCATTTACAATTCAAAAATAGAGGCGAGAACCAGAATTGCTATAAACATATAAAAAAATGAAAAATGTATCTTGACCCCAAAAATGCCGGTTCCATCTATTTAAGACTCACCAAAGGCGCTCTTCCGGAGTATTGAAAATGTCAAACATTATATTATATTTGAATATGAAAAGCATAGAACTTAAGCCTACATGTTAAACAATCAATTCTCCCGACTAATTTCTTACATTTTTAATCACCTTTATTTAGTTACAGAGTAAGGAAAAGTTACGTTTGTTCATCAGTTTTTGAGAATTCTCAAACCCTGTTCATACCATAGAAGCAATATAGTCTAATTGTAGTTACATGTCATGTGCTATAGTAGGCAGAAACTGCTTACTCTTCCGGGACTTTAGTTGATATCTGTTTGGTTGTTTTGTGTTTGTTTCTGTTTCCTCGTGCTGCTCTTGTTGTTGTTTAACGGTTTTGTCTTGCCCTTTTGGACTTTTGACACTCGAGTGCCATATTGGTACATCTTTGGTTCTTTCATAGGTTTATTACATTGTATTAATTGCACCAGATGACCAAAAAACACCTACTGAAACCACTCGACGGTAAATTGGCTGTTCGAAGTAAATCATAAGCCTTAAAAATTTCCCATCTTATGCCTGTTAAAACGTAGAAACCATGGAATAATGACCGAAGGTTTTATTGATTCGTGACGTTTTGAAACGTACTATACCAAAACGTGGAAACTTGGGCTTACACGTTACAAAAGGCGTGTCTATGGTGGCACTCCAAATAAAAACCTTGATCTATGTGCTCACTACCTTTGAATATTGTATCCCAGCAACTACATGTACAGTTTCCTTTATCCACCACAGGTTTATCAGGTACCCAGAATTTAGAATAGATTATACCTGAAAAAAGAATGAAATACCAGACTTAACATTTGTAACCATGCAACGAATACCCCCACCCACACCCGATCCCATATTCATTCATTTTATTTCGCTACTTGTCTAAAAAGCGTCCACATTTTTGACTGACGGAGATAATTTATTTTTAGTTAGGAATCAATAAGTCAAAGTTGTTGTCCTTCTGTGCAATTCAACTCGTTCAACAGGAAGTATAGATGGGTTACAGCCCTAAAAAAACATCCCATTATATGGGACCCTACCTGAAGCTGCTTTCTAACAACGGAAGGCATACAGTTATAGTTGCTGAGAAATTGTAACGAAAATGAAGGACTTGAAAATTTACTGAAGACAGTCTATGTCAGCTCGCCAAACAGGAAGCAGATGATTCAAAGACCTGAAATCATATCCCACCATATGGGAACCCTACTTGAAGCTAAACACCAAACATCAAAAGTCTGAGTGTGACCAATAGTTGCTGAGCAATCTTTTACGATAATTTTATATCCTGAAAGTTTTGTGAAAAATGTCTATATCAGCACTGTTCATTTTAATAAATTATGATCTCATGGTTACAAGGTATCACTACATAATGACGAAGTATCATCACATAATGACGAAGTATTATAACACAATGACGAATTATCATCACAATATGCCGAAGTATCATCACAATATGATGAAGTATTATCACACAATGACGAATTATCATCACATTATGCCGAAGTTTCATCACATAATGACAAAGTATCATCACATAATGAAGAAGTATCATCACATAATGAAAGACATCATCATTAGGCAGCTATGGCATTCCATAATAGTACTTGTTGTATCAAAACGGTTTTGTGATATGGGGACAAACAATCCTGAAAGAATAGTTGCGCACAAAAAAAAAGGTGACGGACGGATGTACATTAAATACCATCTTCCAAAAAAAAGGGGCCGATGGAGAATTTTCGTGATGCGTGATCGTCCAAATGAATTTTCTGTGAACTGTGATTTAGACAAACAATTGTCAGTGAACTGTGATGAAGGCATTGTCTGTGAACCGTTCTCTGCAAAAATAATTATCCATGGTCTGTGATTGATGCCTCCACAGATCTCCACAGTGGCAATATTTCCTGTGAATTGTGATTTGGGTAATTTTTGCTTATTTCCTGTGAACTGTGATATCCAATTTTCATTTTCCGTGAACCGTGATCAGGACCCCCATCAGGCCCCCAAAAAGTTACACAAAGGTAGAAATTCCCGATATATTTTTATTAACCCTTACCATTTAAAAATGAAATTCTCCAACCAATTTTCGTTAAATAAAAAACAATAAAAAGAAAATTGAATGAAGCCTTTTGAGCAAAATTGTAACAGATATTGAAGTGGAACTCAAATGTGCATTTTAAGCATTAAAAGGATTTTGGTCACGTTATTCAAACATTTTTATTCATTTTTTCTTTAATTTTTATTGGATTTTATTTCATGAAAAAAAATTGAAGAACAGCTCAGCAATATTATTTTGAAATTTTGAAATGGAATGGGCTAGCTTGAATTAAACGTATAGGAAATTTCAAACCTTCACAGGAAAAACAGTAACACATGTTTTTCGCATGTTTGAAAAAACATCCGTTTTTCACATGTTTTTCATGTGTTTTACATGCGCTTTGACAAACGCATGAAAAACGCCTGTAGAAAAATGTGTCTTTCGTATGTTTTGTAACACATGTAAAACAAGTGTTTATGTTTTTCATATCCAAAACTTAAGAGCCATTCTCCATAAGGACCAAAATGTTTCGGACATGACATTAAATAATTTGATTTTTAGAAACATGAAAGGTTAAAGATGACTGTACACTTCTTCAAGGAATGATTGCCGTATAAGTTGTCATGCATCTGATATAAATATCTTTTTTTTTTAATTTACCACATGTTTTTCATGCGTGGTACTATTTCAATATACTTTTTCCATGTGTTATAAGCATACGTTTTACACATGTTTTTCGTGCGTGTAACATGCGTTACGATTTTTCCTGTGTATGCGTTTCTTTTTGAAGAGTATATTACTAGGTACCTCCAAAACCGAAGAAAAGTACTATACAAAGAGATTTGAACCAGCACTTAGGATTATTGGTCATGTGTGATGTAAGAAAACATGGTCACGGTTTTGAACAGTTTTGAATTAAATCATTATGCAATGTTACAGTAATCGACGTTTTAAATCCACCCAGTTTTAAACAAAATTTGAAGTACTTCAATGATGCATGTATCATGTGTATTGATAGAGATTTTTATTGTAAATGTACATTTAAACTTTTATAACTAGGTACCGTGTTGAATTTTCGTTAACAAAAATCTGTGTTAACATTTTTATTACCTAATTTCATAAACTCGTTGAAATATCAATATTAATAAGTAAGATTCGTAAAAAGGCAAACTCTTCGGGATTTCTGATAAAATAGTATTGCTGCTATCGACTCTTGTCCGAATCCTTAAAATTTCAGAATATTTGAGTCAGAAATATGTAGCATAAACCGAGAAACGAAAAGAAGAGAAATGAAAACAAAATCGGTTAAGTAAAAAAGTACAAAATATAGCGAAATTTTGTCAATTGAATAAACGAAGACACGGAAATGAAATAAAACAAGATGTAGATTACGTACATAGTATTAGAATAACTCTGCACTCGTGCATCTTTTTTTCCCTTTAGCGTCTACGTTTATTTCTTAGGCAAATTTTCTAAAGATTCCGTTTTCTTACTTGTGCACTACTTAGGGACAAACCATTTAACTTGATTTTGGTTTTTTGTTTTGGTCAGAAAATTTTTTTCCGCGCAGGGCGCGGAAAAAATATTTATTTTTCGAAGACGCCGTGACAGAATATTTTTCCATTATTATCATTATTTTATATGGCAGAAATCCTTTTTCAGAATATTTTTTTTCTTACCCTCTGCTGCCAGAATATTTTTCATCAAAAATAATTTTCAGAATATTGTTTAGGAAAAAACCAAGGTCCCCCCTTCAAGTTAAATGGTCGGTCCCTTAGCACTCGCCACACAGGTTGCCCCACTATGGTCAGTTGTCAGGTGTTCCGTATTATAGACCTATCAACCGCCGCGGGCGAAGGCCACCTTATTCAGCCACCTGGAGAACACTTGGTCGCTTTGTGTGATGAGCACTTATCCGATGTCAGGGTCCCAAGACACTAAGTCGCCTCTTACGACAAGCTAGGCACTGATTTCGGCATTTTCGCCACCCAGGTCCTGCATGGGACAACTATCAAATTGAAAATGAGTAATTCCATATGCAATAGTATAAAAAAAAAACAAATCTTTAATAACTTACCAAAATGCACATACGGAAGCATCACCAGAAAGAGAAAACCCGTCAAGCCCCCATTGAGGGTGACCATTCCATTCATATTCCATGAAACCATTGTGTATCTTTTGATACCTAAATTTAGTCCAACATATATTAATCGAAAGTGTATCGTCACATGATCGTGTTGAATGCATTATAGAATGCGTTCAACTTACATTTTATAACCGAACATCATAAATCAATGAAATATTACCGGGATTTTGATTGTTTCGGCATTATCTGCCATTTCGGTTTATCATTTGAACATTAATTCATAATTCTAATCTTTTCTAAGTGATAAATTATGTATTTCCTTTTAGATGTTTTATAAGTTGTTTCATGTCCGGTTTGCCTATCTAAATCTTTAATGAAATGTTTATTTAACGCGCTAAAGACTTGTTGGCAGGACTTGCTAATCCAGAGACATTAATCTCTTTACATAGTTACTTATATTTTCATGTTATTTATATTGTTGTATTTTGTATTAGATGAGCAGTTTTGGTCTTAGATCTGGAAGGACACAGATCGCAAAATAAAGCTATATTGAAATTGGACTACCGTTTCTCTGTGTATTTTATGTAGCCTGAATTTTACCGGTTATAGAAATATCAATTAAATCATACAAGTTCGGTTAAAAGACAGATTCTTCAGAGATTTCTTGTCAAACGAGGGGCGGAGTCTTATATGTTGTAGGACTAGGGGTGGATCCGAAATATTTGAAAAGGAGGTTTCATTAATAGTGTACTGAGTACGAAACTGGGTGTAAGACCGGTTTTGCCGAAAATCTTACCTAAAATAATAAAATTTTACGCTGAAAGGGGGAGTGTTCAAACGCACAGACCCGCCCTTCCTCTTTGGATCCGTCCCTGCTGTAACTGACTACGTCCAACCCTTAAAATCGTCTCATTTCCTTATTGTTCTTATTGTCCAAAAAAGGCTGTTACAATTCACAAAATCAATATTACAAGGACTAATATCTAACATATGTTTTCATATATCTTTTTTATAGATAAATCATAAAATTTTAATTATAGCCTTACCAATATGCAAATACGGAAGCATCACCAGAAAGAGAAAACCAGTCAAACTCCCATTGAGGGTGATAATTCCGTTCATATTCCATGAGACCATTGCGTATCTTTTGAAACCTGAATTTAACTATCTAAGTTTCTTGCCTTCTTTGCAAACATTTGTTCGTGTTGATTGATCATGCAGTGGATGCACATCATTTAATTGCAAGCTGTTGTCTTCGATTTACTTCATTTCCCGTGAAAATTGCGTTTTAATAGTCGCATGTGTAATATATAATATATAATAGCTAGGTATCCAGGCAGTTCATGTTGTGGATTACGCATCCTTCACCATGCCGTGTGATCTTGACCCAATTTTTACGATTCAGTAACTTTGTGAACTTTGTTCTACTTTTAGGCAATAAACGTCTTTGTATGACTTTTGTGGAAAATAAATTAATTGAAAGTATAATAGCTAGGCATTTGATATTTGGTATACACACAGTTCAGATTATGGACTACGCATCTCTTACCATGCCGTGTGATCTTAATTGACCCCATTTTACGCTTCAGTGAATTTGTGAGCTTTGGTCTTTTTGGAAGCGTAAACGTCTTTGTAGGACTTTTGTGAAAAATGAATTACTTGAAAAGTATAAAAGCTCTATAGGCATTTGGTATTTGGTATACACAGATAGTTCAGGTTATGGTCTACACATCTGTCAACATGCCGTTCGACGCTTGTCCCATTTTCAAGCATTAGTGAAGTTGTGACCGAAATCGTCTTTTTCAGGATTATTGTTTGAAACTATAATAGCTAGGCATTTGATATTTGGTATACAGACAGTTCAGGTTATGGTCTACACCTCTGTTACCATGCCGTGTGACCCTGACAATTTTTTAACGCCTCATGGACTATGTGAACCTATGTCTTTTTGTTTCAGGCTGTGTTAACGTCTTTGTTGTGGAGAATTTTATTTCTTTAAAAAAGTATAATAGCCAGGCATCTAATATTTAGGATATCGATAAATTTAATTATGGTTTTTGCGTATGTCACCATGTCATCTGATCTTGACCTCATTTCTTCACTTAATGACTGTTAATATTGTTTTTTTTTCTCTTCAGTCTTTTATGTTTAGTCTGTTTCTCAATGATTATGATCTAGAATCATTTTAATTAGTTGGTCCACCGAAAAATGTAATTTATGAATGAATAGTTGAATAATTAGGTATTAATATGGTGTCAGCAGGCGAGACATACTTCATTGTTCACTCTTGTAAGGCAATTTCTTACTTATTTGAAGAGCTCAGATCATTACCATTCGATCCGAAGCCCCGGTGTCGAAACAATTGAGAGAAATAACATTTAAATAAAACAATGAAAATGCAACTTGAAAACACAAATGTTTATGTTTACAACATCTAATTTGAATTCACAAGTAAAATTGCATTTGTAACGGACGTACATATGAACAGTAAAATGGGTAAAGGTTACTAATAGTGGAATAAGTGTACACGACACAGCTCATATAACAAGCGGCAATTCAGAAAAAACACAATGGACAACCGCCAGCAGCCTTCAACGAGGCCAGTAGGCGCTGCTCGCGGTTCTGCAATCGGCCAATGGTCTAAACAAACTGCATATAATTTAAATCTAGTCCTGAAATAGCCAAAATATAGACCCCTTTCTTGAACAAGGAACAGAAAACATCAAAAAGACAAGTACAAACAAAAGCTTTGCCAAAGACTCCTGGCTTAGGACAGGAACATTTAAAATGTAAAAACCATGTATGGTGAGTTGGGCGAGTTTCTGTTTTAAGCCATTGCAACATGATAAAGTTTATATTTTTACCAGCTTGACACTATCGAAAAATGTTTTTTGTACTTTATCCATATATGCCTGTTTTGCCCATGGTTGTTTATTTGTAAAGCAATCATTTGGGTTGAAACAATTAATGAGATCCCCATTGGACAAATACACACATATTTGTAAATACTATATTGTATCATTCTTTGGTTGTATTTATACTATGTGTCTATAATTATATGTCTATTGTTTTTGTTTGCTAACACTTTTAGGGTTTTATGCAATAAAGTTATAAGGGCGATGTACATGAAAAGGGCGATAAAATGAACATGAAACGATGATTAGAAATATCGGGGTGAGTTGGAAACATAGGAACAGTAAATTTTGAAGATCGCTGGGCAAGGGAAAATGTAAGTAAGGGCGGAAAATGTTGCCTATGTGGTGCATTACATGGCGGTCCACCAAGGATCTTTGTCAAAACCTTAAGGTTCTACCTACCCCAATCATATCTGTGCATGTCATGATTTAGTTTCCAGATCGGCATTTGTTTCGGTTTATTTTTCTATGCTCTTCAAAGAGAGATGAACTAATCAATTCATTCTGGACCTTTGATGGCAGAATCTTTGTGAAAAAAACTGCTAGTTCACCAAAAGTACTGATAAAGACAGCAGCTGAGGCAAATGAGCTCTAATCTTATGACTTGAAAATTATAATGAGAACTCGTTTTTTGCTTTCATTAGAACTAAAATTGAATTACTCAATCCTAACTTCTTGAGAGAGTTAAAGAGAAATTATTTTATCACTTTTTGTCTCAATTGTTCAGATTATATTATGGATATTGTACTGTTAAACAACACATGTTTGGAAACTTGCACATGTTTGAACTTATTATAACAAATTGAGTGCATTTTTGAAAAAATATAATTATACATTTGACTTATTTCATAAAAAGTACATTTGTGATTCATATCAATTTGTTAAATATAAACAAATACCTTACCATCATATATGTGTTTAAATCCAAACCAAAACACTATTATTGTCCAACTGACCTAAATTTAAAAAATGGTTCACCGATTTTAGTCAAAGGTGCGTTTGATTTCTTACTTAATGTTAAACCACTCGATATAGTGGATTTCTATAGTTAGCTTTTTTTTATACTCCCCACTTCAAAAGTGGGGGGTATATAGTGATAGGGGTGTCCGTCCTTCCGTCCGTCCTTCCGTCCGTCCTTCCGTTACACTTCAGGGTACCCATCTCTTATCCGCAACTCCTCCTAAACCCCTTGATGGATTTTCATGAAACTTACACACAATCTTTGTGACATAATGTAGATGTGCACCTACTATTTTAAAATTTGATCAGAATGATTTTTGGGGTTTCCCAGAGCAAAACATGGACTTAGCCATTCGACTACATAGGGGTACCCATCTCTTATCCGCAACTCCTCCTAAACCCATTGATGGATTTTCATGAAACTTACACACAATCTTTATGACATAGTGTAGATGTGCACCTGCTATTTTAAAATTTGATCAGAATGATTTTGGGGGTTTCCCAGAGCAAAACATGGACTTAGCCATTCGACTACATACCCATCTCTTATCAACAACTAATCCTAAACCCCTTGATGGATTGTCTTGAAATTTTTACACAATTTTTGTAACATAATATAGATGTGCACCTACTATTTGAAAGTTTGATCAGAATGATTTTGGGGTTTAACATAGCAATACATGGACTCAGCCATTCGACTACATGGGGGTGCCCATCTCTTATTTGCAAATCCTCCTAAACCCCTTGATGGATTTTCATGAAACTTACACACAATGTTTGTGACATAATGTAGATGTGCATCTCCTATTCTAAAATTTTATCTAATTAATTTTGGGGGGTGGGGGTATTTATTTGTGAGCTGCGGCTCACAGTTTTTCTAGTTTATTCTGTTTTCCTTTTGTTTTTTTGTTTTTTTTTTTAAATCTTTTGACATATCTTAATAAATCATTTTTATTCGTGAACGTCAAATTAATACCCAGATTGGCAACCAAATGATATTTCATTATGTCTACATGTGTCTGCACTCTTTTATTTTACTGACAGTAGGGCTACATGTATATATAGAATCTACCGACACTACGGTATACATTTCCAAATCACCATTGTGTTATTCTATATTCACTAAACTTATTGTATATATATTATACTGTTGTTATAATGTCTCTGAATTGTATTGTATGCTTGAACATGTAATAGACTCTTTTGACCTGTTGAAAAACCTCCTCACCTTTTGCACACCCATTGCATCTTTTTTTACAAATATTAGTTTAATAGATAATGGGTAATGATCTCGCATCTTACAGGAGTGCAATAGGTAGCTTTTATTGTAAGGCCTACACGCGTATACTGAAAAAAGTTTATTTTTCTTTTCATTTAAATTTTCAATATTTTAATCTTATCTTTAATTATCTTACCAAGCTAAGAACTAAAATACGTGTTGCTTCTTATTCACTTTTTGCCATCAACATTTTTTATACATTAACACTACTTGTTTTTATAATACTTGATAATGATATTCATCCAAATCCTGGACCAGATCCACAAATAAGAGAACTTTCCATATTTCATCTAAATGCAAGAAGTGTCAGAAATAAACTTGACTACATCCAAGATATTGCCTCTGAGTACTCTATCATTTGTATTACTGAGAGTCACTTAGACCCTGGAGTTGTTGACTTAGATATTGCAATACCAGGGTTTTCTGAAGTCTACAGAAAAGATAGAAACAGTTTTGGAGGAGGTGTCCTCATATATGTATCAAATGATATCAATGTCGGTGTTAAGCGTAGAGTTGATCTAGAATTTAATGAAGGTGAACTGATATGGCTTGAACTATCACTGAAAACCTTTAAGCTACTACTTTGTTCTTTATATCGCCCTCCCAATACTGCAAACAATTTTTGGGATCTCTTAGATTATTCTATCGAGCAGGCATTTAACACTACTCAAAACATTGTTTTAAACGGAGATATTAACGTGGATCTTATAAGAAACAGAAATCTACGCTTAAATGAAATACTCTCAACATATGAATTAAGAAATACCATTAAAGAACCAACTAGAATGGGGGCTCTCCTAGATCCAATATTTATTTCTAATGATGATCTGGAAATAGACTCGGAAGTTATAGATGTACTGAGAAATGTAAGTGACCATGATGCAACTCTAATTCATCTTAAAATTCCGAACTATTATCGAGCAAAAATCCAGAGAAAGGTTTGGCTCTATAAAGAGGCTGACTTTCAATCTCTGAATAATGCCATTGCAGATTTTGATTGGGATTCATTGTTTGATAACACCGAAGACATTGACCAGTTAAATGAAAATTTTACTTGTAAATTTTACGAATTATTAAATGGGTTTATCCCCTCCAGAACTGTTTTTGTAAGACCAAATGATAAGCCGTGGTTCAATACGGAAATAAAGCGAGAGATTAGAAAAAGAGAAAGATTACGTAGAGTGGCAAGGGAGAAAAAAGATCAACCCCACGTAAATAAATATAAAGCACAAAGAAATAAGGTTAATAATATGATCAAATATGCGCGTGAACAATTTATGTCTTCAGCTGATGAAATAGTGGACTCATTTTTAAAAAAAGATTCTAAAGCGTATTGGTCCCTAATAAAAAGACTTGTGAAAGGAACGAGTAATTTTACTGGTATACCCCCCTTATTTGACAGTTCAACGGGAGAGATGGAGCAATCGGATAAAGCTAAAGCTAATCTACTTAATAAATATTTCTGCTCCATCTCCTCTGTTGAAGATGCCAATAAGGATCCTCCAAATCTCCATACGAAAACAAATAATGATCTTTTAAATATTAATATAAGTGAAGAGGAGATTATGGATGTTTTAAAAAATTTAAAAATTGGCAAAGCTTGTGGGAACGATAGCATAAGCCACCAGATGTTAAAGGGAACAGCTGAAACTATATGTCGACCGCTTTGTAAACTTTTTAATTTTTCATTAGAAAAACGTAAATATCCATCTCAGTGGAAACTAGCCAGAGTAATGCCAATTTTCAAAAAGGATGACAAATCGGATCCCTCGAACTACCGTCCTATTTCTTTGTTAAGCTGTGTGGGAAAGGTTATGGAGAGAGTAATATACAAACATATATATAATCATATTATAAATAACTCTCTGCTCTATCCATACCAATCGGGATTTCTTCAGGGCCACTCTACCGTCTATCAATTAATAGAAATTTATGACAAAGTATGCTGCAATTTAGATAACAAGCTATCAAATATTTTAATTTTCTGTGACATCTCTAAGGCATTTGATAGAGTATGGCATAGGGGTTTAATAGTCAAACTGAAATCGTATGGAATATCTGGACCTGTGTTGGACTGGATAAAAGATTATATAACCAATAGGAAACAATTTGTTACCCTAAATCAGACTTCTTCTTCTGTTGGTACAGTAACAGCGGGAGTACCACAGGGTTCTGTCCTTGGTCCTTTATTATTTTTATTATATATTAATGATATAACTGATAATTTAGGGAACATCGCACGACTGTTCGCAGACGACACTTCCCTCCAATATGCTGGAAATGATTTTTCGTTATTAGAGAACAGGATAAATAATGATTTGAAGATATTACACGACTGGTCGCAAGATTGGCTCGTTGACTTTAATCCTAAAAAAACAAAAGCACTTATTATTTCTAATAATGCTTATGTAGAACCAAACATTCTATTCAATGACGAAGTCGTAGAAATTGTAGACCATCACAAACATTTAGGTGTAACATTTATGTCTGATGGAAAGTGGACAACTCATATAAACAATATTGTTGAATCCTCCTTGAAGCAGCTTAATGCTCTAAGAAAATTAAAATATGTTCTTTCGTCGAAGAGTCTATCGACTATTTATTTGACATTTATTCGACCTTTGCTAGAATATGCGAGTGAGGTCTGGGACGGTTGCCTCGAACGTGAAATTGAGAAAATTGAAAAAGTTCAACTTGAAGCTGCCAGAATTGTAACTGGACTGACCAAATTTGCTAGCAAAGAAGCTCTTTACTTTGAAACTATACTTTGACTGACATACGTAAAAATAAAAAATTGTGTATTTTTTATAGAATGCACAATAGAATTTGTCCTAAATATCTAAGTGACTGTTTGCCACCTTTGGTCTCGAATGTTACTGGATATAATCTACGAAACAATGAAGATTATGTTCCGGTTCGTTCTAGACTAAATGTTTATGCAAAATCATTTATCCCGTCTACAGTATCCCTCTGGAACAACCTTGAAATCTCTGTTAGGAATACCCCAACATTCGAAAGCTTCAAATTAAAACTAAAAAAAACTCTTCTAAAGCCACCCAAATACTTCACCGAAGGGCCAAGAAAGTTAAATATTATCCACACTAGAATACGTCACCGATGCAGTTCTTTGAATTATGATTTATATAGAATACATGTTATTGAAAATCCCATGTGCATTTGTGGGAATGCATATGAAGATGCTTATCATTTTTTCCTTGAGTGTCCTTTATATGCAGTCCAAAGATATTCAATTTTTGATGTTCAAGATTTGAATATCGAACATATTCTCTTTGGAAATGAAAATGCAACAGTTGAAGAAAATTATGCCTTATTTAGAAAAGTACGTGCGTATATAGGCCGAACCAATAGATTTCCAACAGGTCAATAGAGTCTATACACCACAAAAAATGTCTTGCTACTTATGTACACTGCATGTCGTTGTCATATATTTGTATTGTATATTCATGGAGAGGGCAATCAATAAGTTGGTATAACTTAATGTCCAATCCATTTGCTATATTTGCAATAAAATATTATTAAACTAAATTAAACTATGCTCTTCATATTCATATAGTGTTTGGTATTTTCAATCTTTGGGTACAGCACCTCTGATGAGTTTTGAATAGACGAAACTCATGTCTGGCGTAGACAATTTATTGTCTGGGACTTTGTTGTAATTTTGAATAGAGTACATGCGTGTAGCGTGACATTCTTCACACACGTTGGCCAACTATGGTAAGCGGTAAGGTCCGGTAAGGTCCGGTAAGGCCTTTCCGTATAACGTGATCATTTTGTTCTAGGGGAAATAACCCAATTCAAATTTGCTACAAAATTTTCATTTATTTCATAACGAATTTCCCCACAACAAACAAACATGCGGTAAGTAAGGAAAAATATACAATATTCCTCTTAGTAAGTAGTCGATTGTCAGTATTAATAATTGTAGTTGAAAATTTTCTATACTCTAAAAGTGGTATAATAATATGAAAAATGTCCGGTATCAAAAATCCTAAATTTCTAGCTCTTTGGGACATGTTTCCACCCATAAAAAATAACTGAACAAAAAACTGATCTAGTCCACCTATCAGTATATGCACTGTATTAATTGAAAGAACAATGAGAAGAAGACGTTCCGAAATATTATTTTTCGTGGAACACATTTTCAAAATGGCCGCCGTCGAAACAATCTCTGTAATTGAAAAAAATAACTGGTGATAAAATTGGCTGTAGAAATCGTCATTGAAGTGGTTTATATTTCCCCACCATGAATAATAATGCGGGTGAATGTCTAGGAGTATCAAAAATAACAGTCTAGTTCGTAGGAAGCCATCTTTGTATAACTGAACTATATATTTGATGATTTCGTAAGCTGTTAATACGGCCGCGATTGTTATAGCCCACATGCAGAATGTCTGTGGCGTGACATTGAAATACATGTGTTTGTATCCAACATGATAACCACTTTCATACGTCCCTGAAAATAAACGAAAAACATCAGTTCATTCTCAACTCAATAATTGGGGGGGGACTGGACAGGGGGTTTCTTTCCCCACCCACTGCCCTTCTTAGCCCAGCGTCACGTCACCTTAATCCCTTTTCCCGTTCATTAATGCTATTTTACACCCGCTTTTCCGTTCTGGTCCCGTATCATCCTCCCCGCTCCCTTTTCCTTCGTCCTCCGCTTACCATCCCCTAAATCCCGATTTCCGCACTTTCACTGTAGAGCCTAGTACTCCCGTCCCCCTGTCAAGCGCCACAATATTACACTAACACAAAAGTCATGTATTATACATCTAAAAAAAATGCCGGGAGCAAGCCCCTGTTTCCCAATTGTTTTTAAAAACGTGTCTATGGCGGGACTCTAAAACCTATCTATGGCATATGTTACCTTTGAAAATTGTATCCCAGCAGCTACACGAACAATGGCCTTTATCCACGAGTGGTTTGTCAGGCACCCACAATTTGGAATATATTATACCTGAAATAGAATGAAAGGTTTGTCAGGTACCCAGAGTTCGGAATAGAAGAATGACAGGTTTGCCAAGCACCCAAAATTTTGAATAGAATTATATACACGACAGAGAATGACAGTTGTGTCAGGTACCTAGAATTGGAAATAGATTACACCTGAAATAGAATGACAGGTTTGTCAGGTACACAGAATTTGGAATATATTATATCTGAAATAGAATGACGGTTTTGTTGGGTACCCAGAATTCGGAATAGATTTCAATTGAAATAGAAGACAGGTTTGCAAGTATCCATAATTTTGAATATTTTATATCTGAAATAGAATGATAAAGATTGTCAGGTACATAAAATTTGGAATAGATTACACCTGAAATAGAACGACAGGTTTGTCAGGTACCTAGAATTGGAAATAGATAACACCTGAAATAGAATGACAGGTTTGTCAGGTACACAAAATTTGGAATATATTATATCTGAAATAGAATGACGGTTTTGTTGGGTACCCAGAATTCGGAATAGATTTCAATTGAAATAGAAGACAGGTTTGCAAGTATCCATAATTTGGAATATATCATATCTGAAATAGAATGATAGAGATTGTCAGGTACACAAAATTTGGAATAGATTACACCTAAAATAGAATGAAAGGTTTGTCATGTACGGTACCTAGAATTTGGAATTACACCTGAAATAGAATGACAGGTTAATCAGGTACACAACATTTGGAACAAATTATATTTGAAATAGAATGATAGAGATTGTCAGGTATATATTACACCTAAAAAAGAATGGCAGGTTTGTCAGGTGCCTAGAATTTGGAATAAATTATATTTGAATTAGAATTACAGGTTTGTAAGTACCCATAATTTGGTATATATTAATCTTGAAATAGAATGACTGGTTCGTCAGGTACCAAGAATTCTGAATCGAATTATACCTGAAATAGATAGATACGCTTTACAAAGTGGCCTTCTCCCAAAATATTCTGATGCATTTTACTTCGATCTTTGTCAATGAATACCATGCTCTATTACAGTAACACGTTTGTCGCTATAAATCATTTGAGTTGCAACAATGAGATCCACATTGGTCAAAGTCATACATATTTGTAAATACTACAATATCTTTGTATGTACAGTTACATGTTCATTGTTTTTTGTATGTTTGTATTTGCTTTACCTCTTTAACCTCTTGAGGTTTTATTACTAGTATGCAATAAAGTTCATTATGTATGTTAAACATACATGTGTACCGTCGAAAATGTCTCTAGTTTTGCAAAGTTAACTGCATAAAATACCAATCTGGGTGTTAATAAAACTATTAATTTTGTCACAATAGTTGAAAGACCGAAAACTAAAAAAGGCCAAAAGAGACGTCGGAAAGGGATGCCCTTTTACAAAAACTCTTCAGGAATGCACCAAAAACGGGTCCAATTTTAGTTAATTTTCTCTGCCTGGGAGAGGACCTTTCCACGGGCAATTGTTTCTATCAATAAGGGGGGTCGACTACATATTAAAAAAGGGACAAGTGCTTGTGCCCTCCCCGCATCCCTTGCCAGAAACCTATAGCGACGGCCCTTTGCTCACTTCCCAAAATGTTCGAACAAGGAAGCCAAATCCGGCACCGAGGATTATTGTATATGTCACCATGGTCACGACGTGTGAAACACAAGGAAACCCAGTGTTTTTAACAGTTTTGAATTTACATTCGGAATATTTATATACGTGTTGTATCCATCAAAATTTTACACGAAGCCGCTAAATGATTGGTATAGTCATAAATTAATGAATATGTCGTTTACATGAATATAACCTTTTATTTGCAAAATTTTACCCATGTGGGTCAAGCAAATCCAAAAAAACCAGGTATAATAAAAACATATATGACATATTTAGAGGGTGGTAAAGGTTTATTTTCGTGCTACGTTTTTGACGTTTTTATTTTACGTGTTTTCGTGATTTTGATTTTGATTTCTCGTGTTTTTGTGTTGGGGAGGTTTTTGTCTGTATTTTTTTGTCCCGTATTTCGTGTTTTGAGATTTTTATTACCCGTGCATCGTTTTCTGCCTTTTTGAGGCACGTGATTGCGTATTTTAGATTATCTGAATTAATTTTTCTCGTGTTTCGTATTTGGGTATTTTTTTTTAACTCGTGCTTCGCTTTCAGCGATTTTGAAGCACGTGAAAACACGTGTTGAGATCCCCCCTTCACCAACCCCTATTTACAAGTTTACACGACAATGCATACGCAGTGGTTGATCCAGGGGGGGGCGGGGGTCGGAAAATTTTAAATTTGTGTGTAGATTTTCAGCAAAATTGGTCTAGAACCCCTCCTTTGACCCACAGAACCCAGTATGTGGAACCCCCCATTCGAAAATTTCTGGATCCGTCCCTGATACGAACATTTAATTGAAGGTGTATCGTGTTGTATGGGTCTTGTATGCATGAAAATACTTGCATTTAACTTCCATTTTATGACCAAACATCATAAATCAATGAAATATCAGTAACCTCATACAAGTTCGGCAAAAAGAAAAATTCTTCAGGGATTTCTTGTCAAAAATTATAACGGCAACTATAGGGGCGGATCTAACGTCGTGCCCCATACGTAGTCTTATGTTATAGGACTAGGGCCGGAGGTTTCATAAACAGTGTACCGTATGAAACTGCATGGGTGCTAAACCGGTTTTGCCGAAAATCTGCACTAAAATTACCAAATTTTTCGAGAAAAGGGGTGTGTTTAAACGCACGGACCCCCCTTTTCCCTCTGCATCCGTCACTGCTGTAACTGACTTAGCCCAACCCTTAAAATCGTCTCAATCGCAAATTGTCAAAAAAAATGCTGTTACAAAATCGATATGACAAGGACTAATATCAATAGCATTTCAACATGTATTTTCATATAATTTTTTTAAATATAAATTTATAAATCATAATATTTTAATTACAGCCTTACCAATATGCAAATACGGAAGCATCACAAGAAAGAGAAAACCTGTCAAGCTTCCATTGAGAGTGACCATTCCATTTATATTCCATGAAACCATTGTGTATCTTTTGAGTCCTGAATTTAACTAGTCCCCCAGCTTCTTGTCTTCATCGCCATCATTTTTACACACGTTTGTTTGTTGTGATTAATCATGTAGCGAGTTATAGATCGATCATGATTGTATTGACTTTCATGCGGAAATGGTATTTTAAAAGACGCGCATGTATCCCGGGCATGTATAAAGAGCTGATTTGGTTGTAAGATTTATTATGGAATCAGGACATATATAAACGCATATATATACGCCTGCTTAAAAAGACACCCATTAATTATATTTTAATGAATTAGAAATAACATAGAAAATTAGGGAAATTTGAAATAAAAAGGCAGGATGGCAAAAATCCAGAAATAAAAAGGCAGGACAGTGCTTTATGTAAAAAAAAGGCAGGATGGTATTTTGGGCTAAAAAATTTTTAGTTGCTTTAAAAAAAATCCAGGCTCGACTTTTTCCAAAAATAAAAAGTCAGGACGAAGAAAATATCCATAGCCCGCCCCACCCCCATAAAATGAAATGGTTGCTCCCTTACATAGAATATAGTCAAAGGAGCGCGCCCTCCCTAGGGGGTGGTAAAGGGGGGGTACATGCACGGATGAACGACCAATAAAAAATGATAATCACGATGAACGGCCAATAAAAAAATTATAATCACGATGAACGAAAAATAAAATATAGAAACACGATGCACGATGAACCTCCATGCACGGCTGAACGGGAAATAAAAATTGCTCAACATGACGATGCACGAAAAGAAACCTTTACCACCCACTCCCTACCCGTTTGACAGGAAATTTTGGCTAGTAACTGTATGAAACAAGAGATTCTTATAAATCTTGGAGATTTTTTTTTTGAAAATTTTGAAAATTTCTGAATCAGCCAAAGATGGTTTAACTTGGCATATTTTTTTTTATGTTCTATTTATAAACTCTAAATGTAAAAAAAAGACTAAATCCATGATTGTTCAAAGTAAGAGAATTTTATCAGGTGCATTTCTTAGTTATGATGGTAATATGATTCAAAATGTACGTGAATACAAGTTTTTATGATGTTTATTCAAGAACAATGACAATCTGAAGCATTGCCTGGATGAACTTGCCAACAAGGCAAAGAAGGGGTTATTTGCATTAAAACAAAAGTCTGTTTCTTTTGGAAATTTTCCCGTTAGGGTTTTTTAAATTTTATTTGATATATTAGTCAGGCCTATTCTAAATTACAATTCTGATATTGCATTCATGGATTATTATTCACCCTTCTATAGAGCCAAAAAGGGAGCTCTACAAACAAACAAAGAAGTAGACAACCTATGTTTTATGGAAAACTTCATTAGAGAAAGTGCATCTTAATTTTTGTAAATTTTTATTACGAACAGAAAAAAATCCTAATCTAATATTGGTTAGCGGTCGGAGCTTGGTAGATATCCGTTAGAAAATTTCATCCATTCACAGTCTTTTGTTTATCTGGCTCGACTTCACACTGATGATCTAAATCCACTTCTAAAAGAGGCATTTGAACTAACTAAAATCTTAGATTCAAACAGCATTTATTCTTGGTACACTTATGTAAAAGATTTTACTCCGAACCAAGAAATAGGAGAAAATTTTATTATTATTAATAACAATGAAAAATGTTAAAAACTTAAAATATTATATTAAAATAGAGACAAATGGCAAGTTTAAACATTTATTCTCTGATAAATGTCAGAGTTTTGATGCAAATGATAAGCTCTTTCTTTATAAAAAACTAAAACCTACCTTAGAAGGAGAGTATTATTTGTCGGAATCCTGATTTCATTTGAAACAAATCTTTACTAAACCTAGAATTAGTGATCATAATCTGGATAAATAAAAGAATCAGAGAAACTAAGAACAGATGATTTAAATTTTATTAATATGTCAGATGAAGACCCAACAAATCATAAACATATAAGAATGTTTGGCACCTTTATTAAACATTCATTAGAACTGAGGTCAGAGGTCTCATAACTCATAAATATTTTTATTTGTCGTATTTGATATTTTTCATGTTTACGTTTAATATGATATGTATATGTTCTGTCACAGACTGGTTTTTTTATGTTTTAGTTTATATGACAGTAAAATTATTATACCGTTGCTCCCATTAACAGCTACGTCATAAACCATATTGATTAAAATCAAAAGTTTGAATGGTAAAAGTTACCATATGAATGTACAGTAAGGGTCACAAGCAGGCAAAACGTGGATGCTCGGACACTCTTTTTTCTCTTGATAAATGACATTTGTGAAAAATACACCTTATCATATATGCAACATTTTAAATTTCCGGCACCCTTTTCACAAACTGGACGCCCCAAAAAGTGGACTCTTTTGGGCCACACATACATGTATGTACCTACCTTTATAACGGAATTTAACCCCCTCCCGATGTGTTTGGTCTAGGATTTCCATGATTTTATTTTTGACCCAAACGCCTGTGATGCATGTATATGTTACAGTAAAAGTGTATAATTAGGAATTATACATAATTCCTGAAAATGTCAGTAAATATGTATAATTACTGGCCTCATTAGTTTTTATACATAATCACTGAAATTTTCAGGAATTATGCATAATTACTAAAATATTGAGCAGTAATTATGTATAATTCCTAAAGACTAAAGAAATGTTATTACACTTAATCTGATTTATTCAAAAACATATGTCAAGCAAATCAAACTACTAGTAAGCACAAGGCATTACATTTTACAGACTTTTAACCCCTTTAGAATAAACATATTAAAGACTTTTAAAGACAAAATGGAATGATCAGGTTGGTTAAAATGCTGGTAAACGAAAGGAAAACTGTCGTTGTTGATTCCAGATCTGTGGCCACACATACGAGCATTAAGTCTTCCTTTCGTCTCACCAACATAGATCAGTCCACAAAGTGTACATTCTAGTCCGTAAATAAGATTGGCAGATGTACAATTTAAATCATGACATCCCAACTGTAGATGTTATATGACCGATTCGTTAAGTTGCTCTTAATTTCTGTGTCAGTAATCAAGATCTTACAAGTTTTACAATTCTTTTTTCCGCATTTACTGACAGAGCAGTGAGATTACACATTTTCAAAATCCAAAACGTCTTCCAAAAGTACAGAGCACGGTCGAATTTAGCCGGAGTTACTGACCCGAATTATAGAACAGTTTATAATATTGAATGAATTTATTGTATTTGACTAACATTTTTAAATACATAATCTTGTCTTGTGAAACCCTGTTCACAATGACATTAACATTACAGGGTACTTCATGAATGAAGCTGTAATTTGTGAAGTCATTGTAACAGCCAATACTGAATAAAACATTTTCACGATTAAAAAAAAAATCATGTAAACATATTTTCACTTAGTTATACCTTTAAATTTATTGAAATCGAGTCACTATTATAATTTTATTTTATTTTTAACCATATCTGAAATTATCAAAATACTTAGTATTAGTATATTATAAAATAAAGGTAATAACAAAATTACCGAACTTGGAGGACCAATCTTAAATGACAAAACATGGAAGACACAAATAGAACTATTGAGAGGGTCAATAAAACAATCAAACTTATACTTAGTACAAAACCTATTAACTTTTAATAAGGGGTTGATAATTTCAACAGTTATGGTACTTATTGTATTGGAATGCTTGTGCTCTTTTCTACAAATTTACTAAAATCAAATCAGTAAATTTGTATAAAAACTTCTTTAAAAATCAGTAATTATGTATAATTACTGGTCAGAATTAGGAATTATATATATTTCCTAACCCATTTAGTAATTATACATATTTACTAAAATTTCAGGAATTATGTATAATTCCTAATTATACACTTTTACTGTAACATATACACATACCTGTAGGTAGGATTTTTTTAGGGGGGGGTAGACTACGGACCCGTATGATACATACAAAATTAGTTTATTTTATTTTTTTTATTTTCGAATACAAAATTCATAAACATTTAAAAATTTATACATGTATATAGCATGAAATTTTTTTTTAAGATACGTTGTAACTTCGGGAGCGTCACAGGTTAAACCTGCCTCTGGCTCATATCAGCTCCCGAAGGGAGCGATAATGGTAGAAATGTCAATATTTTAGTTGTATTATGAGCTGAATTTTCCTTCAACATCCAGCTTAGCACGCCTGTTTTCCCGAACTTTCTACGTCTTTTAAGCGTTTTTTTTTGAAAATTTAAGACGTCATTAAACGCACGCGTAACCTAGCAGAAAGGCTAGTTTGCTTTTATTTTTGGACCCCCATAAGATTAAAATTAATTGTAACTTCGGGAGCGTTACAGGTTAATCTGCCTCATATTACGCTCCCAAAGGGAGCGATAATTGTAGAAATGTCAATATTGTAGTTGTACTATGCGCTAATTTTTCCTTCAACGTGCGGTTTAGCACGCTTGGTTTCCCAAACTTACTTACTTTTTTTTCGAACCAAAAAAAACTGAATAAAATAAGTGGTCATAGGTTTGACCTGCCTATTATTATGTAGTACGGGAAGTAACTCAAATCATATATATTTTTTTATTTCATAACAAATTTTCCAACAACAAACAAACACATGACAAAAAGGACAAAACAAACAACATTCTTCATACTTAATAGTCGATTTTCAGTATTAGTGATTGTCGTTGAAGATTTTCTATACTCTAAAAGTGGTATAATGATATGAAAAATATCTGGTATCAAAATTCCTAAGCTTCTAGCTCTTTGGGACACGTTTCCATCAAATAAAATCAATTGAACAAAAAACTGATCTAGTCCACCTATAAGTATATGCACTGTGTTAATTGAAAGAACGACCAGAAGAAGTCGTTTCGAAATATCATTTTTCGTGGAACACATTTTCAAAATGGCCGCCATCGAAACAATCTCTGTTATTGAGAAAAACAATTGATGAAAAAACTGTTTGTAAAAGTCATCATTTATATAGTTTACATACACCCACCATGAAAAGTAGTGAGGGTAAAAATCTAGAAGTATCAAAAATAATATGTTTGTTCGTAGGATGCCATCTTTGTATAATTGAACAATGTATTTGATTACTTCGTAAGCTGTTAATACGGCCGCCATTGTTATTGCCCATATGCAGAAAGTCTGTGGTGTGACATTGAAATACATGTGTTTGTATCCAACTCGTTTTCCACTTTCGTAAGTTCCTGAAAATACATGTAGAATATTTATTTATACTACCAAAATCAATTACATGACCAAACAATAAAACATCAGCATTTAAAAAAACTCACCTTATTCACATATCATTTATATTATACTCATTAGAATTGCTCTACTTTTAAAAGTTAAGAGTCAAAATAGCTTTGTTCATGAAATTTTAATGCATGTATATAATGACAAGCAGGGCATCATTTGGAACATTATAATAAAGAGATGCTTTTTCTCTTTTGTGGCTATTCATTTTCAATAATGTGCCCTAGCTATATATAGTATTCCTGTCACGTTTTTGTTATCCAGTTTTACTGCGTTTTCAAAACGTATTTACTACGGCAACATAAACGTAACTAATGGTTGCGAACCTAGTTAATAGTTTATACTTATTACATGTACGATTAAGTTGTGTTATGTTAACAAAACCCCTTCATAAAGTCGTTCTGTATGGTTTTATTTTTTTTACATCCAGATTGAATGTCCCTTTAAAGGCATATTGTCTACGGCAAACTAATTTTTTTAACCCCCAAATATTTTGGTGTCAATTAGACCGAAATGCAATAAAATAAATATTGTTGTACGACTTTACCCCCCACAGAGGTATTCAATTTCAGTACTTTAACGGGTGTTACCGGCCTCTTTTATTTTTAGAACTTAC
Source organism: Arcuatula senhousia (assembly GCA_963971305.1). NCBI lineage: Eukaryota > Metazoa > Mollusca > Bivalvia > Mytilida > Mytilidae > Arcuatula > Arcuatula senhousia. Next base: position 28,617,963 of record OZ020315.1, read on the forward strand.
ACGGCCTGTTTATTTACAGGTCAACTTAGTTCATGCGTGCTTTACGAAATCAAAGTTAAAAAATTAAATTTTGATGAAAGGTAGATTTATTCATCATACTAAGGTTTTTAATTTGTAAGACATTTTGCTTATGCATTTTAAGTTAAAATCGTCTCGAAAAAAATCCCTGTCCTAAGCGGGGTTTGAACCATAATTCCTTGTCGTTCTAGACTTCAATCTTACCCCACGACTACTGAGGACTACACAAAAATTGGTCATTGAAATATATATGAACACCAACTATTACGACAATCAATTCATAAGCCCCATTTACATGCACAAGTTATGCATACGTATGTAAATATACACATGTGCAAATTTACACACGTATGTATAAGCAAATTTGCTAACCATTTACATGAGTTTTATGTTTGGTGTGTATTTTTTAAAAATTAATTCAAAAGATGCCCGGACTGATTTCAACCAGTATGTCATATCGCTTCAGTCATTTTCTTTACTCTTAGGATTGGCTAATAAAGGTTTAAATTTCTTTTAAAAGAATGAATGTAAGGGCTAACATGTAACACCCCTTTCCTCCAATATGTGCCATTAATGGTGCCTAGTTTTTCTTTTATATAGGAAACGGTAGCACCCATAAGAATCCCCCAGTCTTAGTCAGAAAACAGTGATTGGTTTTGTAATTTAAAATGTGAAGTTGATCGAACTATCATTCGAATAGCTGTACATCTTAAAACATGTCAAAGAGTGGTGGTATTCAAAATATTTATAAAGGCACCTTTGTCACCCAGATATACCTCTGTTAAATAAAAACAAAGGAGAATGATTTAATAAAATTATCTGGAAATTAAACATACCCACCTCATCAGCATTTAGTGTGTTTAACTCAATATTTGATATGCCAGGGTTTGTTCTACTTTTTAAGAGCCCCCCCCCCCCCCCGACACCGATCACAGTGATTGGCTTTTAGACTAATGTGATAAGAAAATATGTCTCATACGATCTCATATATATTTTTTTTATCAGCCATGCACTGATAACAAAAATCAAATTTTGACTGTACTAATGCAATCCAATTTTTATGGCATGTCTATGCCTTTTTTGTCTTTACTTCTTGGATATACGAGATTGATCATCCCAGTTTGGTATTACCTTTATTCATAAATTGATGAAATTGGAACTAACCGTTAGTTCTTGTAATCAGAGAGTTACATGGCCTTTGAGAGAACATTAGTTTCGAATTAAGATTGAGATTTTGACCGATATACATGTATATGTTAAAACCTGTAATAAAAATCCTAATTCCATTGCAGAAATGTACTTCGTCACGGCGAAAACAAGATATCATGATTCTTCTTTCCTTTCGTCTATATGGGTTTCCGGTTATAATTTTTTATCCCTTTGATTGATTTTTACAATACCTGATGTATAAGATGTCTTTTATAAAAAATCCAACGCAGTACTTAAACAACTATCAATTAATTGATTATTCATTATGTTGTCAAACGATTAAAGGTCAAAGTCATGTTGGTGAGCTTGTTCTAGCCTTTCGCAATACCATAACCCTAACCCTAACCCCTAACCCTAACCCTAACCCAATTTTGTATTATAAAGATTAGAATATAGAACTTAAGTTAGCTGTCCGTTCGTCCGAACATCATTTTGTCAAGTTTGGTCTCAAAATCGTAGCTTTCGAACACCTCAAGCCTAGGAAATAAGGAAGAAGCATATAGCTTTGAGGTCAAAAGCTCAAAGGCCAAGGCTGAAGACTATAAAAAACTTAGAAAAGGTAGTGATATTGGTTTCCAAAGCATTATTTACACTTAGAAATATGCACCTTAAGCTTATAGGATATAAAAGATGTCGATTGTGTTGGGGGAAATAAGGGTCAATGTCACAAGTTCAGAAAATCTTGGATATTGTAGAGTGATATTGTTTTAAGATGCATAACTTTTAATCGCCTATATATAATTTTATACAAATTACATGCCGTAGAGTCTATAATGCACGGATGATGCCTGTGGATTCTATAGTCCAAAGCTTTAAGGTCAAGGTCACATGTTCGGAATGAAGGGGAAAATCGAGCTATGCATTTGTTAAAATTGCGTTTACATGCGCAAAATTAAATAAAATAGCCTATGTAAATTTACACATAAACATTTACATCTGGTCCTGAGGTGATGTAAAAGATTTACACCATGTGTAAATTTACATACGTATGTATTTGCATTTACATGCAGTATTTGCACACATGTGTAAAATTACATACGTATGTAAAAATGCACACGTATGTAGAACTGTGCATGTAAATGGGGCTATATATTGAATAAATTTGACAATTAAAAGACACCTTCTGGATCATTTGTAAATTTTGCGAACTTGTGAACAATAAAGTTTGTACAATAATAACGTCCAAAAACGGTCAGCCAGTAAAAAATAAACTTAAATAAGTTCTGGGTGAGATTAGAACTGATTCTTGGACCACAGGCACTTGTTGACTATCAAAAATAAAAGGGGTAGTATGTATAAGTGGGATATACTTATACATACTACCCCTTTTATTTTTGATAGTCAACAAGTGCCTGTGCTTGGACTCCACTTCATGCTATACTCCTGTCTTCAATTTTTCCACCCCATAACGGAGGCTTTCCTTTACTAAACACAATTTTAAAGTTTCTGCTTGTGTTGAAAAAGAAATCTAATATAGAGCTTGATGCTATAACAACTTCTCTGTGAATTACCAAAAAATAAGAAGTATTTGTATATCCATTAAAAATATTAAAATTGGATTTTTTAAACTTATGTCCATGAAGAGATAACAAAAAAAGAGATAAATACTTATCAAAAATTGAATATCGTTAGTTGTGCGTTTTGAATAAATAAGTGGATTGAACAAGGTTTGATTGGCACGAAATCTTACTCTACGATTGAGATGTATAATTTGTTGAAAATAAAACTATGACGGGTTAAATGATACATTTGCTAACAATTTAGTTTTTTCTAAAACCAAAAAAACAATGTTTCTGAACGGGGTTTGAACCACCATGCGATGTCATTCTAAACTTTCATCTTTCCACTAGCTATATAGACCACAATGGCAAAGCAATGAGAATGGTGGTTTAAATGTATATAAACACAAATTTTACGGCAATCAATTCATACAATAAATAAATTATTACACAATTTTAATATATATTTTTCGACGTCGTACAAGTCAGATACAAAACATTTGTAACAGAAAAACAAACCGGTAAACCCATTACCGAACAGTTTTTCCGCCTCGGAATCAGGCAAAATCCTCGGCGCAAGCGCCTCGGACTTTGACCTGATTCCTCGAGCGGAAAAACTGTACGGTAACGGGTGTTACCGGCTTTTTTTTCTGTTACATATGTATTGTATCTAATACAAAAACAAATTTGCCACAAATTTTGCCTCAAAAGCAGTTTATTTTGATCAAAATAGCTCGACAACATTGATTGATATTTTATTTACCTGCACTACGTCACATTGACACAGATTTAGACTGAGTAGTTTTAACGCGGATACTAAACTAATACTAATGTCCCCGTAAACATTGATATGTTGAAAAAATACCAATATATTTTTCGTGTTAACCTTTTTAAATCACATTCAAAACTTAATACAGGCAATAATTGTCAGTTTTATTCATTAAGTAGCTCTAATATTCGGTTGCCGTTTTAATTTTCTTCTGAGCTAAAACTTCGAGAAACAGATTATGCACCACGTGCAAGAACTATGGAAGTTTTCAATCAAAGAAAGTGTAGTGCGCATGCTTACAGCTCATCTACATCTCATGAATATGAATTTTTGTAAAGCTTTACAAATATTATCTATTTTTCAATTTTTGAAGTTATAAGGTAACCTAGCGGTATTTTGAACGTTTGTATCTTTCTAAATATTAAACAAAACGAATAGTCTGACCACAATTTTTTGGTTTTACAAAAAAATAATTGTTCGTAGACAATATGCCTTTAAATACGAAGTTTCATTTGTTCAAGACCAGCGCTACTCTTTTTTCTTTCTTTTTTAGAGGGGGGAGGGTGGTGTTGTTATTTGATGTTTTTGCTTTGGGACTATGTATATAAACACAAATTTTACGGCAATCAATTCATACAATAAATAAATTATTACACAATTTTAATCATGCTAAGAAATTGCCTCCGGTTTAAGATCAAAAGTCCCCCGTTGTTGTAATTAAATAGGTGGTTAAAAATGTCGTATTTAATTTGATTTACAGCATCAGCTTCTTGCAATGGTCGTTTAAAAATTACATGGTTCGTTATCTTCAGACCGGAATATTTACGTTGGATTTCTTAGCATGGCAAACTTCGAATCGGGAGTTCTCAGTATGTAGAAACGAAATGTCAATGTCGCTCTTTTTAGTGGTTTATATGGCAACCGGAAGTACTAAAAAGGTTCAAAATGTATCCTAAAAGTTAGCTAGACCTCTTACCTAAAACGTCCAACTGAAACTTTTCAGATACAATATACGAAGCTCTCAAAATTAAAATGTTCTGCATACGTTTATAATGCATCTTTTCATACCAAAAATCTCCGATTTCTGTGCGTAAAAGTACAATTTCTTTTAAAACAGTGAATGAAACTCATCAAACATGCATCGTTTAAGTAAACTGGCCCTAATCAAAAACATTTCACCTACTAAAACTTGCATAATGAACTCAAATAAACTGTATATATGTACGAAGCGGAATAATCAATACCGATTTTTGTCACTACAATATAAAAAAAGACAAAGGCTAAACAAATAATATAGGGGTGTGCACCCATGCTCTCCATCCTCCCATCTGACATAAAAAAAAACTAACTCCAAAAGTCATTTGTACATCCGGGTTATTATGCATACGTCATAGACGTAAATATAACGTGCTACCCAACAGTGCATCCAGGTCATCCGTAATGAATGAAATAAATGAATACATGCAAGCGACCCTCAATTTCTGTTCTGTTTTATTTCATATGAAACCAAAAACAATGGATTTTTAATACGTCCTCACCTTACCCCCCCTCCACTTTTCCCCCGCTTTTAAAAATACAAGAACACCCCCCCCCCCCCCCCCAAAAAAAAAAATAAACAAGACAAACTTAGTTTTTTCTTTCTTTTTTTCTGGTTCGGAACTATTACCATGCTAAGAAATTGCCTCCGGTTTAAGATCAAAAGTCCCCCGTTGTTGTAATTAAATAGGTGGTTAAAAATGTCGTATTTAATTTGATTTACAGCATCAGCTTCTTGCAATGGTCGTTTAAAAATTACATGGTTCGTTATCTTCAGACCGGAATATTTACGTTGGATTTCTTAGCATGATATATTTTTCGACGTCGTACAAGTCAGATACAAAACATTTGTAACAGAAAAACAAACCGGTAAACCCATTACCGAACAGTTTTTCCGCCTCGGAATCAGGCAAAATCCTCGGCGCAAGCGACTCGGACTTTCTCGGACTTTGACCTGATTCCTCGAGCGGAAAAACTGTACGGTAACGGGTGTTACCGGCTTGTTTTTCTGTTACATATGTATTGTATCTAATACAAAAACAAATTTGCCACAAATTTTGCCTCAAAAGCAGTTTATTTTGATCAAAATAGCTCGACAACATTGATTGATATTTTATTTACCTGCACTACGTCACATTGACACAGATTTAGACTGAGTAGTTTTAACGCGGATACTAAACTAATACTAATCGGACACTCGGGTTTTGTCCCCGTAAACATTGATATGTTGAAAAAATACCAATATATTTTTCGTGTTTACCTTTTTAAATCACATTCAAAACTTAATACAGGCAATAATTGTCAGTTTTATTCATTAAGTAGCTCTAATATTCGGTTGCCGTTTTAATTTTCTTCTGAGCTAAAACTTCGAGAAACAGATTATGCACCACGTGCAAGAACTATGGAAGTTTTCAATCAAAGAAAGTGTAGTGCGCATGCTTACAGCTCATCTACATCTCATGAATATGAATTTTTGTAAAGCTTTACAAATATTATCTACTTTTCAATTTTTGAAGTTATAAGGTAACCTAGCGGTATTTTGAACGTTTGTATCTTTCTAAATATTAAACAAAACGAATAGTCTGACCACAATTTTTTGGTTTTACAAAAAAATAATTGTTCGTAGACAATATGCCTTTAAATACGAAGTTTCATTTGTTCAAGACCAGCGCTACTCTTTTTTCTTTCTTTTTTAGAGGGGGGAGGGTGGTGTTGTTATTTGATGTTTTTGCTTTGGGACTATGTATATAAACACAAATTTTACGGCAATCAATTCATACAATAAATAAATTATTACACAATTTTAATATATATTTTTCGACGTCGTACAAGTCAGATACAAAACATTTGTAACAGAAAAACAAACCGGTAAACCCATTACCGAACAGTTTTTCCGCCTCGGAATCAGGCAAAATCCATGGCGCAAGCGCCTCGGACTTTGATCTGAATTCCTCGAGCGGAAAAACTGTACGGTAACGGGTGTTACCGGCTTGTTTTTCTGTTACATATGTATTGTATCTAATACAAAAACAAATTTGCCACAAATTTTGCCTCAAAAGCAGTTTATTTTGATCAAAATAGCTCGACAACATTGATTGATATTTTATTTACCTGCACTACGTCACATTGACACAGATTTAGACTGAGTAGTTTTAACGCGGATACTAAACTAATACTAATCGGACACTCGGGTTTTGTCCCCGTAAACATTGATATGTTGAAAAAATACCAATATATTTTTCGTGTTTACCTTTTTAAATCACATTCAAAACTTAATACAGGCAATAATTGTCAGTTTTATTCATTAAGTAGCTCTAATATTCGGTTGCCGTTTTAATTTTCTTCTGAGCTAAAACTTCGAGAAACAGATTATGCACCACGTGCAAGAACTATGGAAGTTTTCAATCAAAGAAAGTGTAGTGCGCATGCTTACAGCTAATCTACATCTCATGAATATGAATTTTTGTAAAGCTTTACAAATATTATCTATTTTTCAATTTTTGAAGTTATAACTAAGGTAACCTAGCGGTATTTTGAACGTTTGTATCTTTCTAAATATTAAACAAAACGAATAGTCTGACCACAATTTTTTGGTTTTACAAAAAAATAATTGTTCGTAGACAATATGCCTTTAAATACGAAGTTTCATTTGTTCAAGACCAGCGCTACTCTTTTTTCTTTCTTTTTTAGAGGGGGGAGGGTGGTGTTGTTATTTGATGTTTTTGCTTTGGGACTTTTTGTTTTAGATGGGGTTTAAATGATATGATAGAAACATAAACATGATACCTGTAAAGTATAACAAAATATTACTGACTAAAATTGTGAACAGTTACAACAAAGATTTTGTTGGTGGAAGTTTATTTATTTTTGATGTATTTATAATTATGTGTAAAGAAGTAGACGTTGATTTCGTGATATTCTAATTTGAGATCCGGGATCCAACGTACTTTTAAAGATATAAGAAAAAAGATATTCAAATCACGCAATTCATGGGCGTTTGTGAACAAAATATTCTTTTCTATCCATTTAAAAAGAATCTGGTTTAGTGTTTGTCATATCTCCCAGGGGAACCAATCGTGCTCTTTTTATAGCTGATCTATTTTTCGTGATGTTCCAAATTATAATTTATGGCCAAACTCACAGGCGTTTGGGTTCAGGATTTTTTTTTATTAATAACGTGTATATAAAAATTTTCATACTCGTCTATATACTATTTCCACAAGGCAAGAATGTTTGTGGCCAAACTCCAAAAAAAAACCACAAGCAAACTCCATCTTATTGAAACTTTTATCAATACTTACAGATATTTCGACGACATTCTTTCACTTTTCGAACTTTATAAAAGATATTTAAAATAACGGCCATTGTTCAGTCTTCCCTAGGGAATTCCCAAACATCTCGGTTTTTTTTTTCGTTATTTCTTGTAGTCTATGTATTCCTAATTTTACCGTGTTATTTTTGTACTTTGTTCACTATTATCAATAGGGCGCACGAAGGTTCCTGATTTTTACCGATTTATTTTTGTACTTTGTTCAATATCATCAATAGGGCGCACGAAGGTTCCTGATTTTTACCGATTTATTTTTGTACTTTTTTCAAGATTACAATAGGGTGAAGGTTCCTGATTTTTTTTCCGGTTTATTTTTGTACTTTGTTCAAGATTATCAATAGGGTGAAGGTTCCTGATTCTTACCGAGTTATTTTTGTACTTTGTTCAAGATTATCAATAGGGGGAAGGTTAAACCCCAAAACTAAATTAACCCCGCCATATTTGATAAGTGCCCGTTTTGAGTCAGGAATTTTTTCAAAGCATTGGCTGTCCTCGATCTCTTTATGTTAGTTGTTCATAGATGTCCAGAAAGGAGGCTTTCGTTGGTAAATTTATGCTTGGTATTTAATCTTTATGTTTTATATCTTTTATCTAGGGCCAAAGCCAAACGGCGAACCAATGGTCTAATAAAAGGCTGATGGCTGTCTTTCATTGTGCATTTTTGTCTCGCCTGCAAAGCAAAGCGGGACATAGGTGTTACTTTACTGGCGGCGGCGACGGCGGAGGCGTTAATTTTTGGGGTAAGGTTTTATGAGTACATCCATATCTCAAGAACTATAAGTCCTAGGTTGGTGAAACTTGATATACATGTGCCCCAGTAGTAGCTTAGCACAGTTACATCCGCATCTTTTGACCTTGACCTTGATTTTCCGGTTGAGTGACTTTGACAATTTTCAATTCCTATAAAAGCAATGTTAAGGTTTTGCGAGCACGTCCATATCTTAAGAACTACAGGTCTTAGGTTGATGAAACTTGGTATGCATATGCCAAAGTAGTAGCTTAGCACAGTTACATCCCCATCTTTTGACCTTGACCTTGATTTTCCGATTGAGTGACTTTGACAATTTACAATACAAAAATAGAGGCGAGAACCAGAATTGCTATAAACGCATAAAAAATGAAAAATGTATCTTGACCCCAAAAATGCCGGTTCCATCTATTTAAGACTCACCAAAGGCGCTCTTCCGGAGTATTGAAAATGTCAAACATTATATTATATTTGAATATGAAAAGCATAGAACTTAAGCGTACATTTTAAACAATAAATTCTCCCGACTAATTTCTTCCGTTTTTAATCACCTTTATCTAGTTGGTTGCAGAGTAAGTAAAAGTTACGTTCGTTCGTCAGTTTTTGAGAATTCTCCAACCCTGTTCAAACCATGGAGGTTACCAAAGTCTGATTGTAGTGTCATGTCATGTGCTATAGCAGACAGAAACTGCTTACTCTTCCAGGGCACCTGATTTCACTCTCGTTACGTCTTTAGTTCGCGTTGAGTTGTTGATATCTGTTTGGTTGTTTTGTGTTTGTTTCTGTTTCCTCATGCTGTTCTTGTTCTTGTTTAACGGTAATTGCCCTTTTGGACTCTTGACACTCGAATGCCCCGTTGGTGCCTCTTTGCTTCTTTCATAGGTATTACATAGTATTAAAGCGCCAAATGACCACAAAAACAACTCATGAAACCACTCGATGGTAAACTGGCTGTTCGAAGTTAATCGTAAGCCTTAAAGATTTCCATATCTTATGCCTGGTAAAACGTAGAAACCATGGAATAGTGACCGAAGGTTTTATTGATTCGTGACGTTTTGAAACGTACTATACCAAAACGTGGAAACTTGGGCTTACACGTTAGAAAACTTGAAGCGTGTCTGTGGTGGGATCGCAAATAAAAACCTTGATTTATATGCTCACTACCTTTGAATATTGTATCCCAGCAACTACATGTACAGTTTCCTTTATCCACCGCAGGTTTATCAGGTACCCAGAATTTAGAATAGATTATACCTGGAAAAAAGAATGAAATACCAGACTTAACATTTGTAACCATGCAACGAACACCATATGGGAACCCTACTTGAAGCTACACACCAAACATCAAAAGTCTGTGATCAATAGTTGCTGAGCAATCTTTTACGAGAATTTTATATCCTGAAAATTGTGTGAAAAAATGTCTATATCAGCACTGTTCATTTTAATAAATTATGATCTTATAATTACAAGGTATCACTACATAATGACGAAGTATCATCACATAATGACGAAGTATTATCACACAATGGCGAATTATCATCACATTATGCCGAAGTATCATCACATTTCGCCGAAGTATCATCACATAATGACGAAGTATTATCACACAATGACGAATTATTATCACACAATGACGAATTATCATCACATTATGCCGAAGTTTCATCACATAATGACAAAGTATATCATCACATAATGAAGAAGTATCATCACATAATGAAAAACATCATCATTAGGCAGCTATGGCATTCCATAATAGTACTTGTTGAATCAAAACGGTTTGGTGATATGGGGACAAACAATCCTGAAAGAATAATTGCGCACACCTAAAAGGTGACGGACCGATGTACATTAAATACCATCGTCCAAAAAAGAGGGGCCGATGGGGTAATTTCGTGATGCGTGATCGTCCATATGAAGTTTCTGTGAACTGTGATTTAGGCAGACAATTGTCCGTGAACTGTTATGAAGGCATTGTCTGTGAACCGTTCTCTGCAAAAATAATTTTCCATGGTCTGTGATTGATGCCTCCACAGATTTCCACAGTGGCAATATTTCCTGTGAATTGTGATTTGGGTAATTTTTGCTTATTTCCTGTGAACTGTGATATCCAATTTTCATTTTCCGTGAACAGTGATCAGGACCCCCATCAGCCCCCCCCCCCCAAAAAAAAAGTTACGCAAATGTAAAAAAGTCCCGTTATGTTTTTTTATTAACCCTTACCATTTAAAATGATATTGCCGAGCTGTTTTGCAATCGATTTTCGTGAAATAAAAAACAATAAAAAGAATATTGAATGAAGCTTTTTGAGCAAAATTGTAACAGATATTGAAGTGGAACTCAAGTGCATTTTTAAAAGCATTAAAAGGATTTTGGTCACGTTATTCAATATTTTTATTCATTTTTTCTTTAATTTTCATTGGATTTTATTTTATAAAAAAAAAATTGAAGAACAGCTCAGCAATATTATTTTGAAATTTTGAAATGGAGTGGGCTTGAATTAAACGTATAGGAAATTTTCTACCTACACAGGAAAAATAGGAACACATGTTTTTCGCATGTTTGAAAAAAACATCCGTTTTTTCACATGTTTTTCATGTGTTTTACATGCACTTTGACAAACGCATGAAAAACGCCTGTAGAAAAATGTGTTTTTCGTATGTTTTGTAACACATGTAAAACAAGTGTTTATGTTTTTCATATCCAAAACTTAAGAGCCATTCTCCATAAGGACAAAAATGGTTCGGACATGACATTAAAATAATTTGATTTTTAGAAACATGAAAGGTTAAAGATGACTGTACACTTCTTCAAGGAATGATTGCCGTATAAGTTGACATGCATCTGATATAAATATCTTTTATTTTTTTTTTTAATTTACCACATGTTTTTCATGCGTGGTACTATTTCAATATACTTTTTCCATGTGTTATGAGCATACGTTTTACACATGTTTTTTATGCGTGTAACATGCGTTACGATTTTTCCTGTGTATGCGTTTCTTTTTGAAGAGTATATTACTAGGTACCTCCAAAACCGAAGAAAAGTGCTTTACAAAGAGGTTTGAACCAGCACTTAGGATATCGGTCACACGGTAGGTCCCGTGTCCGGCGACAGGATTGTTTTTTCGAGAGGCATTGTCCGGTTTTTTCGAGAGAGGTCCAGGTTTTTTCGCCTGTCCGTTTACAAAAAAATGCTTAAATTATCAATTGTAAGTGAAACAAAACAAAAAAGAGGAATAAAAGTATTCAAAATGTTCGAATTATTACTTTTCTTCCAAAAAAGTCAGTGAAGAAGCATCAGTTAATGATTTATTAAAATTGATCAGGTTTTTTCGAGAGGCCCAACAACTTGTCCTGTTTTTTCGAGAGGTGTCCTGGTTTTTTAAAAATTTTGACTAAAGAGAGGCACTGGGTTTTGTGGAAACTATACGACTTAAATGGAAACTAATATCCATCCTACTCAATAAACATACATTTAAACACATTACATGCAAAATATCAAGTTTGTTACTAATTTTAAAGCATAAGTAGGCTGCCAAAATGCATTATCTTTGAAGACTAAATAAGTATTTTGACAAAATTAGTTTTATGGTACATTTGTACATTTGTGACTTTTTTTATGTGCTTTAAAAAATTACCGGTTTAAAAAAGAGCGATTGTTACGGTGGGCAAAATTTTGAAAGGTAAGTTGCAATCTTGTTTTTGTGCCTTTTTTTTCAAGTCATTGAACTATAAAATCTACATGTATGTCAGAAACAAATAAATACATGTATTCCACTGGTGCATTCTGTTATTTCAAGAGTTTAAGGGTATTTTGGAATATGGGATATTTACATATTTATTCCTGGGATACGGGATATTTGAGGCAAAACAAACTGGGATATAAAATATTTAAATCTATTCTATTTATATTTACAGGGATATGGGATAAGAAAAAAAAACTCTATTTTGGATACGGGATATTTGATAAAAAACATTAGGGAATATGAGATATTGGAACCCCTTAACGTATACATATGTATGTAAAGATACAGAAACTTAAATAGCATTTGAATCTCATACTCTTATGTTTGTTTTATGTCCAGTCGACACTATTTCAGTCATAATCAGCAGGACAAGAGCTAATTGAAACACCAAAATGAATTCTGTAGAACCACCCAGGACACAGACCCATGTGTGTCATTCGAAGGACCCATGCACGACCACAAACCAGAAGTAAAACGAACCAACTCACAAGATAGGCCAATGTATACGCACCCTTAACGCACCATAGACCAATGCATCCAGAAAGTGACGAAATCCTTCCTCAAATGTTTCGCACAATTTGGAACCCTTCCATATGGTGACTGACAATGAAGAACCCTTACCCGAAATGAGGTCATACTAGATGGAACACCTACCTGTGTAGGATATAGCCAACTCTTACCCAGTTTCACATAACCATCCTTTATCTGGCAAAAATACAATGCTGAATCCTGTTTGAACCTATACTCACTGAGAGAGAGAAGCGGGGTTGGAGTGGGAAACAAAGGATCTGTAAATTTTGATCACTGGAAAAGGGAAGAGGTGGGTAGTTGCGGAAAATTTAGCCTGCGGTGGTGCACAATGGGATGTTTTACGTGCATGAACCTTGGAACTCTCCACGCACGTTGGTCCAATATGGTTTACGGTCAAGTTTCCGCATAAGTATAGCCTGATGAACCGGCATTTATTATGACAGGGCTGCCCTATTTAACCACCTGTGGCACACATCCCAGTGGCTTTGTGTGCTAAGCGGCATGGAAAGATGACAGGTTTTTAGTAGACTTTTACCGACAAGCTTAGCGCTGCTGATAACCTATTAGCCTTCCGGGTCCCGCACGATAGCATACTCTTATGGTGGGTGAGTGAGTGAGTTGGTGTTTTACGCCCGTGCAACGTTATATAAGTTATTTACAGGCGATGAACATGAAAAGGATGATACAATGAACATGAAATGATGATGATAAATGAAATATGGGATGGGGTTGGAAACACAGGGACGGTAAATTTTGAAGAACCACAGGAAAAGGGGAGAAGTGGGTCGGGGCGGAAAATTAAGCCTATGTGGTGCACTACTTGGCGGTCCACAAAGGGGTCTTTTACGTGCATGAAGCGTGGCATTCTCCACACACGTTGGCCCATTATGGTCGGCGGTCAGGGTTTCCGTATTATAGACCTGACAACCCCCGCGGACGAGGGCTACCTTATTCAGCCACCTAGGGTAAACACTTGGTCGCTCTGTGGGCTGAGCACTGACCCGACGTCAGAATCCTTAGTCGCCTCTTACGACAAGCTAGGCTCTGCTGCGGGCCTTTTCGCCACCCGGGACCCGCACGGGACGCATACTCTTATGAAGTTTTTTGTTGTAACTAAAATATATACAATAAATACATATGTGTAAAAATTAAGACGTACTGAAAGGTCAATCGAGTCTTATATAATCCTGGATAAAACAGCAGACATGAAAGAAGACGACTCTATGATACAAACAAACACATCGAAGAAACAACTACAAGTCAAGTTAAAAGAAGGTAGCCCAGGAACTGTAAGCATTTTCTGCTTGTCGCAAATCAAACATTTTGTTTCCAGCCAATTATTCAAGGAGGCTATTTTCAATTTATAACAGTTGGTAGTTATGCTTAGACAATAGATTAATGGGTTCTGGTTGTAGGCGTCAATTATATGTGCCTGCCTGTTTATATAGGCTATATAAGGTTGAATTCTTGACTTTAACTGACGTTTTCTTGTCCAAAACCCTTGAAATGATAGTGCCGTATTCTTATTTTTTTAACAATGTCCTTTAAAATATGATTTAAGAGGTAAACAACACGCACAACCTGTCTATCTAAAGTATGAAAAAACCTGGACCTCTCTTGCAAAAACCTGGACGCCTCTTGAAAAAGCCTGGACATGTATTTTATTTTAATTTGAAAATATGTAAGACACAACTTTTTGGCAGCAATGTTCAGGAAGCCATAATATAACATTGATGTTCACTTATAATGGTTAGCAATTTCGTTCAATATATTTGTCTTTTAAGGGGCGAAAAATGCAAAAAGGTAAAAATTCAAAAAACAGCCCACAATTTTATTTGGGAATCACATTTTTTTATAGGAATTGGTGTTGTTATACAATATGATAATACATGTACATAAATATGCCTACCCATTGGAAGCATTTTTTCTTCGCATCCAGTTGAAAATCACTAAATATCACCAAAGTTTACATTTTTATTGATTATTCTCTTGAAAAAACCAGGACAATTGTAAATTCCTCTCGAAAAAACAATCCTGTCGCCGGACACGGGACCTACCGTGCATGTGTAATGTAAGAAAACATGGTCACGGTTTTGAACAGTTTTGAATTAAATCATTATGCAATGTTACAGTAATCGACGTTTTAAATCCACCCAGTTTTAAACAAAATTTGAAGTACTTCAATGATGCGTGTATCATGTGTATTGATAGAGATTTTTATTGTAAATGTACATTTAAACTTTTATAACTAGGTACCGTGTTGAATTTTCGTTAACAAAATTCTGTGTTAACATTTTTATTACCTAATTTCATAAACTCGTTGAAATATCAATATCAATAAGTAAGATTCGTAAAAAGGCAAACTCTTCGGGATTTCTGATAAAATAGTTTTGCTGCTATCGACTCTGGTCCGAATCCTTAAAATTTCAGAATATTTGAGTCAGAAATATGTAGCATAAACCGAGAAACGAAAAGAAGAGAAATGAAAACAAAATCGGTTAAGTAAAAAAGTACAAAATATAGCGAAATTTTGTCAATTGAATAAACGAAGACACGGAAATGAAATAAAACAAAATATAGATTACGTACAGAGTATTAGAATAACTCTGCACTCGTGCATCTTTTTTTCCCTTTCGTGTCTACGTTTATTTCTTTGGCAAATTTTCTCAAGATTTCGTTTTCTTACTTGTGCACTACTTAGCACTCGCCACACAGGTTGCCCCACTATGGTCAGTTGTCAGGTATCAGGGGCGGATCCAGAAAATTTCGAAAGGGGGGTCCACATACTGGGGTCTGTGGGCCAAAAGGGGGGTGTGGTCCAGACCAATTTTGCTGAAAATCTACACAAAAATTTAAAAATTTCGGAGGAAAGGGGGGTTCCGACCCCTGGAACCCCCCCTGGATCCGCCATTGGGTATTCCGTATTATAGAGCTATCAACCACCGCGGGCGAAGGCCACCTAGAGTGATGAGCACTAATCCCATGTCAGGGTCCCAAGACACTAAGTCGCCTCTTACGACAAGCTAGGCTCTGATTTCGGCATTTTCGCCACCCAAGTCCCGCATGGGACAACTATCAAATTGAAAATATATTTCCATATACAATAGTATTAAAAAACAAACGGGGTAACTTACCAAAATGCACATACGGAAGCATCACCAGAAAGAGAAAACCTGTCAAGCTCCCATTGAGGGTGACCACTCCATTCATATTCCATGAAACCATTGTGTATCTTTTGATACCTGAATTTAACTAGTCCAACATATATAAATCGAAAGTGTATCGTGTTGAATGCATTAGAATGCGTTCAACTTCATTTTATAATCGAACATCATAAATCAATGAAATATAACCGGGATATTTTGTGGACATTTTAAAGTTTATCTGCCTTTTCGGTTTATCATTTGGACATTAATTCATAATTCTAATCTTTTCTAAGTGCTAAATTATGTATTTCCTTTTAGATGTTTATACGTTGTTTCATGTCCGGTTTGCCTATCTAAATCTTTAATGAAATGTTTATTTAACGCGCTAAAGACCTGTTAGCAGGACTTGCTAATCCAGAGACATTAATCTGTTTTTATTGTCCAAAAAAGGCTGTTACAATTTACAAAATCAATATGACAAGGACTAATATCTAACATATATTTTCATATATCTTTTTTAAAGATAAATCATAAAAAATCTTAATTACAGCCTTACCAATATGCAAATATGGAAGCATCACCAGAAAGAGAAAACCAGTCAAACTCCCATTGAGAGTGACCATTCCATTCATATTCCATGAGACCATTTTGTATCTCATGATACCTGAATTTAACTACCTAAGTTTCTTGCCTTGTTCGTGTTGATTGATCATGTAGTGGGTGCACATCATTTAATTGCAAGCTGTTGTCTTCGATTTACTTCATTTCCCGTGAAAATTGCATTTTGATAGTCGCATGTGTAATATATAATATATAATAGCTAGGCATCTAATATTTAATATCAAGGCAGTTCAGGTTATGGCTACGCACCTGTCACCATGCCGTGTGATCATGACCCAATTTTTACGATTCAGTAACTTTGTGAACTTTGTTCTTTTTTAGGCCATAAACGTCTTTGTATGACTTTTGTGGAAAATGAATTAATTGAAAAGTATAATAGCTAGGCATTTGATATTTGGCATACACACAGTTGAGATTATGGACTACGCATCTCTTACCATGTCATGTGATCTTGACCACATTTTACGCTTCAGTGAATTTGTGAGCTTTGGTCTTTTTGGAAGCGTAAACGTCTTCGTAGGACTTTTGTGAAAAATGAATTACTTGAAAAGTAAAAAAGCTCTATAGGCATTTGGTATTAGGTATATTATATAGATAGTTCGATCAGGTTATGGTCTACACATCTGTCAACATGCCGTTCGACGCTTGTCCCATTTTCAAAGCATTAGTGAAGTTATGACCGAAATCGTCTTTTTCAGGACTATTGTGGGAAACGAATTAATAGCTAGGCATTTGATATTTGGTATACAGACAGTTCAGGTTATGGTCTACACCGCTGTCACCATGCCGTGTGACCCTGACAATTTGTTTAACGCCTCACGGACTTTGTGAACCTAGGTCTTTTTTTTTCAGGCTGTGTGAACGGCTTTGTTGTTGATAATTTTATTTCTTTAAAAAAGTATAAAAGCCAGACATCTAATATTTAGGATATCGATAAATTGAATTATGGTTTTTGCGTATGTCACCATGTCATCTGACCTTGACCTCATTTCTACACTTAATGACTGTTAATATTGTTTTTTTTTTCTCTTCAGTCTTTTATGTTTAGTCTGTTTCTCAATGACTATGATCTAGATTCATTTTAGTTGATCCACAGAAAAAAGTAATTTATGAATGAATAGTTGAATAACTATTCAGATGGTGCCAGCAGGCGAGACTTACTTAATTGTTAACTCTTGTTGAGGCAATTTCTTACTTATTTGACGAGCTAATATCATTACCATTCGATCCGAAACCCATCTGTCGAATCATTTGATAGTAATAACAATAAAAACAAGAGTCTCCCAGGAGCCTAAATCGCTCACCTGGTCTTGATGTCAAACCTATATTTTGTAGAGCTAAATAAGCTGAACATTTAAGCAATCAACAGTTTTTTCTTTCTCTACTACAGTTTTTATTTTATAGGCCAAAAACACCAAAAAAAAACGTTATTATAGGGGCCGTAACCCCTATAAGGGATCATCTAACAACTTCAATCCTATTGAGACTTTTGCAGCGCTAAATAAACTGAACATATAAGCAAGCAACAGCTTTTCTCTATCTGCTATAGTTTTCATTCTATAAGCCAAAAACATGAAAAAGGTTATTTTAGGGGCCGTAACCCCTATTAAGGGTCATCAGAAGACTTCGATCCTATGGAGACTTTTGTAAAGCTAAATGAGCTGAACATTTAAGCAAGCAACAGCTTTTCTCTATCTGCTATAGTTTTCTTCTTATAGGCCAAAACATGAAAAAACATCATTTTAGGGGCCGTAACCCCTGTAAGGGGTCATCTGACAACTTTAACCCTATGGAGACTTTTGTACAGCTAAATGAGCTGAACATTAAAGCAAGCAACAGCCTCTCTCTATCTGCAATAGTTTTCATTCCATAGGCCAAAAACATGTAAAAACATTATTTCAGGGGCCGTAACCCCTATAAGGGGTCATCTGACAACTTCGACCCTATGGAGACTTTTGTAGAGCTAAATGAGCTGAACATTTAAACAAGCAACAGCTTTTCACTATCTGCAATAGTTTTCTTTCTATAGGCCAAAAACATGAAAAAACATCATTTTAGGGGCCGTAACCCCTAAAAGGGGTCATCTGACAACTTCGACCCTATGGAGACTTTTGTAGAGCTTAATGAGCTGAACATTTAAGCAAGCAACAGATTTTCTCTATCTGCAATAGTTTTCATACTATAGGGCAAAAACATGAAAAAACGCTATTTTTCACCTTTAAGGGGCTGTAACCCTTATAAGGGATCATCTGACAACTTTGACCAAATGGAGACTTTTGTAGAGCTTTTAATGCTGAAGCAGTAGGGTGGCATCAGATTTCATCTATCTCTTATACTTTTTGATTTACAAGCCAAAAACAGTAGTCTGACCCCCCTGGTATATTTTTAGCAACGGCGGCCATGTTTTTCGACGAATCAAAAATCCCCACATCAGTTCTGTGGGGGATACCCTAAGGTACCATCAGACCAAATTTGGTTTGAATCTGTTCAGCGGTTTCAGAGGAGAAGAAGTTTGAAGAAAAGTTAACGACGACGGACGACGACGGACGACGACGACGGACGCCAAGTGATGGCAATAGCTCACACGGCCTTTGGCCAGGTGAGCTAAAAAACAATAAAGTTACGAAAATGCAACTTGAAAACACAAGTGTTTATGTTTACAACATTGCATTTGTAACGTACATATGAACAGTAAAAAGGGTTTAAGGTTACTAATAGAAAATAATGAGATGTGGAATAACAGTAAAAAGGGTTTAAGGTTACTAATAGAAAATAATGAGATGTGGAATAAGTGTACGCGACACAGCCCACAATCAAGCGGCAATTCAGAAAAACCACATATGGACAACCGCCAGCAGCCTTCAACGAGGCCAGTAGGCGCTGCTCGCGGTTCTGCAATCGGCCAATGGTCTAAACAAACTGCATATAATTTAAATCTAGTCCTGAAATAGTCAAAAGATAGACCCCTTTCTTAAACAAGGAACAGAAAACATCAAAAAGACAAGTACAAACAAAAGCTTTGCCAAAGACTCCTGGCTTAGGACAGGAACATTTAAAATGTAAAAACCATG
The DNA here is from genome assembly GCA_963971305.1 of Arcuatula senhousia. Lineage (NCBI taxonomy): Eukaryota > Metazoa > Mollusca > Bivalvia > Mytilida > Mytilidae > Arcuatula > Arcuatula senhousia. The sequence goes on from OZ020315.1 coordinate 28,637,689, forward strand.
TATGATGAGTTTTTAAGCCATTGCAACATGATAAAGTTTATATTTTAACCAGCTTGACACTATCGAAAAATATTTTTTGTACTTTATCCATGTATGCATGTTTTGCACATGGTTGTTGATTATGTAAAGCAATCATTTAAGTTGCGACAATGAGATCCATATTGGTCATTTACACAGATATTTGTAAATACTATTTTATCATTCTTTGGTTGTATTTATACTATGTGTCTATAATTATATGTCTATTGTTTTTGTTTGCTAACACTTTTAGGGGTTTTATGTAACAAAGTTATTATTATAAGGGCGATGTACATAAAAAAGAATGATAAAATGAACATGAAACGATGATTAGAAAAATGGGGGTGGGTTGGAAACATAGGAACAGTAAATTTTTAAGATCACTAGGAAAGGGAAAATGTAAGCAAGGGCCAAAAAAATTGCCTATGTGGTGCATAACATGGCGGTCCACCAAGGATCTTTGTCAAAACCTTAAGGTTCTACCTACCCCAACCATATCTTTGCATGTCATGATTTAGTTTCCAGATTATCTTTTTTTTCGGGGTTTTTTTTCTATGCTCTTCATATTCATATAGTGTTTGGTATTTTCAATCTTTAGGTAGAGCACCTCTGATGAGTTTTGAATAGACGAAACTTACGTCTGGCGGCTATTGGTACTTTGCGGAACGGAACGGAACGAAACGGAACGGAACGGAACAAGACATGGGGATCCATAAGGGGATAATTTTTATTAATATATTTTTTTTAACTATGACAAGGACTTGCTTCTAAACTAGTCCTTGTGTATGAATTTCACATTTTTGTATCATAAATAAAAAGTTTTATAAATCATCCCTACTTTAATAGTCTGTTCAGATATTTAAAGCTATATTTTAACATGGCCTTAAATAATTAGTAAACTAGTAAGTTGTCAACGCATAATGAAAGTCATTGCTGTCTCTCAGCCATTTTTTACTAAAATAAGACATATGTACATGAAGATAAATTTGAGAATACAATCTTGTTCCGTTTCGTTCCGTTAAATACCATTACCCGGGGGCTAATGGTACTTTGCGGAACGGAACGGAACAAAACTTTTTTCTTCCAAATTTCATTTTCGCACAAAGTTTCCACCATCGTGATAAGAAATAGACATATGAAACACTTGAAATGTAAAGAAAATACAACAAGTTGTCTGCAATTATTTATTATACCTACCTTCTGAGAAGATGAACCTATTCAGGCTAGAACTAAAAGGAGTGCGTTTAGATCTAGGTATAGTATTGGGTTATCTTAGAAATAGATGATAGAGACTCTGATATGCTACTAATGACGAAAATCGAAAAAAAAATCTTGTTCCGTTTCGTTCCGTTAAATACCATTACCCGGGGGCTAATGGTACTTTGCGGAACGGAACGGAACAAAATTTTTTTCTTCCAAATTTCATTTTCGCACAAAGTTTCCACCATCGTGATAAGAAATAGACATATGAAACACTTGAAATGTAAAGAAAATACAACAAGTTGTCCGCAATTATTTATTATACCTACCTTCTGAGAAGATGAACCTATTCAGGCTAGAACTAAAAGGAGTGCGTTTAGATCTAGGTATAGTATTGGGTTATCTTAGAAATAGATGATAGAGACTCTGATATGCTACTAATGACGAAAATCGAAAAAAAAATCTTGTTCCGTTTCGTTCCGTTAAATACCATTACCCGGGGGCTAATGGTACTTTGCGGAACGGAACGGAACAAAAAAATTTTCTTCCAAATTTCATTTTCGCACAAAGTTTCCACCATCGTGATAAGAAATAGACATATGAAACACTTGAAATGTAAAGAAAATACAACAAGTTGTCCGCAATTATTTATTATACCTACCTTCTGAGAAGATGAACCTATTCAGGCTAGAACTAAAAGGAGTGCGTTTAGATCTAGGTATAGTATTGGGTTATCTTAGAAATAGATGATAGAGACTCTGATATGCTACTAATGACGAAAATCGAAAAAAAAATCTTGTTCCGTTTCGTTCCGTTAAATACCATTACCCGGGGGCTAATGGTACTTTGCGGAACGGAACGGAACAAAAAAATTTTCTTCCAAATTTCATTTTCGCACAAAGTTTCCACCATCGTGATAAGAAATAGACATATGAAACACTTGAAATGTAAAGAAAATACAACAAGTTGTCCGCAATTATTTATTATACCTACCTTCTGAGAAGATGAACCTATTCAGGCTAGAACTAAAAGGAGTGCGTTTAGATCTAGGTATAGTATTGGGTTATCTTAGAAATAGATGATAGAGACTCTGATATGCTACTAATGACGAAAATCGAAAAAAAAATCTTGTTCCGTTTCGTTCCGTTAAATACCATTACCCGGGGGCTAATGGTACTTTGCGGAACGGAACGGAACAAAAAAATTTTCTTCCAAATTTCATTTTCGCACAAAGTTTCCACCATCGTGATAAGAAATAGACATATGAAACACTTGAAATGTGAAAAAAAATACAACAAGTTGTCCGCAATTATTTATTATACCTACCTTCTGAGAAGATGAACCTATTCAGGCTAGAACTAAAAGTAGTGCGTTTAGATCTAGGTATAGTATTGGGTTATCTTAGAAATAGATGATAGAGACTCTGATATGCTACTAATGACGAAAATCGAAAAAAAAATCTTGTTCCGTTTCGTTCCGTTAAATACCATTACCCGGGGGCTAATGGTACTTTGCGGAACGGAACGGAACAAAAATTTTTTCTTCCAAATTTCATTTTCGCACAAAGTTTCCACCATCGTGATAAGAAATAGACATATGAAACACTTGAAATGTAAAGAAAATACAACAAGTCGTCCGCAATTATTTATTATACCTACCTTCTGAGAAGATGAACCTATTCAGGCTAGAACTAAAAGGAGTGCGTTTAGATCTAGGTATAGTATTGGGTTATCTTAGAAATAGATGATAGAGACTCTGATATGCTACTAATGACGAAAATCGAAAAAAAATCTTGTTCCGTTTCGTTCCGTTAAATACCATTACCCGGGGGCTAATGGTACTTTGCGGAACGGAACGGAACAAAATTTTTTTCTTCCAAATTTCATTTTCGCACAAAGTTTCCACCATCGTGATAAGAAATAGACATATGAAACACTTGAAATGTAAAGAAAATACAACAAGTTGTCCGCAATTATTTATTATACCTACCTTCTGAGAAGATGAACCTATTCAGGCTAGAACTAAAAGTAGTGCGTTTAGATCTAGGTATAGTATTGGGTTATCTTAGAAATAGATGATAGAGACTCTGATATGCTACTAATGACGAAAATCGAAAAAAAAATCTTGTTCCGTTTCGTTCCGTTAAATACCATTACCCGGGGGCTAATGGTACTTTGCGGAACGGAACGGAACAAAACTTTTTTCTTCCAAATTTCATTTTCGCACAAAGTTTCCACCATCGTGATAAGAAATAGACATATGAAACACTTGAAATGTAAAGAAAATACAACAAGTCGTCCGCAATTATTTATTATACCTACCTTCTGAGAAGATGAACCTATTCAGGCTAGAACTAAAAGGAGTGCGTTTAGATCTAGGTATAGTATTGGGTTATCTTAGAAATAGATGATAGAGACTCTAATATGCTACTAATGACGAAAATCGAAAAAAAAATCTTGTTCCGTTTCGTTCCGTTAAATACCATTACCCGGGGGCTAATGGTACTTTGCGGAACGGAACGGAACAAAAATTTTTTCTTCCAAATTTCATTTTCGCACAAAGTTTCCACCATCGTGATAAGAAATAGACATATGAAACACTTGAAATGTAAAGAAAATACAACAAGTTGTCCGCAATTATTTATTATACCTACCTTCTGAGAAGATGAACCTATTCAGGCTAGAACTAAAAGGAGTGCGTTTAGATCTAGGTATAGTATTGGGTTATCTTAGAAATAGATGATAGAGACTCTGATATGCTACTAATGACGAAAACGAAAAAAAAATCTTGTTCCGTTTCGTTCCGTTAAATACCATTACCCGGGGGCTAATGGTACTTTGCGGAACGGAACGGAACAAAAAAATTTTCTTCCAAATTTCATTTTCGCACAAAGTTTCCACCATCGTGATAAGAAATAGACATATGAAACACTTGAAATGTAAAGAAAATACAACAAGTTGTCCGCAATTATTTATTATACCTACCTTCTGAGAAGATGAACCTATTCAGGCTAGAACTAAAAGGAGTGCGTTTAGATCTAGGTATAGTATTGGGTTATCTTAGAAATAGATGATAGAGACTCTGATATGCTACTAATGACGAAAATCGAAAAAAAAATCTTGTTCCGTTTCGTTCCGTTAAATACCATTACCCGGGGGCTAATGGTACTTTGCGGAACGGAACGGAACAAAATTTTTTTCTTCCAAATTTCATTTTCGCACAAAGTTTCCACCATCGTGATAAGAAATAGACATATGAAACACTTGAAATGTAAAGAAAATACAACAAGTTGTCCGCAATTATTTATTATACCTACCTTCTGAGAAGATGAACCTATTCAGGCTAGAACTAAAAGGAGTGCGTTTAGATCTAGGTATAGTATTGGGTTATCTTAGAAATAGATGATAGAGACTCTGATATGCTACTAATGACGAAAATCGAAAAAAAAATCTTGTTCCGTTTCGTTCCGTTAAATACCATTACCCGGGGGCTAATGGTACTTTGCGGAACGGAACGGAACAAAATTTTTTTCTTCCAAATTTCATTTTCGCACAAAGTTTCCACCATCGTGATAAGAAATAGACATATGAAACACTTGAAATGTAAAGAAAATACAACAAGTTGTCCGCAATTATTTATTATACCTACCTTCTGAGAAGATGAACCTATTCAGGCTAGAACTAAAAGGAGTGCGTTTAGATCTAGGTATAGTATTGGGTTATCTTAGAAATAGATGATAGAGACTCTGATATGCTACTAATGACGAAAATCGAAAAAAAAATCTTGTTCCGTTTCGTTCCGTTAAATACCATTACCCGGGGGCTAATGGTACTTTGCGGAACGGAACGGAACAAAAATTTTTTCTTCCAAATTTCATTTTCGCACAAAGTTTCCACCATCGTGATAAGAAATAGACATATGAAACACTTGAAATGTAAAGAAAATACAACAAGTCGTCCGCAATTATTTATTATACCTACCTTCTGAGAAGATGAACCTATTCAGGCTAGAACTAAAAGGAGTGCGTTTAGATCTAGGTATAGTATTGGGTTATCTTAGAAATAGATGATAGAGACTCTGATATGCTACTAATGACGAAAATAGAAAAAAAAATCTTGTTCCGTTTCGTTCCGTTAAATACCATTACCCGGGGGCTAATGGTACTTTGCGGAACGGAACGGAACAAAAATTTTTTCTTCCAAATTTCATTTTCGCACAAAGTTTCCACCATCGTGATAAGAAATAGACATATGAAACACTTGAAATGTAAAGAAAATACAACAAGTTGTCCGCAATTATTTATTATACCTACCTTCTGAGAAGATGAACCTATTCAGGCTAGAACTAAAAGGAGTGCGTTTAGATCTAGGTATAGTATTGGGTTATCTTAGAAATAGATGATAGAGACTCTGATATGCTACTAATGACGAAAATCGAAAAAAAAATCTTGTTCCGTTTCGTTCCGTTAAATACCATTACCCGGGGGCTAATGGTACTTTGCGGAACGGAACGGAACAAAACTTTTTTCTTCCAAATTTCATTTTCGCACAAAGTTTCCACCATCGTGATAAGAAATAGACATATGAAACACTTGAAATGTAAAGAAAATACAACAAGTTGTCCGCAATTATTTATTATACCTACCTTCTGAGAAGATGAACCTATTCAGGCTAGAACTAAAAGGGGTGCGTTTAGATCTAGGTATAGTATTGGGTTATCTTAGAAATAGATGATAGAGACTCTGATATACTACTAATGACGAAAATCGAAAAAAAAATCTTGTTCCGTTTCGTTCCGTTAAATACCATTACCCGGGGGCTAATGGTACTTTGCGGAACGGAACGGAACAAAAAAATTTTCTTCCAAATTTCATTTTCGCACAAAGTTTCCACCATCGTGATAAGAAATAGACATATGAAAAGCTGAAAAGCGCTACCTATTCCGGCGGCACGTCCTATCACCTTCTATATAGGGAGTGCAACCCCCCCCCCCCAGAGAAGATAGCATATAAGCTAGAAGTGGGTGGTAAAGGCTTATTTTCGTGCATCGTGTTTGGAGTTTTTATTTCCCTTGTTTCCGTTCATGAGTGTCCTATATAAGCCGTGTTTCGTGCAAACTGTCAAAATTGCAACGTGCTGTCCAATTTCTTACATTCGTTCATCGTGAAATGACCATTTTATTTTCCGTTCACCCGTGCATGGGACCCCCCTTTACCACCCCCCTAGAAGTCGTATAAGAAAAAAATCGCTACTTTGTAGAGCTTAATGAGCTGAACATTTCATCATTGCAAAGTTTTTCTCGATCTACAATCGTTCTCAAGTTATAGGCAGAAAACTTCAGAAATCGCTATTTTTGACCTTTCAAGAGAGATAACACCTTAAAGGGACCGTCTGACAAGTTCAACTCAAAGAGGACTTTTGTTGTGCATTTGATTTTGAACATGGTATAGTTTATGAGTTATAATGCTCGAAAGGTGGTCTTACCTCATGTTCTGTCTTTAGCCATGTTTTTATGACCTTAGTTATATTTGACAATTTTTAAAGCCAACACTCTAAGGATGCTTGTGACCAAGTTAGAGCTAAATCCCATCAGTGGTTTCAGAGGAGAAGACAGACGGACGACGACGACGGATGCCAAGTGATGAGAAAAGCTCACATGGACCTTTGGTCCAGGTAAGCTAAAATGAGCCGAACCACTATGAACCAAAAAAATTACTGTCTATACCAGACACAGTCATTTTTTTACTGCCTTACACTGCTATTTACTGTGAAACTACTGCCAAACAACAGTGAATTACAATTATCACCCTATACAATCAAGGACAGTTTGTGACAGTGATTACCTTCCGCCTATAATGCACTGTCCTACATTGGCCTGCACTGTCCGACATTGGTACAGTTTCTCATAGATCGTGACCGACTTTACCTGGATTGTTAATCACTGTCCTAAATTGTTACAATTTTGGGCAGTAGGTAACAATTTTACCTGTATTGTTTATCACTGTCCTGATCCGTAACAATTTTGCACAGCAGTCGACAATTTTTCTTGACCTATGATGCACTGTCCACCATTGCCATAGTAAAAGGCATTTCTTGACAAGATATCCACTAACTGTTATGCACTGTTGTGAATTGCTGCAGGAAATAATAGGTCATGACAGATTTTATTTTCTGTCTTGAACTGTCATGAACTTAAGCAGGAAACAATAGATTGTAACAGTTTATAATGGTTTATTATTAACTGTCCTTCATTTTGTGAGTTTTTGGCGGCGACAAGAATATTTATATCAATAATAACCTAGCCTGATACAACGCATGCTCGAAGTTCTATGTGTTTTATTTGCACATATTTTTGCATCAGAATCGGAATCAAAACCACAAGTTTATAAGCAACCCGGAAATACTCCTATATTTAAAAAAAACTAAAGGAACTCCTCTAACACAACTTTATAGAGCACACATGTAACCTCTTATCCTTAATATGCCAAACATCATATTAACGTTTACAGCTGACAAAAAAAGATTCTCTATTTCAAGGTGGTGTCCATATATCATATATGAATTAAATTTCTATACAAATGTGTACATCACCCATGAAAGAATTTCGACACATTTGATTAGCCACCGACCATTTGATTTTCGGGGGAGGAGGGCTGGAATTTAAAAAAATATATATTCTGGCTCAGATTTTTGGCCTAAAAATAGTCTGGCCAGCTTATAGGGCGAAAAAAATAAACTGGTCCTCATTTTGCGCATTAGAAATAAAGAGTTTTATGAACAAAATTTTCTAGCATTGAGTGTATGGGAAAAATAAGCTGGCCCGCGCAGCGGTCGAAAAAGATTCTCGGCTCGGATGAAAATCCCAGCCCCCCCCCGAAAATTAAATGGTCGTTGCCTTAGTTTACCAACCAACAACCACGTAAACAAACTACTAAGTGCTACAGTTTCACCAATATAAGACTCGTAAGAGACGCTTGTACCCGAAAGTAGAAAATGAACAACGGATAATAAGTGATGGCATTCCAGTAAAGAGAACAGACGGACGTTTATATTTTCTAACGCTTTCTACTGAGCGATTGTCGGTTCTTGACCAGATATCTTGCTCTGGTACTCCTGCTTGATAGAGGACAGTGGCCCCGGGATAGTTGCACGCGTTCTTTTGCCAAAGAAATTTGTAAAATAACCTTCCAATCCGGCATTTCACACTGAACTTAATTTATCGAGTGAGGACGGGTTTGAAACAATTTTTTTTTGCCTTTTGCACTAGGTCTTTTGTAGAATTAATCGCCATTCATTTAAAAAAAATAGAAAAAAAACTTTCTTGGTAGGCTTCATAGATTTTGAACAAGACCTCATTTTGACAATAATGCTGAATGTTTACGCTTGAGACCACACAAAATAACCAAATTAAACAATAAGTTGAAATAATCAAATAAAACACTATGTTGTTAATAAAATCAAAACGTCAACAAAGTTTCAAGCCATAAAATGGATAATTCGTGAGGCCGATTTGTTTTTCTCGGAAAAACGATGGCGGACCTCGAAGAAAGCACCTAGATTTTCAGAAAATGTTTTGTTTTCTCGGAAAAGCGTTAGCGGACCTCGAAGAAAGCATCTAGATTTCCAGAAAATGCATTCTTGGTAAAGCGATAGCGGACCTCGACGAAAGCACCTAGATTCGGAAAAACACTTTGCCTATCGTGTGCCGGCCTATCAATCATAAAAAATGAGATTCGCGACCAAACCTACATTTATGATATGTTTTCGCTACTTTTCCTTGAAAAAGCAGTTCTATATTTTGCTCTTTCTTTCTTATTCAAATTTATTATTAATCATGGCTCATTTGAAGGACTTTTACATGTTAAAATATGATTCATGGTTTAGAAATTTTCAAAAAACCCTACAAATGCAGGGAGTGACAAATAAATCTCACCTTTGTACGTTTTGCTAGATCCGAGGCTAGATCACCCTTTAAATAATGTGAATTTTCCGTTTTGATCCTTTGCAGTATTAATCTGGAGTGGTGTTCCCGATGCTTTCCTAAGAAAAGCCATAAGAAAGGTTCTTAGACAGACTTACGGAAACATCTAGGAATGACTTAAGAAATACTTAGGGGTGTTTTCGAAGTATTCCTAGTAACTTCTTAACTCAGGCAATCTTAACTATAATTGGCCGGATTTCACGGAGTGAAAAATCCGGGTTATAAAATGGTGAATGTCGGGCGGCGTGCAGGCGGGGAAATATTTTTTGCAACAGTTTTCTCAGCAACTACTCATCACAGCCACTTGATATTTGGTATACAGCATCAAGGTGGGGTCCCATAACGGGGGATTCGATTTCAGGTCTGTCGCTCACCTACTTCCCGTTTAACAAAATCTTTGACAGATTTTTTTATTATAAAACGGCAGCTGGTATAAAGGCACGACTATGCATTTCAATAAATAATCAATTAATATAATATATTATTACTTGTGTTAGTTTTTGTTAAGAAATTAAAAGTGTGAACATATGAAGAGTGAGTTGGTGTTTTACACCCTTGCAACGCTATATGGGTTATTTAAAAGCGATAAACATGAAAAAGATGATAAAATGAACATGAAATGATGATGAGAAAGGGGGATATCAAATTTTGAAGACCACAAGAAAATGGGAAAGGTGGGTATAAAAATTTACCCTATGTGATGCTATTCTTGGCGGTCAACAAAGGGGTCTTTTACGTGCAAGAAGCGTGACACTCTCAACAAACGTTGGCTCACTATGGTCAGCGGTCAGGATTTCCCTATTATAGACCTGAAAACACCCGCGGACGAGGGTCATCCTATTCACCCACCAAGGGTACACACTTTGTCGCACTGGCAGAATCAGAATCTCAAGACCTTTAGTCGCCTCTTACGGCAAACTAGACTCTGCTGCGGGCCAATTCTGCTACCGGACCCGAACATATGAAGAAAAATAAAGTCAAAGAAGAAATACTCACAGTAAATAATATAATATATTTTCCGACCATGCACATAGATATACTTCTATTTAAAACATTTCTAATGTAATTTGATTTAATGATTTAAATCCTTCAAAATCTTTTCCTGCCAAAATATTGGTGTTTCTTGCATAAGTATGACTAGATTCGTTTTAAAGAATTAATAATTAAAATCATTAATAGGGTTGAAATACATATGGAACGTCAGGTGTCCTAAAGTTAGGAGAAAAATTACGGAGTATCCGAAATTGAGAGACCCTCGAAAACATGACTCAACTTATGTCTTTAGACGGACTTGGGTAAGGTCATACAATGTTCAATGAAAAATATCTAATAAATGATTATGATATTGTTCAATGATACAAATAAAGGCTAGATAAAGAATTAGAATTAAAATTTATAACTAAAATAGTAAATTTGGAATGACAGAATAAAAAGGATTATATATTATATGTATACATGCACCAGTATTAGTTTGTTTATTTATTACGAGTTTCTTAATTCAGAATTATAAAAATGATTTGCGTCCTTGTGTGCATTTAAGTATCAGAATACACGTACGGCTTGTTGATTTTGGTAGTTACAATAAACATGTCAAAACTTCTTGCACAATAAACATTTAAAATCATTAAACCAATTCAAAGGAATATTTCACAGATATACAATATACCATCAGTTTTATAGATATTTATCCCTTTTATACAAATTCATTTTAACCACAGGACTATTTTTACAACTAAAGGACCTTAATTTAAAAAAAAAGTTTTTTTAACTTATTCAAACATATTAGATTAATCAAACGCTCAAGACTGCACGCACGTATATTAAATGAAATTAAATAAACCATTATTTTTTTGTTTCATTCACTGATTTAATAAATAATAAACATTCACATATTTCAGTTCCTGTTTTTGTTTATGTTTTATCTAATTTAATTTTGTATGTGGGACATACAATTTTAAAATATGCAATTCGTATTCACAATTTGCCTCCATGTAACCCTTACTGTACATGCATTCGATAACTTTGAGCATTCAAACCGTTTGATTTAAATAGAATATCTATAAAATATGTCAAGTTATTGAAGTTTAAGTATATTCTGTGGAATTTCAAATGCATTAAAAATATATGAATGGGTTTATTTTTTAAGCAGGCCTACATATGAATGGGGTGGGTAAAAAATTTGTACCCTAAAGTACTAAGAGTAACACCCCCCCGTGATTTGTAAGTACTATAAACAATGTTGAATGTAGCTGTCTGAATCAAAATTTACCAAAAAAAATCCTTGTAAACGATAATAAATCAAAATTTACCCGGACAAAAAATCTAAATAACCAATGCTTGTCAAAATATAAGTAACAATTCAAAGCACAAATCTTCTATTTCTTCCACCATTCAAGTTGAAGTGGACTTTTTTTTATCATTGTTTCCCTTTACATATAGGATCAATTACTAACTTGTTTAATGCATTACGTATTCATAAAATTAACATTTATTTTACTTACTATTTAAATGATTTTTTTAATATGGGGAAAAAACTTTTTAGATTTTTTTTTTGTAAATGAAAAAAAATTGCAATTCTATGAACACATTGCCACCTTATACTTTTCATGTTTATTTTTGAATCTGGTTCAGGCCGGTCCTTTGATCTGCAATACACATTCAATAACACTGGAATGTTTATCGATAGCTGGAAAGGTAAGATGTACTTTAATATGTCGAACGAGTTGCACTATTGCTATCCTTGTCACCGACTACAAAGAAGATAGTCTAAAATAATACACCTGATCATGACTTGTAGAAAAGAACAATAGGTCTAAGCGGTAAACAGCAGTCTAATATATCCTAGTATTTGTCTAGCTATTATTTCTTATTATCAACTTCTTGTCAAAATCATAGTACACCATTAATTTGTTTAATGAAATGTACGTCTTTAGTTTACAAGCGGTAAAGCATAGCCGGTAACCCTTTTCCCCAGAAATAGTTTTAAGGTGACACATTTTGCGGCATTTCTTTCAATTCTATGCTGAATGGACCTTATGTTGCATTTGCCCCTTTATCACTACTAAATTAACAGATTTTTGATCAACATAACACATTTATTAAATTAAACAACATCCATTATAATGTTTCCTAATCTTGATTTACCATGAAAGCCTCAGTAGTCGGGATACAGATGTTTTCTCACCACCTGTCTTTGCGGGGAAGTTTTTTTTCACAGAAGCCCTCACCCGCTCCCCTGGGAATTCTCAACAGAGACATCTGCCGCCTGTTTATCTAAAGTTGTTTGAAAATTAAGAGTTATTACTTGTAAATTCTTGGAAGTTCTTGTATAGAAAAGTAATGAATTTTGAAGATCTTTAATAAGATAAGTTTGTTAAACACTCATAGAACGATTAACTATTGGTAGGCTAGCGTCCTGATTTTATGCCTTGAATAACATCACTGATATTTTCAAAACAGGAAGTAGATGTGCGACAGGGATTTATTAATAATTGCTACATACACGCTTTAAATGATAATGCATCATTTAGGTCATTGATGACGCATGATGCAACACGTATCTTTTTTCGCAACATAATGAAATATGGAGCCCAGAAAAATAAAAAGGTTTATTAACCATGTGTGCGCTACAATCTGTAACATTTATTCACACCTCCTTATAGATCTATATAACACAATTTATTCCATAAAACTTGCAATAATGAAGTGCATATGGAGGAGTCTGAGAGTAAAAAAAAGACTTTTAAAGAAGAACATTAAGTAATAAGACAAGCATGACAAGTGTGTGCTCACCTCTCTCGAGAAATAATAATTTTGATTAGCTTATGTCTACTTAGATTTGGTATGATTAGATTGGAAGGGGTCTTATAGTAGCTATATATGTAGAACACGAAGATAGGTCAATCTTTCATGACAAGTTCTTAGTCAATGCATCCATATAAAATAATGTGATGTTTGATTGTATTAACTGTTTCTACCACTTTTTAAATTATTGTTATACAAAACGGAACGAATAAGAAGTATGTGCACATGCATAAAATACTTTCATTTCTTGTCAAGTGCATGCATTTTCCTGCGTTAAATGTTTAAAGTAAAACTGATGATTTTCTAAAACTGTGAACTCTCTCCTCTGAGTGTAAACTGCCTCAGGTAAGCGTTTGGCTAATTAACCTGCTACCTAGACAGACATGCAGGTATTAAGTAATATACATGTACATGTCGTTTACAATAAACATCCTGTCTACTGCCTGGTCACACACAGCAGGATAACCATCAAGACATTTTCACGGCAGTATTGCGTAACTTGTTAATTTACAAAATTAATGCATCTTAATAATGTTTGAATAATGTAGTATTCCGGCTCTCCCGGATAGATGAACCACTGGCAGTTGTTGGGCCTTGGAAAAATAACTCTGTCTAAGGGCGACGTTTATTTTAAGCGACAACAGACGGTCAGATGTAGTGGTAAAATACTGAAAATAAAGGGGGACAAATTAAGGTTACAAAGTACATGTAAAAACGTTAAAGTTCATAGTAAAACTGTAAAAGGGGATCATAGATAAGTAAAATACAATGAAATTTCACATAAACATAGCATAATTTAAGATTAAATGTCCAAATATTGTTTATGAAATTACGGGAAATTCCCTTCGTTTGGTCCAATGCTTGGTTTCACCAACTGGTTAAATTTAGAATATATCCAGATAGAATAAAGTTACGTTCGTGTTAAGGAGAAGTTAAACGATCAATTTAAAACACTGATTGTTGGTTACTCACGCTGTGGTTGCCACAAATTACAGGGCGCGTCCTGTTTGCCTTTCCTTCAGCATGGCGAGGGGAGAACTGCCAAAGGGAAAGGAAGCGGTTTAACATCCTTATATTAGGGTTCTCTCGTGGATCAATAATGAAGGAGACGAAAAATCCAGAGAAGTGTTCAAAGTGCAAACAGGAGTTAGAAACGGTGTTAGTTGAAGTTATCCAATTTCACAAGTGACGAAGAAAATAACTATAAAAATATATATTTCAACTGGAACACAAAAAGTGTGACAGAACATGTAGACTGGGCTCAGGGGCGGACCATTTAATTAACTTCATTTAAAAAAGGGGGTTATTTTATGTTATGGTCGAAAAAAATATTTATTTTTAAAGGGAAAGAGACATTAGCCCCCGGGTAATGGTATTTAACGGAACGAAACGGAACAAGATTTTTTTTTCGATTTTCGTCATTAGTAGCATATCAGAGTCTCTATCATCTATTTCTAAGATAACAACTTGTTGTATTTTCTTTACATTTCAAGTGTTTCATATGTCTATTTCTTATCACGATGGTGGAAACTTTGTGCGAAAATGAAATTTGGAAGAAAATTTTTTTGTTCCGTTCCGTTCCGCAAAGTACCATTAGCCCCCGGGTAATGGTATTTAACGGAACGAAACGGAACAAGATTTTTTTTTCGATTTTCGTCATTAGTAGCATATCAGAGTCTCTATCATCTAATTCTAAGATAACCCAATACTATACCTAGATCTAAACGCACTTCTTTTAGTTCTAGCCTGAATAGGTTCATCTTCTCAGAAGGTAGGTATAATAAATAATTGCGGACAACTTGTTGTATTTTCTTTACATTTCAAGTGTTTCATATGTCTATTTCTTATCACGATGGTGGAAACTTTGTGCGAAAATGAAATTTGGAAGAAAATTTTTTTGTTCCGTTCCGTTCCGCAAAGTACCATTAGCCCCCGGGTAATGGTATTTAACGGAACGAAACGGAACAAGATTTTTTTTTCGATTTTCGTCATTAGTAGCATATCAGAGTCTCTATCATCTATTTCTAAGATAACCCAATACTATACCTAGATCTAAACGCACTCCTTTTAGTTCTAGCCTGAATAGGTTCATCTTCTCAGAAGGTAGGTATAATAAATAATTGCGGACAACTTGTTGTATTTTCTTTACATTTCAAGTGTTTCATATGTCTATTTCTTATCACGATGGTGGAAACTTTGTGCGAAAATGAAATTTGGAAGAAAATTTTTTTGTTCCGTTCCGTTCCGCAAAGTACCATTAGCCCCCGGGTAATGGTATTTAACGGAACGAAACGGAACAAGATTTTTTTTTCGATTTTCGTCATTAGTAGCATATCAGAGTCTCTATCATCTATTTCTAAGATAACCCAATACTATACCTAGATCTAAACGCACTCCTTTTAGTTCTAGCCTGAATAGGTTCATCTTCTCAGAAGGTAGGTATAATAAATAATTGCGGACAACTTGTTGTATTTTCTTTACATTTCAAGTGTTTCATATGTCTATTTCTTATCACGATGGTGGAAACTTTGTGCGAAAATGAAATTTGGAAGAAAAAAATTTTGTTCCGTTCCGTTCCGCAAAGTACCATTAGCCCCCGGGTAATGGTATTTAACGGAACGAAACGGAACAAGATTTTTTTTTCAATTTTCGTCATTAGTAGCATATCAGAGTCTCTATCATCTATTTCTAAGATAACCCAATACTATACCTAGATCTAAACGCACTCCTTTTAGTTCTAGCCTGAATAGGTTCATCTTCTCAGAAGGTAGGTATAATAAATAATTGCGGACAACTTGTTGTATTTTCTTTACATTTCAAGTGTTTCATATGTCTATTTCTTATCACGATGGTGGAAACTTTGTGCGAAAATGAAATTTGGAAGAAAATTTTTTTGTTCCGTTCCGTTCCGCAAAGTACCATTAGCCCCCGGGTAATGGTATTTAACGGAACGAAACGGAACAAGATTTTTTTTTCGATTTTCGTCATTAGTAGCATATCAGAGTCTCTATCATCTATTTCTAAGATAACCCAATACTATACCTAGATCTAAACGCACTCCTTTTAGTTCTAGCCTGAATAGGTTCATCATCTCAGAAGGTAGGTATAATAAATAATTGCGGACAACTTATTGTATTTTCTTTACATTTCAAGTGTTTCATATGTCTATTTCTTATCACGATGGTGGAAACTTTGTGCGAAAATGAAATTTGGAAGAAAATTTTTTTGTTCCGTTCCGTTCCGCAAAGTACCATTAGCCCCCGGGTAATGGTATTTAACGGAACGAAACGGAACAAGATTTTTTTTTCGATTTTCGTCATTAGTAGCATATCAGAGTCTCTATCATCTATTTCTAAGATAACCCAATACTATACCTAGATCTAAACGCACTCCTTTTAGTTCTAGCCTGAATAGGTTCATCTTCTCAGAAGGTAGGTATAATAAATAATTGCGGACAACTTGTTGTATTTTCTTTACATTTCAAGTGTTTCATATGTCTATTTCTTATCACGATGGTGGAAACTTTGTGCGAAAATGAAATTTGGAAGAAAATTTTTTTGTTCCGTTCCGTTCCGCAAAGTACCATTAGCCCCCGGGTAATGGTATTTAACGGAACGAAACGGAACAAGATTTTTTTTTCGATTTTCGTCATTAGTAGCATATCAGAGTCTCTATCATCTATTTCTAAGATAACCCAATACTATACCTAGATCTAAACGCACTCCTTTTAGTTCTAGCCTGAATAGGTTCATCATCTCAGAAGGTAGGTATAATAAATAATTGCGGACAACTTGTTGTATTTTCTTTACATTTCAAGTGTTTCATATGTCTATTTCTTATCACGATGGTGGAAACTTTGTGCGAAAATGAAATTTGGAAGAAAAAATTTTTGTTCCGTTCCGTTCCGCAAAGTACCATTAGCCCCCGGGTAATGGTATTTAACGGAACGAAACGGAACAAGATTTTTTTTTCGATTTTCGTCATTAGTAGCATATCAGAGTCTCTATCATCTATTTCTAAGATAACCCAATACTATACCTAGATCTAAACGCACTCCTTTTAGTTCTAGCCTGAATAGGTTCATCTTCTCAGAAGGTAGGTATAATAAATAATTGCGGACAACTTGTTGTATTTTCTTTACATTTCAAGTGTTTCATATGTCTATTTCTTATCACGATGGTGGAAACTTTGTGCGAAAATGAAATTTGGAAGAAAATTTTTTTGTTCCGTTCCGTTCCGCAAAGTACCATTAGCCCCCGGGTAATGGTATTTAACGGAACGAAACGGAACAAGATTTTTTTTTCGATTTTCGTCATTAGTAGCATATCAGAGTCTCTATCATCTATTTCTAAGATAACCCAATACTATACCTAGATCTAAACGCACTTCTTTTAGTTCTAGCCTGAATAGGTTCATCTTCTCAGAAGGTAGGTATAATAAATAATTGCGGACAACTTGTTGTATTTTCTTTACATTTCAAGTGTTTCATATGTCTATTTCTTATCACGATGGTGGAAACTTTGTGCGAAAATGAAATTTGGAAGAAAATTTTTTTGTTCCGTTCCGTTCCGCAAAGTACCATTAGCCCCCGGGTAATGGTATTTAACGGAACGAAACGGAACAAGATTTTTTTTTCGATTTTCGTCATTAGTAGCATATCAGAGTCTCTATCATCTATTTCTAAGATAACCCAATACTATACCTAGATCTAAACGCACTCCTTTTAGTTCTAGCCTGAATAGGTTCATCTTCTCAGAAGGAAGGTATAATAAATAATTGCGGACAACTTGTTGTATTTTCTTTACATTTCAAGTGTTTCATATGTCTATTTCTTATCACGATGGTGGAAACTTTGTGCGAAAATGAAATTTGGAAGAAAAAAGTTTTGTTCCGTTCCGTTCCGCAAAGTACCATTAGCCCCCGGGTAATGGTATTTAACGGAACGAAACGGAACAAGATTGTATTCTCAAATTTATCTTCATGTACATATGTCTTATTTAAGTAAAAAATGGCTGAGAGACAGCAATGACTTTCATTATGCGTTGACAACTTACTAGTTTACTAATTATTTAAGGCCATGTTAAAATATAGCTTTAAATATCTGAACAGACTATTAAAGTAGGGATGATTTATAAAACTTTTAATTTATGATACAAAAATGTGAAATTCATACACAAGGACTAGTTTAGAAGCAAGTCCTTGTCATAGTTAAAAAAAATATATTAATAAAAATTTTCCCCTTATGGATCCCCATGTCTTGTTCCGTTCCGTTCCGTTCCGTTCCGCAAAGTACCAATAGCCCGTCTGGCGAAGAAAAAAAAAATATTGTCTGGAACTTTGTTGTAATTTTGATTAGAGTACATGCATGTGATGTAGCTTGGCACTCTTCACACACGTTGGCCGTTTAACATTTTGAAAGCGTGATCATTTTGTTCTAGGGGAAATAACCCAATCCAAATTTGCTACAAAATTTTCATTTATTTCATAACGAATTTCCCCACAACAAACAAACATGCGGTAAGTAAAGAAAAATATACAATATTCCTCTTAGTAAGTAGTCGATTTTCAGTATTAATAATTGTAGTTGAAGATTTTCTATACTCTAAAAGTGGTATAATAATATGAAAAATGTCCGGTATCAAAAATCCTAAATTTCTAGCTCTTTGGGACATGTTTCCACCCATAAAAAATAACTGAACAAAAAACTGATCTAGTCCACCTATCAGTATATGCACTGTATTAATTGAAAGAACAATGAGAAGAAGACGTTCCGAAATATTATTTTTCGTGGAACACATTTTCAAAATGGCCGCCGTCGAAACAATCTCTGTAATTGAAAAAAATAACTGGTGATAAAATTGGCTGTAGAAATCGTCATTGAAGTGGTTTATATTTCCCCACCATGAATAATAATGCGGATGAATGTCTAGGAGTATCAAAAATAACAGTCTAGTTCGTAGGAAGCCATCTTTGTATAACTGAACTATATATTTGATTATTTCGTAAGCTGTTAATACGGCCCCCATTGTTATAGCCCACATGCAGAACGTCTGCGGCGTGACATTGAAATACATGTGTTTGTATCCAACACGTTTTCCACTCTCGTATGTCCCTGAAAAAAAAACAAGTAGAACATTATTTTAAAGCTAAACTCAAACAAAAGGGGGGCTGGACGGGGATCTTCAATCCTTGCTTTCCGCCCCTCGATCTAAACCGCGCTTCTCGTTACCTTTATATCCCCGCTTTATTTTCCTTCGGCATGATTTTACTCCGGCTCTATATTTCTGGTCCCCGTATCCCCGAAACCCCGTTTCCTCAGTCTTCACGTACAAATGTATTCTGCTCCGTCCCCCAGACCCCCACCCTGCACCTCTGAGTCCTACGTCCTACGTATTCCCTGTCCAGCCTCACGAACAAGAAATATAAAAAGCAAGGCTGAGCGCAGCACGATACACTGCAACATGATGAACCCTACATATGTTTAGGATGAATCCTGATGGTGATACAACTCTT
Organism: Arcuatula senhousia; assembly: GCA_963971305.1. Lineage (NCBI taxonomy): Eukaryota > Metazoa > Mollusca > Bivalvia > Mytilida > Mytilidae > Arcuatula > Arcuatula senhousia. The sequence continues at coordinate 28,657,204 of OZ020315.1, forward strand.
AATCATTCATTGTTTTGACGTGGGGTGTCGGATTTAGAACTGATGTATTTGATTCTTTTACATCAATCGATAAATGTTTCTTAGCTAGTTGTCAGTAACTTCGAGTGTTCTCAAGAGAGTTCCTCTTTGTCTTGTTGTTTTCGTACAATATTTTGTCTTAGGTTCTCTCTTGTTGAATTGAACTTTTGTCGATTGAGTTTTACAGTGTGTTTTATATGTAGCTTTGTGCAAGCTTATCAATAGGGGGAAGGTTGGATCCAAAAAACTAGTTTAACCCCGCCACATTTTATATGTGCCTGTCCTAAGCCAGGAAACTTTGCCAAAGCCTTTGTTTGTCCTTGTCATTCTATGTCAAGAATTGGGTCTTTCGTTGATGATTTAGGGATTGGTTTTGATACTTTTGTATTGTATTATAAGTCTTGCATGGGCCAATGCAAGACGGTAAGCAGTGACCTATGGTCATGTTGAAGACTGCTCAGTACTGTTTTCCGTTGTGATTTTTTGAATTGCTGTTTGTTTGTGTTTGTTGTGTTGCGTACACTTATTCCACATCTCAATATCGTCTGTACTTGGACGCTCAATATGGATAGCACTTTGCTTTGTATACGTACTAACTATGGCTCACAAAGCATTTTCAACGCATGGATCAACATAAGACTGATTGTACACCAAAATCAATCTATAGTTTATGTTTTGTCCTCTTTGGTTAATATTGTCTGAAGTTACATAAATTGAATATGTACTAGTCTGTGATTGAAAGATGCAGCGCCTGGAGATTTTTACATGAAATAAAGGTCACAATTCCCGAATGCGCATAGTTGCAATATGAAGCCTTTTTTAAGTTCGAAATATCATATCAAAACTCCATAACAACTCAAGTTATCGCATGGAAACCGAATGTCTATGTAATGTACAGACAACGACGGCGACGAAGACGACATCGCCGTACCATTTTACGACCATATTTTTTGCGGCCATAGGAAAACTTTATTTCACATATTTAACCATATGTTAAGACTCATCTAAGATCTGCTCTATGCGCTCCCTGCAAAATATAGTGAGTCTATTCTAGAAATGATAACAGCCTTGTGACGAATGGATCCTCTCACATAACATACATAAGTTGTAGTTGGAAATTTTTTATTTTTTTTTTTTTGGGGGGGGGGTCTCTTCATTGGGGGGTTATCCATTTTAAAAGGAACTACAGTTTTAACACAAGAAACCGTGTCTAAGGTGGGACCCCCCCCCCCAAAAAAAAACCACCAATGGTTTATATTTGTGCTCAATACCTTTGAATATTGTATCCCAGCAACTACATGTACATTTTCCTTTATCCACCGCAGGTTTATCAGGTACCCAGAATTTAGAATAGATTATCCCTGAAATAAAAAAAAGAATTTATTTACATATATACTACTGCCAGGCCTTCTACCGAAATTCGTGCAATTTATTATAGAGTTCCACTTCGCGGATGCGGAAGCCCTATAGTTTTCACTTTGTCCGTCTGTCGGTCTGTCCGTCCGCCTGCCAAACTTTTGTGAACACTAAAACTCAAAAACTATGAGGAAAACAGATGTGATATTTGACATATTCTTTAAGTACTATTTGAGGAACCGCATTTTAATCCGTGTAATATTATTGGTCATTTTTTTGGAAAAAACTTAGATTTTTGCCTACTTGTCAGTATTCTTATTTCGTTCCTTGTCAACGATTATATCATGCTTTGTTCATGTCTGTCGCTATAAAAGTAAAACATGCCTATAGAGTAAATGATTTTACGTCAAAAACATCCCTCTGTCTTTCGGATGATTAATAAAAGTGTTTTATTAAAATTTTGAATTTATCAATTCAAACTTATTTTATTTTATTTTTGCAAATTTCGTTCATTTAATTTTTACTTTGATCGTTTATATTTAAATATTTTTAATTGTTTTTCTTTTTTAATTTCAAATCAATAATTTATTTTATTCAAGTTAGCTTGGATTAATCAGTGTCAGTTAAAGGTAAAATTTCATTATTCAAAATTTTGTTTGTTGATTGTTAAATCTCCAAGCTTTACTTTCAGTTAATCTTTTAGGCCACGGTATCCAAGCTTGACCTAAATTTGATTGGCGGAAACAGAGCGACCAGCAATCATGTGATCAAACCTTGGTGACAGAAATTTATGTTTGTTTGGCACATTTTAAGATTGCTGGTTCAACAATAAACATCGTTTTAATTTAGTTTATTTTCTCTGTTTTACGCCAGGTATGTTTAACTTATTTATAGTTTTTATTTTTAAAGATTTTTACTTAGCTTTATTTATAGTTTCAATTTTTAATTAAAAGTTTTAATTAATTAGCAATGCAATAAGAAGAAATTAATTATTTGTTTACTTTCTTAGTTTATTTGCATTTTAATTTATTTGCAATTTTATATCAAATAAATATTCGAAGTTTTTATTAGAAATTAAGCTTTTAAATATCAAGTTTGTTTTATTTCATTTTGTTTCATTTCGTTGTTATCATTAAATCGTTTTTGAAGATAGCGCGGACTTTAAGTCGAAAGCTTGAGTAAAGACAAGAGAAGACATGTACGTCGTTTGTCTTGATTTTTCATGTAAATAGTTTCATTTTCCTTTTGTTTTATTTTCTCTAATAACTTTGTTTTAGATTTGTTTTAATCGATTTAATTGATTTATATCTAATAATTAAAGTTTTTATTTCAGCTGGCATGCAGTTTTGGTTTCCATAGTTTTTAGAATTTTAATTAACTTCCGGTTCAAAGTTCAAGTCTAATTCTTCTTTTTTTTAGAAAACGTTTTATGTAAAGTAATTTCATTTGGCTCAATATAACTAAGTATGTGTTTCTTTATTTCATTTCATAACTTTAGGATTTTTAGTTCAAAAATAATGCCAAGTGAGATTGCTACATCTTTGTGTAAAATTGACATTTTAAGATTGCTGGTTCAACAATAAACATCGTTTTAATTTAGTTTATTTTCTCTGTTTTACGCCAGAGGCCGAAAGACATACGTCAGGGCAAGAAGTCACTACGACAAAAGCACTGCTCCCTTCAAATGTGACAAACTCAAGGTTTGAACAAAGATATACCTTAAATTTCGCTTTAACAATCGGAATAGTTTGAAAACCATATGTACATTTATTTTATACACGATTGACGAAGCCGCTAAAGAATTGGTTGTAAATTCACAATACATGTAGTTATAAAGGATTTTGTTGTAAATGTACATTTAATAATATGACAAGGTACCATGTTGAATTATAACTTATGTGTTTACGTTTTACTACCACATAATCACATGTCATAAACCATCGAAATATTTAATATCAAATAATCCAAATAAAAAAGGCAAAGCCTATAAGCATTCTGTAATCTTACCAGCGGATATAATTTACGAAATCAAACTATCAAACATTAAAATTCCCAAAACATATAAATATCTTTATTAGAATAATTACGTCCATAAGGACCAAAGCAACATTCAAATAATATAAAACATACAAGCTGAAATAAAAATCAAATGTATAGATCAATTAGAATAAAAATATTATAAGGGTACCCTACTTTTTATCTTAGATGTAAGACCTTACCAATATGCACATACGGAAGCATCACCAGAAAGAGAAAACCAGTCAAACTCCCATTGAGAGTGATCATTCCATTCATATTCCATGAGACCATTGCGTAGATCTTTTGAGTCCTGAATTTAACTGGCCAATTTAACTAGTCTCCCAGCTTCTTGTCTTCATCGCCATCATTTTGACACACGTTTGTTTGTTGTGATTAATCGTGTAGCGGAATTATGTTGACTTCGATTTACTTGATTTCATGCGGAAATGTCCTTTATAAACACGCGTGTGTAAAAGAGAGGATTAGGTAGTAATTTGATCCGAATTTAATTGTGTACCTTAGCTTTCGATTATAAACCAATTGGTATGTAGTACTTAAGAGCAAACATTTAATTTTAAATTCAATATGCTAAAAATCAGTAACTTTGAAATAAATAAGGCATGATTCAGTTTTGGCTCCGTTTTTCCGAAAATGTTCATACCCCCCTCCCTATTTAAATCAAACGATCGCTCCCTAAAATGGTCACCTGAAGACATTTTCTTAAAGAACACTTTTAAGAACACGAATAGCACGATACAGGAGCGGACCCAGAGCCTGCCCCTCCCACATTTAGTCTAAAAAATATGGTATAACCACACTGGCACGAATTTGTCTCTATTAATTTGGGATCGCTAAGAATTAACTGTAATAACGTTTTGGTTTATTGAACCGTAAACTAACTTTTGTATGGTGCACATTTTGAAATGGGCACCATTAAAAATTTAGTTTATGGCTTTTATAAACCAAAAAAAAATATTACAGTTATTACTTATAAATAAATTTATTGACATGTTCGGCGCGAAAATTTAGTAAAATAAGATTTTTGCCATGAAAATATTTCAATTCGGTTAATAAAATCGGTGTATTAATATTTACACCTGCGTCAGTGCAGCTGCAAAGTGTATTAACTTCATTGTGGCATTCCGGTTTAAACTGGTTCTTTATGATAATAGGCGTAGTTTAAATGATCGCTAATCCAATGAAATTCTTGTAACTTTTTGAAAGTTTACAAGAAAATAAACCCAATTTTCTTTCAATGCAATTGCAACTAATAGTTTTCTAAAATTTATTTAAAAGGTGTGATATATCAGAAGGGCGTACAGGGAAAGGGGGCTTCTACCTATGATTTAGGGTATACCTGTGGCGTTGGCCTTCGAAACTCTGAACCGGACTCTGTTAACATCAAGAAAATTGTGAAAGACATACCCTGATATACCAGCGGACATTGTATATCATACCCTGTAAAGACCATGTCAAAAATGCTTTGATTTATATTTTATATTGTAATTGTAGCCGTTCAGAGCTCATTCACAGAAAGAACATTTTAGGCTCAAATAGCCCAGGAACTACCACTTTTAGAATCATTTTTGCCTCTCCCGAGACGAATGTCGCAAAATGCGAGACTAAGATATGGTGATTCCGGCGGCGGTGGCGTCCACAATTGGTTAAAGTTTTTGCCAAAGTGTGTTTTATGTGAACTAGTTATGTTACACCATTATATAATATTTCGCATCAGTACAAATCAGTTTTAAAAGAATTTCATCTGTATGCTCCATGCGTCATGGTCTACTGACTTTCGTTTGAAATGCCTGTACCAAGTCAGGCCCATTGCGATCCACCAGTTCTCCGGTATGACTGATTCGTTTTTGTCATTTTCTCTGGACTATGAGATTGATCATTCAAGTTCGGTAGTTTTGTTATTACCTTTATTTGAAATTTTACACTGATTTGGCCAAGATTAACCGTTTTTTCTTACGTTTATTTAACATAAAGCAGTTTTGGTACACCATCAATATTGGGTATGCACTTGCATGAGCTTTTCTCTAACTGCAATAGTTTTCAACACCACGAAAATTCACTATTTTTTACCTTTAAAGGGCCATAACCCCTCTAATGGGTTATCTGAGAACATCGACCCAATGGAGACTCTTGTAGAACTCAATGAGCTGAAGGTTTATGCAAGCAATAGCTTTTCTCTTACTGCAATAGTTTTCAACCTATAGGGCAAAAACACGAAAAATCACTATTTATCACCTTTAAAGGGTATTAACCCCTTTAACGTCATCTGACAACATTGACCCAACGAAGATGAAGGTTTAAGCAAGCAACAGTTTTTCTGTGACTGCAATAGTTTTCAATCTATAGGCCAAAAACACGAAAAATCACTATTTTTCACCTTTAAAGGGCCACAATCCCTATAAGGGGTCATCTAACAACTTTGACCCAATAGAGCTTTTGCTTCAGAAGAGCCTACGATCCTTTAGATTTTTTCTATCTGTTATAGTTTTCAAGTAATAAGCCTTTGAATGTGATTTTACCCCATGTTCTATTTTTAGTAACATTGGCCATGTTTGTTGACAAATCATAGAGCCGAGCACAATTTTTAAACATCATGCCCTGATAAATACTTTGACCAAGTTTTAAAAATTCCCTTCAGCAGTTTCAGAGAAGATTTTTGAAAAAGTAACGGACGGACGACGGACGTATGGGGATGACTATAGCTCACTTGACATTTCAGGTCAGGTGAGGTTAAAAAAACAAGTTTGGTTATGCTGTTAATGTGTATTTCAAGTAGAAACCTTTCTTCAGCAGAGGAATAGGATTGCTTTCATTTAAATGACTGCCCCTATTCAGAACCAATGGGATCTTAAGCTTCTCTAGTTCGTTTTTTTTAGATCAGTAAATTTGTTATTTCCTTTATTAAGCCCCCGCGACATGTCGAGGGGCATCAAGTTCTACTCTTGTCCGTTCATAATTCCCTGTGAATTTTCGTCAAGATTTTCTCAGAAACCGCACAGGATTTGTAACTTCATAGGATGGTTCAGTATGACAAACTATATCTCCTATTTAAAGAGACTTTCAGACTTGTCGGGTCTACTTCCTGTTCGAGACTAGTCATCAATCTTTTCTCAGACACCATTCACGAAATTATTTGAAACTCGGTAGGATGGTTCACTATGACAAATTTATGTCCTCAGTGACTCAGACCTGTCGGATTTCTAGTTCTTTCTTCTTTATTTTCTATATGTTTTTGCTATTAATGGTGTCTGTGTGAGGGTTTAATGCACGTACCTGGGTCATATAGGGCGTTAAATTTTAATGGAGGCAACTGGAGTATCGGGAGTAACCATCGACCTTGGGCAGGAAACTGACAAACGTTATATACATACAAGTAGGGAAGTCACGTTTTTTGTAAATTTAAAGAACACCACCTGACAGGCAATGGGCTAGTGATCAATAGCATGGTATATTAACCAGCACCAAAGACCACCTGCTATAATGGTAGGTGATGAGATAGTACATGAAACACAAATAAGTACTTCCAAAATACACATATTTTATGGATTTTTCCTTTCAATCTAACTTCAATGTTCAATTTCGTAACCTTAGATTCGTTATGTATAGGTCTTTAGCTCTTCAAAAATATGGACATGACATTTCTCTAAAATGAATGATTCAATTCCGTCTGAGATGCCCTTTGTAGGAAGTACGGTTTTCAGAATTATCTCTTTATTCAAAACTAGGACAAATCCAAATAGGTCAGTGTTCGATCAATGCTTTCTAAGCTCAGACAGGAAAACATGTTTAAAGAGAAGGGTTTGTCTTGGACAAATCTATATGCATTACCAGGATTTTTTCCCCAGATCCGATTTTTGTTCTTTATTATTGTTTTACTGTCCAAATATGGAATGTGAAACTTTTGAATCCTAGCATTGCAATGGAAAGAAGTTGAGCAATCAATGATCCATGGATAGCTGTGGAAATTTTTAACCTTTCATTTTTTGAATGAATTTTTATTCATGAATCATGATAAATGTTCTTCATTTTCAAGAAAATATTAAACTTTTCTTTTGATGGGTAATATTTAAACATGCGTTTTCTTGCTGCACCCAAGCTGACAGGTAGAGCAACACCTTTCTATAGCAACCAAAAAGAACTTTATGGAAACCACAGGGACTTGTCACGAAAAAAAAAAAAAAATCTCTATATAAAAAACCACAAGGGAGGAATCTCCATGTCATAATACCGCATACTGCAATTTTTCAATCTCATTTTAAACTATCTAGTCATTCGTAATTTTTGGTACAACTGGTGTGCCTTTGAAGATATATAAACATTTGCGAGGATGGTCTCAAGAACCGATGCTAGTCCTTCGGAAGGGACGAAAAAAGGTTGTCCCGTGTATGGGAGAGCAATACCCCATGCACGTTAAAAACCCCTTTGTAGAGTTCGATAAGAGTAGGCTCAATGGGGGCCGCTACAAAGGCCACACTCGCAATCTGCTAGCTGGAGAGGGATTAATATAAGCATTAAGCTTGTTTCCCAATCCAGGGTAAATAAAAATGTTTAAAGTAAGATATATGAATATATTTTCAGGATATCTACTTCATTATTCACCTACTTTTATTTAAACTTCACTACGATGACACTTTTTGTGAAAATTTACTGGTGCGAAATCTCCTTCCATAATTTTTAACCCAACCCAATTCTTAATCTGCGATTTGATTGGTCGATAAGTAGGTGGAGGTATTATTTTCTCTTCTGAGAATCGGAGCACCGCACCTTAACCAATCAAATAACAGTGGTCCGATTCTCGGAAAAGAAAATAATACCTCACCTACTTATCGACCAATCAACTCGCAGATCAAGAATTGGGTCGTAAAAATATGGAAGGAGCTTTCGCACGAGTAAATTTTCACAAAAAGTGTCATTGTAGTAATGTTTAAACAAAAGTAGGTGAATAATGAAGTAGATATCCTAAAAATATATTCATTTATCTTCAAAGGCACGCCAGTTTTACCAAAAATTACGAATGACTAGATAGTTTAAAATGATTGAAAAATTGCAGTATGCGGTATTATGACATGGAGATTCCTCCTTTGTGGTTTTTTATATAGAGATATTTAATTTTTTTTTCGTAACAAGTCCCTGTGATGGAAACCACAAGATTTTTACTTTGTGAAAAAAAAATGGCTGACAGTTATTTTAAAGAAGATGTAGTTAGTGAGCTACTGACCTACACAGATGCTGCATACTTAATATCAAGAGGCTCTGATTAGAATTTGGTGATAGGGAAAATAAAAACAGAAAATTTTATTGGCACTCAAATGAATATTATGTGAATGATACATGTATGTCATCATTATTTTTTCTGACAAAAACTCAAGGTCATTTTTCCAGATTTAATATTCAAACAAGACTGTCAAGAATTCAGGTTAAAAATTAACAGACAATCTCTTTTAATATTCTCACAAGTCAACAAGTTTTTATATCACTCAGCACTATAATAATAATTTAAATTTTGGTTCTAAAAATGAAATGTATCTTATGACTGTTCCTCGGCTAATCTCTCTGCCTTGGCGACGGCTTCTTCAATTGGACCTACCATGTAGAAGGCTACCTCTGGTAAATGATCTAATTCACCTGTAATGAAAATTGAAAAATCTTGTTACAGGGTTACTCATTTTTCACCTGCTAAAGATGCATTTACCCTAAGGGTTGTTCCATTTAAAATTACGCAGGACGGGGGGATGCAGTTCTTTTATTTTTCTGTTGGTGGCGAGAGAGGGGGGTTTAAATGCATTTTTTTGTGGACATGTAATGCTTTTTTTAATATTGGTGGGGGGAGGGTCTTGAACAAAGTGTGTCCCCTCTCCCCCACATCAATATAAATGGAACAGCCCTAATCAACAAATACACAAGTAAAATATCATACAACTTTAAATGAACATGCTGAATTGTTGTTGGCAGTATGATTAGAGTGTTTTAACTAGCAAAACCTGATTACCCCTTCTGCAACACCTATGTTAACTCTCATTAAGCCTACTTGAAAATTGACACTTTTGACACTTTATTTAAGTTCTATTGTGTTACCTAGCGCATTCATACAGTTTGGTACTGCAGATTAAAAGTTGTTGTGCCATACATTTTTTCATTATCTCAATATTTTCTGGTAGTGAAAAACATACTGTACAACCTGATTTTTGCAGATTGGGATGAAAATTATGATTTAATAATTGCTGATCTAAATTTAAGCAGTTTTACATATTTATTTACAAATGAGAATACTACAAACTTTTTATACAATTTTTAAATTTTGGGGTCGAGTGTTAACCGCAAAAACTAAGTTACCAAAAAAATAACCAGTTATACAGTATCTATATTTCTAGCTGACGTACCTGACAAGATTCTCTGGAATCCTTTGATAGATTCTTTGAGGGGTACATATTTTCCAAGAGATCCTGTGAAGACTTCAGCCACCTGGAAAGGCTGGGACAAGAATCTCTGGATCTTTCTGGCTCTGGCTACGGTGAGCTTGTCTTCCTCAGACAATTCATCCATACCCAAGATAGCAATGATATCTTGTAATGATTTGTAATTCTGGAAAAAAGAACCACATGGTTTAAAATCAAATCAATCATTTTAAGATAAAATTTGGAAGCTTGATATTGCCTTAATGATCTTTACAAAAAGTCTTGCCAGACCCACTTAAGGCCGAACAAAAATGTATATCTAAGGTTTCCCTTACCATCCCTATTTTTTCTCTCCCTACCCTAGACAATTTTGGGTATTTTTTTTAGAAATTTTGTTTTGGAAATTATATGATTTTTCCCATCTTCCCTAATTTTTCAATCATGTTTTCTTGTTGTAGATTTGCAAGAGCAAAATTGCCGATAATATATTTGAAATAGTGCAGCTCTGAAAATTTTTACATTGCCTTTCGACTTTGTCGGATGGTCTTGAAATTCTTTTATTGTAATACAGCCTGTTACTTTTTTTGTAGTTTTTTTCAATGTTGTTACAATTGGATTTTCACTGTCAGATCACTACTGGTCTTGTGCTTATATAGGTGACTGGACAAACCTGTAAAATTTTCTGTACATTACGGGCAACGTCATAGTGTTCATCTCCTACTACGAATCTATCCAAGATACGGGAGTTAGAATCTAGAGGATCGACAGCAGGGTAGATACCCAACTCGGCAATACCACGGGACAATACAGTGGTGGCGTCCAAGTGAGCGAATGTTGTGGCTGGGGCAGGATCTGTCAAGTCATCAGCTGGCACATAGATAGCCTGGAATGATTAACATTAAACATGATTTGATATTTGTTTACATCAAATTGATTTCAATACAGCCCTGTCAGATGTAACAGGGGTGTACAATGCAGAGTATGCAAGTTCACATATTTGCATTTACTAAATTACACCAGATATTAATACATTATACATTAGTCAACTTGGTCAAAAAAACTCTTGATGTCAGATTTATATCCTATATTTATTCACTTTAATGTTCTGTGACAGATTTTTCTTGTACATCCATAAATAGTATTTTGTATTTGATTTTTTTGTTAATGGAAACATCTTTTTCAAAATTTGTCTTACTACCATATCGAAAACCCAATCAATACTTAACAAGCAATTTTTTTTTCATAATCTTTACATGCCTAAAATTAACAGCAACACCAATCATTTTTGCCTATACCTGTACAGATGTGATGGATCCTTTCTTTGTGGTTGTAATTCTTTCCTGCATGGTACCCATGTCAGTGGCCAGGGTTGGCTGGTAACCTACGGCAGAGGGGATACGTCCAAGCAAGGCAGATACTTCTGATCCAGCTTGTGTGAAACGGAAAATATTGTCAATAAATAGCAACACATCTTGTCCTTCTTGGTCACGGAAATATTCAGCTACTGTCAAACCAGTCAAAGCAACTCTGGCACGAGCACCTGGGGGCTCGTTCATTTGTCCGTATACAAGCGATACCTGAAATAGTAAGTTTACAGTCATGGATCAAGCCTGGTTTTGCATCTGGTCAACTAATACTGTATTATTTACTCCTTTTCAAATGTTTATTTTTTGTTAATAATTACAACCTTCTTTCTTACAATACATGTTATGTATTTAAAGGTTCTTTATCTATAAAGATGAAGGTATTGATGTGTTGAAATTTGTTTGTATTCTTTTTATAATTCATTGCTTCATTTCCAATAATTCCAAAGGTCTTTTTGGTTTTCCCGACCGAACATATGTTTATGCAGATTTTTGCTAATACATGTATTTCAATATAAAGTTCCTGAATATTTTACAGGACCAACCAATCTTTATCTGATTTGAGAAATTTGAGTCAGTCCGTCCGCCTTCATAATCACTGCATTCCCCAACTTAATTTTCAGATGAAAAACTTTCATATATCTTTATCATAAAAAAGATTTTTTCTTAATAAAGTCTGCAGTAAACGCACATTCAACATTTCACAGTACCTTAGATGTATCGTCTGTCAAGCTGATGACTTTTGATGTGATCATTTCGTGGTACAGATCGTTACCCTCACGAGTTCTCTCCCCTACTCCAGCAAAGACAGAGTAACCACCATGAGCTTTGGCTACATTGTTGATCAGCTCCATAATCAATACAGTTTTTCCTACACCAGCTCCTCCAAACAGACCTGGAAAAAGAAAAATGTCATTGAATTATAGAAAAGAAAGAGGACATTTCCTTAACAGGAAAAGCAGGCAACATGGGTCATTCATTTTTGAAAAGTGTTGAAAAACACTGCAATTGGTTCTTATAAATTTAGAAAGTTTAATTTTGAATGCTGCTACATAAAAGCTTTTATATAAATCTGAACTTATATAGCTGTGACAATGAATTGACTTTCAATACTTTTGTGAGCGAGCTCATCACAAGGACATCTACCCTGAATGATCTTTTTGAGAGCAATTAAATTTCATTTCATATACTTTCTTTTAGTAGGTTATCAAAACGTTTTCAAGACACAAAGTTTCACCAAAATTTTCAAAGTTTTTAACACACATTCTTTTCTTGGCATCAATTCTGTCTTATTTTTTATCACAAAAACTATGGTTTCAGACTTGTTGACATCCATTGATTCTATTCACATGTTCGGTGATTTTCATCATCGGTCCAACCTTTTAGACAGTATTGCATTGGACCAGACATGCCAGATGTTCATCAGTTTTTTGGATCATCATATATTTAATTGTTATTTTTTTGGTGTTATAATTTTTTTCAAATCTTTTGCATTGTTTTGATTTTGACTATAATATCACAATTTTACTTGCTATTTTGTGACAGCTGGTTAATTTTACTTTTAATATTTATTAACAAAAAAATTGACAAATAAATGAAACTGTCAACAAAATTTGTTGCACATGAGCAAATTATACAAAATAATGTGTTGAAACAGGGGAAAAACATGACCAATTTCCAAATTTGAACCGGCAAGTGCGATTACATTATCGGACAAAAAATCTGTCCTATTCCAAAACAAATTGGCAAAGTCTGTGGTTTTAATACAACATAAATAATTTTATGTCATAAAGCTTCACATCTAAAAACTAGAAAAACTGTGAGCCGCAGCTCACAAATAAATACCCCCCACCCCCAAAAAATTAATCAGATAAAATTTAGCATAGGAGATGCACATCTACATTATGTCACAAAAATTGTGTGTAGGTTTCATGAAAATCCATCAAGGGGTTTAGGAGGAGTTGCAGATAAGAGATGGGCACCCCCATGTAGTCGAATGGCTGAGTCCATGTATTGCTTTGGTAAACCCCAAAAAATCATTCTGATCAAACTTTCTAATAGTAGGTGCACATCTATATTATGTTACAAAGATTGTGTAAAAGTTTCATGACAATCCATCAAGGGGTTTAGGATGAGTTGTGGATAAGAGATGGGTACCCCCATGTAGTCGAATGGCTAAGTCCATGTTTTGCTATGGGAAACCCCAATAATCATTCTGATCAAATTTTAAAATAGTAGATGCACATCTACATTTTGTCAGAACAATTGTGTGTAAGTTTCATGAAAATCCACCAAGGGGTTTAGGAGGAGTTGCAGATAAGAGATGGGTACCCCCATGTAGTCGAATGGCTAAGTCCATGTTTTGCTATGGGAAACCCCAAAAATCATTCTGATCAAATTTTAAAATAGTAGGTGCACATCTACATTATGTCACAAAGATTGTGTGTAAGTTTCATGAAAATCCACCAAGGGGTTTAGGAGGAGTTGCGGATAAGAGATGGGTACCCCCATGTAGTCGAATGGCTAAGTCCATGTTTTGCTATGGGAAGCCCCAAAAATCATTCTGATCAAATTTTAAAATAGTAGGTGCACATCTACATTATGTCACAAAGATTGTGTGTAAGTTTCATGAAAATCCACCAAGGGGTTTAGGAGGAGTTGCGGATAAGAGATGGGTACCCCCATGTAGTCGAATGGCTAAGTCCATGTTTTGCTATGGGAAACCCCAAAAATCATTCTGATCAAATTTTAAAATAATAGGTGCACATCTACATTATGTCACAAAGATTGTGTGTAAGTTTCATGAAAATCCACCAAGGGGTTTAGGAGGAGTTGCGGATAAGAGATGGGTACCCCCATGTAGTCGAATGGCTAAGTCCATGTTTTGCTACGGGAAACCCCAAAAATCATTCTGATCAAATTTTAAAATAGTAGGTGCACATCTACATTATGTCACAAAGATTGTGTGTAAGTTTCATGAAAATCCACCAAGGGGTTTAGGAGGAGTTGCGGATAAGAGATGGGTACCCTGAAGTGTAACGGAAGGACGGACGGAAGGACGGACGGAAGGACGGACGGACACCCCTATCACTATATACCCCCCACTTTTGAAGTGGGGGGTATAATAAACGATTTTTGAACGTGTATGCAGCAATTAAGTGAAGTATATTCAATATTTAATATTTCAATTTGACTTCTTTTATTCAATTTTTTAGTTATAGTTTCCACCTTTTCCATGCTTTCTGTGACAAATAAGATTATCTTCATTTTTTTCCTGCTCGTTCCAAATGCAACTGAACTGACCACTTACCAATTTTACCTCCCTTGGCATAGGGAGCCAACAGATCTACAACCTTGATACCAGTTTCCAGTACTTCTTGTGTTACGCTCATCTCTACAAAATCTGGAGCTTCGGCGTGGATGGACAAAAACCTGTAACAGAAATTCATTGCACATTTTTATTTGCTATCTATCCTACTATAATTTAAGTACAATTTTGTTTCCCGCATCAAATAAATGTATTTCACTGAATTTGAAACAAAGGTTCTTATTATAGTAACTTGTTTTTCAATTTGGCTAACAATAACATCATACTGTAATGTATCCACAATATTTCTGCAATTGTATTTACATCTTTGATGTCACAACTTATTTTATAAATATTTTTCAACTTCTTTGAAATAAAACTAATCTTTGTATTCAGAGACTGCAAAATTCAATGATTTCATGGTTTGGGTCAGGAAAATTTGCAAGGAAAAGAAATAATATATATCAATATCATCTAAAATTGATGGAAGGTAAGGAATGCACCAAAAATCTAGCAAATGACATCAAACATACTTGTCTGTATTAACTGGTCCCCTCTCGTCAATTGGATCTCCTACGACATTGATAATTCTACCAAGAGTAGCAGGTCCTACTGGAATTCTGATTGGGTAACCAGTATCTAAACAACTGGTTCCCCTCACCAAACCTTCTGTACCATCCATAGCAATTGTTCTTACTGTGTTCTCTCCTGCAAAGATACACAGAATAATTTTTTTCTATATTGGACATATTAAGAAACAAACATTTCTACAATAGAAGTGTCATGATTTTGTTCTTAAATACTAAGTTTATGAGAAAAAATTGTAAAAGAAACCAATTTGAAATATCTTAATTCCTGATCATGCTGATTGGATTGCAGATTCCAAATCATGAAATGTCATTAGAACAGCCCTGTCCATGAAAATTGGAGTAGGTCCAGTAAACTGTAGTTAACAACAAACCAAATGTCAGGCAGATATTTTTGGGTCACCAACCACACTTTGTTATTTCCAATTTGTAAACTTTGTTCAAATCTTACATGTCTTAGTTGCCTTGAATATATTGAGTGCTTTAAAATGACAGCCAATGTATTTTGCTTCAGAAACTTTTGGTTCTTCGAAGTTTTGGTCTGACTAGCAAGTCACATTTTGTTGTTGGATCTAATGTACAAAATGTACAGCATGCTTAAAACAAATTGGACAAAGTTTGGGATTTTTGTTTAAACTACAATTGTGTGTAGTTAACAAACTTACAGCATATATTTTTAACGTCAATGTTACCTAAATGCTGAGCGACCTCCAGGATCAATTTTGGTGTTCTGTTTTCCACCCTCAAGGCATTGAGAATTGGTGGTAATCCTTCGTCGAACTGAACGTCAACAACAGCTCCAATGACGGACACCACTCTACCCTTAGCACCAGCAGCATCTGCTTGTGGTTCTGCTGCATAATGACCTGAAATGATATAATATTAAAAGGTTTTAAGTTAAAACATACTAATCATTGGTTAACATTTTCATCAAGATGACTGCAAAGTTATTTATTTTTCACAGTACAACACTTTTAAAAAAATATGAATTCTTGTGTGCTTTCAAGTATTTGGGCTAGTTCACTGTTGTAAAGTATCCTAGCTCCTGCTAAAAATTTCCAAAGGAAAGGACTGGTAAATTAAGTTAATAAATTTCATAGAAGAAACTGGTGACTGTATCAGATCCTGGGTACATTTCATATAGGTGCTATTGAATATCCAATAATGATGTTTCTAAGTGATTCTCTTGGTAAAATTGCATGTACATCTCAAGAAAATATAGAGAGGAAACTAAAGGAGATAAGAATTATTTATATGCAACATCTTAGACAAGTTGTGCCACCTGTTTTCCCTTTAATACCATAAGTTTTCAATTTCAAATGTTACATTGATACACCCCCATGAAAAGAATTATCTCTAATTCATGTTGTTAAGTTTTAAATAACAAAATAATGTGATAAACTTAAACAGAAGACCAACATAATGAGAAAAAACTGACTCAGTGACCATATTTGTACTAATACAAAACAGAAAGTTCAATCAAAAACTGATTTTAGGTTCATAACTTGTGGTGTCCATCATAACTATGAGAATCAAAACTAAAAAAATGTTCATGAATTTTATTAATGTGATTATATTTTCCATTTTAATCATTCTAAAGAATGAAATAAAATGAAAAATTGCTTAATATGTGATTTTGAAAAGAATAAACTAAATTTGTTCATTAAAATTCATTTCTGTAGAAAATGGTGTCCAAAAGTTATGAACATAAAATGACTGGTTAGAACTGGGACAAAATCTCAAGTGACCACCCCCACACAAAAAAATGGAATAATCGTAGTACACATATTTTGATTAAGTAGTGCACATATTGATGCAACTCAACAGGAAGCTGAGATTGATGCAAGAAGGTTGGTGTCCAGCATGAGCTCTGTTGTTATGAACAGAAACTAAGGTAAGGATACATGTTAAATTTAACTTTATTCAGTTGTTTTACATATGAATTTAGAACATATTATGCTAAAAATTAACAGAAAAGGTTCAATTAATAGAATATGCAAGTTTTAATGTTGCTAGACAAATGTAAAATGAAATTAATCCATTTAATAAGCCTATCTCCTCAAACTGATAGAAAAAAGCGTCAAGTGTCTGATGTTATGAACAATTGGTCAAATCATGTTTTCTATTTGAAATAAAATTGTGTGTAAACAAATAGACACCAAACCTTTGCACTTACAATGTAAAATTATTAAATCATATATCATATGTTTGCTAAATTATGCTAGAGAATTTTTCAGGGAAAAACCACTGTTCATAACTAAGACTCCAAAATTCTGGTTCTGTGTTATGAACAAGTGTTAATTTCTCTTATTCTTAAGCAAATCTACTTTTTCTTCTTTCTGCTTTAGCTGTTATGAATACATGTTCTTAACTGAAAAACATCAATTTAGTGTAGAGATGCAAAATGATAAACATATTACCCTGTTAATCAACATGTGTCTTGTTCATAACAAGGACGCATTTCATATCAGTATTTTAGCGTCCAATGTTATGAACATTGTAGGTAACAGAGATTTGGGGCTTTCATCATTTTATTTTACATTTCCTAAAATTTAATTTTTAATTGCCAGATCATTTGGCTAAAGTTATGATTGAAAATGTAAATGTAAGATTATTTTCAAAAGGTGAAACAGATATTTTGGTTCTGTTCATAACAAGGACACATTTTATATCATGATATTATTGTCCAATGTTATGAACACTAAAAGGTAGCAGAGTTAGTGTTGTCAATCTCACTTTAAGTAATTTCAAAATGGTTTCAAATTTTGTTGTTTTTTTCAATCTTTTTATTGTCTTAGAATATTATATCTAAGAGTTTGGCGAACAAGACTAAACAGGTGTTTTACTACTGTTCATAACAAGGACACATTTTATATCATGATATTAGTGTCCCATGTTATGAACACTAAAAAATTGGAGATTTAGTGTTTTCATCTGACTTTAAGTAATTTAAAAATGATTTAAGGTAGTGTTGGTTTTTCAATCTTTTTATTGTGTTAGCATTTTATAAACAATGTTGTTTTTAATACTAAACATATATTTTGCTACTGTTCATAACAAGGACACATTTTACATCATGATATATATGCCCAATGTTATGAACATGAGAAATAAAGAGATTCATTGATCTTTAGCCATTATTTCATGAATTTAAATTCTATTAGCATGAATTTTATTTTTATTTTCTGAATACTATACTATCTTTTACCAGTTTACATTAGATTTTATTTGATAGCATTAATAACTTTTACTACCGTTCATAACAGGACTCAACTACATTTCCTAATTAAGTGTGTCATAGCTGATTCCATTAGGATCATTTTAACTATTGCTGTTCAAACTGAATATTTTTGTGAATTTGTTTTAACATTATTAAATAATTTAATGAAGTCAGCTGTCACTCTGTTTTCAGTAATTTCTATACCCTCAGTCCCTGCCCTATTTAAATTCTTTATGTTTTTTTTTTACCTATAGTCTATGGGAGTAAATGTGTGATTTTAACGGTGCTTAATGTATAATTACACATAAATTATGTACAAACATTAATAAGAATAATTTCCTATCTACCAAACCTATTTTTTCAGAGTGTGATAGTAAACATCCTTTTTTGTTTGGTCTTAATTATGGTCAATTATAAATTAATATAGAATCTCATGCCAACCAGGCTGAATTAATTAAATATATAGCTATTAACTGTATTTGTTAATTAGGTCATGTAATGTTCATCATCATTTATTTAATTCCTCTATTACAGAGATTAATGAAAAGCAATGTCTCAAAGGCTCAAACCTTGGAATGCTATATAGGACAATTATATTTTTATTGTGTGTATTTCAACAAAGTATTTTTGACCAGTCATCAATTCTAATGAATTTCAAAATAAGGCAATTTTTGATGGGTAGGGAGGTGAGCAGCAAACAAATGTATATACATTCAGGCCTGTACACAGCTTTTTGAAAAAGGGGGTGCGTTAATATAGGATATTTAAATTTAAGGGGGGTGCGAATTGTGTTTTAAAGAAAAATCCTTAGGAAATTTAAATATTTTTCTCCAAAAGAGGGTGCGAACGCACCCACCGCACCCCCCCTGTGTACGGGCCTGCATTGCATATTTAGTTTGCCTAAAAAAAAACTGGTGTAGAACTTTAGGTGTATACATATACCCAGCCTCCATGTCTGTGTCCCAGTTCATATTCTCTGTTTGCGTCCACATTAAAGTTAAACTTCATATCTTTAATAGCAACAATACATTGTAGGTTCATTAAACCTCGTATAATGCATACATCATGGGTGAAAGGCCAGCCTCTAAGTGAAAGTAGGCCACCTTGAAATAATTTTTCAACATAAGTGACTTCCATTGGAGCGCATAATCTATGTGCAAACTTTGTAATCATTGATTGCCCCATGCCCTCTCCGCCTCATTTATAACCCCTTAGACAACTGATAGCAAACTAAATCTGATCACTTTGAAAGG
This sequence comes from Arcuatula senhousia, assembly GCA_963971305.1. Lineage (NCBI taxonomy): Eukaryota > Metazoa > Mollusca > Bivalvia > Mytilida > Mytilidae > Arcuatula > Arcuatula senhousia. The sequence continues at coordinate 28,676,741 of OZ020315.1, forward strand.
TGACCTATAGATAATAATGTCCTTTTTATATCTATATGTATTAGCTTATGTCTGTCTGTTATAGAAAACTGAGAGGAACTGCATCTATGGCTTTCGTAAAGTTCAATTTCATTTCTCTTTTTAGATGGAATCAGTTGGCAAAAGAAAGACACAGAATGTTATTCTGGATAAGAAACAGCGTAAAACTCCCAAAGAGTACTCTAAATTGTATAGAGACAGCTTAAAGAATGATCCAGATCTATATAGATCGTACAGGGAAGTGGAAACAGCAAGAATAAAAGATTATAGAGAGAACCGACAATCCAGTGATGCAAAACAGAGAAACCGAGATTTACAAAGACTCCGTCAACAGAAGTACAGACAAAAAAAGAAAGATCAAGGAAAAGCTCCTCAAGTAAAACCATTAACCCGTCATTCACAAGAAGTGCAGAGACAGAAATGGCGAGAACAAAAACAAAAACAACGACAAAATATGAGTCACCAGAAGAGGAATGCTATAAATGCTAAACGAAGAAAAAGCAGGCAGGAAAAGAAGGTCCTCAGCCCTAAACCATCAACAGTAGACTCAGCAGTGAGTAGTACCTCAACTGATCTTAAATCGGGTGCATTAAGGACTGCCAAGTCACGACAGAAAAAGAAGCTTTCTGAGTTATTTCACATGATGCCAAACAACCCAAACTTGAAAGCGGCAGCATTGACTGCAGCAATTAACGAGCAGTCACCAAGAACAAAGAAATGCATTGAGGATAGCCTAGGGGTTGAAAGTCCAGGATCAAAAGTAAAAAGAAAACTTGCAATGGATGCTCATTTCTCTTATTCAGAAACATTACACCAACTTAGATATAAAAGAAGCAAAACAGACATCCGCAGAAGGCGTATTCTGGCTCATGCAATGAATTTGAAAGGCAAAGCTGTCATGCAATCACTTGGAATCTCAAGAAAGCTTAGAAAAAGGCTAATGAAGAGCAGTTCTCCAGGATGGGAAGAAGAGAGGAAAAAAAGGATAGATGCTTTATCAGAAAACAAAGTGGAAGAAGTGAAAACCTTCTTTGATGATGTCAGTAAAGACATTCCTAATGAGACTGGTCCAATTAGAGTAAATGGAAATATGGAAACACGCAAAATAATGGAAAGTTCCATTAGATCAAGCTATAACAGATATAAAGAGAGTGTAGAAAGTCCAGTAAGCTATGGTGCTTTTGTCAGATTAAAACCCAAAAAGGTGCTTCCGTTCACAGAGCACCGCTTCAGGGAATGTCTCTGTGAATACTGTCTAAATATAGATTTGATAATCAAGGCATTAAATATGTTTTGTATCTTACACCAAATAGACTGTCAGATAAGAGATAGATATTCTGCTTCAAATCTAACTATTTGTCCCAAACCTGATGGAGGTAATTACAGAAAATCTTGTCTTGACCGGGGCTGTGAAAGATGTGGAACACAAAAAATCAGGGAACATCTTCAAGATATTCTAGTTGAGCCACATGATACAAGTCCAATAAGCTGGTTTCAGTGGGAAAGCCATTCAGATGGTAGCAGTTCAAGAATGATGAAGGTTAAGAAGGAAAGTGTTGTAGAAGATCTAGTAGAAATCTTTATTGTGAAAATGGAGACATTTTCTGTCCATCTCTTTAATGCCAAATGGCAGTATGATCAATATAAGAACTTGATAAGACAGGTTCCACTCCAAACAGTTGTTTTCTGTATGGATTATGCAGAAAATTTCACCTGCAAAGCACAGGATGCTCCTCAAGGCTTTCACTGGAATAATATCCACTGCACTCTACATCCAATTGTATGCCATTATGTCTGCACTGATTGTGAAGAGAACCCAATAGTTACAGACTCAATCATTTTCATATCAGATGATATGGTTCATGATCACCATGGTGTACAACATTTTGTAGGGAAGGCTATTAGAATGCTCCAAGATGAATGCAAAAATACAATCCAGAAAGTCATACAGTTCTCAGATGGAGCTCCCACACAGTACAAGAACAAGATCAATTTTGCAAATTGTTCTTTTTCCAATGAAGATTTTGGATTGGTAACTGACAAAAACTACTTTGGATCAAGACACGGTAAAGGCCCATGTGACAGAGAAATAGGTGTGGTGAAAAAATCTGCAAGAGCGGCAATAGCAGCAAGTCAAGAAACAGTACTATCTCCAAAAGACTTCTATGAATTTTGTAGAAGGAATCTTAATTTGCCCAAAACAGCTGAGCATTCACATCTAAAGAGAAGATTTGTTTATGTAGACAAAAGTGATGTTATCAGAGGAGAATCAGAACGAACAAAAGTCAGGACATTGAAAAACACCAGGAAACTTCACTGCGTAAGATCTGTACATCCATTTGTCGTAAATGTTAGAGAAAGGACTTGTTATTGTTGGTCATGTCTTGGCATTGTAGACCTAGAATGTAGCAATAAAGATGTTACTGGAGAATGGACAGAAGCTAAGTTGAAACCAAATGCAGCTGAAAAAAGGCGACGAAGAGAGCAACCCATTCTAGAAAATGACGACAGTAAGTAAAATTCATTAGAATGAGGCAACACAGACATCTCATAGTAAAACAAACAGACAGTTGAGTTCACCAAGAAACAGCACCTAATAATTAAAGCTTTGACACTCAATCATGACAATATTAACTCCTATAAAAGACAGAGGTGATATCAGGTGCCCCGCAGGCTTGGCATATCCTGCTTTACATTTAACACCTGTCATATTATTAAGTAGTCAAAATCATTAAGAAGTTGAATTCTGGTGACAAGGCACCATATACATGTAATAGCAGATTGGTAATTGTTTTTTTTGTCTCACCCTAAATCATTACCAAATAAATCAAATCACCTGGTTTGTATGGCCTTTTGAAATTAAATATCATCTGTTGCTGTCACATGTTTCATGGGTTAGCAATTATTCCTAAAGTATTACTTACTTCGATTCTACTAGCTTTGCATGGATTTCAACGAATTACACGTAAGCTGTCAAATAAATTTAAAATAAGTAAAGTCAATACTAGCCCATTAACAGGTGTATTTGCCCTTTACAAAAAATATCTATTTATTACAAATCACTTTTGAATAGATCAATGGTATAATACTAAAATTGGATTTATCCATTGCTTTAAATGTTTTAAAGGTTTGCCAAATGTGGAGCATAATAATCAGAATGACCAGGTGGAACAAGATGGTGATATTCAGCCCATACCCATGCAGGTGGAACCAGACGAAGATCAGTCCATACGTATGCCTGAGCAGGTGGAACCAGATGAAGATCAGTCCATACGTATGCCTGAGCAGGTGGAACCAGATGAAGATCAGTCCATACGTATGCCTGAGCAGGTGGAACCAGATGAAGATCAGTCCATACGTATGCCTGAGCAGGTGGAACCAGATGAAGATCAGTCCATACGTATGCCTGAGCAGGTGGAACCAGATGAAGATCAGTCCATACGTATGCCTGAGCAGGTGGAACCAGATGATGATGATCAGACTATACATATGCCTGGCCATGTTAAAAAAGGTATGCTAGTTTTACATTTTAAAGGTGTGGTCACCTTATACTTTTCTTTAAGGAGCAGACAAGGAAATCAAAGCAAGTTATAAGGGGATATTTTATTTTGTTTATTATTTCAAAGTGTCTTAAGACACTTTAACATGTTCTACATGTGTCTTTCTTTCGCATTCTGCAAATCATGTCCTTGGTTATTGACTATCCATATTTGACTTAAACGACTTCAGGGTTCAACTTATTGGGGTTGTATTATGCTGGGCTCAGTGTTACTAATTTAAGTAAGTCTTACAAAGATAATCATTATTTTCTCATTAATTAGGAGAAGACAATCCTGACCCATATGCCCATTTCCCTAAGACAGGATTATGGGATACAGATTTGTTTTTACAGACTGAAGGTGAGTTATATTTAATCAATTTCCAATTCTAATACAACATTATTATTTATATGTAACATCTAATATAGCTATAGACATGTATTAAGTCAAGTCGGAGTCATATAGACAATAATGGGATGTGAAATAAGTGTATGTGACACAACTCCACCACCGAACATAATATACATGTAGTCCACAATGAAAAACGCCCAGCAGCATTCAATACAGCCCTAAGACGCTTCTCGCCATCTTGCAAATGGCAATCCACACTAAAATGATATATGCAACAATGTAATTGTATTAGAAAAATTACAAGTGTAAACAAGCTGTTTAACTGGCTCTTTACCAGTAATATTTTTGTGCTACCATCATAAGTGCTTGGAACTCTCCAAATACAATACAGCTATCTCCTAAATCTAGACTCCAATTGTTAGAGTTTGGCAATATGGCATGCATTAACTTCATGCAAGTCTGCTTTTTTTCTCAAGTATCATAGCAATTAACTACAATTTGATTTGTTGATGTACAAAATCCATACTTAGAGATAAGGACATCCCCAAGAAAGAGGGTGCTTTAGCAGGCCTGTGGTTATAAATAGTTTTCATGTATATGATTATCATTTTGGTTTTTATTGTTAAGTTTAATATTCAGTACATACATGACATATACATTTTAATTACAATTTATGAATCTATATGTGTGATATATATTGTAGTAATTTCTATTTTAATAGAAGATGAGTCCATGGAAACTGATGATAGTTTCATCAATATTGACCATATCATGGATTTGCTGTCACAAGAAAGCAATGTTGAACCTAGGTAAATTTACTCATGTTTTAAGACCTTTATCATTTTATTGTTCACCATGATACCAACATGTTTTGTAAGTAAGTCCACCATATGTCTTCCATTGCAAATGTATAAACCACTGTATCAACATATTCCTAGCGTTTCAGTGAATGTTTATGAGAACAGGACTATGGGATACTGAACCTCCTATGCTCAAATAAGAAATTCAAAAATCTTGAAACACTGCTTTAAACATTTTCGGTTTTTAAACATTATAATTCACAATTTAGGTTTAAGGTTGGAGAATTTGTTGCAGTTTCACTGCCAGTAGGGAAGAAACTTAAAAGCTTTGTAGCAGAGGTATATTGTTCAGTTTGTTGTTATAAAACTTATTTTTACTTGATTTTACTTGTTTCTTAAAGTTATTTGTTTAAAACAGTTTGGACCAAAAATACATAATATGTATTGGAATATATTCATGACAAGGAAGTCTGATCATTGTGTCTGTCTGCATTTGTGACTACAACTCCTTGTAACCTGTTGAATGTAACTCAATGAAACTTATATAAAAGTGTTTATTCATTCTGTCATTGTGAACCTCCTATTTTAGATTCTGATTTAAAACTCTGGTAAATAGGGGAGTGGGATAATGCTTCAGTTAGCACACTGGCTGGAATGGTAAAGTCATCCTTTTATCATTTTACATTTCCTTCATTGATAGAGTCACTCTTGTGGTGTGACAGCCCTTAACAAGAAGGTTTTATGAAATTTAAATGGTATCAAACTCAAAATGTACCTCCTTATATACATGTATACAAGATAAATAACTTTATGTTGCAGATTTTGGAAATATCTGAAGAAACAGAGGAAGTGTATCTCAAATACATGCAGGAAAAGGCTGGAGCTCTTTACCAATGGCCATCACGTGTCGACACCAGTCTGGAAAGCTTTCAGTCAATTAGCAAAAAGTTGCCATTTCCAGTTTTATCGACAAAGAGCACAAATGAGAGACAATTATTTGAATTCCTTGATTAATTGTCTCATTTGTGATACATGAAACTGAAATGAATTAAAGTTTGTTCAATGATATTTGTTTTGTCTTCTCCTACAGAGATACATATTGTTTTTGTCTTGTTCCTCTGTATGTTCTCTTTGTCTTGTTCCTCTTCACGTCATGAAGCTTGTATACACAAGATCTCCCATATTTATAATTGTCAGATTTTAATGAAACTTTACTCATTATTCAATACAATAACTGAAAAGTCTTTGCTAGTTGCAAACACTGTTTGTTTTATTCACAAGGCGCTCATTATGAAATTTTCCTGTTAACAAGCGTATGTTATAGTGTCCGTGTTATGAACTTCCAATGTGTCCTTTTGTAGTGATATTGGCACATTACCTTTATTTCAAAGGCATTACTTCCATTTTCCAGTCATTGCTCTTTTATTCATATCATATTCATAGTTGCATTCGAACAAGAATCTTTTTTTAAAAGAAAAAAACAATGTTTCAGTTGCGAATTATATGTTCATAACGGTGTCCTATAAACATTTTGTTTTAAGTACTAAGTGTTCCTTTAAATATCCATTGGTTTGGTAGTCTGTGTGTTTATTTTGTCATTTTAATCATCTTTCAGGATTTCATTGAATTCAAATGACTATATACTGGTTAAATTAAGCAATATAAGACGCATGTTATGAACATCAGATTTTGGGATCCCTTATGTTTAGAAAGCTATAGCTGAAAAACTGAAAATATTCCAGCTCTGTGCTGTGAAGTATAAAAAGTTTATACAATTAGGTGTATGTTAAGCATATTATTATGTTATTTTAGATACTTTCATTTTTTACTTAAATTGTAACAAAAGCAGTCCCAGTATCAGATACAGTCACACTGTGTTTTTGAATTTTTTTGTTCGAACATGTCTGAAGGTCAATACTTATTCCTTCAAATTTCGGATGATTACAAAGTACACAGACAGAGAAAACCTTAGCAAATGCTTATTGCAACTGTAAATGCGATTTTTAATGTCCAAAAGCGCTACAACAGCTTTAAATTCGAAGCAACCTTTATCAAGGGCGAGAAGCGAAATTTTGTAGCCGGTAAGACGGACTGCGTTTAACATTGCAAGCGAGGCGGTGACATGGAAAATAGAGCTTTCTTACGTGTGTTGAAGTATGATGGAAGGGCCTTTACAGCTGTCGATGTAGTAGAAGGGGATGAAAGGCTACAATTTGTTGCCTTTAACAACCCGGCACATGCCCTTCTTGCTGCATGCATCATGGCGACTGTGACCGTCAGATCACGTGATGCAACTGAATTGTGGGAACAACTGTGAAAAATTCCCGCCAATTTACAAAAACTTGCTCGTTCCCTGCAGTTTTTTAACAATCGGAAAATAACAAAATTCTTAGAATTTAAGGTAGAGCGTGGCAATTGCAGGGTCCAAAATTAATTTGTCAATAGATTTTCTTCAAAATTGGCATTTATGTCCAATATGATGTATTATATCATAATTTGATTCAAAATTCATGGGTTTCATACATGTGACGGATCAGTGATGACAAAGCTGGAGACTTTTGATTTTTTTGGCTGGAGATTGGACCAAAAAGCGGGAGATTTTCTAAGCCCATTAAAATTGCATTTCGATGTCAATTGGGGGCACTAGCGTGTGCCAAATATACATGGCTTCACTGATTAATCATCTGTTTATACAATCATCAGGTCAATTATGGCAATAAACCTTTAATTAACACCTTTACCTGTTAAATTAACGTTTACCTAATTGACAAACCCCTAAAACAACGGAAATGTTTTAAAACTGAACAATTAAAAGGTCCATAAAACTAAAATTTTGTCATGTCTTGAAAAAGCGGGAGATTACACAAAAAGTCGGGAGAACGGGTTTCTTCCCTACTTTTCGAGTGTATCAATATTTTACTATGAATTATATAGGAAAAGCCATTAAAACACATAAAAATGTTCCATTACTTTTTTTCTTGTCAATAGATTTCCCTCATTTTTTGACATTTTATAGATCTTGCAACAATTCATAATCTTAAATCAATTTATAGTGGGGTTTCTTCCCTCAATATTTACGTACAAGCAAAAATAGGAGCCAAAAACGAGGATTTTTCATGCTTTTTGCCAAATTACCTCCCTTGACCATACTTTAGCTAAGAATTTATCCTACTTTTAGAACACAAATTTAAATCATACTGATAAAATGTGCCTTAACTAGGTATAAAGATTCTTAAAACACAAAAATCTCAAAATATTTTCAAATAGCATTTTATTTTGGGCAAGTCACATGACCACTGTCCTTCTCCACCTTAATGGTATTAAAATTGGTATCAGTCTGACGATCAGGCTTGCGATTACCCTCGGGGCCTCTGGTCCACAGCAGCTCCTCCTTCTTCTTCTTTAGGTATCCTGTTATCCAGGCATCATTTTGTGATGATCACTGACAGCTCAGACCAGCAGCGGTTGGTTCACGTGGGTTGGTTTTAATCACAGGCACTTGGAGCAAAGATTTCACAATTGACCACTGTCCCCCTTTTTTTTCTATAAAAATGATTTAATTACGTAGTCTTTTCTTGTCATTTCTAAACACAATTTGTCAAAATATTGCTGTTTTATACTATAAAAAATTTTTACCCACTGGTAGACTTATGATTGTGTACTCATAGTTCCAAGTTGACATTTCCCACTTCCAAGTTGACATTTCTCACTTCCAAGTTGACATTTCTTGGTTCCAGGTTGACATTTCTCACTTCCAAGTTGACATTTCTCACTTCCATGTTGACATTTCTTGGTTCCAGGTTTAGATTTCTTGGTTCCAGATTGACATTTCTCACTTCCAACTGAGAAATGTCAAGTTGGAACTGAGTAATGTCAACCTAGAAGTAAGAAATGCCAACTTGGAAGTGAGAAATGTCAACTTTGTCTAAAAATGTCATCTTGGAACGTGGAACTATGATATTTTTAGTTCCAATCGAGAAATATGAAAGAACTAATGGCACTACCGGTCTTTCGTATATTACTGCACTCAGTGGGATTTGTGACGCTTACCGTTTTGAAAAAGGATCATATGGGGCTAAAATGAGTGTTTTTACGAAACTTCTTTAGAATGTTATCTTTAATTGTTAACGGACGGCATACGATGCCGAACACAAAGCGATGGCAAAAGCTAGTAACTTGTCGGTAACTGAAGCTAAAACTGACTATTAATTTGAATTTTCATTCAAATAAAAGTTAGAACAAATCCAGACTTTATATCTTGCTACACCTGACACGCATTTCGTCTATTCCAGACTCATCAGAAGCACTTTATTCAAAGATTGAAAATGCCAAATAATATAAGAATATGTAAAGAATGGAATGATCAAGCCAAAAATGCCTAAAGTAGACTATAAAACCACCATCACCCTTTGTCTGCACGGAAGGAATTTTGAAGAACCTTGAGTTTTGACAATTTTGAAATTCACATATGTATACTTTTCCATTCAAGTTAATACAAAGATCGAAAAAAAGTTTATACCTAAAAAATATAGATGTAGAACCAAATTACAACGATACAAGCTAATACATATTTTAGTCAACAATAATTAGGTTTTCAGATGTTTAAACCTTTTCACGTGAGACACCTGTCTATATAAAAAAAACACCATATGGAATACACAAAAGGCGCAAAAATATCCCAGGTATCCAAGGAAACAACTGGTAAAGGCGACGGGATGTATGACGACAGAAATACCAAATGAATAAGATATACTTTCAATTAACTGTTTACCATGGTCGGGCTCGTTTTGATTAAGCATGGACATTAAAGTTTAAGATTTCTAAGATTGCTCGTGCTCATTAATAAGCTTTTCATTATCATGACACAAATTGATAAAAATGACATGCGACGCTCGTTGTGCAGCAAGAGTTGTTACGGCTCTTGCGGTGCCTCTCATATGCATATTAAATGTTTTATGTTTAATAGTAGTAGTGCGCTCAAAAAACATCCGTAAGAGTCGTTTTAACGTTCTTGTAATCAGCTTAAGCATAAGTGACTTTTGTTGTGGATTTTTCTTTGGAATACGATTTATATTCTTTCACTTTAGTTTACCAACACTATGCTTGATGTCCGGTGCTTTAGTTATATGCACCTCCTTGATGAGCGTGACACACACAATTCTGATTTGCTTGGAAAGATTAAACGCTACATTTTCTGCACCTCGTCCATGGATTAGAAAGTTGACGTCCAACAAAGCAATTTTAGTAACAACGACTGTTTGCATCTTAATAGGGGTTGGCAGAGGAATACTCGAAATTCAACTCGTTTCGAATGAAGATCTCGATACCTGTCCAATCAAATTGATACCTGTCCAATCAAATTTACCATGACACCTTATGAAGTTGACATTTCACTTATTCTTTTGTTTGTTATTGTTTGTGTTACCTACGGGATACTGATAAAACGACTGAAAGACATAACTTGTAAAGTACACCCAATCAATACAAGAGAACAGACAAAAACACCCACTGTTCAAAGTTTGGAAGTTCCTAGAACTTCTCGAGGCAGTGGAAACGAACAGATTAAACCATCAGATGCTCAAAACTGGAACCTCCCTGGAACTTCTAGGGGCAGTAGCAGAGAACATATTCAAATGTTCCCTGTTCGAAACTCCCAACTTTCCCGGTCGATATTCTCTGAAACGAGAAACCACGTCGACGAAGCAGATCAACAACGACGAAAGAGATTTCGGTACAACACTATAACCATTGGTATCATCATTTTGATAACATTCTGTTGCGTCATGCCAAAGATTATAGTTTCACTTGCTGAGGGTCTGCTAACAGAGGAAACGGTTGGAAAGTTTGAAATTCTTCGTGTAGCTTTGGTGATTAACCCATTACTTGATCCAATAATTTATGTACTGAGGCTGAGGAAATTTAGACAGCAGCTAAAGCCGTCATGTTGTTAGGACAAAACTGTTTATTGTGTTTGTTTGTTTATTTAGGTGTGAAATGGTGAAGCGTTTTGTTGAAACCTATACATGTTTTAAGGTATTATGCAATTGCATGCAGGTAATAATTGAAATAATAAAAAGCTTTCTTTTATAACTTTACAAATGTATGATCGCCCATTTTTGATGCACTGACATTTGTTTGCTATTTTGACAACACACGAAGTATTAATATAGACTAGATAGTACTTCCATGATTATACTATGTACGCGTCATGCAGGCATTTTTTTTGTGGACTTTAGCCCTGCTGATGGAAATTTAAATTTCCAAAGTTTGTCCGCTCCGGTATCAACATTTTTATGTTGAAGAACACATCAAAGCTTGATGAATTATGCGTGAAATTTCAAATAATTGCCAAAACTTTGACCATCTTCTTTTCCCAGGCAAAGTTTGATCTCGTATTTTTGTTTACTTGTTCTAATATAAGTTCTTCAAATTGGCATTTTCGATAGGTAGACCGTCTGTTATAAGTCTTGAAAAGACATCACACGCGTCAGGAGTAGCAAAATTGATTATCTGGATCTTTGTTGTATTCATAATCGGATTCATGGGGGGCTAGGGCCCCGGGTCCCTCTTTTGGCGGAAAAAAATTGGTTGAATATATAAGAATTTATTGAAGCGTGACCAAAGCGGTCCCCTTTTAGGCCAGTCAGTGGGCCCCCTTCTTTTCAGAATTTTTGGATCCGGTATTTTTATTTCAGTACACATGCACCCAATATTGTAAAACAAATAAAACTGTGAGCGAATGTGATAGAATGGGCAAAGACAGAACCAGTAAACACGAATAAGAACAGTATGAAGAAACATACAACACCAAAACACAAACTGAATACAAAAGCAACTGAATAACAATCAACAAATTACAACGCAAGCTCAAGTCGATCACCCTCGCTTTTACAGAGATTTCGACAAACAGAAAGTACATTCCATGCACATATTAATAGCCTCCATGTTTTGACGTCCATCCGCAAGAACTTGCAATGCAAGACTGGTACCATTTGCATTCAGTTTAACGATCTTGATATAAATCAGTTTCTTTTTTTCGAAATGATGTATAACTGTACAGTGAAATCAATAAAAAACAATGAAAGTCTCAGAATATATGGGAATATGTTATTGTTACGTGTGTTTTCCGAGCGGAAGTTTTGAATGGTTACATTTATTTGTTGTTACATTTTGTTGGTAAAAGTAGTCAGTACGAAAATCAACCAATGAAATGATGGTACAAAAGCTTGGTATTCTATCTACTATTAGCAATATTTACCCACTTGTGATTGAGCCAAACCGAAGGTACCAGAAAAAATACTTGAAATCTTGTACATAACATTACTGTTAGATAAGAGTTGGTTGTCCAATTTACAATTTGAAAATTATGAGAGTTGTTTATTTGATCTGGTCCAATCTGAGTCCTAATGTCAGTAATGGACATGTTGATCGTAGATCAGACTCACCGGCACTTGTCTTGTTTTTATCAATGACAATGTGTGGGTCGACAATGAATCCAAAAATTATAATTTAAATAGAAGGAATTCCTTCTTTTATATGGATAGTCGACCCGCACATTGATAGAAACAAGTGCCTGTGATCAAACTATAGCCATGCATGATCTACAGTCACATGGCTCAGCCATTCACAGGGCTGTCAAGTTTTCAAAAGGAAAATGCGTGAGATCTGGTAAAAACGACAAAGATCAAAGGCGGCAAACTAAAGATCAAAGGAAAATGCTGCCGATTTGATCCAAAAATTGCGCGAGTCTCACTGCTATTTCATGAGACTTGACAGGCCTGCATTCACATGGATAATTTCCCCTCTGCAGCTCTAAGTCTAACATGAGCCTCCATTATTTTGGCGCAGCTCATGGTTGTTTGGGGCCGTTTAGCAGACCTAAATCATAAAGTAGAATCATCCCTGATTGGTTTCTTTCGACATATTTGTTGATTTCTTGCTCTGAATGCATTGACCACTACAAGATAGCCCACGTTGCTATAAATTGTGGGTTTTATAAAACAGTCTTTTCTGAACATCATGCAGGGATTGACATTAACAGGCACCCAGTCGCCCATGGCTACTTGAAAATTTTTATACCATTTTACTACATGTATGAGGTTGTCACAGCCTTTTTGGTATGCGGTATTCCGTGCTTTTTAAGGGGTATTTGGTATGTCAAGGTGTGGTACGCGGTACGCCATGTTCCGAATTTTTATGCTTTTGGTACGCATACGCCGTGATCTTTAGAGTATTCGGTATTCTAGTCTTTTTAACGGTATTCTGTCCTTTTTTAAACGGTATTTGATATTCCGGGGGCGGGGGCTGTGACATCCCCATGTATTAAAAGCTGTTGTTAAGAAATATTTAATCATATTATAAGAATGTACATGATACACCTATTTAGAATTATTGTTCTTTTACAAGTACATGTCTGGGAGCCAAACTTTTGTTCTGAGCTCCTAGTCCTAGATTCTTCGAACTTAGGTCAGCACAGGTGGTAACCAAGATCAAAACGTTAGTGTCAATCCCTGACATGTCAAAGAATTAAGACACTGGATTTTCACTTGATGTTGTTGCAGAATAATGAATGACGCGTATGTATAATTTTACCACACTATTGAACACTTGTGAATTACCAATACATTGAATAAGTCTAGGTTTGTAATTCACAAAAAACGGAACTTCCTCACCTGTAATCATGTGGTAATGCTGTATGAAATATAGGTTTGTCAGTAATCTGTCTTAGGTTCACTGGTTTCCACCAAACTCAAAACTTACTTCAAGGCCCCTGTGTCGAAAAGGGCGCTTTGAACCCAAACACACACATACACTTCAATTAGGTTTTTTTTTGCTGATTCATTTATTTTCTGATCACAAAGAATATCTTAGAACTTCTTAATTAAATGGTCTGACAAGGGAAATTTGGTATTACAACATGTAATTTCAAGAAAAATTCACAACTGCTTTTACTATTTACAGAACATGAGGCTGGTCATCATCAGCCTCCTACTGCTGGTATCATTGGCCTGCGCCTCTAATCCACATGGGGCAGACATTGAAGACAATGAGTTTGCTGAATTTGAAGAATCAGAAGATGGTAAAGTATAAATATCCAGATTTGGGATGAATTTATACCTAAAATGTGGAAACTTGAAAATTCTTTTTACAATTTTTTAATCAATATGGGTTTATAATCATGATATTTGTGACAATAGGCTAGAAGCCTCTGCTTAATCTTCTTGGAAACCCCTCATAAGAGATTTCATTTGATTTTTATTATACGACCGCAAAAAATTTGCGGACGTATAATGGTATGATGCTGTCGTCGTCGTCGTCCGTTAACTTTAGTGTATACACGATAACTTTAGTTCTAGATATCCAAATGCAATGAAATTTGACAATGATATTTCTTACCATTAAAGGATGGATGGGATTGATTTTGGGAGTCCCCCCTTTTTTCGTTTAGAAATTAAGGGCCAAAAGGGGCCAAAATTGCAACTTTTTTGTTTGTTCTTACAATAACTTTTTCAAAATCTTCTCCTCTGAAACTACTGAACAGAATTCAATGAAACTTGGTATGATTGATCATTAGGGTGTCCTGCACTATTGTATTGTTTTGATTTTTGATTCGTCAAAAAACATGGCCGCTGTGGCTAAAAATATACCTAGGGGGTCAGACTACTGTTTTTGGCTTGTAATTCAAAAAGTATAAGAGATAGATGAAATCTGATGCCACCCTACTGCTTCAGGATCAAAAGTTCTACAAAAGTCTCCATTTGGTCGAAGTTGTCAGAAGACCCCTTATAGGGGTTACGGCCCCTTAAAGGTGAAAAATAGCATTTTTTCATGTTTTTGCTCTATAGTATGAAAATTATTGCAGATAGCAAAAAGCTGTTGCTTGCTTAATTGTTCAGCTCATTTAGCTCTACAAAAAACTCCATAGGGTCGAAGTTGTCAGATGACCCCTTATAGGGGCTACAGCCCCTAAAATAATGTTTTTTCATGTTTTTGGCCTATGAAATGAAAACTATAGCAGGTAGAGAGAAGCTGTTGCTTGCTTAAATGTTCAGCTCATTTACACAATTAAGAATTAATTTTTGCGACCCCCCCTTTTTCCCCTATTACGTAATAACGGGCCAAATGGGGCCAAAATCGAAACTTTTTTATTTGTGGTCTGATTTTGAAATTTTTTTTTTGCAAGTTTATTCTTGTCGGGTAGCGATTCCAAATTTGAGAATTAATTTTTGTGACCATCCCCTTTTTCACTTGTTTTGTAATTAGGGGCCAAAAGGGGCCGTGATCAAAACTTTTTTAATTTCTGGTTTGTTTTTGAAATTTTTTTTGCAAGTTTCTTTTTTGTCAAGTAGTGAATCCAAATTTGAGAAATTATTTTTGCAACCCCACCCCTCTTTCACCTGTTACATAATAAGGGGCCAAAAGAGGCCGAAATTGAATTTTTTTTAATTCTTGTCTGATTTCGACAATTTTTTGCAAGTTTATTCTTGTCAAGTAACAGATATATTTTTGTGTCCTCTTTTTTTTACTGTTATGTTATTAGGGACCAAAAGGGGCCAAAATCCTAACTTTTTTATTTCTGGTCCGATTAAAATTTTTTTTTTTACAAGTTCATCCTTGCCAAGTAGCGATTCTAAATTTAAGAATTAATTTTTGCGACCCCCACTTTTTTTTCGCTCATTACCTAAGGGGCCGTAATCATTATTTAAAAAAAAATTCTGGTTCAATTTTTAATTTTTTTCTCAAACATTATTCTTTTCAAGAGTAGAATACAAAATTGAAAATTTATATTTTTACCCCCTGGGTTGAAAGTCCACCAGAGAAGCATGCGTCAAAAACCTTTGTCAGTCCACCATGGGCTGCATGTGTCCAGAGCAATAGACTATCCATATTGGGCTTAAAATGTACAGGGTTCAACATGTTGCGGTCGTATCATGCTGCGCTCGGCGAAGCTTTTTATTTGGCCATTTGCACATGTTCTCAGAAGAGACCATTGTTAAATTTGACATGCTATGTGCCATGGGTCATTTAGCCCATTACACACCACTGCCAGAGTTGGATGCTCAAGTTAAAGTTGAACTGAGACAGGAACTGCCTCCAACCTATGGAGGTTCTGGTGGGAATTCAGGAGAAAATTTCTACAATTACTGTTCTTTTTTGTAGAAGATGCCACATTTGATGATATTAAGCAAGAGGAGGTAACTGAGAACAAAGTGAAATCAACCGAGGCAGTCGAGGATGAGGATGAGGATGATTCTACTGTAGAGGTTGGTCTTCATTGTAATACTGTATGAGTTGGTTTTTTTTTTCACGGGAGCTAAATTTCACAGATTTCTTAAAAAATGAAAGATCTTTTTTGCGCGGAATTCAATTTTAGCGACTACTTATATGTGAGTATACATTTGTGTTGTACACTTTACATATACTGTTTGCCAGTTTTAATTTTCGCAGGTTCATATTTTCGCCAAGTTTGCCAAGTACCGCAAAAAAAAGCAAAAATTAGATACTCCCCGAAAAAAACAACTTATATGATAACTCAGTGTGTTGCTAATGCTTTTAAAATCTGTTTCATGCTATTAATGACAAATTAGGAAATTAAATTTATTGATAAAAAGCATAAATTATGAAAAATTATGAAACCCAGTTCAAAGGATTCATCTTGAGTGTTTTGATTAGTATATTTAAAGAGACCAAGCTTCTCAGTGAATCAAAGTAGAAAATGTTGAAATATTTTTCATTCAGTTATGTTTAAAGAAATTTTTCTGGAAAAAACCTGCGGTTCAGTTTTCTTTAAATTAGGGATATATATGCTTATAAATATGTTATTACAGTGCATATATTTCAGCAAGGTATAAAAAAAAATTAACCACTGTGGATTTATTTAAAACAGACCTTTAAAAAGTACTGGAATCTATCATTAATATTGGAAAAATAAAAAGATTTGCCAAAACTTGGTCATTTTGACTAAAATTACATAATTTTGTGTAAAAATAAGTCCTCCAACTAACTCTGTGCTGGCACAGACTTAGTTCAACTAACTAATTAAAATTGAACTTAACAATGCTAAAAATAGGGTTATTGGGACTAAGTCTGTGCCAGCACAGGGTTAGTTTACTTAGTTTTACACAAAATTATGCATTTTTAAAAAATATTACACATTAATCATAAGTAATGTCCTAAATTTGACAAATAAATTTTGCAGGTATATTCCAATATTTATGATAGATTCCGAGATTTTTTAAAGGTCTGTTTTAAATTTATTTTCATCATGTTCATTGGGATCAATCTTCTTGGATACCCCCTATAAGAGATTTCAATTGATTTCTTATTTCGTGATTAAGAGACCATTATAAAATATACATTTTGTTTTGTTCGTTTTTTTTTTTTTGTGGCCGGCTGCCATCTGTAAAGACCCCCAAAATTGGTACCCAATGGAAAATAATGAAACCAAAGTACACAATTTTATTTTAGACAAAGTTTTGGGCAACCCTTATTTAAATGAGAGAAAAAAATGTATTTTAGATGTATCATATATGTGGTAAATAATTCTTAATTTTAAAGTTTACTATTTTGAGTCCAGTGGTTTTATATCATCTGATCAGTTGTGTTTTAATTATAGGATAATTAATTGGGTCGAGTGAATAACCAAAATATGATCATGAGTCGGTGAACGCACACAGATTTATACGAGTGCGCGGAAGTTAAATCTCAGTGCGTTCCCGCATGAGTGATCATATTTTGGTTATTCGTGAGACCTAATTGATTATCGTATTTATTACATAGATAAAATGCCGCTATTTAATCGATTTTAATAAATATATTTGAATGGCGTATGAATTTAGACCGCAGGAGTCATGCCGACAACGCAATACAATTCACGACGTCATAATTGAGTTTGACCGGAAAAGACGCAAGAGTGAAAATTTTTTTGTTATTTCACAATGTGAATTTACCAGATTTTATTTCACTAGAAAAATCGGTATTTCATATGCATCTATGTAATAATAAGATGTTAACTAAATTCACAATCTTGATTTATATTTGAGTATATGGTTGTAAATGACCAAAAAAATACATTTGGTTGATGATTTCTATTGCCTGCCTAACATCAATTGAAGAAGTTTTCTTCTTGCTTTTAGACAGAAGACAAAGAAATAATTTATTTTTACCCCTCTAACATAGATGGGGTAATCGTAATTGTAATCATTAATCAGCTGTACTTGATTACAATTTATCAAGTAATCAGAGTAATCAGTAATCAGCCAAAAAACTGATTACATGTAATTTTTTTCTCTAATGGCATAATAAATCAACATATATTTTCTTTTTTTTAGACTGAAGATGAAGAATTTGAACATTTCAATGACGATGAAGAATTTGTTGGCTTTGATAAAGAAAGGGAGACTGGTAAACCTGGTAAAGATAAACTTCCTGATCTCAAAATGGCTAAGGTAGGTCATATTTAAAGGTTAAACTATGATAAAAATATTTATCATGTTTTTTTAAAAATACCAGACCTGTTTACTTTTAAGTTTGATCCATATTTTTGTCCCCCTCCGCACCGCGTCGGAGGGACCTAGTAATGGTCTCCGTCTGTCCGTCACGTTTTTTGTGGGTGCAACTCCTCGGATACTACTGAACGGATATTGCTGAAACTTTACACACTGATAGGGTACTATTAGTAAGTGATCATCACATATTTGAAATTTTCAAAATGGCCTTCGTTTCCATGGAAACCGGGAAGAAAGGTCAAAATATAGGACATTCAATATCTTGGTTACCTAGGTGCACACGGTTCTGAAATTTTGTAGGCTGATAGAGCAAAAGGTACTCTATAATAAAACGAAACAACTTTCATGCGGCAGCAGGGGACACATGGCTACGCCTAGCAATCTTGTTTTACATAAAACATGAAAAAAATACACTTTGCAGTCGTACATGCTGATTTTATAATTAAGTTTTGAAACAAAATTGTCTGAAAAATTCTTTATGTTAAATAAAATCTTGAAACTTATTAACCAACAGCGCTTCATTCAAAACATTAAATTATAAAAACTTTTGAAAGATCAATATCCATGATATCAAAACATCATTAGGGTTGACAGAAATTTCAAAATGAAAAATTAATAAATTTAATACTGGATCCATAGATTGTCAGTGCAATATGGTTCAAAATGATATTTTTTGTCATGCCTGCAAAGCAGAATGAGACATAGGTGTTATTTTACCGAGGACGGTAGGATTAACTTTAATGTTAAGGTTTTATGAGTACCTCAATATCTCAAGAACTATAAGTCCTAGATTGCTGAAACTTGGTCCGTTGTAGCTTAGCACAGTTGCATCCCCATCTTTCGACCTTGACCTTGTTTATCCAGTTGAGCAACTTTGACAATTTTTGATACATATAAAAGCAATGTTAAGGTTTTGAGAGCACCTTTATATCTCAAGAACTATAGGTCTTAAGTTGATGAAACATGGTTTGCATATGCCCCAGTAGTAGCTTAGCACAGTTGCATCCCATCTTCTGGCCTCAGTCTTGATACTTTGACAATTTTCAATACATATATGTACAATAGCAATGTTAAAGTTTTATGAGCATCTACAAATCTCAAGAACTATAAGTCCTTGGTTGATGAAACTTAGTATGCATATGTCCCAGAAATACCTAAGCACAGCTGCATCCCATCTTTTGACCTTGATTTTCTGGTTGAATGACTTTGACAATTTTCAATACATATATGTACAATAGCAATGTAAAAGTTTTATGAGCATCTACAAATCTCAAGAACTATAAGTCCTTGGTTCATGAAACTTAGTATGAATATGTCCCAGAAATACCTAAGCACAGCTGCATCTCCATCATTTGACCTTTTTTTTTTGGTTGAGTGACTTTGACAATTTTCTATTCACATAATAGCAATGTCAAGGTTTTGCGAGCGCCTCTATCATGTCTATATCTCACGAACTGTAAGTAATAGGTTGATAAAACTTGGTATGCATATGCCCAATAGTAGCTTTGATTGTGTTTGAGGAATAACAAGGTATTCAAATGGTGCTGATGTTAACTCTTGTTTTAAAATAAAGATTATTATATAGATAAAGATGAAAGATCGTGATTTCCGAGTTAAATAAATTTCTAGATTTTCACGGAGTTAATTACAGGATTTATCTAACTCGCATGCAAATTTATCTAACCCTCGTGAAGTTTCCCCCGAAAAATACGTAACATAGATTAGTGCGCAATACACAATTCATCGATAAATAATTTTTTTCGTTTTCATTATTTTGATGATCTAATAGTCACGTTTATCCAAATTATCTATATAATAAATAGTATAATTAATTCGGGGTGACAAATATCAATTTTAAAGTCACTCGTGTCGAATAAAGCTAAGGGACTCAACTCGTGCTTGGAACAAGTTCCGCACACTTGTTGAATCCTGGCTTTATTCGAGACTCGTGACATTAAAATTGATATTCGCCACCCCTCATTAGTTATACTATAATTACTCAAAGGTAGGTTTTGTCAGCTATCTGGCATTTGAAGTAACTTGATAATACTGAAAAAGTTTGAATAATACTGGCACTCAATGGGGATTTACTGTCGTGTCACAAAGTTTAAAAAATACTGAAAATCTTACTGATAGGCATAAAATAGGGTAAAAAGGTCTGAAATACATGTACATGTATACTGATTCCTTGTGATTGAAGGGAGGGGGACACCAGTGCCCTAAATTAACACTGAAATGCTATTTTAAAGAGCGTTGAAAATCTCCCGCCTTTTTGTCCAATCACCAGCCAAAAAAATCAAACAGCTTTGTCAAGACGTATCTGTTCATTAGTCTTACTTACTAAAACTGAAAAATAATGAGATATGTTTTATTATTTATAGTATAACTAATGAGTGATGGTGAATATCAATTTTAATGTTAAACGTGTCAATGTAATCTTTGTTTACCTGTTTTTCGTGGGAAACTTTACATGAGGGTTAATTAAATTTTCACGCAAGTTAGATAAATCCTGTAATTCACTTGGTGAAAATCTAGAAATTTAATTACCGTATTTTCCGGAGAATAAAGCGCTCCGGACTTTAAGGCGCAGGGCCGATTTTTAGGGAAATATCTGATTTTATCCATTAATAAAGCGCACCTGAGTATTTAACGCACCCCTTTCTTCAGTATTATAACGTATATTAAATGATTTTTGTCATGATTATTTCATTTTCAGCACAAAGACTCCCGATGTCGTTGAAGATCGTTTCAATTTTATATTGTGATTTATTTTTGATTTATAAATAAAATTGTGTTTGATTTTAATAAAAGTGAATAAATAGAGCTTGTGTGTTGACTTATTGTTATTGATTTTAACTGTATATGTGTATAGAAATAGAAATAGAAATAGAAATAGCTTTATTCCAATTAAGGGCCCTATAATAGAGCATACAATTACATAAAAGTGATTATGACAATTTGTGAGAGTAAATAACATTATAACAGATTTATTAATAACAACAACTTGATAATTAGGCAGGGGCAGAGCCATGTAGTACATAAAGTGATACAGTTACATGTATGAAATATGCATGTATTTATTATGAGAACATTATTATTGAACAAACAAATCATATCTTGCTATAAACAAGTGACATAAAGTTATGCAACAATATTTGATGTTCTTCTTAATTGAAGACTTTGATATATATAATTTCCAAACTCTCTGAGCAAATCTAAATCTTCTTGTATAAAAATCCAATTAAATTTTAAATTGTTTTGTAAATTATTATAGTTTTTGCAATGATGTAAAATCTTATTTGAAAAAATATCTCTAAATTCAGCATATAATGGACATTCAATAATAAAATGTAATTCGTCCTCTGTTTTATTCATTGTACAATATTGACATTTTCTTAATGATCTTTCAATATAATTTTTTGAGTATCTATCTGTCTCTATCCTTAAGGGATGTGCACTTATTCTGATCTTGCATAAAGCTTGTCGAAATCTAAAATCTTTTAAATGTAAGTATTTTTCAAATCCAAATGTAGTTTTAAATGAAAAATATGTATAAAGTTTCCCTTGCTCAGAGTTTACAATCATATTTCTATATTCTTTCCAAAATTGTTGAAAACTATTCAGTAGCTTATCTTTCACTTGTTTAATAAATTGATTAACACTTAAATTTTTCATTTGGTTATAACATATATTAAGTTTTTTCATAATATAATCTACACTAGAAAACCATGTGGCTGTGTTATTTTGACAGAGATTTTTACTACAAACAAATGCATTAAATAGTAGCCCATCTTCCATATGCTCTAATCTATGACAATATTTTAACATTGACAATATAATGGAAAAATACATAGGGTATCTTCCAAGTTCAGACATAACTGCAAAATTGGTAGAGCGTTTATTAACACCTAATATATATTTCATAAATTTTAAATGTGATTTTTCAGATACATCTTTTTCAAATATTTTCTCAAATAAATATTGTCCATCATTTTTACTAGCTGAAGAGGTTGTTGAAAACATACCCCATATTTCACAACCATATGTTAAGATGGGTTTAATAGTATGATCATATAAGTGAAGTAGTGTTTGTACACTGGGATTAGAAGATGACATGCACTGTTGCAATTTAAAAGAAGCTTTGATAGATTTTTTGTATAATTCTTCTTTACACTGAGAAAATTTACCACTTGGTGTAAATGTTATACCCAGATATTTGTAACTGTTGGTACAATCAATAGATTGTCCATTCAATTGAAAATGAAAATTTAAATGTTTTCCAGTTTTATTAAAAACCATAACTTGAGTTTTCTTGAGATTCACATTCAAACACCATTTGTTACAAAATGAGTTAAGCATGTTTAACCTTTGTTGCAAACCTTTTTGGGTTTGTGAAACTAATACAATGTCGTCAGCATACATTAGACAGTCTATGCGATGGCCATTTACATCAACCTGGTCAATGCAACAGGAAAGATTATCAGGGAGATCATTTATAAAAAGATTAAAGATATTAGGGCTAAGAACATCCCCTTGTCTTACACCAATTGAGGAATTAAATAAAGGAGTTAGCTGGTGGTTTAATTTGACACATAACTTACTCTTACTGTACATATCTTTTATAATGGCATAAAATTGCCCAGCTATATTATTTTGTAAAAGTTTATATCTAATTCCAGCATGAACAACTGTATCAAATGCCTTTCTTAAATCTACAAAACAGGCAAAAAGTTTTCCATTTTTTTTATTAATATATTTATCTATTAATGTTTTCAGAACAAAAATATGATCTGCTGTTCTAGCCTTCTTTGTAAAACCAATTTGATATTTACTTATGATATTGTTCTTAACCAAGAAACTATCTAGTCTATTATTTAATATCCTGTTAAATAGTTTTCCAATACAGGAATTTATAGCAATTCCTCTATAATTCTCTGGTTTATCAGGGTCCCCAGATTTAAAAATAGGGGTTATGTATGCCGACGACCACTGCATAGGGTAAGATCCTGTCGAAAATACAACATTAAATAACTTTTGTATTAATGGGATTAAAATTGGTGATCCTGCTTTTATCATTTCAGCAGGTATACCATCAATACCTGAGGCTTTTCCATTTTTAATTTTTTTTATACATTCTGAGATTTCTTTTGGAGTTATTCTAAAATCTAACTCACAAAACTGCTTAATTTTTTCAAGATTACTGACATCAGATAAGATTTCTTGTAGTCTATTTTTGTAGACATCTGGAGTTTTATTCAGATCTGTAAAATATTCATGCCATATATCTGGCTCAACTGTCTCTAAAGAATCATTGCTGTTTGACTCTTTTAATGAATTGATAAGCTTCCAATATTTTTGGGGATCTGAATCCCTTAATTGATCTAATTGGTCAAGTATTTGTTGTTTAAAATGTCTCTTTTTATATTTCCGCATTTTATTATATTCCCGATAGCACTTGAAATAGGACCCTCTTATAATAGGATCAAATGGAAATCTAGAAAGAAGTTTTCCTTTATCAATCAGAACTTTTCTCTTTCCAATCAAATCAGAATCAAAAAAATTTCTATTTTTTGTGTGTTTTTTCTTTTGAATTCTTTTTCTAGTGTTAACACATGCGTTGGACGCAGCTAATTTAATAATATCTGTAAAATCATTGGCTGCTTTTTCTGAATCTAAATCTTGATTTAAAAAAGAGGTAATTTTTTCTTTACAGAGAGGGTGACCAAGTGCATCCTTGAACTTATCTGCTGACGAGTTATTCCAAATAAATCCCTCATTACAGTTTATCATTTTAATATTTCTCTTTATAGCATTTTCAAAAGTGGCCATAATATTAAAATTAAGTTTACAATGGCAGTCAGAAAAATTTGGTATAAAATCTGACACTTGAAAACATAGTAAATTTGTTAATAAGTTATCTGACATAATAACATAATCTACAACACTAGAACCTGCAGGTTTATGACATGTAAATTTACCATTAAGATCACCAAACGCTCTACCATTAAGTATTCTCAAATTAGTAGAAATACAAAGTTCTAACAACTGTTTACCTCGTGCATCAATTTTCTTATCATAGCTACATCTTAATTCTTGTATATTATCATATTCATAGTTATTATATATAGGTGTATGCTTGTCATAAAAATCATTTTCAACAAAATCTGGCTCTGCCCCTGACCTGGCATTCAAATCACCACAGATAATAATATCCCCATTTGTCTTATACTTATTAATTATATCTCGTTCGATTAATTCTAAGACATCATCATCAGTTTGATGCAAATAACTAGATGAATTTGGAATGATGTATGCTAAACATAGAAAAATGTCTTTAGAAAAGTTAAAAAATAATTTATCTAATTTAATCCACTGGAAGTCTTTACTTGTGTTTTCTAAAATTTTAACACCTTGTCTAATATTTTTCTTAATTAATATACCAAGTCCTCCATAAAATCTTCTGTTAGATGATTGAGCTCTACATACAGGAAAATAATTATACCCTTCAATATTTATTGCTGTGCCATATCCAATGTGAGTTTCACATAAAAGTATAATATCATAAGTATTAATTTGGCTAATGAAATTGTTATCTTGGATCTTATTATAATTCTTTGATATTAATCCACCCACATTCCACACACAAAAAGTCAAATTATGAGACCTGGAGCCACTTCGAATTGGCATTTTTTTTTTTTTTTTTTTATCTACTTCTATATATCTCACTTTTTGATATATACTCTTTTCAATTAGCCCTTATATTGGAACTAAGCAAATGTAATGTAAATTAAACTTAAACTATATAACTTGAATTATATACCTCTATTGGTATAAAAAAAGAAAAAGAAAAATAGTACACCCTTTATATGACCAAGAAATGTTAACCTTCAATCTCTTATTAAGATTATGCTATAAATTTAACAAGTAAAAAGTAATTATAAACACTGATATAAACAGGCTTTTTGAATTAAAGTAAGCTAATATTTTATTATAGAACTAGCGTCCACCACGACCACCTCTGTATCCACCTCGATTATAACCACCTCTTCCTCTATTATAGCCTCTGAAACCTGAGCCATTAAATTGTCCTCGTCCTCTATTGTGTCCACTGTTTCTAATGCGTTTCGGAAGATGTAAGATATCATCGATGCAGTCTCTAATATTTGCTGCGAATAAAGAAACACCATCTGGGGTAAGATGGATCCCATCCTCATTGATATAACGACGAATTATTTCACCTTTGTATGCTAGGTTACTGTTGTCACAAATAGAGACTTCTTTTACATCCTGGAACTTATCTTTTAACATAGCACTGAGAAGAAAGGCTTTGTTATTTATTATAGAACTATCACATCGTGGAGTAGGTAATGACACTATTACTTTGGAGGTGGGATATCTACTTAAGAAGCCTTCTGTTATTTCAAACATTTTATCCGCACAATCGTGTGGACTAGATGATTGAATATCATTTGTTACTGAATGTAACACAAGGACATCTGTCTTGGGTATTTGTGATACCGCTTGTTGCGTGTCCTGCAATGTGTAGGCGGTTTGCTTTTCCGTAGTAAATCTTGAAGACATCTTACTAACATCAATTTTACTAACATTTGATGTACCAATAATTGTCACATGCGGTATTTGGTCCTCTACTCTAGGCTGATTTTGGGATGCGTGTCTACTAGTAGGAATCTCTCTGAACTTTGTACTGTCATCACGACACTCGTGCAACTTCAGGCTCAGTAATTCTTGATCTTTCACCTCGAGTTGACGTTTTAAATCTACACAGTCTTTTTCTAAGGTATCTATTTTGCTGGCTTTGTCATTTAATTGGGCCATTACATGTACTGATTCTTCTTCCAGCCTTTTCATTGTTGCTGTTTGAGAGTCATGCTTTTGTTTTAGCAGTTCGAAATTGTGTTTTGCACTAGTTTTTTCTGTTTCTCTCTCGAGTGTGTTTTTAAAGTTAGTTTCTTTCAGTTGTACTTTCAAATCTGAGTTCTCCCTTTCTTTATCAACTAACTTGTTTGTTACTTTTTCAAATTTGTCTAGTAGTTGTATGAACTTGCTATTGGATTCCTCTATTTGTTTTGTCACTATCTCATTCATCCTTGAAATGTTTTCATTTTGATGCATTAAAACTTTTTCAAGAGCACTTGCAAAATTTGTTTCAAGCTTGGACATAAATTGTTCTAAAATGTTCTGTCCATTGATAGGCATTATAGTGTCACCATTAAGGCTTGACTGACATGCAAAATCACATTTATTATTGTTTGTATCTATGTTATCTCCTTTTTCTCTATTATGCAGTTCTTTGTTGATGTTTTGGTCAGTTTCACTTATGGTATGCTCCTCATCGATTACTTTCACTTTAGTATCATTTACTAAGTTTTCTGTTTCGATATTTACTTTTGTGACTTGTTTGTTTTCTGACTCAACAATATCTTCACTTATAAAATTGTTATGTTCTATTATCTTGACTACTAGATTTTTCAAGGTAGGAAAATCACTATTATAAAACAGATCATATCTTGTTCCTTGAACCTGCAGCACACCTGTACTGATATGAAATGTAAGCTTGTATAAAAGGGGGGTGGCTTTTGTTCCTAAGTCTATGCATATCTTTTTGCTACAACTCAGTCTGGTTCGTTGCCAGTTCTTTGGTTCATCATACCACTTAACGGTGAACTCCTTTGACTTCCCATATCCCTCGTAAAAGTGTAATGATAGGGCTTTTATCCAAACTAGAATTTTGTTTGCTGGTATCCTGAATGCTACTTGCCTTGCATCGGGTTCATAAAGGTTAATATCAATTTCTTCGAATTGAAGGTTGTTTTTTGCTTTAATACCTGTTGGTTTGGTTAAAGTTTTCGGTATGCAATCTTTTGGATATTCTTTCAAAATATTGTCAAATGATAGGTCGAACTCGGTTACCTGGAGTTGGGGTAGAATCACGACAGTATCACTTTGTTTTGCCATATTAAGTAATGTTTTTATAATTCATGTCTGTATGTTCAGTTTTGTTAATTTCTTCATGTTTATATTGTCCATCTGTGGGGCTAATACATTGGTTTTACGTGGTTTCGACTCGCTCAATTTTCAAAACATGGGCGCAGCCATCTTGGTCACGTGACGTGTATATATCGGTAAATTGCAAATTAGTGTATGACACTTGACAGGTGTTATGATTGGCATTTAAATCGTTTGTCGGCAACCTGATTCTCCAGTTATTGTTTTGATTGCAATTAAAGTAAAGTTTATTAACCTTGATATGTTTTGGTTATAATTACTCAAGTTCTGTTTGTGTGATTAATCATTAATAGCTAGCTACAAGCTTGACCACGTGGTGGAAAATAAAAGAAAATCAAAATGGCATACCTGTGCATAGGAATGTGTCCAATCTATAATTATAGATTTTTTTGTGTGTCCTTGATTATTTATTAACTATTTATTAAATAAAAATCATCAGAACAAATGGTTCCTTGATGAAACAACTCTATGATATTCACTTGGTAAAAATACACATGAAACGGTGTGTACTTGTCTTGTGTAAATCGATGTCAACAGGTCAAAGGTTGTTTTTCTTTAATTTTCCTGCACCCAGTTTTTACTGATAAAATTGTATAAAATGATATATGATTGCTCTAAAATAGCTAGAATAGTGACAAAATTATTAGTTGTTCTTGAATTAAAGGAGAAAACAGTCTATAAAATTGTAGGGAGAAAATAAACAAAACTCTCTTCAAAAGTAGGGAGAAAATGAACACATCTGTCCATATTATGTAAATATTACTTACCAGGGTAATAATGTGGACATTACCAACATAGAAAAGGGCATATTAAGCACAAAGATATTTAATTTAAATCATTGGAAGAGAATGCATTTATTTATTATATAACTTCAATATTTTAGGCACACCTCTGTCTGATTACGTAATCAAAATAAAAATGGCTGATTATGGAGAGAAAAGATCGAAACAACTGAAATACATAATAAACAAACACATTCGAGGGTATTTACTTTTTATTTCATAAAATAACAAACAAAACATCACATGAATAAAGCTGAAATAGAAATTGCAGTAGTTTGGTAATGACCCAGATGAAGTCTTTGCTTGAAAACGTCGATGTTTTCACACTGGTCCACCTGAAAATTTTTGAAAAAATACACAGACTAAGCGCACCGGTGTACAAACCGCACCCAGAACTTTTCAGAAAAAAAATAGCGGCTTATACACCGGAAAATACGGTAACTCCGAAGTCACGATTTTTCACCTTTATCTATTTAATTCACTCTGTGAAAATCTAGAAATTTAATTAACTCTGAAATCACGATCTTTCACCTATATCTATATAATAAATATACATAACACTATCAACATATTAAAATATGAAGGCAATGAGAATCAGTCTACAGCCTTTAATGAGACCAACAAAAACGGGACTTTCCTAACTGTATGTGATTAGGTTAAACCGTTTGTCAGTTACCAATGGTTACCTGCCCAAGATCGGTGGTTCCTCCGCCATTAAAACTGACCGCCTTACATGGTCCAGGTGCATCCATAAAAGGCGTTAAACACCAACACACACACACACAATCAATGAGACCATGTAGTGATTGTTGTATTTTTGCAATTGACCACTGGCTTCACTTTCCCCATGGCCAGTTTAAAAAATAATGCCTATGATTGAAAATTATAGAGAAAATATATAACAGCTTAAAAGAAAGGAAAAGTACAAACATACATATATAAGCTTTGACAATGATCTTTTACTGAATTCTTCAAGTTTTTCAAACAGTTGATGTACATGGAAATTTTTTTTTACAATTTTTCTCAGCAACTAAAGGGCTGAATGGTGTAAGGCGCTGGTTAAGATACCACAATATTGATCACTAGCTGATTACCATGAATCAGGTGGTGTTCGAGTTCGTAATTTACAAAAGCCGGACTTCCCCATCTGTATTTAATTAGGATTGTCGGTGACCTCCACAATGTCAGTGGTACTTTGGTTTCCTCCAGCATTCAAACTGACAGCCCTACATAGCCCAGGTGCATCAATAATTAGTGTGTTAAACACCAACACACACACACACTCAGCAGCTAACTGATGCATAATGCTGTGATGTGGAAATGGACTCTAGCCAATACCTTAGATTTGAGTTGAGATGAATTCATCTGCATTTTGCCAGTGTGGCAAGTTGACAATTTGTGGCAAGATTTGGAAAAAAAATTGAATTATGGTTTCTAAATAGTCAGAGTGTGTTTGTTGTATTTTCAATGTTAATTTAAGAATATTTTAATTTAAAGATTTTTATTTACCATGTGCATTTTGATGTGTAAATGTTAAAATGATATTGGTGAAAAAGTTTGAAAACCTTAACTTGCCAACTCTAGCTAGTAGATTATTATTTTGGTGATTAACATTTTTTGGTACTAGTCAGAATGTTGAGTTGAGCAAAAGTTTCATTTCTCTCACTGTGTATATATGTTGTCTTTTTATTTTCAGGTACCAGTACACCTGACCAGAAACTGGGACAGTTTTGTTATAGAGATTCTCATGCTGGCTGGCCTAGCTGTTTACTTATTAAATTTCTTACACGGCAAGAATTCTAACCATAAACTGGCTCAGGCCTGGCTGAACTCTCACAGAGTCTTACTAGAAGAACAGTTCAGCATTGTGGGTTAGTATTGTTAATAAATTGTGTATATTGGGTTCTTTTAGTTAAACTATTTAGTTTCAGGCAAAAATATTACCGGTACATGTGATTGTTGTTTTTGTGAAAGATTTAAAGATATTTGTAGACATCTTACTGTCAACGAAATTTTTTTTTCAAATTCTTCATTTTGATTAACCTTATATACAAGTATATCAAAATGTACATCTAGTCAATGTATTAAAATGTTAGCTAAAATTTATACTACAACTTGGTCCAGGAAGTACATGTACTAATTTGTAAACTCTTCTTGTATGTGCTGGTATAGTATACTGTAAAGATGCAGAGAGATTGGTGATACAAACAAATAACATAAAAAGACGAATTTGCAAATACATTGTAAATAAAAAGTGTTAGAAAATTCAAGAATTTATTCCATAGTTTTTAACTTTTGTCTCTTATTTATCATGTTTAAATTTTTTGTACTGGTTCTTCTTTTAAAAGGGGATGATGGAACCAGTAAAGAAGCTCAGTCTGGTACCTTCATCAAGGAATCAGAGAATGTGTACGCCCTCTGGTGTAGTGGGAGATCCTGTGTAGAGGGCATGCTTGTTGAACTCAAACTGATAAAGAGGCAGGACCTGATTAGTACTATTGCAGGATTGATGAAACCAGTCTCTGATCAAATTGTAAGTGATCAAACCAATTGACCGAAGTTCTAGAGGGAGAAATAAAGTTTCGGTTTGGTATGGATTAAAAGATTTCTACACCACAGGATATATATTTTGTCTCGCCAGTGAAGCAGAGCGGGACATAGGTGTTACTTTACCAGCGGCAGCAGCGGCGTTAACTTTTAGGAAAAGTTTTATGAGTACCTCCATATCTCAAGAACTATAGGTCCTGTGTTGATGAAACTTGGTATGCATATGCCCCAGTAGTAGCTTAGCACAGTTGCATCCCCATCTTTTGACCTTGATATTGATTCTCTGGTAGAGTGACTTTGACAATTTTCAATACATATTTATAGCAATGGAAAAGTTTTGTAAGCACCTCCATATCTCAAGAACTATAAGTCCTAGGTTGATGAAAATTGGTTTGCATATGTACCAGTAGTAACTTAGCATGATGCATCCCCATCTTTTGACCTTGACCTTGATTTTCTGGTTGAGTGACTTTGATTACTTTTATTGCATATATTAGCAATGTTTAAGTTCTGCAAACATCTTTTGATCTCAGAAACTGATAATCCATGTAAATTCAAAATATAGTGGAAGTAAGAAAGAATAATTGTTTCTGATGGTGCTGGCAGGCGCGATATACTTTAGTGTTAACTCTTGTTTGTTATCAACGTTGAAAGAAATATCAAAGGGTAGAGAAATATATTAATCTACAACTTTTTATGCCCAATCTACAAAAGTTTTGGAATATACAGTGTTCAGGTCTGTTTGTCTGTTCATCTGAAATAGGTGTCGTGATATTCTTGTTTTAAACAGAACCTATATCTCCATTGAAATTGAAAACTTGGGAAGATATATATTTGCTGCCTGGTGATTAAATTTTGCTATTGCAATTTTACTACTGTGTCAATATTAAATTCGGGAAAAACTTTCAAAGGCCTCCACTGCATACGGCTGTCTCTTAGTTTGCAACCAGGAGATATCATTGATTCTCATAAGATTTTCCTGCATTTTATAGATAATGTTTGTACCTTAAATACCTTGAACAAGTTTAAATTCTTTAACCCCACAAACATTTTAGAAAATTGAAAGCTGCTGTTTATATCTCAAATTGGTCTATGCATTGATATATAATGTTTTTCATTTCAAGGCCTGTTTTGTGCTATCGTTAAAAATAGTTTGTCTTTTATTTATAGATGATACAGATTGATATGGAGCCGAAGATCATGGACAAGTTTGTGTTTGCTGTGGCCCTGAAAAGATGCTGCGCTAAACTACACAAGGATATGATAGATCTGGTAAGTGCTGTTCCAGAATTAAATGTGTGCGTGGGGGGGGGGGGGGGGGATCGGGAGGCACCTTTTTAGCTCACCTGACCTGAAGGGTCATGTGAGCTATTGCCATCACTTTGCGTCCGTCGTCTGTCGTCCGTCGTCCATTAGCTTTTTTCAAACATCTTCTTCTCTGAAACTGCTTGGCCAAATGCAGCCAAACTTGATATGGTTGTTCCTTAGGGTATTGTGCAAAAAGTTTGCGTTTGGATTTTTGATATGTCAAAAAACATGGCGGCTGTTACTAAAAATAGAACAGGGGGGTCAAATACAGTTTTTTGCAAATAACTCAAAAACGGTGACAGATATCAAAATTCTGGCGTGGGTTAAAGTGATCAGCACCTCAAGATCTACCTGCCCTGAAATTTTCAAGAAGATCCAACAACAAGTGCAGGAGTTATTGCCCTTTTTCTGGATTTTTTCAAAATTTTGCACTTATTTAGCCCTATATCTTAAAAACTATACAAGATATTTTAAAAATTCAAATTGCATATGATTAAGCACATTAAGATCTACATTTTATGTAATTAGGTCAAAGCTGTGGAACCATTTCTTTTAGGAGTTATGGCCCTTAAAGTGTCAAAATTTACCATATTTCATTACTTTTTCCCTGAATTTCAAAGATTAAATTGTCTGACACCATACATCCAACTTCAACCAAACTTAGCACAGTTGTTTAATGGCATAAATGCTACAAGTGTATCGTTCAGATTTTTGATTCGTCAAAAAATATGGCCGCCATGGCTAAAAATAGAACATAGGGGTAAATTGCAGTTTTTTGCTAATAACTCAAAAATGGTTACAGATATCAAAATTCTGATTGTGATTGGAGACAAAAGTGATCAGCATCTGAAGATCTACCTGCTCTGAAAGTTTCAAGAAGATCCAACGATTGATGTAGGAGTTATTGCCCTTTTTCTGGATTTTTTCAAAATTTTTCACTTATTTAGCCATATATCTTAAAAACTATACAAGATATTTCAAAAATTTAAGATGCATATGATCAAGCACATCAAGATCTACATTTCATATATTTAGGTCAAAGCTGTAGGACCATTTCTATTAGGAGTTATTGTCCTTAAAACAACAAAATATACCATTTTTCATTATTTTTCCCCTGAATTTCAAAGATTAAATTGTCTGACACCATAAGACCAACTGCATCTTTACTTGGCACACTTGTTTAATAGCTTATATGCTACAACTCTATCGTTCATATTTTTGATTTGTTAAAAAACATGGCTGCCGTGGCTAAAAATAGAACATAGGGCGTAAATTTCATTTTTTTTTTTGCTAATAACTCAAAAATGGTTTCAGATATCAAAATTGTGCAAAAATCGAAAGTTATCAGCATATTAAGTACCTGTCCTGAAATTTAGGAAAAGATCTGACTGCTGATGTGGGAGTTATTGCCCTTTTTTCAATTTTTTTTCTAAATTTTGCACTTATTAAGCCCAATAACTTGAAAACTAACCAAGTTATTTCAGAAATTTAAATTGCATATTGTTAAGCACAATAATATCTACAAAATATATGTATCTGTGTAGTTCAGGTGAGCGATTCAGGCTCCTGGGAGCCTCTTGTTCTTTACCCCACCACCCATCTAATAATAATTATTTTTTATCATCAAACACCTACCACCCACCATATATGTAATAGAAGTTCCTGCCAAGCACCCCACACATATAATTATGGAACAGCCCCAAGTAGTGTTACTTAAGGATGAATTTGATATTTAGAAATTTTTATTTTGATGAATTTAGTAGTTAGAGTAGTTAGACATTTTTTTGTGAAATTGAATACCAAGGAAAACGGGATATTTTGTATATGATTATTGGAATATTATACCATACAGCCCAAATAATTACCAAGAAAGGATTTTATAAATCATTAATTTATAAAATAAGTACCCGTATGTATAAAGAAATCATAGATTTTTTTTTTGGAGCAGGGTAATCATTTTGTTTCTTGACAATTGCTTTGAGTTGGTTGCAAAAGATCAAAATCAGCATTCTATTCATGTTTTTAGTTTTATAAAATTGTGACATTAGCCGTTTACTACGGTTTAATATTTTGAGAATCACAAAGATTATCATGGATATCTGTGTGTATTTAACTTACAGAGATAATACATGTATATCATGGAGATACTAACTATTAAAGCAATTAACTTAAAATGTAGAACAAGAATATATCCCAAAGACATAATGCTATATAAATGCAACATTTATTATGGTTGGACAAACATACTAGAAAACTATATGCCCCTTACTCTCATAGGTGGAACATGAATAGTGTAAATAGATTGCAAACATTCATAAAACAATGGCAATATGAAAAACACAAGAGAAGCTTCCAGTATCATACTTTCACATACATACAAAAATTAGACATTCGTGTGTACTAAATTTTTGCCGATTTTATTGATGACAATATAACATAGATTAGTTCACAGCAAAAAGGACTATATTCACAGTATAGAATACACTTTACAGTAACATATTATTTTTTTTACAGAGTCAGTTCACAGAGAAGAAAAATGCAGAGAAGTACGATCTCAATGGTTCATATCAAATTCTTAGTGAAATAGGGGAAGCAACTGCAGCAATACTGGACAAAAGGGTAAACTTTTATACATGCATAGGGAGAATTCCACACCCAGCATTAAGCTTATTTACACTCCCCAAACCACCACACTTACAAAAGCATTAAAAAAACCATAAGTTGAAGTTATACAGCAACATATAAAAGAGAAGTCTATGTTGCAATTTCCTTGTTCAGCTGTTTGTCTGTCTGTTTGAACTTTCATTACAGATTTATCAGCTTTAAACAAAGCACAAGCTAGATGAGTTGTACAATGACTTCCATTTCTAGGCCAATTTGTCATTTACTTCCTGTTTTTACTAAGGGTTTACACCTGCTAGATGTGTCGATAGAGAAAACCACAAAAAAAACCACAAGACTTGATTTTTTTTTTCATTGTTAAATTGCTTTGTTTTCATTTAAGCATAGATATATTTTTTTAATAATTTTTAGGTGACTCAAGTGTTGAACAAATATGATGGACAGGTAGAATTTATCCACTTCTCTGATCAGTACAGTGGTACTAAGACTCAGGAGTAAGTATAGAAAAATAGTTGTGGTTCAGGTACCTAACAAATCCTAAAAATTACCCCCTACCCTGTGTAATATGATGGACAGGTAGAATTCATCTACTTCTCTGATCAGCACAGTGGCACCAAGACTCAGGAGTAAGTATAGAGTAAAGCCAAAGAAAACAAAACAGGTTCAGTCACCCCAACACACACTAGCTATTACCCCCCCCCCCCAATCTCTAAGACTCATGAGTAAGTATAGAGTTACTATTAGGACAAATAAAAAAAAATAGGTGTCATTTCAGTGACCCAACAGACCCTAGTTTTTACCCATCACACCCCGTCCAATATATCGGACAAATAGAATTTATCCATTGCTCTGTTCAGTACAGTAGTACTAAGACTCATGAGTAAGTATAGAGCTAGGCTAAAGAAAAAATGTGTGGTTCAGGTACCTAACAGATCCTAGAATTTACCCCCTACCCTGTGTAATATGATGGTCAGATAGAATTTGTCCTCTTCTCTGATCTCAGTTTTCTAGGATATTTTTTTTTAATCTCACTTAACTAACCCGTAATAGAAATTAATGCAGAAGACTTTCATAATCCACTTACCCTGGGTAACGGGTAAAGGGAATCCTAGAACATTGGACTACTAAGACAATTGTTTGAGTTAGATCTACCTCAATAGTTTAAACTAATCTGCAAACCCTTAAAGACCTGTAAATGCCTATTCAAAAGAATTCTTAATTGTATATTGAAGGCTACCATACCTACTCATTTATATAGGGTCTAAATGACACAATTTTAAACATTCAGAGTAATCAAGACCTATTTGCTAGATTACAAATACTGAAGAGTTAGACATGATATATTTTTATTGTATAATAAAACCCCAAGAGGTTAAGCAAATACAAACATACAAAAACAATGAACATGTAACTGTAAATACAAATGAATATATTCATGATTATTTACCTACTTGTTTTTGGTACTAATTAAACTTTTGAATAACTTTGTCAAACATATAGTATATTTCAATGTTTTTTTTCAGTGATAGCCAAAATGCCAAACTTCCAGAAGTGAAATCTGTTCTTACTTTCTGTTTTAATGGTAAGCTTACTTGACTATATCTTGGATGCCACTCATCTTTGAAACCTGGAAAAGATCTTGATTTTTATTTTAAAGGTCAAGGGTTCTGGGAAAGACCATGAATTTTGAAGAATTTTGAAATACTTTTAGATATCCCTTGAATTTGATAATTGTTCAACTCACAGGTTGTGTTTGTAATGTTTTACAGAAAACTTCATTGGAACAAAAACTTTTTGTCAACTATTTCATCTTTGAAAATGACTACAACACCCTTGAAAAAGGACACCAAAATGGCTTTCTAGATTTTTTTTATTGAAAGTAAAATGGAAATCTTGGCTAGTTAGTAAGTTATTGCCCGACTCCAAGCAGCATACATTCAGCTATATCAGGATTTATAACCTTTATTACATAACAATAACTTGTGAAAAAGACTGTTGATAATGGAAAATTTTGTTAAAAGGTTTTGATTTTTTTTTCACCTATTGATTAGTTTTTAATGCAGTGGAGTTAATGTCAGCCTAACATCATTTTAAAAAAAATTTATGACTATTGAACATTTCATAAACTGCTAAATCTGTTTGTACAGTTCCTGGTAAAGGCAAGTGTATGCCTGCTGACATGGAAAATATGTTGCCCTTACAAATTCTTCATAAAAAATAAGTATTGAATGAATTTATTTACTGTAAAATCATCTGTTTTCACAGTTCCTGGTAAAGGCAAGTGTAAGCCCGCTGACATGGAGAATATGTTACCTTTACTGAAGCTTGTGTTTTACTGTGTAGAGAAGATCAGCCATCTACAATTAGGCAAGGAGGTAAGCAAAGACTTTGGTCAAAAATCCACATAAAGCAGAAAATCTTACATGGTCATACAAAAAAGTAAGGAAAATGTTTGTTTAATTTGTAGAGATAAAAGCTCATAATGTCG
This sequence comes from Arcuatula senhousia, assembly GCA_963971305.1. Taxonomy (NCBI): domain Eukaryota; kingdom Metazoa; phylum Mollusca; class Bivalvia; order Mytilida; family Mytilidae; genus Arcuatula; species Arcuatula senhousia. The sequence goes on from OZ020315.1 coordinate 28,713,731, forward strand.
TTTGACAGATCAAAAAATGTGTTTTTCTAAGTTAAAAAGGCCTCAAAAGATTCAGGGATGTATGAGAAAGCAAATCATCAGACTGGAAATCATATTCTAAGACTAGATAAAATAATATGTTTGTTTCCTGCTTCCCATTCATTCCTATTTTTGTCACCCAACCCCAAATTTTCATTCAGCAGCATCAGGAACAAGTTTGGGTGCAATTTTATAATACACAAATATTTTATCTTCTAGGCTAGGGCTAAGGCTGATAAGAGACGTCAGAAGGTTCAGGAGGTGTATGAGAAAGCGACTCATCAGCAGCGCCAGGAATAAGTTTGGGTACAATGTTATAATACACAAAACTTTTATCTTCTAGGCTAGGGCTAAGGCTGATAAGAGACATCAGAAGGTTCAGGAGGTGTACGAGAAAGCTACTCATCAGCAGCGCCAGGAACAAGTTACTTGTGATCATTTTTTTATACACAATAATTTTTGTTTTAGGCTAGAGCCAAGGCTGATAAGAGACGTCAGAAGGTTCAGGAGGTGTACGAGAAAGCGACTCATCAGCAGCGCCAGGAACAAGCTCAGCAGAGGAGAGAGGAGAAGAGGAGGCAGGAGAAGGAGAGGTTGATGAATGAAGAGGATCCTGATAAAGCCAGGAAGATGGAGGTTAATATATTACTGCAGACTCATTTATTTTTGTGGTTTGTTCCCCCCCAAAAAATCCAACATTTTGTTGGAAACTTTATGGTTTGCACATGATGCTAAATGTAATAAGGGCCCTGCATCAAAGATGCGGACGCCCTATAGTTTTCACTTTGTCCGTCTGTCCGTCAACAATTCTTGTGAACACTTAAACTCAAAAACTGTTAACACCACAGTTTTGAAATTTTGTACAGCTACTTAGTAGCATGTCATAATTTGCATAATAAAATTCCATGCAAAAATGTCAAATATTTTTGAAAAAAACTTCTTATTTTATTGAAAATCACAGATTTTGAGAAATGGACTTTGTAAACACTAAAACTCATAAACTGTTAACAATACAGTTCTGAAACTTTGTACAACTGCTAAGTAGCATGTCATGATTTGCATATTAAAATTTCATGCAAATCTGTATAATATTTTTGGAAAAAACTTCATTTTTTAGCTCACCTGGACCAAAGGTCCATGTGAGCTATTGCCATCACTTTGCGTCCATCGTCGTCCTCCGTCGTCCGTCGTCGTTAACATTTTCAAACGTTAACTCCTCTAACACCATAAGTCCAATGGCTTTTAAATTTGGCACAGTTGTTAATTAGCATAGGTAGTATAAAACTAGCGTGGGGATTTTTGATTCGTTGAAAAACATTGCCGCCATGGCTAAAAATAGAACATAGGGGTCAAATTACAGTTTTTTGCAAATAACTCAAAAACGGTAACAGATATCAAAATTCTGGCAGGACAAAAGTGATCAGCACCTCAAGATCTACCTGCTCTGAAATTTTCAAGAAGATCCAACAACCGATGTAGGAGTTATTGCCCTTTTCCGGATTTTTTTCAAAATTTTGCACTTATTTAGCCCTATATCTTGAAAACTATACAAGATATTTTAAAAATTCAAATTGCATATGATTAAGCACATCAAGATCTACATTTCATGTAATTAGGTCAAAGCTGTAGAACCATTTCTTTTAGGAGTTATGGCCCTTAAAGCGTAAAAATTTACCATTTTTCATTACTTTTACCCTGAATTTCAAAGATTAACTTGTCTGACACCATACATCCAACTTCAACCAAACTTGGCACAGTTGTTTAATAGCATTAATGCTACAATTCTATCGTTCGGATTTTTGATTTGTCAAAAAATATGGCCTCCATGGCTTAAAATAGAACATAGGGGTCAAATTACAGTTTTTTGCAAATAACTCTAAAACGGTAACAGATATCAAAATTTTGATGGGAGACAAAAGTAATAAGCATATAAATTTCTACCTGCTCTGAAATTTTCAAGAAGATCCAACAAACGACATAGGAGTTATTGCCCTTTTTCTGGATTTTTTTCAAAATTTTTCACTTATTTAGCCCTATATCTTGAAAACTATACAAGATATTTTAAAAATTCAAATTGCATATGATTAAGCACATCAAGATCTACATTTCATGTAATTAGGTCAAAGCTGTAGAACCATTTCTTTTAGGAGTTATGGCCCTTAAAGCGTCAATATTTACCATTGTTCATTACTTTTCCCCTGACTTGTCTGAAACGGTAAGACCAACTGCATCTTAACATGGCACACTGTTTGATAGCTTATATGCTACAACTCTATCGTTCAGATTTTTGATTCGTAAAAAAACATGGCCACCATGGCTAAAAATAGAACATAAGGGCAAATTTCATTTTTTTGTTAATAACTCAAAACTGGTTTCAGATATCAAAATTGTGCAAGAATCAAAAGTGATCAGCATATTAAGATCTACCTGTCCTGGAATTTTGGATAAGATCTGACTGCTGATGTGGGAGTTATTGTTCTTTTTCTTAATTTTTGCCAAACTACTAACCAAGATATTTCATAAATTTAAATCGCATATGGTTAAGCACAATAATATCTACAAATATATGTATCTGTGTAGTACAGGTGAGCGATTCAGGCTCTTGGGAGCCTCTTGTTATTGAAAATCACAGATTTTGAGAATTGGACTTTGTGAACACTAAAACTCAAAAACTGTTAACAATACAGTTCTGAAACTTTGTAGACCTGTTAAGTAGCATGTCATGATTTGCATATAAAAATTGTCAGTATTCTAGTTATAACATTTTTTAGCTCACCTGGCCAAAGGCCATGTGAGCTATTGCCATCACTTGGCGTCCGTCGTCGTTAACTTTTCTTAAAACTTCTTCTCCTCTGAAACGGCTGCACAGATTCATACCAAATTTGGTCTGGTGATACTTTAGGGTATCCGCCACAGAACTGAGGTGGGGATTTTTGATTCGTCATAAAACATGGTCGCCCTTGCTAAAAATAGACCAGGGGGAGTAAGACTACTGTTTAAAAAGTATAAGAGATAGATGAAATCTGATGCCACACTACTGCTTCAGCATCAAAAGCTATACAAAAGTCTCCATTGAGTCGAAGTTGTCAGATGACCCCTTATAGGAGTAACGGCCCATTAAAGGTGAAAAATAGCATTTTTACCATGATTTTGGATTATAGAATGAAAACTATTACAGATAGAGAAAAGCTGTTGCTTGCTTAAATGTTCAGCTCATTTAGCTTTACAAAAGTCTTCATAGGGTCGAAGTTGTCAGATGACCCCTTATAGGGGTTACAGCCCCTAAAATAATAATTTTCATGTTTTTGGCCTATGGAATGAAAACTATTGCAGATGAAGAGAAGCTGTTGCTTGCTTACCCCCACTCGTAAGAGAGGGGTCTATATTGCAATCACCTTGTCCGTCCGTCTGTCCGTCCATAACAAACTTTTGTAACAGATTTCTCAGCTTCTACTGAAGTAATTGATTTCAAATTTAGTATACAGCTTCAGCATGATGAGTTGTATCGTGCCTCCTCTTTCCATGTTAGTCGTGCATCCACTTCCTGTGTTCTGAGCCGACTTAGTATTTTTTAAGGGTAAAAATAGACAATTTTTTCGGAACAGATTTCTCAGCTTCTACTGAAGGGATTGATTTCAAATTTAGTATACAGCTTAAGCATGATGAGTTGTATCGTGCCTCCCCTTTCCAGGTCAGTCGTGCATCCACTTCTGTTTTCTGAGCCGACTTAAACTTTTTAGGGTAAAAAATAGACAATTTTTGGTAACAGATTTCTTGGCTTCTATTGAAGGGATTGATTTCAAATTTGGTATACAGCTTTAGCATGATAAGTTGTATTGTGCCTCCCCTTTCTAGGTCCGTGGCGCATCTACTCCCTGTTTTCTGAGTGGTCGAGTGGGGGTATTCTTAGCACGACTAAGTGCAACCCCTTGTTTTTGTGCTTGACAGCCATGAAAGTCATAAAATTGATACATTTTGTACCAATGAATCAACATTTTGCCACGAAAATTAAAATCCAACATAGTTAATGTTTATTCCTTCAACATCTTCAAAGCACAATTTATTATTCAATTTATTGTTGTATTTTACAGGAAAGAGATAGCAGAAGAGAAGCCAAAAGGAAGCAGCCTAAAATGAAGATGATGAAGGTCAAGGCTATGTAGAGGGACCCTCTCAAAATACATTTCATAAGGAATTTAATAAAACAGGGACCCTCTCTTAACATACTATTTGGAAATATTGTAAATCATTCATACATTTTTATACATTTTGACACTGTCTTGTTTGTTCTTATGTATTTTTTTTTCATTTACAAGTTTAAATAAATGGTAGCTATATATGAAGAAAGGAAACATTTTTTTATTCTTAAATTTCATTAATTCCATTTGGCTTTTGGTGCTACATTTATAGCCCTACATATTGAATGAAGTAATGTGAGAAATATTTGCATGATGACTTTTGTTTTGTCTCATAAAGAAGTTAAAAAAATGATATTATTTGATCACTATCACAACGTGTAGAAAATTTGTGTACATTAGAATTAATTTGTAGAAGAAATAAATATTATCTGCTATAGGAGATTAATACTAGGCTGACATTTGGATTCCAAATGTTTGAAAAGTGTAAAAATACTTTTAAAGATTATATAGAGAATAAAGTTTTTAAATTATTTTACATTATCAAATCATCTCATACTATGATTGTAAAGAACTTTGTAGTTGACAGAGCAAAAGAAAATCTACACAGAGATCTACACTTTACCATGCATTTATTTCTCTATGATCAGCATAATGTACATGTATGGTAGATTCTGTTTTCATAGTTTGACATCATTAAAAAAGATAAAGATATGAAAATAAAGGTGTGCTTTATGAAATTAACTTCTTTGTTCAAAAATGAATTTTGTGTTTTTGTTTCTATTTTAAAGACAGAACTGGTTTTCTGAATTTATCATGATGTAGTACTGTAAAGTGGATAATTTTGTAAGAATTTGTATCAAAAAAGGGGTATTTAATTTTAGCAGTCCTGATTTTTCACGTTTTCAGAATCTAGAGTGTTTAACATATATAGTATATAAAATTTAGTGATCTTTAATTTAAGGGGTAGCTCAGACCTTGCGAATAAAGCAAGATTTAGAATATCCCGAAAATTTCTCGCTATAGGGTAATAATAAACCATTAACAGCCCATTTTCATATCCATATTTATTCAAGTTTACATGTGAGATACATATTTAACTGTATTAAATAATGAAATAAAATTTCCCTTGTTTGTACTTTTATGTTTTATTATTCTGTTTATTTTGAGTTATTACAGAGACGACACATATACCAAGAGATCACTTTCCAGTGCTATTTGTGATTTTAACCCCCCCCCTTTTTACCAGACATTTTGGAGGCCTCACCATGAGTGTCTTTCCACTTGTTTAGTAGACACATCTAAATGTTTAAATGGATTTTTTATAGTGTTGGGCATGTTCAAATTTTGGTTAAGAGCGCCTCTTATGAGTCTTTAATATACAAAACACATGACATGTCAGGCTAGCTAAATTTACTGCTTTAAACTTGTAATTTTGATTTTAAACATTGCCCACTTTTGAAAGACTTTGTATATTAAAAGATCACTATGTGAAGACTGTGAAATGATGCAATTATTGTAAATGTGATACTCTGGATCCATTTTCAGTTTTTAATGGTCAGGTAGACAAAAGGTTGTATATCTTGTAGAAATTTATTATAACAATGAAGGACAAAATATATTAAAATGTCTAGTGTAAGAAATGTACAATTTCTGGAGGGTTTCTAATGGGATGATACATTGCAGCTTCCATATAATATACAATTAAGGAAATTTAGTTCAGCTCCAGTATCATATCAGTTTGATGAAGTCTTGTTCAGCTTCAGTATCATATCTGTCATAGGAAATTTTGCTCAGCTTCAGTATCATATCTGTTTTAGAAAGTTTTGTTCATCTTCAGTATCATATTCGTTTTAGAAAGTTTTGTTCAGCTTCAGTATCATATCCGTTTTAGGAAGTTTTGTCCAGCTTCAGTATCATATCCTTATAGGAAATTTCGTTCAGCTTCAGTATGATATCGGTTTTAGAATTTAGTTCAGCTTCAGTATCACATCAGATTAAGCAAATTTGTTTACCTTCAGTATCATATCTGTTTCAGGATATTTTGTTCAGCTTTAGTATCATATCGTTTAAGGAAATTTTGTTCAGCTGCAGTTTCATATCCTTTTATGAAATTTAATTCAGCTTCAGTATCATATCAGTTTCAGGAAATTTTGTTCAGATTCAGTATCATATCGGTTTAAGGAAATTTTGTTCTGCTTCAATTTCATATCCTTTTAGGAAATTTAGTTCAGCTTCAGTATCATATACTTATAGGAGATTTTGTTGAGCTTCAGTGTAATACAATGTATGTTACTAGGAAATTTTGTTCAGTATCATATGGTTTATGGAAAATTGGTTTAGCTTCAGTATTATATCGGTTAGGATATGAATAAGGAAATTCTGTAACTTGGATTATCAAATAAAAAATGCATTTTTCAGTGGTTAGATTCCATATTGTCCATGGATCATTCCCATTGTTCAATTTTGTTCTGTTTCATTTCCAGCTTCAATGGCATCTGTGTTTTCATTGTTATCGTCGTCTGTTCCTTCAGTTTTGGATGTACCAGGTTTGTTCACAAGGAACATGGAACTGATTCTATCCAGCTCACCATGAACATAGCTTTCTGCAAAGTCTGGAATTATACATTTTAATATTTACTTGTAAAAGTATATTCTGATTTCTCACAGTAACATCTACACCTAACCTTAACTTTTGTGAAATTTGTCTTTTGGATAAAAAATAGGTTCCTTTTCATTTTACTTACACTTCCGAAGACGAATCATTTTTAGATATAAACTGATAAATGAAGTTGGATCCCCCTTCAAGTACTTGTGTCGATCAATTACTAAAACTAATGTATCATATACTTATCCATACATCCATTATCAAACCTAAACACTGTATTAAGAATACAACGCCTGAAAGAGCTCCATTGGCGAAAAAAGTTTTTTTAAAAATAGTCGATAAATTTCATGAAAATTGTTCATACAATCCTTCAAAGATATCGTAATCACTATAAAAATTTAGATACCGGTCGTGTACCTATTACAGTTTTGAGTTTACATGGTTTTAAGCGTTTACAAAAAAAAGTATTGACAGACGGACGAAGCGAAAACTTTTGGCTTCCACATCTTCAACGCAGGGCTCTTTAATTGCATACCATCAAGTCCTTCCTCGTATTTAGTAGTCGAATTCACCTCCTCCCCGCCATTATCAGAACGCTGGGCACTCGTCCTCTGTTCTGCTTCACCTAGGTCAGCTCCGTTATCGTTGCTTTGGTCCGTGGTTTCGAGGTCAATGGACACCGGACTGCTTACTCTCCCTGTGGCTTCAATTTGTTCTCCGCTGTCACCGGTTTCGTTGGTTTTGTTGCAAGCTGGGGAAACCAAATTTCTAGATTTCCTCCGTCTTATTAGACGCCTAATCAGCTTCCCGACCTATAATAATATGGATGATAATTGCAATTATCTATGAAAATGTCGCTGCACCTCATATTTGCAAAGATAACAAAATTGTAGATTATAGTAATTAAATAAAGATTCCAACTTGTCCTTTTTCGATTATAATATTTTTTTTTTAAATAACAATATAGATTTCGCATACTAGTTTATGTGTCCTGACTACTCACTCTTTCCCAGCAATGCATAAAGCATCCTGGTTTAGTTTTCTTCTTTTGGGTTTCAACTTCCATTGAAATTTTTGATAACGACGAAACAAAGTGAAGAATCTGCTCGTCTGTGTCTGAGGTCTGTGTACAAGTTTTTCACCTGACAACGTTGGCCACTTAACACTATGACGTTAACTGGTAACGTTTATGACTAAACCTGGTGATGGTTTAGTAAAATACTGAGTATATTTGGGGTACAAATTTTAACATTGGCACAGGATACGATTACGGCAAAACCGTAACAATAAGAAATTCTTATTGTTACGGCAAAGACGAAAATCGCGAACGGATGACGGGACGGACACCGAATCATTTATGACCGTAACAATAAGAATTTTCTTATTATTACGGCACTTATTCTTACGACATGGACGATATAATTAGCATAAGAGATTTACCAAAGATAAGATAAGATATTTTTCGCAATCTTATTAAGTAACAATAAAAGAATAAATTATGTTCATCGGTAGATGGTATTGGAAATCATTCTCCGGGCTCTTCTTTTTGTTGAAACAAAACTTTTTGCCTTTTGCCGGCTAAAGAGAACTCGATCTCTTCTGTATACACTCCTATGTTCTTAAGAAATATCTAACACTTAAATTGTAAAGAATGGACGGACCGGAACAAAATTTTTGTTTCGGGGAAAAATTTAAATGATAGTCCGATCTTTGAAACTGAAGATAGATGTAGACGTACAACTTGTATTAAATCGTTACCATCGTCTGTGATGGATGCCTTGAATGGTTTCACCAAAAATGCGCAGGATTAAAACAAAACCCGAAAGCCACTTGTTGGTTACATGTGTCGCATGTGCAATAAGTTATCAAAATATTAACTTAAAGTTAAATTTAGATTATTAGAATTTTTTGCCCGCTTGGATTGCATAAATTAAAAAAAAATGCCACTCTTTATTTCATATCGTCATTTTATGGATACATCTTTTTGCCGTAATAATAAGTGCCGTAACAATAAGAAAATTTTTATTGTTACAGTCGTAAATGATTCGGTCTCCGTCCCGTCATCCGTTCCCGATTTTCGTCTTTGCCGTAACAATAAGATTTTCTTATTGTTACGGTTTTGCCCAAATTTGCCGTAACCGTATCCTGTGCCTTTAACATTTACCCCCACCCAGCCCCACCCTTACAGATAAAAGCCCGGGCTACTTTCTTATTGTTAGTACGTGGACGTGCGACAGCAGGTCTGAAAATGGTACCCGAAAAAATATTAAGACTCTCTTGATTTTAGACCCAAATATAGTATAAAGGATAATACTAGTATTACACACAAAGATATAGAATAAAATGCATACCAGAATTAATAGCAGTAGAGAAAATATTTACCTGCTGTGATTAATTTCTTTGCAAAATTACACCTTTCTCTTTTGTATTAGTAATAAGTCTAGCAAAAAGAAGAAAACTTTTATTAATCTATGTCGTCATATCTAAATATTTAGTTTATTCCCTATTGTCCTTTACTTATTGTTTAGTGAGAGTTTTCGAAAGTTCATTTATATCTCGTCTCAATTGACTAAGAATTTATACATGTATACCGGATTTAATATAAGTATGTAAATTAAAACCTAAATTATTAAATTATTAACACAAGATCAAAACTACTACCCGTATTTGCCGCACGTCCCTTTATACAAATATATAGGAAGTAATACCCCCTTGCTTGACGTCGCTGCAGACCTATATCTAGGTATAGTCACGACGTTTAACTCCCCAGTCAGCCCCTTGCTTGACCCTAAAGGGTGTAATTTTGCAATCAGTATATATATACATATATCAAAGCTCTACTAGTAGGGTGCAAAGACCTTACAAGTTCATAAGTTACCGTTGTAGACCCGGTGAATAATTGAGCTTTGTGTGTTTTTATGTCCCATCTACAAAAGAAAGGGGATATAGTGAACGGGTCCGCTAGTCCGTTGGTCCATCCAAAACGTTGCGAGATGGGGCATTATGACTTTCTTTTTCTGTTTGTTGTGTCGATTTTATGTCTTTCAAACGACTTCGGATTTACAACAACCGATTACCTATAACATGGGAAGTGTCGGGCGGTGGGCGGCGGGTTGGCGAGCGACCCGGAATTTTTTTATTGAACCAGTTTATCAGCAACTATTAATCAAGCTTCTTGATATTTGGATGCAGCATCATCATGGAGTCCAATATACTTTTGACAAGTCTATTGTGCCTTATATGTAATTGTTCTAGATTTATTAGGAATTTCTGATAGGTTTTTCATAGACGATAAATGAGAATAAGACCGTAGTAAAAAAAAATATTTGCTTGGAACTGCTGGAATCACTTACATGTATTTGGATGGTTTTTGCTGATGGAGTGTAACGGGCTCCTGGAAGTTACCCGCCCAGGTCGCTAGGTTGCTGTTTTAACCGCTTTAGGTAGATTTTATGGCTTATTTGTAATGAGATTGTGCGTCGTATTCAGTGAACGTTTTTAACCAATAGAGATCGGGAAAAATATTCCCAAAACCAACTTGAAAAGTAATCCTGTAATTAATAGATAAGCCCAGTCTTATCTGTTCGTTTCTGTACCCTATGTGTTTTGGTCATACATGTACCTTGTTGCGTTTTGTGTTACTACTGGACCAAAAATCACAATGGAAGAGGGAGGTTTGGCGCTCCATATATCCTGGTTTAACCCACCATTTCATTTGAAATGCCTGTACCAAGTCAGGACCATTGCAATCTATATCTTTTGTGTTGAGTCTTCCAGTTTTTCATTTTCTCTTGAGATTGATCCTCCAAGTTTGGTAATAGCATTTTAATACTTTTCAGCCGGAACATTGTTTCAATTTCGTTTTCAGAATCGATCGGTTCATCGTTTTCAAGACTAAAGCTAAGAACACATGTTCGTCTATATATTTTTTTTTTATTTTGGTATAATAATTGACACTTTAACTGTAACAATACAGTTAACCTTAAACCCAACATTATGTTTTTGTTTTAAAACAAGTACTGTTATAATAATTTATATCCTTGCACATTTAATCTTTTCACCCCAATAGGCAGACTATTGTTTCTATGTGAAACAATGAAAGCATGAAGAAGTTTCTATAACAGACGTGAAACTAAATACGTAATGTTTGGTATACGTCACTTCACGCTTTTACGGCTCTGGTCCTTGTAGTAGAATTGGGACACTGACAACTTCCTCTTCAATATGGTCTGTAACACCTAGATCATGTCAGCTGAAAGTAAGTCTGAGATTGATTTTTCTTATATAAGTTCAGGATTTGGTTCTCGAAATCCAATAATTGGCCCTGTAAATGAACTGATATTTCAAAGTTCTGGCAATCTGAATTTGTGCTATAAAAATAGTAAAAGAAATTATGGTTCGACCGTTTAACTTGAAAGAGAGGGGTTTGGTTTTGTCCTAAAAATATATTGAATTTGATTTATAATGAAGAAATACTCTGGGAGGTTAAGAAAATAAATATTCAGAAGGGTTTGTGCAGTATAAAAAATAATGCTAATATTGAAAAAAAAAAATTCTGTCGTGACGCCTTGAAGAAATAAATATATCTTTTCTGAGCTCTGCGCGGATAAAAAAATTGAGCAGAACAAAAAAAAAAAAAACGCAACAACCAAGCCCCCCCCTTTCAATTAAAATGGTCGGCCCCTTATATGAATTTTACCATGATAGTATATTGTTGTTTCATAAAGCTTTCGTAATGGTCAAAAACCTATTTTCAAGAGTATACACGTATTGTTCAAATTATTATAGTGGATGTAAGCTGTGTCCAACATATTTGTCTTTATTTTATTTTTTATTTGAAAGTGCAAGTATTCACAAAAATTAACAATCCAGACGCTATTTGTGGCATTTCATTGATAATTGATTGAGTGTCTTATGAACATCAATAAAGCAAAATTTTATAGTAGGCTCAATTTGAAATTAAGGCCGTTTAAGGACTTTCAGAACATCTTATAAATATCTTTTATGATATTATTCTGTTTTGTTACATGAATGGTTACATACAATCGTGTTGTTGTAGATTTAATTTTGGCCTTTTCGGATTTTAAACAGTCCTTCAAATGCCCGATGCTTTTTTCATCTAAATTAAATGATCATGATATACTAGTATTTGCTCAATCTTTTTTGTTTGTTATTGTTGTACTACAGGCATTTTAATGCACGGTGTAGTATTCTCACAATCATGTTCCATTTTATGTAACTGGACCCTAAGATCGCAATCGAAGAGGGGGTTTGGCGTAATATGAAGTGGTTTAATCCACCATTTCTTTTGAAACGTCTTTCCCAAATCAGGACTTTAGCGGTCTTCCGTTTCTCCGGAAATTGTCTTTGCCTTGTTTTGACTTTTCTCCTTGGGTGTATAAGATAAATAACCCCAGTCCAGTTGTTTTGTTGTAACCGTTATTTGTTCAACTTTTTCCTGGTTTTACCAGTATATGTTAACTTGAATATGCCGCTAGTACATTTGAACTACCACGACCCACTTGTTTGTTCCTTTTCCACAGAGACTGGTGTCAAACTTACGGCAAAGCCATTCAAAAAGAATGTAATCATCCATCCAGCAAGAACTGATCTCTTTGGCCAGCGAGAGAATGTAGAATCGGAAAAGGTGGTTTTATAATATTTTGGACGACATGTCAATCATTTATTATGACAACTTCTGAGAACAACAAAACTGCAGTCAAAAGCCAATATTTCCAAAGATGTAATTTCCCCTAATTTCAACCTCTAAGATCAACAAAGTCATGGTTCTGCCACTAAATTTCCATGGTTTTTCATACACGCGATGCTTATAGGGCATTTGATCGTCAATCGTCACCAAAATCATACAAAGACAAATCGTGCTCAAGCTGGAAAAATCATATACTAATACAAGTCAGAAATGATCTAGAAAATCACAAATTGTTGAGTCTTTGACCTCATGAAAATAAACTGAATGTGACAGATTGCATAAAAGAGACACAACAGATGAAAACAGAAAAATAGGCGATGAATATATATCGCAATGGTCCCGACACTGTGTTTAAAGCTTAGTAAGTGTCTTTAGTTTTAAACTACGGGGTGCTACTTTGCTTGCAGAACCAAATACAGATAATGGTTTTGTCTGTCCCTATATACATGTTTTTACAACTTAAAAGTTATTTATATTTAATTTTCATAGACTGCTCTTGGTATAAAACTTTTGACTTGTATTCGGGATGGAAAAGTGAAAGAAGCAAATGAACTGATAGATAAAGATGCTGACCTGAAACAGACAGACCGCGTAAGGTTCTTTTTTTTTAATTTTCAACTGAATAAGATATACGATAGTTCAATTTTTGAAATTTCAAACCCCAGCCTAGGCGAGGTCAATCTATTCTTGGAGACTGGTAATTAAGAACAGTAAAAATCGAGTAAAGAAAAGGTAGTTACAGAATTACCGAACTGGAAGGTTTAATCTGAAATGTTCAAGAGAAATTAAATTTAAAATTGAATAAATTTATATCAATTATCACCTTCACGTCTAATATATTCATTTACATACAACTTATTAAATAAATCACAACTACAGAATCATTTCAAATGTTTGGACACTTATTAAGACAAGAACGAAACATTTTTTCCATCAATCAAAACATGTTTTTCCTTGTTGTCAAGAATTAAAACAACTTAAAGGCTAACTGTTGGTATTGTTTCTCTCTTTGCTCTTTTTTTGTTTTGATGACAGGCGGAATGGAGCTCTATGCACCATGCTGCAAATGGTGGCTATATGGACCTTATCATGAAAATGCAGAAGAAAGGTGCAGATATAAATGCCCAAGACTCGGTGAGTTAAGCTGCCTGAATATGATAAAAATAAGAACAAATGTATTCCAATATTCGGGAAAACAAAAAAGATGGCAAAAGGGCATATATCTAAACAAAAATCATTGAAGAACAATTAAAGATACAGGTTTGCATTAGAACATCAGTTTGCTTCAAAAAGTATTGAAAGCTGAATTTCGTGGACTCTATAAATTTTTAACGCTATGTATTTGGTCTGTTGACATTATTTCAGGCATTCTCAGGGAAAGAACAAATTGCAAATATTCGGTTGTCCGACTGATCAATAAACACAGAAAACATAAACAAAGACCTGTTATGTGGAATAAATATCTACCTGACACAATATCCATAAACAAAGTTATATAGTTTCGTCAGTCACCTGAACATGTTTTGTGGTTATCTCAAGTTATTTAGGTATTCGCAATGGTCCTGACATGGCGCAAGCATTTTAAAAGAAATGAAATCTTAACTAGCACCAGTGCCCGAAATGTTGTGCGGCATCTTGCAGTAGGCCCAAGAAAGTAGTAAACATACAGGAAATAATTTATCTCAAAAAATGAATGTCCAAAAAAAAAAATCTTGTTCTTTCTGTATTTTAGTCAAAAGAAACATCTTTGCATAAAGCATCTCGGAAAGGTCACATAGAGGTCATCATAGCTTTAGTGGCCTATGGAGCAGACGTAAACGTCCCTAACACGGTAAGATTCTACTTATGTTTATTTAATTTTGGCTACATATGAAGCGGGTCTAGTTTTTGTCTGCTTACTAGCGACCAAGCATTACTAGTAAATGGTTAAAATATATTTTCAAAATATATATTTTCTCTTTTGATTCGCTAATTATTTCCCTTTGTTGTAACAGAATAAAACACTGGTATGTAGGATTGTAACATGTAACATGTTTCCATAAAGCCGGCTAGCTTCTAGTATTTTTTATTTAAAGAATAAACAGACACAACGAAAGAACTTCTTAAAACCACCAATCTATGAATAACTTTTTTAGTTGTATCAATGTTATTCTTCAAATAAATTGTATAGAAACACACTATCAGAACTGGCAAACAAAAATGGCAATGCCCAAAAGTGCATCAGAGAAAAGCGCATGGCCAGCAAAGACTAAAACCATCAACAGAAAGTTTCAATTTCTAAGTACATTGCTACAAAAAGAAATGAATTTTAAAACAAAATATCAACTGCAGAGACTATTAATCTTAGTTTTCATTTTCTTTTGCATTTTCAATCTTAACACTAACTTATAAATCAATCAATCAATTTATCATAGAATGGACAGTATCCAATCGAGCTTGCAATAAAATCGGAAAAGACGTCTGCAGTGGAAACACTTTGCATGCTGGGAGCTGAGGTTATGTTACAGGACTGGGTAAGTGATCGAGTCGAGTGATTCCGTGACTCGTCGCTAGAAAACTGCGATACAAAGTAGCAGACGGGTTTCAATAAAACTGTTCAAATCGTTCAAATGTTGCATAGTATTTTAAAGAGTATTGCTAGGATGGTGCTTACAAAGCAAAATGATTCTTGTTTTAATATGTATGCATTTGAGTTACAAAACTCGCATTCAGTTGCATCCTTAAAGACATAAACTATTTTGAACTTCAATTTAAAACCAGACACATGTCTACTCCAAAGCACATGTTGTCTTAGTTTTTTTTTCCAATTTGCAAACTACTTTCAGCTTAAACTTGTTTAATACCCTTCTACATTTGACTAGGAATCTCTTAAAAGTTTGCAAGTACCCTGTTTGATTCTAATATTAAAGGTTTCTATTTTCTGTCATTTATGTTACAAATGGCAAAGGACTGCCAAATAAGCATTTAGATATCGTAAGTCCTGAAATGCAGACACAATCAGACAAATACTTATAACAAGAGGCTCCCAGGAGCCTGAATCGCTCACCTGGTCTTGATGTCAACCCTATAAAGAACTTTGCATAGCTAAATAAACTGAACATTTAAGCAAGCAACAACTTTTCCTTGTCTGCTATAGTTTTCATTATATAAGCAAAAATCATGAACATGTTAATTTAGGGGCTGTAATCCCTATAAGGGGTCATCTGACAACTTCAACGCTATGGGACTTTTGTAGAGCTAAATGGCTGAACATTTAACATGTTTAAGCAAGCAACAGCTTTTTTCTATTTCTATAGTTTTCATTCTATAGGCCAATAACACTATTTTTCGCCTTTAAGGGGCTGTAACCCCTATAAGGGGTCATCTGACAACTTCGACCCTATGACAACTTTTGTAGAGCTAAATGAGCTGAACATTTGAGCAAGCAACAGCTTTTCTCTAGTTTTCATTCTATAGGCCAAAAGCACTATTTTTCGCCTTTAAGGGGCTGTAACCCCTATAAGGGGTCATCTGACAACTTCGACCCTATGAAGACTTTTGTAGAGCTAAATGAGCTGAACATTTAAGCAAGCAACAGCTTTTCTCTATCTGCAATAGTTTTTATTCTATAGGCCAAAAACACTATTTTTTGCCTTAAAGGGGCTGTAACCCCTATAAGGGGTCATCTGAGAACTTCGACCCTATGACATCTTTTGTAGAGCTAAATGAGCTGAACATTAAAGCAAGCAACAGCTTTTCTCTATCTGCAATAGTTTTCATTCTATAGGCCAAAACACTATTTTTTGCCTTTAAGGGGCTGTAACCCCTATATGGGGTCATCTGACAACTTCGATCCTATGGAGACTTTTGAAGAGCTAAATGAGCTGAACATTTAAGCAAGCAACAGCTTTTCTCTATCTGCAATACTTTTCATTTTATTAGCCAAAAACATGAATAAACGCTATTTTTCACCTTTAAGGGGCTGTAACCCCTATAAGGGATCATCTGACAACTTCGACCCAATAGAGACTTTTGTAGAACTTTTGATGCTGAAGCAGTAGGGTGGCATCAGATTTCATCTATCTCTTATACTTTTGATTTACAAGCCAAAAACAGTAGTCTGACCCCCCTGGTCTATTTTTAGCCACAGCGGCCATGTTTTTTGACGGATCAAAAATCGAAACACAACTTTTGTACAGGACATCCTAAGGATCAATCATACTAAGTTTCATTAAATTCTGTTAAGTAGTTTCAGAGGAGAAGATTTTTGAAAAATTGTTAACAGAGGACAGACGACAGACGCCAGACGACAGACGACAGACGACGACGGACGCCAAGTGATTACAATAGCTCACATGGACCTTTGGTCCAGGTGAGCTAAAAATGGGAAAATTCACAATAAAACAAATAAAACGTACCAAGATGATTAAAGTTTAATCGATTTGTATACAGCGTAAAAATCAATTCGACACGAAAGTTAACTCTGTTGCTCCGGAAGGGTAAGGATATCCTTACTGTTATAACGTTTTTGTATCATTGTAGTCGTGGACAATGGATGAAATGAGTCAGAAACAGAAAGAGATTGTAGAAATTCTTTTACAACAACATTCAAAAGCATCCAGTTTCAAAGAGGGGTTTGTACTTATCAAAGAAATTTATATATTTTAGAACGCTGGAACTAAATAAAAAAACTATAATAAATAAAGGTACGAGTAAATGGGACCAATATTCGTTAAACAGATCGATGCATTAATTTATCATTTTATCCTTTATATTAAAAACGGATCCGATGGAAGTGAACCGAGCCCTGTATGCACCCTTTTTTGTCATTCAAAGAGTTACTTCTTTGCAAAACGTATAATGGATAATCAACAGATTTTGCATTACATTTCTTTAGTTTGTCCGTAATTAACGAATTTTGTAGTTGATGGTTTAAAAAGCAGATACTCTTGCATATATATTATACTAGGTAAGGTTAATTCTTTTCTGGGGAAAGGGGGCAGGTTTTGTCTTTCTTTGGACTTTGAATTTAACCGTTCCTTTGATGTATTGTTACAAAAACTGCGTAAAAATAACATCGGGGTGGTGAATTCCGCCTTCTTTTAAAGCACACTCAGTAAACTGAATGTATACTTGCGTTACGATCATATATTTGCTGGATAGGGCTAAAGCTACATGCCAAATACAAAGATGCTGTGTATCATTGTTGACGGAAATTTTGTACTTAACTCTACTATTCATAAAATTAAAAGCATTTAGTAACACAGGCACTTGGAGCATGGATTTCATATATGACCCCCCTTTTTTTTGTAATACCACTTACAAAATAAAATTTCGATAAAAAAAGGTTTAATTAGTCTTTTCTTTTCATTCAAATCAAATCAAATTTATTGTCATATAAACATCTAGACAGAGTTTGTGACAAAAACAAATAATGTAACAAAACAACAGTAGAAATACATAATTAACGTATAATACATGATATTTTACGTGAACAATGCAATATAGGCTTTGCAAGTATTTTATTAAGAGTCTCCTGTCCTCAATACTAATGATTGTTTTAAATTTATAGGAACTTATAACATAAACTTGTTTATAGCTATTTGGATTAAGAAGTATTTTTAATTTTTGGTTTCATTAATAAACATATTATGTCAAAATATTGCTGTTTTATACTATCCAAATTTTTTACCCACTGGTATACATAAAGCGCTTTATGTATACCAAAGGGTAAAATTTTTGGATAATATATAGATTGGTAAACTACGCTCGGTAATTTTGTTAGGTTCATTATCTTTACATATTTCTAACACCAATAAATGCATGTGTTGATGCTGGGCGGGATAACCTCGAAGTGGCCTCCAATAACATAACCAATCATTCAGTAAATTTGAAAACAAATTATTCTTTATACAAAACTCACAACAGACGATCTTCCCACAATGTTATGTATCACCAGACTAAGAGCCAACCTTACATAAGGTTTCAAAGTTAAAAGCAGAAAAACCCTTGGGTTTTATCCCGGGACTTTTATGAACCTTATTTCCAGGTTATTGACACTGTTTCATGTTCTGCAAAATTGAAGTTAATTTGTTTTTAACTTTGCCCATTAAATTGAAATAAGCAGAGGCACCAAAGGGGCATTCTAGTGTCAAAAGTCCGAAAAGGCAACGACAAAACCGGTAAACATGAACAAGAACAGCACAAGGAAACACAAAACATAAAAACAACCGAACAGAAATCAACAACGCGAACTCAAGTCGTAACAAGAGTGAACTCGGGTGCTCCGGAAGAGTAAGCGGTTCCTGCCTGCTATAGCACACCCGCCGCGCTGCCAATTTCCAATTCAGTGTGTCAAATCCGGTAAAGGAAGACAAAACAAAACCCTATGACAAACCGACATCTGCACTCATCTGAGAGATAGAAATCCCATATTTATCTATGAGTACATGGTGTCTACCGTAAAATTTCTTGAGTGAAGACAGCAACCGAGGAGCAACATAACCCTGTGTTAGCAGTTTCTGTGTCAAACGTGACGCTCTGCCAAGGAAATCGATGTAACTCCCACAAGCTCTGGAGTAACGAATCAATTGTGATACGTAAACTCCATAAGCTGGAGCGGACGGAATGTTGCTACACACGAAGGGAAAGTTGACGATTGGGAAGTTGAAGTCATCACGTTTGTCATAGAGCTTTGTTGATAGTTTTCCTTGAGAGTCTATTTCGAGATGTAGATCTAAATATGAAGCAGACTTACTTGAATCCGTTGTGTCCTTTATCTCAAGTTCCGGGGGATATATGAGATGGAGAAAGTCACCAAATCGAGAATTGTTCAGTGAAAGGACATCATCAATATAACGGAACGTGAGGTTAAAAGAGAGAGCTAGTCTACGATCTTTTTTGTCTAGAAGAGATTGTAAGAAGTCTGCTTCATATGAATGAAGAAACAAATCAGCAAGCAAAGGTGCACAATTGGTGCCCATTGGAATCCCTATTGGTTGCTGAAAAACAAGTCCACCAAATTGAACAAATATGTTGTCTATAAGAAAGTTGAGCATGACAATTGATAGGAAATATGCATATCATAGCCTCATTCAAAATATAAAAATAACATTCCAAACATTAAAAAAAGTTCCAGGCTGCAAACTTTTATAACATGCAAAGGTATTTATTATAACAAATAAACTGTTAGTAATTCTTAATTTGTTAGGTATTTTCTTTTCGTTTTACTCGGTTTAACTAAAAAGTTGTATTTGTCAATCAAAACAACATAGCGATCCCTTTCCAGAGGTACCACATGTAACAAGAAATTTATTGGTTCCTTGTCCAAATCTTACAGTAAATGGGTTCTCCACTCCAACGGTAGAGGCCGGTATTATCCTGACCAATTCACCAGTATCGGTTATCTGATGAATGTTTTGAGAGCTATATCCTGCGATATAGAGATTTCCTTGGTCGTCAATTCCGTTTCCAAATGGACAAAAAAGTTGATCGTGAATGTATGTAAACTTCTTTGTACCATTGACGACATAGCACGCAGAGTTACATTTGTCTCCGTATAGATAGTCCTTGTTAGCGGATGATGACACGAATAATGAGATTCCCGATGAGGTCGCAGATTTAATTTTTGCTCCAGATGATTGATCGACCCAAGTTATAGTACCACCACCTGATGCGACAAGAAGCTGATTATTGCCATATGAACAAACCCCATACATGGGTACATCGACCAACTTCATTGACTTAAGGATTGTCATATCTTCAGCGTTTACAACAAACAACACGTTACCATTGGTAGACACTACTACTCTGTTCGTGGACAAAGGGCAAAGGTCATGCGGATCATTCGGAACTGACAGTTCCCCTAACAGCTCACCATCCTGATTGTATTTCATGACTTTATTTGTACTATGGGCAGTAAATATAAGCAAGTCATTGTAGATGATCCCACTTGTACCTCCAGATGGTGCAACATTAAATGTCCTGATTAATTTAATCTCTCCATTTCGAAAGTCCTTTGTGAATAACTCAAGTTTACCGCTTTTGTATTTTAGATTGGACTCATCAACTTTCAGTTCGCCGATCGACGATACATTTTCATTGAATTCTTTGGCGAAGGTTGAGACCCCAAATCGAACGGAAGTGTTGCTTATTTTTGTTATCGCACCTTTTATTTCGTCTTGCAACTTTTCTATTTTGGGCGCTATTTCGTGTTGAATGACAAGACATTGCTGTTCTGATCCATGCTGTACAACTCCAGCTAACATATTTTTCCAGTTCGTTACTGCGCTTTTATAGCTCGTGAAGTCATTGATGTCATCTGTAACTTTCATTGACGTCTGCTTCTTTGCAGACTCCAGTTCACTCAGTATTTTGTTTTGAATCTTGTCCAGATGACCTTTCATTTCTTTTATAATTTTTGTCACGGCATTTTCAATATTGCTCGTTTCAGTCTCAAAAGTTTCTTCATTTTCATTTCTACGACTAATTACGTCTACAAGTACTTTTTCCAACTCTTCTAATTTGGAAATTAATTCGGTAACTTCGCCATTTTGTTTGATTCCAGCAGCAGCCTCCTCGATTGGTATAACTTTATCACATTTCCTGTGTGACAGTGTAGCACAAAGAGTACAGCAGACCTTCTTATGATCTACACAATAAAACTGTACAACGCATTCTCGGTGCTCATCGCAAAAGACGACAGTTGTTTCATCGAGATCGGCTGTCTCGTTTTGTATGTCTTCGATCGCGATTACTTTATGGTTTGCAAGTAATTTATTAGTTCTGTGATACTTAACACATTGATCACAGAAGAATTCTTCACAAACGCCACACCAAAATTCGGCTTTATTTCGATTACCTTGAAAATTGCAATGATTACATTTCCGTTCCGTTATTGTCTTCTTGTCAAGCAAAGAAACCACAAACTTATTTGCCGGTAAATTGTTTACAATTGTATCAACATCGTCCGACCCATTCACAGATGAAATGGGATTTCGACATAGAGGACATGGGATCATCTCGTTCTTTCTGTTGAAAGAGTCAACATACGTGTGAACGCATGACTTACAGAACGTATGAAGACACTTTAATAACTTTGGCTCCTTGAAAGTTTCTAAACAAATCGTACATGTCAATAAATTGTCAAAATTTTCACATAATTTTACCGAGAGATCCACTCCCGTCGCCATTTTCTTTCCTTTAAACTTCCTGGTTCAATGTATTGGAGGTTTATAAATAATCTTATAATAAAACCTCTTAAATTGGTATCCAAATTTTTATCTTCTTAGCAATTATGAAAAACTAATAAAAATTCTAAACCCGTCAACACCTGAAGAAATTGGGATTGTTGTCTCTTTTATAGATCGGTCATGACCAGGAATAGTTCCAATATTAAATATAATATGTTTATATTACTAACTATATGTTTGTTTTATATTATCTATGTCTTTGTTATTATTCATGTATGTCAATGTCATTGTTTTATAATGTATGCCATGACTGAACTAGTCTCAAGTTGCATTAATAAAGATTATATATAATAAACACTTAAGTCATTTTACGTATAGTTTTCAGTTAACTAGAGTCAACCCGAGTAACAAATAAACGATTAGAGTTCGGACTCGGGTAAACGGTTACCCCGATGACCTTCAACCCCGACTCGAGTTTAACTCTGGCAAAAGCATTTGAGTTTTATTGTTAAAAAATTCCAATTCTCAAAATCTGTGATTTTCCATAAAAAATGAAGTTTTTTTTCCCAAAATTTTTAAACAGATTTGCACGAAATTTTAACATGCAAATCATGACATGCTACTTAGCAGCTGTACAAAATTTCAGAACTGTATTGTTAATGGTTTATGAGTTTTAGTGTTCACAAAATCAAATTCTTAAGATCTGCAATTTTCAAAATATTTCACGGATTTGCACAAAAATTAAATATGCAAATCATGGCATGCAACTTAGCAACTGTTACTGTACACAGTGTCAAAACTGTATTGTAAATAGTTTTTAAGTTTTAGTGTTCACAAAGTCCAATTATCAAAATCGGTGATTAAGTTTTTTTTCCAAATTAAAATATTTCACATTTTTGCATGAAATTTTAATATGGATATAAAATTAATGACATGCTATTAAATAGCTGTACAAAATTTGAGAACTGTGTTGTTAATTGTTTTTGAGTAAGACGGACGGATAGACGGACAAAGTGAAATCTATAGGGTGTCCCCCTAATTATACTCAATATATGTCCATGTTTTTGCCCTATAGAACGAAAACTATTGCATATAGAGAATAGCTAATGCTTACTTGAACCTTCAGATTATTGAGCTCTACAAGTCTCCATTGAACCGAAGATGTTAGATGACCCCTTGTAGGGGTTATAGCCCTTTAAAGGTCAAAAAGGCCAAAAATAGCGTTTTCCCTATAGAATGAAAACTATTTCATAAAGGGAAAAGCTGTTGCTTGCTTAAACCTTTAGCTTATTGAGCTCTACAAAATAGAAAATAATGAGATGTGGATCGAATAAGTGTACGCGACACAGCCCACAATCAAGCAGCAATTCAGAAAAAAAACACAATGAACAACCGCCAGCAGCCTTCTAAGTGGCCAGTAGGTGCTGCTCGCGGTTCTGCAATTGGCCCATGGTCTATATAAAATGCACATAATTCAAATCCAGTCCTGAAATAGTCACAGATAGACCCCCTTCTTAAACAAGAACAGAAAACATGAAAAAGTGTCAATTTGGTCAAAGATGTTAGATGACACCTCATAGGGCTGGGTTACAGCTCTTTGGGGGTAAAAAAAAATGCGTTTTTTTCATGTTTTTGCCCCATAGAACGAAAACTATTGCAGATATATTGAGGAACGCTATTGCTTGCTTAAACCTCCACCTCATTAATATTAGCATTACAAAAGTTCCATTTGGGTCAAAGATGTCAGATGACTCTTTATACGAGTTAATGCCCTTCAAATGTAAAATTTAGATTTTTTTCATGTTTTTGCCCTATAGAATGAAAAAATATTGCAGTTAGAGAAAATCTATTGCTTGCTTAAACTTTTAGCTTATTAAGCTTTACAAAAGTCTCCATTTGTTCAATGTTGTCAGATGACCACTTATGCGTAACAGTTCATAGAAGAGACCCTTATATCTTAAGGACAAGGTGGTCATTTTAGGCTCCTGGGAACCTCTTGTTTAACGTTGAGTTCAAGCGGAGGTTTCCTTTTGTGAACTCGCTCACAGTATTGCTTGTTTTTTGTTGTTGTAGGAGTATTACATTCAGTATTGCATACATAGAAGGCAACCACAACTGGAAATTCGAGAATCTAAACGTAGAAGTTTTAATGGCAGATACACCTGACATATTCTTTATATACTGCTGCAAGACAAACGAAGATCATAGTGACACCATGACAAATATCAAAGAAAAGAATGACGTCATCACGGACGTATACGAAGTCAGAGTTTGGCGAAATGAGAGAAAAACTTTGAAGCTAAAACTACACGTTGATACCGTTATGAAGTTTAATGAGAAGATGGTTTTTCTATCTCCAGATGGAAAGTCAGGACGTGTTGAAAGTATAGAGACGTTTACAACGACAGCAGATGATTCGAAGCACGTAAGTTAGTGGGATATGTCTTCTATAGCGCGAAATTACTAAAAATGTGCAAGTTCTGATCCCAAATTCTATTATACTGGATATAATACATTGAATATTTGAATCTTGTTTGAAAAAGCTCATTTGGCTTAATGTTCAAATGTGATTCATTGTGGGAAAATATATAGACAAAGCTTTTGTTTCTACTTGTCGTTTTGACATTTGATGTTTTCTGTTCCTTGTTTAAGAAAGGATTTCTTCAGGACTGGATTTGAATTATATGCATAGTATTTAGACCATGGGCCAATTGCATAATGGCTCGTTGAAGGCTGCTGGCGGTTGTCCATTGTGTTTTTTTTCTAAATTGCTGCTTGTTATGTGAGCTGTGTCGCGTACATCTCAATATTTTCTAAACATATATGATTGATACAGCGATGTTTACACCTAAAAATAATTTTCTCGTGTCGCGCTTTTTTGGCATTGACAAAAACACTTGTAAAAAAGCATGTATGCAAGTTTGGTTCCATTGTTTGTAGAAACAATGCATTTCACAAGCTTTTTGTTTCAGTATTCAGAAGTGATTGTAACACTCAACACAAAGAAAGTTCCGGTTGCATTTGTTTTGGGTAGACAGGTTCTGCCTGAAAAATTTACTATAAGCATAACAGAAGATGTCACAGTTAAACCACAGACTGAGCCAGAGGCAGAAATAAGCATACCCAAAGGATCTTTTGAGGGAGGTGGTGAATTGGAAGTAAAGGTATGGATGTAAAATGTTCATTTGTTTGAAAGTTCCCACGCCATCCTTGAATACCCGGATCGCCAGTTCCAAAATAGCCGCCATTTTACCTCGATTTTACTGGAAAATTTGTATCTACTCTGTGATAAATGGAACAGGGAAACCTTGTCCTTTCTCTCCAATCCCTTGGAAATGTTTGTTTTTATATTTCTTTGACCATTACAAATTGATGACCAAAACTTTTTATTCAATTTTCTTTCAAATTTTCCAAAAATAAATCGGTAAACATGCTGCTTCCATTGCTCCCAATGTTTTGACGTCAGATCTTACCTCAGTTCACCTTTGACATTTGGACATTCTAATATTCGGAATGTTCCGGAATGGATGAACTCGCGATTGGTCTATTCAAGGAAACCTGGAAAAGTCCTTGAATTTTATTTCAATGTTCAAAAACCTGGAAAAATCCTTGAATTTTATCAAATATTCTTGAAAAACCCTGAAATTTTGTAAAATGCAGATTTGTTGACCCTTTGATAAAAAAAAGGCCGAAAAATATTGGATTTTTAAAATTTTGCGGACTATTTTAATCCTTGAAAATGACCTCACTACCCTGAAAAGTCCTTGAAAAACCCTTGAATTTTGTGTCCAAAAATTAGTTGGAACCCTGTAGTAACTACAAAGAAACATAAGCAATCACTTAGAGATCTTTTATTGAGAGTTCACTTACTTGAAGCAGATATGAAACGAGATTTATAAGGATTTTTGTGCAATTTAGGGATCCTGTACATTGTAAGTAGTTTATTGTATGTTGGGGCGGCTCGTAGTGATGTGGTATTTAAAATATGGTCATCAAGTCTCCATTAGGCCGTAAGATGGCCCTTCAAGGAGTTATGACCTTGGTAAAAAATAGCGGGTTTTTTTTCACTATAGAATAAAAACTACAAATGTATTGAAAAAAAAAAGATTAAATGTTTGATGTGCATTAGTAAGAACCTACTTAGTTGAATCATATCACATTCAGGTTTGAGTTATCGTTGCTGATTGCAGTTTAATTGGGTTTTTGTTTGTTTTGTGAGTGTTTGGGTGTGCGCGTGTGTGTGTGTGTGGGGGTGTATTCATGTTTTGTGTTGAATCTGAAAAATATCAACTAAAATTCAGCGACGACCACATCGACATAAAAGCTTATTTTGTTCTAGTTTATGGACACAACAGAGGTCAACAATGAAGAAAAATCAGAGGAAGTATTGACAACAAATGTCTTAGACATTACCATGTCTGACGGTCAGCAGCCCAAGCATGAAATTGCCCTTACGATGCCATTCCATCATAAAATGAGGCCGACGGACGAGGTTGTTATACTCGCGACGTCAAAAGAGGACCCGTCGTCGGTCGACGATTGGGAAATCCTTGAAGCGGAAATGGACGAAACTGGCAAATCTGCAACGTTCAGAATCAATCATTTTTCAATGTAATTATGTAAAATTATTCCAAATGTTTTATAAAAGATTTAGTTACAGCATAATCTTATTTAGATGTTTGAAGATAAATGAAATGTTTTGAAGTCAACATTATTCGGGGAATCTACTTCATCAAAATGAACAGCAGATATGGATAAATATGACCCAAAAAAATCTAAAATGAAAAAATCAGGATAACAAAAAATCTGTGAGCAGATGCTACGGAACTACGTACAGACACAGGTAAAACAGTATGCCCCTTCTTCTTCGAAGCGGGGTATAAAATTCATTAAAGACCAACAAAAAAGAAACATAATATTGTTAAGACCAAGACATATGAAGCTTATTAAAGCCATCATAGCTGATATAATCAATGTGTTGCTTGTGACCTTTGATTTGTATATGATATTTGCGTTTGTTTTGTATTTGCGGAACCCGTAAGGGTTTTTATGTTTTGCAAATAAAGTCATCATTAAAGGTAACAACAAAACTACTGAACTGGGATAACCAATGTAAGATCAGAAGAAAATACACTGAAAACAAGGCAAAGGCATATCAGAAAAAACTGAAAATTGCATTGGACTTGACATAATAAAGGCATGTCAAAATTATTTGTGGATCAAACCAGATTTTGTGGAGCCTTCCATTGCGATATTTGGGTCTGGTAATACAAAACGCAATAAAATACGGATAACGTGGTGATTCTGATCTCAGATTCAGTGATACAAACAGTCAAAATTTAAATGAAACAATCGCGAACCATTTCATCTAACATAGTTCCTAGTTTTGCTTCCAGTGGATGAAAACGAAAGAAAACTTCTAATTGCCTTTAAAGTCTAAGTGCCGATCAAGGAGACAACGTGTAGGGTAAAAAAAATCTAAGTACAGAACAATAAATACATGTTTACCTCATCTAACGTAGCAGTCAATAAATTGCTCTATATCTGTAGATACGCTGGCTCCTCAAAGGACAAGGTCAAGGTTGATTTACCAGGTGTCATAAGTGCCTTGGACAGATCTATAAATAGAAAACGAAAAGTTGAATTTTTCCTGCTAACTAAATGGGTGACATCAGAGACGCTCCTGATGGTGGTGGAAGGGGTTCCATCTCGAAAGGCGGATTCGAGAATAAAATTCTGGACCAAGCTGGGCTACAACGAAAAGTCGCTGAAAAGGACCAAAGAATTCAGTGCTAAGAGTGGTCAACGTTTTGTGGTAATTTTTTTCACATTATATATATAAAATGCAAGCAAATAAGAAGGAATACATTACCATTATTTATTTTTAACAATTTATATGTCGAAATTATCAATTCATACTTCAAAAGCTATGTAATGCATGACAAAAATTACATTGCAAACATTTGTTTATTAAAGATACCATGAAAGTGCAAGGTGAGTTTGCCTCCAAAATGTTACATCATCATATGAATTAAAAGAGCTACTTCATAAGGGTTTATTGTTAATGACACAAGGAGAAAATGATTTGCATTTGGTAACAGAGCCTCAATGCAAACAAAAACAAAATTAAATTGAGACTATGTCGTTGAAACATCTTCACAATATAAACAATTTCCAAACTTCATTCTTTAAAGCTTACATTTTCTGGAAATCTTCAAGAAGTGTCAAGAGAAGAAAGTTTTGCAATGATATTTCAAACGAACGGAAATAATTTCCGCATATTCAGCATGTGTTCAGAAGATCTGGACAGACCCTATAGTGGTGTTATGGAGCTGAGCACCGAGCGAGAAGTGAGCCGACACGTCTTTGTAAAACAACCCCTGCTCTTTGGATGTTGTGGAAGCAAAAAAACATTGAAAAGGGAAAACGTACAAGAGTCTACTTTACTACAGACGTTAGACTATGAAATATTTAAACCTGTTGAAAAAGGTAAAGCAAGAACTCACAACAAAGCGAATAATTTTATTTATATTCAACTTGTTACTTTTATTTGTGTTTTTATGCGACTAGTACTTCCAAACAAAATAAGCTAAAACTGTCAAAATTATGACAACAGTTTCCCAAGTAAGAGAAATAAAAAATGAAAAAGGTTGAAAAACTTTTTGGGGGTAATTTTTTTATATTATACTAGTATCTAAATAACAAATTATTTCTAAGATAAACGATGAAGAGATATATGCTAAGAATATGCTAAAAGCCCATAGAACATTTTTTTTCCTTTTTTTTTTAGAACCAAAATTGGACAAAGAGAAGCCCGGTAAGTGTACATGTATAACACTTTATAACACTTATATAGAGTTTTCAAATAAAATATAACAAGAACGTGTCCAAAAGTCAAATTGCTCCATCCCGCAACATTTAGGACGTACGGACGAACGGACCCAAACGCTCTATCCCGCATACTTTCATAGATGGGGCAAAAAAATAAGTCAAGTACAACAGCAAAAACTCAAGCTATGATAAGTTCAAGAGATCAAATAGCAGAAAAATGACAACAGCAATGGCACTGACTTTGTACTGACTTTTCAATTGACGTATTGCATTTATACAGGGTTTCTTTGTGTGTTTACCCCCGACTTTGTTACATACTTACTTCAGTCAGAATAACTAAAAAGTTTTCTTAACATTGGTTTGGGAGTAAATAGCAGCAATTTTTACCAGATTTTTTCCCAAATAAAAATAACTTTTTCAGTGCGTCAAACCTTAACAGCATCTAACAATATAGATATTCGAACTGGACCGTTTAAAAAAACATATAAATATATTTTTAATGTAGTTTTTTAATTTAAAATATTTTTTTTCTTAATTTTAGTATTTTAAAATTTTCCATAAGCTATTAGCGGTCCAATTTATTTTTAAATGTAATTGCGTAAGAACAGTTCTATTTTCATACTATAATTTGCCTTTTAACAGCCAAGGAAGTCTCTGAACAAGCACTCAATAAGCTTGGACTCTTCAAGTATAAGGTGAACACCGTAAAACACAGTAAATTGAGAGGTAAGTATATCAAAATCTGCAGTACAGACCTTCAATAAGTTAGGATTCTTCAACTACAAGGTGAACTCTATCAAAAAATCAAAATGAACTTTAAGAGGTAAATACTACATTACAGGAAAATTGCAACATAATAAATGTTATCATAACACATGTTTGGAGCCTATAAGACATAAGACATAAGACATATTTTATTACCAATTAAGGTCCCTCAAGGGGCAGGATCATTACAATGATTAATTATAAATAACAGTAAAGCAACAACAACAAAAATAATAAAGTATACAAAATTAAGGTATGATTGTGACAGTATATTATACATTTTTTGTAATGGGTAATGAAGCCATATAAAATATATAGATGGAAGCATGGATATAAATAGAGATTAATAATTAATACCTCAAGCTACAACAATGAGTGTTATTAATATTATTTTCTTTTTATTTTAGCAGCCCTCCCTGTAATCAGAGCACATATATAAGATTCAGTCATATATATGCTATGGTCACCAGGGGACGGTGCTTTAGGACTGCAATAATTACACCCAGAGCAGCAGCATTGATAATATATTATTTTAATTATGTTTGTATATACTGTACAGTTCTCCCCGTGACCAAAGCACAAATGGAAGTATAGTTGTTCCATGAATGCAGTGGTCACCAGGGGACGGTGCTTAAGAACTGCAGTATTACATAGTTTTATCTATTTTTGATAATAATCTCAGAGCTCTCATTGATATCATATTGGCTTAAGTTACATGCACATACCTGCGTCGTAGACCAGTAGATAGGGATTTATGAGAAGTATATTATATATGTGTCAGGAATGTACAAACTGAATTTAGAATGTCATAGTCCTCATTTGTAACTAACCAAATGAGTTTTGCCCTAGGATCTAAAGCAGTAAAATTTATACATTTTTTCTGAGCAATAGTTTCTAGCTCTAGTCTTTTGTTGCTCATTCCATGACATACACATAAGAAATGAGTCTCATCCTCTACTAATTTTAAGTCGCACCTTGTACAGAGTCTATCGTGTCTGGGAATGCCCTTGTATCTGCCAGTTTCTATATTAAGTTTATGTGACGAGATCCTAAATCTGGTCAATCTACGTCTATGTTCAAAGTTTTTAATAATTAAAAGATATTTTTCTAGCCCAAAATTGGTTTTAAATGTAGAATAAGTACATAATTTTCCATCAGAAACTTGATGTAATTTTTGTTTCCATTCTTTTAAGCTAAAATCCAAAAGAGTTTTATTTGTAATTTTATTGTTGACATTATTTGGAGTATTTATCTTTTCAATCATAACTCTGACAGCTGAATACCAGGATAAGTGCTTTTTTGAATCAAGTAACATAGATTCATTGTATGCAGCATGCAATAGGGGAAAGCAATCTTGAATTTTGCTTAGTCTGTCATTATATTTAATCATGGCTTTAATCATATTAAAATAGATAGGAAATCTTCCAAGTTCTGATAAAACAGCAAAATTGGTGGATTTTTTATGAACTCCAAGAATAAATTTACAAAATTTTTGATGAAGTGTTTCAGCTTTTTGCTTTGAATAAATATCATCAAAGCAGAAATTATCAATCCCATTTCTAAATTTTGAAGAATAAGGATTAAATGTTCCCCATATTTCACATCCATATAATAAAATTGGCTTTATAGTATGATCAAATACATGCATACTGGTTTTAACACTTGGATGAAGAGATAAAAAATCTTTTGATAGTTTAAAATATGCTTTGATAGCTTTATTATATAATTCCTCCTGTGCATAAGCAAAAGATCCAGACGCACAAAAAGTAATTCCCAGATATTTATACTTGTTGACACATTCTAGAACTGTATTGTCAAATAAAAATTTCATATTGATAAGTTTGCCGGCTTTGTTGAATATTAATATTTTAGTCTTTTTAGTATTTACTGTAAGACACCAGTCTTTACAGAATTTATCAAGTAAGTTAAGTTTTTCCTATATGTTTAACATATGTGTTATATTTATTATGTCGCCTGCAACGTGTCGTCCTGCGGCATCTCAAAAATTTCCGTCGCAGTTTTCCAGGCAACTACATGCCACAGCCTCTTGATATTTGGTATGTAGCTTTATCGCATAGTACTATAAGGTGTAAAGCGGTTTTATGCCCGAAAAATAACTACTTCCTGTTTGAATACTTAACGTTTTATATATAATGGACATAGATGCAAAATTTTCGTCGCAGTTTTCCAGGCAACTACATGCCACAGCCTCTTGATATTTGGTATGTAGCTTTATCGCATAGTACTATAAGGTGTAAAGCGGTTTTATGCCCGAAAAATAACTACTTCCTGTTTGACGAATGCTTAACGTTTTATATATAATGGACATAGATGCAAAATTTTCGTCACAGTTTTCCAGGCAACTACATGCCACAGCCTCTTGATATTTGGTATGTAGCTTTATCGCATAGTACTATAAGGTGTAAAGCGGTTTTATGCCCGAAAAATAACTACTTCCCGTTTGACGAATACTTAAGGTTTTATATATTATGGACATAGATGCAAAATTTTCGTCGCAGTTTTCCAGGCAACTACATGTCACAGCCTCTTGATATTTGGTATGTAGCTTCATCGCATAGTACTATAAGGTGTAAAGTGATTTTATGCCCGAAAAATAACTACTTCCCGTTTGACGAATACTTAAGGTTTTATATATTATGGACATAGATGCAAAATTTTCGTCGCAGTTTTCCAGGCAACTACATGTCACAGCCTCTTGATATTTGGTATGTAGCTTCATCGCATAGTACTATAAGGTGTAAAGTGATTTTATGCCCGAAAAATAACTACTTCCTGTTTGACGAATACTTAACGTTTTATATATAATAGACATAGATGCAAATTTTTCATCACAATGAGTTATTTTTTAACGCAGGCGACATATGTCTTCCATGGAAGACTGCAATTCTAGTTAAACAAGGTATTAATTAAACTCGGAATTATTTTGATATCCGGAAAAATCGCTTTTCCACTTGCAATAACAACTAACCCAACTAAGGGGTAAGTCCATGTATGCATGCATGGACTAACCTTAAGTTAGTTACCATTCATGTTTTATATAGAAACTAACTAAAGGTTAGTCCATGCATGCATGGACTAACCCCTTAGTTGGGTTAGTTGTTATTGCAAGTGGAAAAGTTATTTTTGCGGATATAAAAATAATTCCAAGTTAAATTAATACCTTGTTTTAAGATTTTTTGAATAATTATGTAGCAAATTATTTTGAAATTAATTTGAATTTGTATACGAAACAAGTATATTTTTTTTCTTTTCACAGGCACTTGGGACCAGTAAGACTCTGGCTCAATGTGCCCAGAAGTTCTAATATAGAGACTACAGTCATCAAATTTTGAGATTACATGGAACTTTTAATTATCCACGTGTATGACTTATTAATGTTTATGTTAATTATTGTATTATTTATTCTTACGCTTTTTCTTCTTTGTTTTTTCTGCTACTTATTTAATTGCATTGATGGATAAAGAAAATGCAATAATGCTTGGTTTAAAACAGACCTTGTAAAATGAATTTGTTTTTATTTTTTGCTATTTTATCACTGTAGTCATATTTGCGGTCTAATTGAAATAAGCCTATTCGTCGGTCCTAGCCCCGTAAGCTTACGGGACTAGGACCAACGTATGAGCCTAGTTTCCGAATAGAAGTGTCGACGTCATATTTGTTATTGTGTTACTTTGGAAAATGACTGTTGATGCAAACCTAAATTACAATAAAGTCATCTACCCAATATTGAATTGTCGTTCCTTAAATTGTTTAATGCAGCTCTTAAAACTGTAAAAACACATTTAAATCAAGAAAAACTATGTTACAAATAACAAATAAATACCCTCCCTCCCCAAAGATCAATAAAATGATTAAAAAAATAATAAAATAGAAGGAACATTTACATTACATGCCTAATGGATGAAGGATTACCTGAAAATTTGGAAGAAAGACCGTCAAGATGTTTAAAAGGTTTACATCACAGCTCCTTTGTTCTAACAATAGAACTTACCCCAATTATTAATTATCTGCCACTTATGCAACGTGTGGTAGACGGTAATAAGATACGCGTCATAGCCTTTATAAAAAATCCACAACGGGAGACAGTCGGCAGTCTTCAACATGACCAGAGGTCGCTGTTCGCCGTCTTGTTTTGGCCTAAGACTTAAACTGCAATACTTAAGATTCCAATTCCCAAATAATCACCGGTATAGAAAAGATGACAATAAAATTACTAGGAGGCAAAGAGTCACCAACGAATGAGGCATTCGAATGTCAAAAATATGAAAGGGCAACAACAAAACGACCGAGAACAGCACGCAGACAAAAAAAATACAAAAATCAACAACGCGAACTCAAGTCGTAACGAGAGTGAATGCAGGTACTCCAGGAGAGTTGCTATAGCACACCCGTCGCGCTGCCAATTGTCAATTCAGCGAGTCAAAACCGATAAGGACAGAACAAAACCCTATGACAAACCAACATCTGCATTCATCTGAGAAACATGAATCCCTTTGAGCTATTGCCATCACTTGGCGTCCATCGTCGTTAACTTTTCTTTAAAAAATCTTCTCCTCTGAAACTACTGAAGGGATCGCTTTGAAACTTTGCACACATCATCTATAAGGTGTCCTCTACCAAGATTGCACAAATGATAAAGGCACAGGATACGGTTACGGCAAAACCGTAACAATAAGAAATTCTTATTGTTACGGCAAAGACGAAAACCGAGAACGGACGACGGAACGGAGACCGAATCATTTACGACCGTAACACTAAGAATTATTCTTATTATTACGGCAAATCTATTCATGAAAATATTATGCAGAAGAGATAATTCTTCCGCTTAAAATAGTAAGTAAAATAGTAATAAGTAAACAATAATAATAAAAGAATACATTCATTCCATCGACAGTTCAATGATATTTGATAAACATTCTCTTTACTATTTGTTGAATAAAACTTTTTGCTGTAGGAAGCGTCCCGAATAAAGAACTCCCCAACTGTATACATCCCTTTATATGTTCTTAAGAATTATCTAATACTTAAAAAAATGTGAATAATGGACGAAGGAGGAACTGCAGAAGACTAACCTCAGATAATCTGCGAAGCAGTCCTGTAAATTGAGAGTTTGTGTGCGTCCCCACTCAGTTCGACAATACGCCTTCTGGCGGTTTGAACTTTATTGGAAGACGAAGACGAACCGGATCACGATTATTGTCATATACCGGGCTTGGGTACTCAAAACAGAAGTAGACGTATCATTACCATCATCTGTGATAGGTGCCTTGAATGGTACAGAATTAAAAAAAAAACAGACAACCATTTATTTGTTGTGTCGCATGTGCCATAATTTATCATAATATCTTCATGATCTTTAACTTAAATTTAGATTATATTTTTGCCCGCTTGTATTATAAAAATAATAAAATGTTATGCCACTGTTTATTCAAGATCGATTTGCCGTAAAAATAAGTGCCGTAATAATAAGAAAGTTCTTATTGTTACGGTCGTAGATAATTCGGTCTCCGTTTCCGATTTTCGTCTTTGCCGTAACAATAAGAATTTCTTAGTGTTACGGTTTTGCCCAAATTTGCCGTAACCGTATCCTGTGCCAATGATAAATGCCGACCAAAACAACAGCCAATGCTAAAAATTGCTTAAATTTGGTAACATGCTCAGAAAAGATGCTCAGTGTTATACCACTGTACTACCTTAAAGGTGAAAAATAGCGTTTTTTCTTGTTTTTTTTTTATTATAGAATGAACAATTGCAGATAGAGAAAAGCTGTTGCTTACTCTAACCTTCAGCTCATTGGGCACTACAAAGGTCTCCATGTGGTCGAAGTTGTCAGATGACCCCTTATAGGAGTTATGGCACCTGACTATCAAGCTTTTAGTTTTTGTCTTAATAAACCTATAAATACATGATTAAAGGTTAAGGAAGGTTTTGCTTGCTTCAATGTTTGGCTATGTGCTTTTTGAAAGCGTTCATAGGTTGAACTTATATAATGCTTGTTTACCTCAAAATATGCGAATATTTTTTTCATTCAATCTGCCATTGAAGTCAGGTGAGCGCTTCAGGCTCCTTTTGTTGTCTAAAAGTTCATGATGTGTTCCGTAAAAAAAATTTTGAGTGAAGACAGCAACCAAGGATCAACAATAACTTCTGTTAACAATTTTTGTGTTTGATATTTAAACATATTTGTTCATCCTGATTGGGAAACAAGATTTTATGTCAAATGTGACGCTTTGCCATGGAAATCGATCATAAATCCCACAAGCTCTGGAGTATTGAATCAATTGTGATACGGAAACTCCATAAGCTGGAATGGACGGTAGTGTATCAAAATCCCCAAAAAGTTCTATGATGATCATTTGCCATAATTTGTATTTTGCTTAGTTTGATAAGCTACCAGATTGTGTCTCAGTTACGCATTTCACTGAAAAATAGAAATACAAACAATCTTTATCTCATGCAACAATTTGAAAAACTGAGGACTTTGGTAGAAAGAAAATGAGACTGCTTGCTTCAACTATTCACAGATCATGTGAACCGTTGCCATCACTTAGTGCGTCAGTCGTCTGTCGTCTGTCCGTCGTTCACTTTTTAAAATCATTTTCTGTAAAACCACCTTAGTAGCCAAAATTAACCAAATTTGCATTTGGTAAGAAAGGTTGTATAGAGTGACCTGCACAATTTGATCGCATAGATTTTTAATTTGTATAATCATGACCGCTGTTGCTAAATAAAGCAATTAGGGTTAAACTCATATATATTGGCTTATATAACTTAAAAACTATTTTAAAAAATCTACAAAACGAATATTCACAACTGGTTCGAAGTTGTGGCAATCCTTTGGCACCTTTGTTCGTGTCTTTGTCATGTAGGATGAAAACAATCGCAGATACATAATGTATACAAAGAACTTCAAGGACGGATCCAGGATTTTACTTAAGGGGTGGAGTAAATACTGTGAGTCTTTTTTTTTGCTGAGCGAAGCGAGGCGCGAAATTAAAAAAAAAAGCCCTAACAATTTTACGTGGAATTTGTGGAAAAAAACATAATTTAGGGGGCGTTACGCCTTTCCTTGGATCTGCGCCTGAGCTTGGTTAGATGCTCAGCTCAATACGTCTCCTATCGGATGCAGATGACAAAAAGTTGTTTTATAATGTGATGAGTCCAATCGGAAATCAAGGCCTGTGGTGGATCCAGAAATTTTCAAACGAAAGGGCGCGCAATTAAAAAAATCTTCTGGGACCTCGATCTTGTTTTATACAGTTCCTAACCAATCATTCCTGTCATACGGGAGGGTGCGCGCCCGGCATAACGGTCTTAAATCCGCCTTTCAGGGCATAGACTTCTTAATACATGTAGTACTCAAGAGGGTGTCAATGAAAAACGTTTGATTATGTCATGCTATATAAACACGAATATGTCGAAGAAAAAACCATACTGTAATGCCCCATTTGGAAACATTTGGGATAAACGGACGAACGGAATGACGGACATGCAGACATGAACACTATATGCCGCCTACTTTCGTACATGATGCATAATAACTTCTCACTCAAAGCATTTGAATCAAAATAATAGGGCAGTAGAAACCAAATTATCGAACATAGTCAAAATCGAAACGGGATATCACTAAAATAACGAACTAAGTAAGAAAAGATTTTAAACAACAATGTGATTATCAACCATTTTGGTTCCTTTGTTTTTCACTAATTGATTCAGTGAATTTCATTTAAATTGAAACTTACCAATCATTAATCATTAAAAATTCAGTGAACTTTAAAAGGAAGTGATTTTCAAACATCATGGTGTCTTAAGTGCAAAAAGAGAAGATTAAAGAAGATGCAGGTAAGTTTCTCGTGATCTTGGGGCTAAAAAAATATGTATGATCATTTCTTATTTTCTTTGATTTTTTTTCCATGATCCGCTTAATGGGTTAAGTGACATTGTTTTGCTTATTGTGTCATATTCAGCTATTAATATGTATTAAAAAGTTTTATAGCATTATAGTATTTAGTCTTTTGCAATATCATGTTACGTTACGTTCAAAAGCATTTTAGACAAGGCGAAACCTTGAAAAGGATAGTAATTGACAGCACAAAATTTTGTTTGATGCTGTTAATTATTTCTGAAATTTAAAATAAAAAAAAAATCTTTGAACCATTAAAAGGTCTCGCAAGATATTGTGAGTTTCAAAATAAATCACAAAACTTTCAGATTGTACATTTTTACAGATCATAAACGAGCAAACACATAAGTCTCGATAGGATGATATCTCCAGCAAAAAAAAAGAAAAAATACTAATAAAAGTTTAGGAATAAAAACACTGTTTGCTGGTACCTATTAACTTTATTGACATGAATCATGCGTTTGGATCAAACACGTTGCCACTCCCTTTTCCTTCGCGATATAGTAGAAACACCAAGCACAACAGTCTTTTCAATCACAATTGGACAAGAACATGTTGATCTCAGCACAACAGATAACAAAGAACTCATTGAAACATTTTTATTAAACAATGCAATTTCTACATTGTTCTACTGATTGCTGATATCGAAAGAATTTTTTTTTAATAATAAATAAAAATGACAACAAAGTTCTAGACAATAAATTTTGCTACGCCTGACGCGCGTTTCGTCTACTCAAGACTCATCATAGGCGCTCTACCAAAAATATTGAAAATGCCAAGCACTATATGATTATGAAGAGCATAGAACAATAAAACCAAAAATACCAAACTTGGGAACCAAATTATTGCTAAGATGATCAACCTATGTCTGGGGTAGAAAGAACCTTAGGGTTTTAGGAAGAACCTTAGTACTTAGACAATTTTGAAAATTAAACAGATAATTTAAAGCTTTGATGTGTTCTCCAACACAAAAGTGTCGGTGCTGGAGCGGGTTAACCTCTGGGGAATTTAAACTCCACCAGCAGTGCTAACCTTCACGGGTGTTCAAATAAGAATGACAACAAAGTTCCAGACAATAAAAAATAATTTAAAAGAGACTGTTTAAGATGTAGGAACATCAAGGCATACTTTACAGCGTCAGTCATGGACCAACAGTACTTTAGATGTCCAAATACATATTTAATCAAGTATTGTTTTATCACAATCAAGAATGCAATTTTTGATCCTCATCCTCTACTTTAACACAATTGTTGCAGCGCCAAAATGGTCTTAAACTTCTGTGGCTGTCCAAATCCAACAAGACTAAAGAGGCTCTAGCATTTCTGTCTGGACAGGAGCTTGTGGATGTTAAATGCAAAGATGAGGTAATTGTTTTATAATTAATAAAGGAAATTTTTAAGCGTATACATTATTTGAACATGTATCTGTTCATAAAGTTCGCAGTTTGTGAGTACAGCCTTTGTAGTGGCCCCCAATAAGCATATTCTTATCAAACTCTACAATGGAGGTTGTTAATATGCATGGGGTATTTCTCTTCCCTTGCACGTGGTAACGGCTTTTTTGTCACGTCCGAAGTTTCTTTAGGCAAATAGTCTCAAGAATTTTCAAGAGTGGAGGATTAATCAATGAAAGTTCATCCAGACTTCGGTTTCAGTATCCACCTCGTTAACAACGACAACGCCGACTTTATATATAATATTTTCCTTTTATTAAAAATACTCTCGAAATGATAAATGAATCGTAATATGTTTTTTGAAAACAAAAAATAGATGTGATATTTTTCAAGTTGAACTAGTTGCAAATAAAAAGGAATCAAGTTGATATTTCTACATATTGTTCAGTTCAACGTTC
This sequence comes from Arcuatula senhousia, assembly GCA_963971305.1. Lineage (NCBI taxonomy): Eukaryota > Metazoa > Mollusca > Bivalvia > Mytilida > Mytilidae > Arcuatula > Arcuatula senhousia. The sequence continues at coordinate 28,752,744 of OZ020315.1, forward strand.
AACGTTTGCCCAACAATCACATTCCAGGTAGAAATAATTGTAATATTGTAGATAAAATGAATACATGTATTAATGTGTCCGGCGGTGCCTCTGTAAAAACTAGAAATTGTATCTATGAACCACAGATTCGCCCTCACATTCTTGAAATATTATTGCCCCCAAACATGTATTACCTGCGATATGGACCTTTACCAAGAAATTAATCAATGTTGTTAATGCATTAAATATAGGTCGCAGTGACCTAATTTCTAATGGATGGTGTCAGGTTACCCAAGACAAACGAATACTGAGATACGTTCGACAAACAACCTGTATATCCGAATGATATATAATAACCAAAAACTTAACCAAAGTCATTTAAGGAATGACTTTAATAGTTGGTCATTTTATATGGGTATAAAATGGGTAGGGTCATTTTACGCTTAATAAAGCGACGAGGCGCTTAATGTAGAGCGTAAAACGACCCTACCCATTTTATATCCCTATAAAATGACCAACTATTAAAGTCATTCCTTATAATTTAATTTCGTAAGATTTATATTAACTATAGAATATTCAACAACAAATAATCATAGGGATTTCGAAAATGCCTTGGCGGATGAAGATGTTAGTGACGTCACAAGACCAAACCATATTATACAAAATAACATGGGTTGGTCCAACCAATCAAAGTGAGCGTTACATACCAAATCAAATTATTTATGCGTAAACTATAGGTCATAGTGACCTACTTTATAGTGGGTGGTGTCATGCTACCCAAGACACATCAAGGAATCATCTAGTTATGAACTATTATTGACCCCAACATCAAGTTGTCAAGTTATAGACAATTACCAATAATTTAACCAAAGTAATTCATGCCAAAAATAAAGGTGCAGTGAACCAATTTCTAGTGGGTGGTGTCACATTAACCGAGACACATGTAGTGGTGAAATATCATTGGTCCGTCATAACTAGTATGAAGCAATAACTAAGCCAAAGTGTTTCGGACGTTCGGACGTACAGACGGACAAGGATAAAGCTATATATCTCGTCCACATACACTTAATGACAATAAAAACAAACCAAACCAAACAGACACAAGAGAAGAAATATGATTACCGAAAAAGGGGAATAAAAACTTAGTTGCTACGGGAGGATAAAAATCACATCGCTTGGTTTTTAATTTCAATAATGAAAATACGACAAGCTGTACATGTCTGTATTTATTAGACGAATTTGTTGCAAGTTGTGCATTTTTTACTTTTTGGTTAAAGCTTCCCTAAGAGTCTTTACTGTACCAAGTTCAATCAATCCCTTCAGCGGAGGCTAATGAATCTGACTGCTTTAAAGTTCGACGAGCAGACAGACAAACAAGGTGACTGTAATCCTCGTCTTTCAAGTGGGCTATATATAATTTTCTCTAAATATGACAGGTGTCTTCAGAATTAAGATGTAATATATAATTTGAAGTAAAGTTTGATTTAATCATGTTATCTATGTTTGTCTAACACTTGGTCATTCAATTATAACAGTAATTCTAAACTACACATTTTAATAAATTCAAGATTTTTGTCTACAAAAATCATGGGACTATAGTTTATGAACTTTGTTTTTTTTTAACGTCTATGGTTTATTAGAGAAAATCCTAGTTTCTTGTGCAAGATTAATCTCCAAAGACTTTGTACACTTCGATATATTCTCCACCGACCACATAAAATGTAGTTTTGTCAATGTCCAACCATATACCGGAAGGTTTTGTGATTCTTTGGAACTTGTCTAGAAGTTTTCTGTGACCAGTTCCATCTTTAGACACAATGAAGAGGGATCCTCCGCCAGCTTCGTCTAACACTAGCGTCGCCCCTGAAGGTAGGACCGCTAATCCGATTGGGGCTTTAATTTCATAGTTTCCGTAGCAGTAGATCTGTGTCCCGTTTAGTTTTGCTCGTTTTATTTGTTTAAATTTTGTTATATATACCAGTGTGTCTTCAAAAATTCCTATTCCTGAAATGCCTGAATCAGAAAAACATTTTTGCATTTGAGTCACACTGGAAGTCTCTTGGAAAACTGGAAACTGTTTAATTGCCCCATTAACCACAATGAAGATCTTGTTTTCAAACTCTGTCATCGATCCAACAAAATCAGTAGCGAATGTCAAAGGCATTGTCTCCTCAATAGAAGGCGCGTCGCCTTTTGTTATTCGGGTACGGTAAAGTGCTGGACGGTAACACGAAACAAATAAATGATCACCGAACGCTCCAGACGTGTAGCAAAGATCACAAATTTCGTCAGAAAATGAACTTGTATGGACGATTTCGCCATTTCTTTTGTCCATCAAAACAACTTTGTCATTAATTGGAAAAAATAGGTTTTTTTTATTCCCAACTGTCCCAACTGCAATGAAATTTCTCTCTATGCACGTTCCACACGAAAAGTTCTTGCCTTTATGTTCGTAACTTGTTACGAATTCTACATCCAGAAGCGGATATCCAAATCGTATGTCAAGCTTTTTTCGTGCTTCTGTATATAAAATACTGATCTGGTTATTAAGAATTCCTTTTGTGACTGGAAAAGTACCGATATTCTCAGCTTCTAAAAATTGGTTTACTTTTTTGTCGGCACAGAATTTAAGCTGCAATATGAAATCATTCTGCAAATTTTCATCAAGCTCAAGAATGGCGGTTTTTATTTGACTATTTACAGTTGTCATGAAAAGCAATAATTGTGCTGTGGTGCCCACTTTCTTAACTACTTCAGCCTTTTCTATCCAGTGATCGAGGTTTTTTATAGCCTGCTCTAAAAGGCGTATTTTGACATTTAAACTAGCGTTCTTTTCATCGTGAAGAATATTGAGTTGTTTCATACTTGATTCGAAAGAACTTTCTAGTTTACTTTTCACCTCCTCAAAAAACTCTGTAGCGGAGTTTTTAGCCGTCTCTATTGTTTTCTTTAAATTTTCCCTTTCTTGCCCTTTTTCTGTCAGAACTCGCTTTGTCTCATTTTGGATGCATTCCAAGTGTTCTGTGAATTTCTTTAAATTGTCTTGATTCATCAAGTTTCCCAAAGATACTATGTCAGTGCACTGCTTGTGTTTTGAGCAAAGAGCACACAACTTACAGACGAATTCGTGATGATCAAAACAGTACAATTTATACACTTTTTCTGGATGGTCATGGCATGATGTTTGTAAAACCTGCAAATCCACCCCTTTACTTTCGGCGTAAAACTTTTCCATTGATATAACATCATGAGATGCTGTTGTTTTAAGTTTTCTATGAACATTTAGGCAGCTTTCACAAAGTGGTTCTTGGCAAAGACCACACCACACCACAGCCTTTACTGTTATTTCATCGGCTCGTTTACATGCGGCGCAAAGTTGTTCTGTTTCGCCATCTTCAGCCATCGCTAACTTCATTTCCATAGCACAGTTTGTTCGTAAGCCGGATGCCCATTGTCCAACATCTTCATTTGACTCAATTGGTTCGATCTTGTTTGGAGTTCGACACATCGGACAGTAAAACTCGGCAACTTTCTTTTCATTGCGACCGACGGTTGAAAGTATGTATTCGTGTATACATTGTTCGCAAAAAGTATGTAAACATTGAAGAACTTTTGGCGATTTATATTCTTCTGTACAGAAGACACACTTTAAATCCAATTGTTCGGAGACTTTAGCTATAACGGGTTTACTCAGAGCCATATTGGTTTGTTTTTAGTTTAGCTTCCTGGTCCAAAGTACAGAACATATCACATGGATTTATGATAAGCGATTTAAATTTGACAATTTTTCAAATACTAGTAGAAATAAACTTACCGACATAATCTAAGTAAGCGTTTAAACACAAACAAATGTGATAGTATAAGTCGGTGTATAATAATAATTTGATCTGGTAGCCAATGAACGGTCCCACCTCTTCGTAGTTACGACTCCGGCTTGAACATGCATGGTTCACCAAAAAAAAATAAATGTTAAATGTTGGTCGAATTTTGAAAAGAACACAGGCACTTCTTTCATGTGGTTTTGACGTAGCCTTTTCAAGATAAAAACTGTTTTCGGACTTATGCTTGGTAAATCTGCTTCTTGAACAAAAACGACTTTTGTATTGAAGTATTGAAATTTCATTTTGAATTTGTTAAACTTGAATGGTGAACGGATGGTTGAAAATGACAAAACAAAGCAACGCCTAAATTCTATTCCAAGTAAAACATGAAATTAGGTTCGTGATGTAACAAATTTTAATTAAAATGAAAATAAAGTTATTATTTTTGAAAGGCTGGTTGGTATGCAATACACTATGCGGCAGCGGAGGGAAACACAGATCTGGTCACGTTACTTGTAGAGAAAGGCGTTAGCGTCAATGTTAAGGATTCCGTAAGTTTCCTTTTATTTCTATACTTTGACATAGGTTTCTTTTTTAAAGGAGTACGAGCCTCAGTTGTTGAACATTTTCAGGATTATCTCGGCTTTTATCCATTCAAATGCATTAAAAATTTTCCAACATGTTTTCCTAATATTTGTTCAGAACTAATTAGAGAAGGTCCTAATAAACATCTTTAAAAAAATTCAACCAATTCTAATTATAATTGCTATGTTAAAAAAAGGAGAATAACTGTCAATGTTATTCCTATGAAAAATCTAGAGAAGTTTTTTCCCGCCATATTTTTAGGTGCTTATATCTCGAAAACGGCCTCATGTTTTTGAAAACTTTTTTCATAAAGTCTAGATATTTTGAGCTATTCTATCCAAATTTTCTATTTCAAATAACTTCTAATTACAAAAAATTTCAGGCTCGTACTCCCTTAAAAAAGTGTGGTTCTAAGATAGCTACGTATTTGATCAAAATGTCAAAAGTGACTTGTGTTTTATAAGGTTAAGCTTGATGATTTTGATGAAACTTTACCATGACAGGGGGTCCAATCGAATTGGTAGTTGAAACGTGTATATTGGTAAGTGAAGTAAAATATGGCGGATTGTGCGTAAAGGAAGAACATTGAGAATTATAGAGCTCAATATGAAGCGGGATAGTTTTTTAGGCGACCTCGCTCACAATATACATTTACTTCTTTCTTATTTGAATCCTTTGCTTTTTTATGGAACTTTAAAAAATGTTAATGATTAACTATTAAATTTAAGCATGATTTTTTCAGCAACAAAATATAAGGCCGACATAAACTTTCTTTTGTGTTTGCCTTATGGATGAAACGTAAAGGGTTTCCGGTTTCCTGGATAACAAAATAAAAAACTACATGTATAAAAACTTGTTGGTATATTAATTGTGAGAATCTCTGTTTTGAAAATGTCTAGTTCAGTTTATGATAATAATAACATTCTTACAGAATGGCGAAACACCACTTCACAAATGCTCCAGAAGAGGCCACGTGATTTGCATGGTTGCCCTTGTGACACATGGTGCAAACTTGAACAAACTCAATAAGGTAATCATCGTATAAGGCAATTTTGATCACTTTTTCTCCTCTTTTATATTAGGCGAGCGGCGGAAAGGGTCTTGAAAAAAATTTAAATTACCCAAAAACCTCATGGGATATTTTTAACTATATTGATAGTTTAATATTTCAGTTTTAATAATATCAATGTTTGCCATTTGGAATCTGGTCAGAACATGAAAAAATTAAAGGTCAAAGGTCACTACCCAAAATCTAAAAGTTTGAGTCTGCAAACATTAAGGCACCTAAAATGTTACAAAATGTGGTTAAAAGTTAGAAAATAAAGACTAAATATTACTTACATATATAAGTGAATATAAATCATTGACTTTTGGTCTTCTTGAAGAAATTCATTACGTCAATTTTTCTATTTTTAGAAAAGGGTCAAATTATTTTGATTTTTGTGTACAAAAAATTGAATTGCGAAAAAAAAAATCACATTTTCACTCACTTTTTTCCTCTATTTGTAAAACATTATCTTATCTTTCGTTTGTAACAAAAATAAATGGTTCAAATGTGTTCATTGACTCAAAAACACCACATTTGTGGATTATACCAGAATATTAGGTTTTTAATAAAAAGTGTACTGAGTTACCATTAACATATTTAAAACGGAATAGGAATCAAAAACCAACAACAATATCTTAAATCCAACTAGTTAATTAGAGAACAATAACTTTGCACAGAAAAAAAGAAAGAAAATCATCGAAAAACTAACTAAAAAACACATAAGAGTTAAGCGGCGAATAGAGGTTTTAAAAACTTTTAACTTTTATAACTTAATAACAAACCTTTGGCGATATTTTGGATTAATAGAGAGATAAGAGTTTTGGCTTTCAAAACATATTAGTTTGACGCCTCTAAAATGGTCAGAACATTGTGCAATTTGAGCTCAAAGATAAGACATTTTTAAGCGTGAAGTCATAAGTTCAAAAGACGACCAAATCATTGTACAATGCCGGCTCCAGCAGGTGGGGTGTTCCGGGAGCCCCTTAATGTCGCTTAATGACAAAATGTTAAAAAAAATCTTATAGATTTCAGGCAAAACTGTCATGAACATCTTCAACAACAATGCTTTATGTAGAGCCCTCCCCCTTTTTTCGAAAATTTCTTGATTTGGTCCTGGATGCTTACGTGCACAGTTTATATACTTTTAGTTTCAAATAGATAGTCTAGTAAGGTAGTACTCCACAATTAGGATTTTTTCACAGTATTGTTTTCGTATGTGGCCCCTGTGAACTTTTTTGTTAAATGACAATATTGATTCGTTTTGGTCTTAAAACAAGAAAAATAAAAAATCTGGGCCCGTTATATAAAAATTACGATCCACGGTTATTGTTTTAAAGAATAATTTCGAAAAAATCAATACCAATGATCATAAAGCGTCGCTTCCGGCTGTGCATGGTGACCAGCGGATGGGCTTAAATTTAAATGTGCTATTTTTAGATTTTTAAGTTTGAACAATTTTAGCGGAAAAAAGAGCCGAAGTCGGATAGGTTTATTTGGTCTTAAAAGAAAGGACTGTTTTCGGGCTTTCATTTCATACATGTTACGTTTCACCTGAACCGAAAGCTGGACTACTGGCAACGTTCAAAAAAAGGACAAAACCCCGATTTTTGCGTATTTTTGTCCCCAATTTTTTGACAAATGTTAAGAGTTGCTAGGGGCAACGAGTACAACAAAGAAACCAAATACGGCACTAAACACGACTAAACATGCCCGGAGTTTGGAACACCACCTAGTTTAAAGTGCAAATAGCAGTTTAAGCGATTACAAGAACCCGGGACAAAATAGTCAACATCGAGCACATGCAAAAATGAGCTAAATAAATTAATTGTGGAGTACTACCTAACATAATTTCAAATATTTTCGCCAAAATATACGGCATTAATTTATTGTTTTTCTGCAATCGAATTTTTATTCAGTTCAACATATCAAACGCACCTCAAAAGTCAAGTACACCTTTCACAATTTTTTAAAACTTTGCTTTTATCAAACATCGCAGGTTAAAAATAAAAGCAAAGACCAAATAATAAATTTCTTGTGTTCACACAAACCCAAAACTAGCACATATTCTTCATAATTACACCAAAAAATGAAAATTCTTACAATTACTAATCAATCAGATTACAGTGAAAGTGTAAATACGGGACACTCCGACAGTTTTCCGAGTCATCTGCGGTCAATTTTCTCAAAATCTTACATATTCAATTAAGTATAACTTTATTATCATTCTTCATAAGTATGTAGTTTTAACTAAAATGTAGCCTTACAACATTTTCTTGATCTAAGTATACAATTTGTTTGATTTAAATGACAATTGATGTTGCAAAAGTTAAAATTAACGTGTATTTTTGCTACTTTTATTCGTGATTTTTAATTCGATAAAAAATGTAGAAAACTATTATTGTTTTTGAAAATTTCAATTGCAAACAAAGAATTGAGCAAAATATTTCATGATGTGCTTTACAATTTTTTTCGTGTGTGTTTTTTAGGTAAAAAAAATAATTTAAAAAATCAAGCCGTTAAAGATTTTCATAGGGTACATGTACAAAACAACATTTTTTGATATCTTCTGACCATATTCGACATGTCAAACATATATATCCATAAAATAGAATAATCAACCTTTTATTTGAGTTCAAAAAATCTCATGAGGTTTTTGGGTAATTTAAACTTTTTAATTAGACGACTTTTTCGATATCCGCCGCTCGCCTATATCGGTTTCTGAAAAACTGACAAAAGATCAAATCTGAAACCATTTAAAAAATCAAAGTACTGAAAGTACTGTATGGTAACCGGAATAATCTACAAATTTAAAAGATTGGTTATGTCATGTATGTTTAGTAAAATGTAGAGAAGTAATCGGAAATTGAAAAAGGAACTATATTGATACATGTATTTGAATTGATCTGTGATGAGAAAACAAGACCATCAGCTAGCTTTTAATTGGTCAGATACTGAAAGGCTTTCGTACCTGCAGTAGCCATGGCTAATCGAAACAGCGCTTATCCCAGCTAATAACGATAGGTAAAGATATTTCAAATACATGTATGAAATGTGCATATTCACTTTACGTGATGATATATCAAAGCTGTTGTATTTTTGTTCATTTTTTTTTTATGGATGAAATGTTGTATGTATATGACGTTTGATGGAAGAACACATTGTACGGTCGTGTGAAAGGCTTGTATAAGGGAGAGAGAGTTAATATCACAGGTAATACCATTAACTTTGCATGAACCAGAAAACAGCCTTACAAGATTGATAAAATCTTCATTTATGTTCTAACTATCAGCAAGGCCAGACGCCACTGGAGGTTGCCGTCATGTCCAGGAATGTTACCGCTGTCAGGATTTTCATGTTGCTTGGCGTGGAACCAACCTTGCAGGACTGGGTAATTGAATTAGTATACAATTTTAGTTCAACTTTGTCCATGTGAAATAATCCGATATTTTGCAAACGTTTCAATATGAAACAACATCAGTGCTTTTCTGAGATAATAACGGAAGATGTCTTACGTGGACCTTGAACCAACTAAAAGAAAAATAATGCATCTCATCTCCATATGTATTATTCAAACAAAAAACATTCGGAGTGGGTGATCCAGAGTAAGGTTCCTATGGCTCGCGACCACCTTTCATTGGAAAATATTGTCGTGTTCGTATATATTTTTGGAAAATTTTTACCTTGAATCCTTTTTTGTCCTCGGTCGACAATAAGCGGAACCTCCTTTTTTAAAAAATAGGTTTCAAATTTAATGCCTTTAATTAATTATAGTTAAAAGGGAAAAGTATAAAATGAGAAAAGAAATTTTATAGGTTTATAACCTTGTTTTACAATATAATTGACTTATAATTTTGGCGGAAAATGATTTTCTTGGACTTTTTCATAGGATTTAGCTTTAGCACAGAAAAAATAGAAAACTTTGTTAATCACTTTTTTATCTAAGACAAAAGATAAAAGAAAATGGGGTTCGTGGGCAAAGATTTTATAACCCTATTTTAATTGTCAAAACCAGAGGATTCCGAAAAAATAACACAAATTCCAAAACTAGACTAGCGAGAATCCTTTAATAATTTTTCCTAAATTGTTGGTATTGTTGTCTCTTTATCGGATTTGACCCGTGCAACGTGTTAGGTGTATAGTTAAGATAAATCAAATACAGGGCACATGAGAGTACTCTAGTTTCAAATTGAGATGCAATTCTATATTTTGTTTTGTTTGGTATTTTGTATGATGAGCATTTCTTTTTATGATCTTTTATATAAGTACCGGTATTCTGTTGACTCTGTTCATTGATTTTGTTTATGCCTTTTCGGACTTACATATTCGAATGGCCCTTATTGTACTTATTTGTTTCTAATAAACTGCCCGATATACTTTTTTTGATAATGTGCTCGTCATAACTAAGCCTAACTATGAAAAATCGTCTTAATTGCAGTCATGGACGATGGAGGAACTTGGAAAAGCAGAAAATGAGATACTGCAATTGCTAATCGACCAACACAGTCGTATACCTGGTTTTAAATATGGGTTTGTAACAATAAAAGTATGCTTTTATGGATTTTCTGGTTTGTTCACTACTATACGTCAGTAGTATCACTTTTGAATAAGGGTTCTTGTATGAATAAGAAAATGTATTATTCGAACAAAATTCTAAGCGTTTGGATTTGTGTTTTTTTACACCGGTTTTAAAATCTTCATTATTATATGTTCATACATATAAAATGCAAGGGAAAATGGAAGTGCAAGTAAACTGTTAATGTTGATATGATGTATATGAATATATTGAGGAGTTTCCTTTCATCAGCAGCATTCGAATAAAAGTCAAAACCAAAAGAATAAGAAAGAAGCAAAGAGGTACCAAAGGGTATACGAATAAGTGTTCATACACATACTGAAATAAAATCGAATATGGAAGCACATAGGTTTTAAATCTAAATACTGCATTGAGTGAATTTAATTTTATTTCAAAGTCGGGTATCCGCTCTTTGAAACAATCATAAAATTATTTTTGCTGAAATATTGTTTTAGTTCTATAAAACAGACCTTAACAAACGTGAAAGAACAGAGGACAGACCTTGAAGAATTTGGATTTTCGCTGATAGTCAATAACGAACAATTTCCGTTTTATCTCCATTGTTCAAGATTAACTGCAGATTTTTCAGAATTAACGGACAGGTTAACGGATGACCAAGAACAATTTAGCGATGAATTTGAACTCCATGCTTTTGGTTGTCGCGGAAATAAGCTTAATGTTACAGTGGTCTTAAAGGTTCAAGACCTTGCACAACTAAGTGAAAGAATCTGTGTGATGAATTTAGAAGGGAATATATTTAAAATCAAGAAAATTGAGAAATTTGAAGACAAAGCAGAAAATGGAGAATCAGGGGTATGCATTAAATTTTGAGTTAATGAAATTTAGTCAAAAATCGTCCATTGACAAACGGACAAAAATCCATAGCATTTGATAACATTGGAATGAGGATTGAATATACGTGAAAAAAACAAACGATAATTAATGTGAAAACAGCTAAGACCTTCAAACTCAGACCAACGTTTCAAGCATATATGGTTTCGGCTTGAATCGCATTGATAATAAAAATTTAGTTTTTTAAGTGAAGTTTTTTGTGTTTCCTTTTTTTCATCGGTCTTGTTTTTAGCTCACCTGAACCGAAGGGTCAGGTGAGCTATTGCCATCACTTTGCGTCCGTCGTCCGTCGTCCGTCGTCCGTTAGCTTTTTTCAAACATCTTCTTCTCTGAAACTGCTTGGTCAAATGCAGCCAAACTTGATATGGTTGCTCCTTAGGGCAAAGATTAACTTGTCTGACACCATACATCAAACTTCAACCAAACTTGGCACAGTTGTTTAATAGCATAAATGCTACAATTCTTTGTTCAGATTTTTGATTTGTTAAAAAATATGGCCACCATGGCAAAAAATAGAACATTTTTTTGCTAATAACTCAAAAATGGTTACAGATATCAAAATTCTGATGGGAGACAAAAGTGATCAGCATCTCAAGATCTACCTGCTATGAAAGTTTCAAGAAGATCCAACAACTGATGTAGGAGTTATCGCCCTTTTTCTGGATTTTTTCAAAAATTTTCACTTGTTTAGCCGTATATCTTGAAAACTATACAAGATATTTCAAAATTTAAAATTGCACATGATCCTACAGCTTTGACCAAAACACATGAAATATAGATCGTGATGTGCTTAATCATATGCAATTTTAAATTATGATTTCAAAGATTAACTTGTCTGACATCGTAAGACCAATTGCATTTTAGCTTGGCACACTTGTTTAATAGCTTATATACTACAACTCTATCGTTTAGATTTTTGATTCGTACAAAAACATGGCCGTCATGTCTAAAAATAGAACATAGGGATAAATTTCATTTTTTTTTTGCTAATAACTCAAAAATGGTTTCAGATAGTAAAATTGTGCAAGAATCAAAAAGTCATCAGCATATTAAGATCTACCTGTGCTGAAATTTCGGAAAAGATCTGACTGCTGATGTGGGAGTTATTGCCCTTTTCACAATTTTTGCCAAATTTTGCAGTTATTAAGCCCAATATCTTGAAAACTAACCAAGATATTTCAGAAATTTAAATCGCATATGGTTATGCACAATAATATCTACAAAATATATGTATCTGCGTAGTTCAGGTGAGCGATTCAGGCATCTGGGAGCCTCTTGTTTTATGTCCTTACGATGTTTTAATTTCACACCGGTACTCCTTTCCTTTTACCACCTAGTACCTGCTCTTATACTAAGGCAATTGTCAAAAACACTTAACCGGATTTTATGAAAGCGATGCATGGTTTATTGATAAATATCCTATGTAAATGCATCAATATTAAGATCTTCGATATGCAATGCTTAAATCACAGAATTTACAATACCAGAAGTCAATGTTGACTCTATTACTATGGCTATGCTTTCGACATTCATTTGGATTAATTTTCAGTACACATTAGTCGAGCTAACAGGTCTTTTGGAGGAAAACAAGACCGCCAGATTTGGTATTTACAAACAAGCTATACCAGAAGTGTTTGCCATATCCACAGAACAGGTCACAATAAACGTACAAACAGACCCGGGAACAAGTATCGATATTCCAAAAGATACATTTGAGACTCCAAGTGAAATGGCAGTCAATGTAAGGCATTGTAACGAACAAAGAACACCAGATTACTTTTTTTTGTTTTATATCAACTTATTTTCCTTTCTTTTATTCATTTTTATTGACTAACGGCTTAAAAAAGAAAAAAGGAAAAAAAAGGAAATACATCTTAACCGCAATCACATCAGCTGTCTTTTTCCTTGGTCTTTGGTTGTCTGGCTTAATATGTCTCAACTCCAAGCTTGTCTTTGCTCAGTAAATGCAACTGAGACCGTCATCTGCTGGTCGAAAATAAAAAAAAAAAAAAACACGCAATTTTGAGGTTTTTTTTTAATTACAGTAACTGTTAAATTATATTTACCTTTACCCGGATCAACATAAAACGCAACGAATTTGTTGCAACTAATGATTTGTTGTGAATTTTACTTGATGATTTACATTTCAATGTGTTACTATTCCTTCGGTATCGTTTTAATTGTATTGTTTAAATTACTAAATCTTGGCATGTTGAATCCATAGACTGTATTCATATTTTAATATTTTGCTTCGTTTTTGGAAGATATTGCCAACAAAAGAAGCAAACGAAGATGAGGTACAAGGAGATCCGGTACTATTAACGAACGTTCTGGAAGTAACCGTCACTAACGGACAACAACCAAAGGAACCGATTCGTGTTACGATCCCTGTCCAAACAGTAGATACCGACTCGTCGGACGACGTCGTCATAATGGCGTCAATAGCCGAATACCCAGAGGAGGAAGACGATTGGGAAGTGAAGGAAGCAAAACTGAGCGACGACAGAAGGACGGCAATCTTCTATGTGGATCATTTTTCACAGTATGGTTCGGTTTATTCATTACTAGTTATGCTTATAAGTTATTTCAGTAGCAAACAAAAAATTTCTAGAGTCTATTTTGCTCGTAAAAAGTATTAAGAAATAGCCTATGAAATTACAACATTGAAATTTAACAAGAGAAACGTGTTCCTCTTTTTTGATAGAATGGAAACATTAGATCTGAGTCCGTGATAAATGAGTTCTGTTTAATAAAAGAAAGAAAATATGAATAGAAAATTTTACAATAAAAAGATAGGTGCGCATAATATTTGATGCGTATTATACACGGCAAAATACGGTACGTTTGTTTAAGATAACACTTTTTACATTTCCAGTTTTTCCGCTTGCAACAGGAAAAAAATTATTAGAAAAGCACAGGTAGTGGACGCCCTCTCTCGGTCAATTAACAAAAAGAGAAAGGCTATTTTCTTCCTAGCAACAAAATGGGGAAAGGGTTTATCATCGGAAATTGTCATAGAATGTACAGGGTTTAGAAATGTAGACAGTAGAATAGCCTCCTGGATTGCCGCAGGGTACGACGAGACAACAGTACAGAAAAGTGATATCTATACTTTACCGACGAAGCAGAATTTCAAGGTATAAATGGATTCGTTTGGCTTAAGTCTCATTCAAAGCCTTTTCATTTTTTTTCTTTTGGGGGTGGGGTGGGTGAATGGATTATTTGATTATATATTTTATTCGTTATTGTTTGAAAACACAGGAGAAAAAAATTGGTCACTGATCTGTTGGGGCAAAAATAATCAATGCACCTCACTCAACAAATTGTCTGGATTGGCCCAGTAGGGTAGTTTTAAAAAGTTCGAGGTCCATATAATGTCATTCAAGAGAACTTGGATTTATCAAAAGGTAATATGAATCAAATCTACAAACAAGCCAAAATATCAGCCTGAACTTTGAGACCTTATCAGAATAAACAATTTGTCTCTTTTGTTCAAATCAATAAAATCAAATTTAGTATTTTCATATTGGTCATAACTTCGATCTGCTGTATCATGAATCTTTTCTAGATAAAACTGAGTGGAAATTTGATAGATTCATCGGGAAAGGAGTATCAAGAATTAACGTTCCTAGGCAACAGAAATAACAACCGTATATTTAACATTGGGATTCTAGACGCAAACAAAGAACTCATGGGCACTGCTGAAATCCTGCAGGAAGTTGAAGAAGATATACTAGTTAACGAGCCAGTGGTTGTCAAACAGAAATCATTTTGGTGTACAGCTGTGGAACCGTTGCCCAAAACTAAACCGAAAACCACTGTTGCCTTTGAACCAATGTTTGTAATGGATATCAAGCTTGTAGAGCCTGAAAGTATGATTTTAAATAAAAAAAGGATAAAAACAGAAACCCTATATACATGAGTCTCTGATAACACTTTGAAATTAAGCAATGATAAGATATGTAGGAACGTGTCCATGGGACATGGATTTCCCTGCTCCCCTACCAGAGAGTATGGGTCGAATGTGCCTGAAAATCTCTTAAGACATAGTTTGACATACTGAAACCATGCTGCCAAATTCAGTTCAAACAATTCTTATATAAGGAGCGCAGCATGAAACCTTGACGGAAATTTTCATTTTGCCACTATTCAAAACAGGAAGTATGAGTCCGACTTGTTTAGAAATCACTTAAAACTGAGAAGCCGAGAACTCTGTTACGAAAATTTTTCAATTTTTTACTCTTCAAAAGACTAAGTCGGCTCTGAAAACAGGAAGTGGATGCCCGACTGAACTGGAAAGGAGAGGCACGGTACCACTTGAAGCTGTGCACCAAATTTGAAATCAATCCCTTCAGTAGTCTTGTGTGCCCTCCCACAAACCAATTTCCTGCACAAGTCAAAATTAATAGAGGATAGCAAGTTTAGCTAAGTAAGGCAATCAAGTTTAATCAATTTCATTCAAATGTGTCTAAATGAATGATTGTTGTATACAAGACTCTTCAGAGATGCTCATGCCAAAAGTTGAAAAATCCAGATAAATAATATGCACGGCATAGCTTTCAAATCAGAATAACATAGACAATTGCACATGGTTCTTATTATATCATTAAGTTGCAGAAGAAGAAGACGAAAATAAAGAAATGTATGAATCTTGTGAGGACTCTGAACCAGAGATTGAGGAGGAAAAAGGAACAGAGTTTGAGGAAGAACCTCCAGACAACGAAGACGAAGAGATAGAAAAATCACAAGGTATTTATAAGACATATATCTCAAAAACCTTTTTAGTAAAATATACTAAGGAAGTCACATTGTAAAAAACAAGAACTAAGCTTTTCAGTGAATAAAACATGTAACTTGAATAGGAATGTTAACACCGTGTTCATTGAACTGTTCCTGAAAATCAGTGTTAAGATTTTTTTTTATATTTGGCAATTATCATGTACTGTGGTGCCATTATTATTCGTTGGGTATCAATTTTCGTTGTTTTCGTGGGTGGCCTTCACCAACGAAATTTGATTCCCCGCGAAAAGGAAATTTAACATTGATCTGTATGCTGCAGACGTCAGAACCACGAAATGGTCCTTTTTCATCAAACTACGAAAATTGGTACACACGAAAATAAATGAATCCACAGTACATTAAACTTTGTGAGGCAGAACCCCCAAGTAAAGCTAAAGCAAGCCCTGCTTCACACAGGACTCGTGTGCCGCTCTCACAAGATAACCCCCCTTCAGATGGCAAGGTTGCTTAGAGAACGCTATTAGGTAGATTTTAATTCATATTTTCACTGAAATATCAGGCCATTTAATGAATTTCTATAGGTACTACCGGTAGATGGCCATATTTAATCATTTCCGTTGATTTGCCACTTAACTGCTCCCTATCAAGTGTTGCTTTTGCCTCACTCTTCTCTGACTCTGACTTTTTTTCAACCAGATTTTAATATGGTGCATCCCCTTTTTGTAAATTTTTAACAAAATCCATCAAGATAGAGAGAGATTCACTTAGTAAACATGTTATGAATAGTTGCTGAACTTACTGGCAGAATTTTATGAAATAAAAGTGAATGTAAGGCACATAGGAAATGGGCAGGGTAATATTTCTCAGGGGCGGATCCAGATATTTTCCAAAGGGATGGGTCCACATCCTGGGTTCTGTGGGCCAAAAGGGGGGTCCAATCCAATTTTGCTGAAAATCTACACAAAAATTAAAAAAAATCGGAGGAAAGGGGGGGGGTCCGACCCCCGAAACCGCCACTGTTTCTTTAGTTTTCTCTGCAACTACTTATCACAACTTTTTTAAATATTTAGTATGTACATGTAGCATCAGCACGAAGTCCCATCCCTGTTGCTCACTTATTTCCTGTTAAACAAAATCCAGCCATTTTTAGCTCACCTGACCCGAAGGGTCATGTGAGCTATTGTCATCGTTAGGCGTCCGTCGTCCGTCGTCCGTCGTCCGTCCGTCGTCCGTTAACTTTTCTTCAAAGATCTTCTTCTCTGAAACCACTGAAGGGATTGCATTGAAACTTGGTATACTTGATCTTTAGGATGCCCTCTACCAAGTTTGTGAATTATATACACGTCGACCAACCAACATGGCCGCTGTTGCTAAAAATAGAACAGGGGGGTCAGACTACTGTTTTTGGCTTATAAATCAAAAAGTATAAGAGATAGAGGAAATCTGAGGCCACGCTACTGATTCAGCATCAAAAGCTCTACAAAAGTCTTCATTTGGTCAAAGTTGTCAGATGGCCCCTTATAGGGGTTACGGCCCCTTAAAGGTGAAAAATAACATTTTTTCATGTTTTTGGCCTACAGAATGAAAACTATTGCAGATAGAGATTAGATGTTGCTTGTTTAAATGTTCAGCTCATTTAGCTTTACAAAATTCTCCATAGGGTCGAAGTTGTCAGATGACCCCTTATAGGGGTTACGGCCCCTGAAAAATAGCGATTTTTCATGTTTTTGTCCTACAGAATGAAAACTATTGCAGATAGAGATTAGCTGTTGCTTGCTTAAATGTTCAGCTCATTTAGCTCTACAAAATTCTCCATAGGGTCGAAGTTGTCAGATGACCCCTTATAGGGGTTACGGCCCCTGAAAAATAAAGATTTTTCATGTTTTTGGCCTACAGAATGATAACTATTGCAGATAGAGATTAGCTGTTGCTTGCTTAAATGTTCAGCTCATTTAGGTCTACAAAATTCTCCATAGGGTCGAAGTTGTCAGATGACTCCTTATAGGGGTTATTGCCCCTTATAGGTGAAAAATGGTGTTTTTGGCCTATAGAATGAAAACTATTGCAGCTAGAGAAAAGCTGTTGCTTGCTTAAATGTTCGGCTCATTTAGCTGTACAAAAGTATAGGGTCAACATCAAGACCAGGTGAGCGATTCAGGCTCCTGGGAGCCTCATGTTTACTTTTTAAAACATTTTTTTTTTCAGAACTGAAGCCTCTGAAGAAATTGACACACACCATATATAAAGGGGGACGACCTATTAATGTATTGGCCATTAAGACAAAGAAAAAAGGCTACATTAGATAGGGTTATTGACAAAACTGGATCAAGAAGAAAAATAATTCTTATGTTAATGCAATGCCATGTAATGTTCATAAAAATAACATATAGTACTGTATATTTAAAATTTTGTCATTGTTTCTTTATTTGTGGTACTGTTAAGATCAGAAAACTAGAGGCTCCCAGGAGCCTGAATCGCTAACCTGATCTCTAATGCTAAAGCCTCTTACCTAGTGTGCAACATTGTCTACATGTACTTGGTAAGTAACATTAAAGAAACTAGTCAGGATAGAAAACACTTTTAAGATCAAGAATACAAAGTTACAAAGCTTTCCATTTGAAAAAAAAAAGTTAAAACTGATTGAAAACACTTAAAGGGGGATAACTCTTCAAAAGATGATCTGACAATTTTGACCCTGAAATCATTTTTGTAGATCTTAATGAGCTGAACTATTTTGCAATGCTAACTATTCCTCTAGCTCTTATGGCTTTCAAGATTAACTCCAAAAACTGTGAAAATGGTCAATTTTGACGATTAAGGGGAAATAACTCCTATAAAGAGTCGTCTCACATCTTAGACACAATAGAGAGTTTTGTAGAGCTTAGAATGCTGAAGATGGAATGTTGCTTCGGATTTTCTTTATCTCTTATACTTTTTGAGCTATAAGCTAAAAACTATGGTCTGACCCCCCTGTTCTACTTTTAGTAACGGCGGCCATGTTGTTTGGTCTACGTTCACAAATTTCACACACTTGGTAAAGGACATCCTAAAGATCAAGTGTACCAAGTTTCAAAGCAATCCCATCAGTGCTTTCAGAGAAGAAGATTTTTAAAAATCAGTTAAAATTGATAAAAAAAATCAGTTAAAGGGGGGTAACTCTTAAACCGTTGATCTGACAATTTTGACCCTGAATCATTTTTGTAGATCTCAATAAGCTGAACAATATTGCAATGCTAACTTTCCTCTAGCACTTACAGTTTTCAAGATAAAGTCCAAAAACTGTGAAAATGGTCAATTTTGACAATTAAGGGAAATAACTCCTACATGTATGAAGAGTCATCCCACAACTTTGACTCGATGGAGAGTTTTGTAGAGCTTTTGATGCTGAAGAAGGAAGGTTGCTTTGGATTAACTTTATCTCTTTTACTTTTTGAGCTATAAGCTAAAAACTATGGTCTGACCCCCCTGTTCTATTTTTAGTAACTGTGGCCATGTTGGTTGGTCTACGTTCACAAATTTCACAAACTTGGTAAAGGACATCCTAAAGATCAAGTGTACAAAGTTTCAAAGCAATCCCATCAGTGGTTTCAGAGAAGAAGATGTTTGAAGAAAAGTTAACGGACGGACAGACAGACAGACGGACGACGGACGCTTAACGATGACAATAGCTCACCTGACCCTTTGGGTCAGGTGAGCTAAAAATGTAATGTTCCTTAAACAGGTTAAAAAGATAAGAAACAATTCTTTTTAGTTCATAGTTGAACCCTATCAATGTATTGGCTATTAAGCAGTGAAATTTAATCATGCACATTTTCATATGATTGACTTTCTTTGTGTAAAATTTCATCAAAATCCAAATAGATTTTGAGGAGGAGTTAGTCTTAGATATATGAATAGCAGAGTTTGAAATAAGCACTAGCCACGGCTTCTAAAATTTGCTGTGGGCTCCTAGAATTTTTATCCTTTTTGTATGGAACCATATGGTTGGACAACTATGACTGAATTATATGTATAATATGCATTTTATTAAGACCTCTGGTTGATTGCAGTACAGTGAGCAGCACCTACTGGCCTCATTGAAAGCTGTTGGCAGTTTTTTTCCTTTTGTGGATTTTCTAAATTATTGCTTGGTATGTGAGCTGTATCGCATACACTTATTCCACATCTCATTATTTTCGAAATTTAATTGTGGGCTAACAAGCTAAAATTTTCAAGTTAAAAACCCTGAATGGGCAGATGAGGTGATTCCTATATATCATAAAACTTTTTTTCAGGGGTAAAAAACCATGCATTATATCATGTGATCACATGTAAATATACATTAGCAAAATGAAAGAGTATCTTTTTTGTATCAATTTATTGCACATATTCCAATAACAAACAAATACATCAATAAAAGTAAGTTCAAACAATGCATGTCCAAGATTTGTCATTTTTATGAAATGTATAATACTATTCATTTTCAAAGAATTACAGACAGATCTGTGTAGTATGCAAGCCTTGAATTATACCTTAAAATTTTCGACAGTCTTATTTGATAGTTTACACTTATAAATCTTTTGCCATTTTAACTGGTTGGAAATTTATATTAAGTACCGTATAACAGGAAATTTTCTCGAGGTTCTAATTTTTGCTTTATTCACTATGAATGGCTTTATAAAAATGATAAAATTAATATTAATTAATTTGCAATTTATTAAATTAAAGATTGCTAAATTTTTTATACTATATATATTACATACTCTAGATTCTGAAAAGATGGAATATTTATAAGACGGCTTAAATTAAACACATATATGTTGGATACAAATCGTGAAATTTGCAACTCGCTAAAATAACCCGCTATACAGTATATTATTCACATTTTATCATTTTTATTTGTTTTCCTAGAAATGTTATGTAAAAGTATAGCTGTATCAAATGCTGATGTAAGATTGTAGAAACCGTAGTTGTGGTACATGTATTAAAACAATTCATTACAATGTATCATTTAAAAAACATAGTTAAACATAAAAATTTCCAATAAAAACAATGACAAATATATTTTTCACTGGCAAGTGCTTTGCTGTCTCAACATTATTAAAATTTCTATCTTGTTGATTGGCAGCTATTTTACAGTTCTATCTCAACATCACACTTAAACTTATTGAAAAACATACAATCAATACTGTGGAATGATGGGTGTAAATACCCTGATCACATGGTCTTGGATGTCACATGACATTTGACCTTTGACCCTGACATCCAGGAATTAGTACAACACAACATCAACCATATAATCTGACTCATCATCTACCATGTGACAGAACATTTGGGTCATTTTTGATTGCTGGATTGAGATCTTGGAAATATGAGTGTTGTAATCCGTCTTCTGCTGACATCCTGCCTGGAGGGTTACATACTAGCAATCTCTGAAAATATAAGAAATATTAAAAACCTTGGATGATTCATTTCAAACACAAGACGAAGAGACAAAACAAAGCAAATTTTTACTGGAGAAATTGAGGAAAGCAATGATCCTACCTTGAAACAGGCATTATAAAAGAAATAGTGTGTTAAACCAGGTTTTATCGCACCAAACTTCCGTCTTTTCTTTATATCTGAAAGTCAGGTGGTAACCCCAAAAAAAACAACTTGATGGTTTAATTTTATAAGGATTTTTTGTTTGTTTTTACCCTTTAATATGCATAGGTATAGAAAAGTTTCATGATGATATCAATCTTTCTTTATTGAAAAATAATTGAAACCTGTTTTGGAATGGATGAATGAACAAACAGACCTGATCACAATATGACTCTCTATGAGCACCTCTGATGAGTCTAGAATACTGTTTGAGTTGTTTTTCCGCAGATAATTTTTTGTGACAGATGGCAACTCGTACAAATTAAAGCAGGCAAAAATGAAATCTAAAATAGTATATGCATAAGATATACTTGCATATCATTAATCACTAAATAAAAATCTCCAATATTGTTAGAAATCCAAAAATATACTCATACCATAGATGAAACATGCCTCGAGCAAAGCAACATTTTTTGTCAGGAACTTTGTTGCAATTTCTATTTCATTGGTGGGGCATAAAAATGTTCAACCAAAGCAATGATTTATTTTTGCAATCACTATGTAATCAAAGAACATGCGCATGCATTTTATAGCAATCTATTCATCTATTTATAAATATACCTGTAATAAGTCTCTGCCTTTGGCATTTAGTTTGGGTACAACTTGTTGCCAGGTGGTACTGATCTGGTAAAGTGGAAAAGGCTGAAAAAAGAAAGAACATAAAAATGATTATGTTCGGTAAACATCTGAATTTTGAAATGATTTATTTTACTTATATTATATAAAAATATTAAGCTTCTCTGATCTCTGCCTCATTGTCCTTTTTTTGGCTTTTTGTTCTATAAACCTTTTCACAAAATAACATATTAGGTATTTTTGTGTGAATAGGTTTCACTCTCTGTTGCAATTCTGAATTGGTAATAAAGTTGTGACCTTACACATGTTACAATGAGCATAAAGCTGATGAAACTTTAAAATCATTATACATGATTTCTGATAGCTATACCTTATACTCCGGTAACTGTGTCATGCCAGTCCATGTGTCTTCAGTGGGCGTTCCTAATAATCTGGTTATTGTGTTAAGGTGATGTCAATCAAATTCATAACTGATTATTTATTTGACAAAACGACCATAATCTGTCATAGAAGTGTTTTCATTCTTTGCTTCTCCTGTGATCCAAATTGCTTTTTTTAAACCTTTTTTATGTTTGATATCAGAGGGTGATCTCACAAATCTTTGTTACAACAGTTATTTAGGACCAAAAAAAAAGAATTATTTGTGATTTCTCATTTTTGCGAACTTTGAAAAAAATTAATCTCTCATGAAAAGTTGTTGGTTTACAATATTTAAGTATCTGTCCATTTTTTTTTTCGCAATTTATTTATGAATGCTAAAACTTCATAACTATTAGGAGTACCAATCTGAAGATTTACACAGTGAATAAGTATCATCCTCGGAAACTCGAGCTCAGGGGTTCTTTTCTCGTTTACTCATTCATCTGGGTTATTACACACAAAATTCCTCATTTTTGATAGTTTTATATCAAGCCTTCTGATTGGTTGCATTACATTTTCTAATGCGATTTAAACATTTTCTTTATTTAAATTTTATGAAGTTTTTAAGATCAGATCAAGAAAGCGCAAACAAACAAAATCCTATGAAATGACCCATGGTTAATGAATGAGTAAGTGAAAGAAGAACCCCTGGGTTTCTGAGGTTGAAGTATTTTTGAAAGATGTGCATATGTCCATGTGCAAACTAAAAAATATTTTTGAAACTTATATCTTATTGGAAACATGACTAAATTGGTTTTCTTGCTCTGAAAAAGAAAAGATATTTTAAAATTAGTCTAAAACCACATTTAGTACTATGAGATAATAATGATGGATTAAGTCTCTTCTATTTTGTTTCTACACAATTCAGTAACAAAAATCAAAATATAATAATCATAAATTATGTTTCTACCAGTTTTTGTGTTACTGTAAAAGTATCATTTTTGTGGGGTACAAATTTTGTGGTTTTTCTATGTAGACCTTAATGAATAAGAAATTTTGAACAAGGTTACTGTTAGCGAGCTCACAAAGGAATATAAGATACAAATTATTTAAAGTTCAATTACCTCCCCTGAAATCTGACAGCATTGAAAGTTCTTCATGCACATCTTCATATGACATACTTCCTTCATGTAAAGTTTCACATAAATCCATGAAGCCCTTTAGTAGGAGGTGCGCTTACAAGGTATAAGGACAGATGAATGGACAGACAGACAAGGTGATTCCTATACAACCCCTAAACTTTGTTTGCAAGGGTATAATAAATCCTTGACTAAATTTTCTACAACCACAAATTTAGGTTTCCATCAATCTTTATTTCTTTATTAATCTAATTGATGCCTTAAAAATTGTACTTCTTCAACAGTACCTTAAACCTTGCAGCACTTAATTGTTTCATATCTGGTATTATTAAAATTTAAAAGGATACTTAAAGATTCTTTTCAGTTGGTCATCAACATCATTCCCTGGGAATAATGGTCTTCCTGCATTTGCAAGCTCTGAAATTTATAACAAATGAAAAACGTGTATAAATGCAAAGCCATATGATATTTGTTTTGTTGAAAAAAATAGAGAGTTCAAAACAAAATTTCCTATAAATTTAAACATACAGGACAATGATATGGTAAGGGTGTTAATAGTTGTGACTATAGGATAGAATCCTCTGCAGTGACATTTACACTGGACACGCTATGTGCCATGGGTTGTCCAGCCCATGACGCATCAATGCCAGAGTAAGCTGCTCCAGTAAAAGTTGAATAGGAGACAATATCAGTCTCCCACCATGGTCAGAATTTGAGAAACACCATCCCTGTTTAGTTTACTACTGATTAGTTCTTGTTGTGATATGTTGGCATACAAAGTTTCAAGAAACTTAAAGTTTAACTTTTAGAGAAATAAGTTTTAAACTATGTAAAGCTAAGAAAAATCCAAATACAAAAACGGATAAGAAAACGGTTAATTTGGTTATGCTATATATGGATATTTCAAGGAGTAACCTCTCATCAGTAGCATTTGAATAAAAATATTGAAAGGTTAAAAACCACAAGAACTCAAAGCTAAAAGGTTTGAACAGGGAAGCTAAATCCATCACTGAGGATATCAACAATGTGCAGTACAAGGAAAGAAACCTAGTGTTTTTGTGTCAGACAAGTCTGATGCCCAGGTTTGTGATTACCCTCAACGACATCTTACCCATCAGCAGCAGTTATCGATCCAGTGGTTTCAAAATACAAAAACCAAAACATCTTTCAAATTGTCCTTCATAATAATTAAAGGGGAAGAAAAATCCAATAAAAATGTTATTTTTTTTATTTAAGATATGAACTGCTGAATTATAATATAATACAGAAGATAGTTGGTGTATATAAATTAAATACTTTGAGGATTTTCAATTGTTTTAAAGTTGTTTATGAAATTTTAATTTTCTTACAGGCCTAAATCCTAGTTTTTGTCTTTCTATTGAATATTTGTAATACAATATTTGTTATTTGTAAAAATGTCTACATGTATATACTCTTTATTGAAAAAAAAAATATATTGGTTTTTTGTGTCATTTATTTTAATTTTACCTACTGTGGACTCATTTATTTTCATGGGTTCCTAATTTTCGTGGTTTGGTGAAAGGGATCAGTTTGTGGATTCTTAAATTAGTGGCTCTAAAGTCTCCACCATTACAGATCAATGTTAAATTTCCTTCTCATGGAGTATCAAATTTCGTGGGTCAATGCCACCCACAAAAACACAAAAATTGATACCCCCAGAATAATAACGAAACCACAGTTTCATAAATAAATAAATGGACAACCCTTTGGCAATTGTTAAAAAAAATCATTTTTATCATGGCTGTGCTTTGTGATATTTTACCTGCAAATATACAGCCTGCCGACCACATGTCTATGGAAGTCGAGTACATCTTAGCACCAAACAGAACATCTGGGGGTCTGTACCATAATGTAACAACCTATAAAAAAATAGGAGGCTGCTATCCCACAATGGGCTTCTTTGGCTGATGTAAAAATTATTTTTAAACTGAGTGTAAGACATATGATCAGTGTGTTGCTCACAGCACCAGACAAGGCTGATCTAGAATCTGCGTGCCCGGCACATGCCCTCCCATTTGACATGAAAATTTGGTTAGGAACTGTATGAAATGAGAGGTCCCAGAAGATTTTTTTTTAAATTGCACGTCCTCCTGTTTGAAAATTTCTGTTTCCACTGCAGCCAGAGGTAACTCTTGTTACTACTCGATTTTTATTGTTTTTGCTTTTAGTCACTAGATTAGCCTGTAGAGAAGTTAATTCATTATTGCTTTAAAACCAAGCAGCACAAATTTGGCTATATCAGAAAGATCCTTTAGGATGAACTTAAGTTTTTTTAATCTTGATCTGTTTTTTTTCCTCATTGAGTTGTTTGCCCTTAGACCATTAAAATAATTATAATCAATGTGATGCTACTGAATCTTTAAAAACAAATCCCTTTTTTGTTGTGAGAAAGGAAAGATTTTTTTCCATATTTGCAAAGATAGATTTTTCTGAAAATAAAAAAAACTTCTTTAGCAAGATTTCAGAACATTCTGGCAACTATTCAAAATTGAATTGAAAGTCAGTGGTCATTTCTGATGGCGTTTAGAAAAGATACCTCGGCTGAATAAAATCTAACAGGTATTCCAAAAGCTCTGGCCAATCCAAAATCTGCTAATTTCAACTCTCCATTCTAAAAAAGTAAATAGTCATAAAAAAATTAAACGACGCTGTAAAAATAGTTTCATGATTTTCATCACAACATATGTACATGTAACAGTCTCCAGAAGAAATTTAACAGCAGTAAATAATTAAGTCAATATCTAAAAGTTTTCTTAAAGTATCTGAATGCCAAGTAAAAAAAACAGTCAACAAAAAAACATGCACACCAAACTTATAAACATCAGCTTTAGAGTTATCAGGCTAAAAGCAGATTTAGGACCATCTTGCCGGGGTTGTCGTTTTCCAGTTTGACAGGAAAATTTGTTTAGAAACTGTGTGAAACAAGAGGCCCAAAATTTTTTTATAATCGTGCACACTCTTGTTTTAAAATTTAGGGATTCACCACAGAAGCTCATAATGTATATTAGGTTAATTTGGTGATCTGTATTCCGTATGGAATCTACCTTGTGTGTTTATTGGATTCGTATGTTCCTGCCCCAGACATAGGTTGATTATCTTAGTAATAATTTGGTTCCCCAGTTTGGTATATTTGGTTTTACTGTTCTATGCTCTTCATATTCATATAGTGTTTAGCAATTTCAATATTTTTGGTAGAGCGCCTCTGATGAGTCTTGAATAGACGAAACGCGAAATATCAAAATTTATTGTCTGGAACTTTGTTGTCACTTGTATTTATATCAAGAAGTCTCAATCATATTGATGCCCAAGGGATTTAGTTATTCTTGATATGAATTTTGCAGAATAATTATAAATCATGAAATCTTTACTAGTTTATCAAGTTCAAAGGCAAAATACAGTTGTGCAAATTTGTGTTTTTCATTCTTAACAATTCTCTTCTGAATATACATATATACCTTATTGATCAATAAATTCTGTGGCTTGAGGTCACGATGAAGGACATTGTTCGAGTGACAGAAAGCAAGACCTCTTAGGAGCTGATACATAAATGACTGAAAAATAAACAGATGAATAAAGAAATTATAATTACAATAAAATAACATGTGTAATGTTATGAATATGTTGATTATCTTTTAGTTTTCAACAGGGCTTTAAATTAACATTTGAGAGCAAAAGGCTCAGTACTTGTTGAAGTTCTAAGTTGAAAGTCTACCTGATGCTATCAAAAATTTCAGAGTTGAACAGGATGACTAGAACAAAAGTTAACAGATGATGACAACAATGACAGCACCATACCATTATACATCCGCAAATTTTTTGTGGTCATATTAAAAGTCCTAGAAAGGAGTGACTGTAGAGACATGCAGGTCCAGGACTTGTGAAAATACAATTTCAAAGTTCCTGAGATCCTGGACTTGGGTCCAATGCTTATTTGAACTCATGGTCTTTCCAAAGTTCAAAGAACTTTTTTAAACTCACAAGATATCCAACAAGGTCACAAGAATATATATCCAAAAGGACATAATTTTTTTTAAGCTGAATGCTGTATGTATTGTTTTTCCTGATGATATTATGTTCATTATATCTAGGCTGTCAAGCATCTGATGGATTGCTTTATGTGTTTTGATAATGCATGTCCTCCTGAATGCTTGAAATACTGCATTAATGTTGACAACTTATTATTGCCCGACTGTTTTATAATACCAGACCCTGTTATTTCCTAAATGTAAACAAAGTCAGTGAATTGTTTGTATTTCTCAAAATACCGTTGCTATGGTTACCTGAACTGTTTCTTGGTCTATTTCACCATTGCAACTATCAAAATATTTTTTCAGATCTTGATCACAATATTCAAACACTAACGTCAACTTCTTTTCACTGTGTAAAACGTCATGTAACCTAAAAAAACAATTATCACATTTCTGTATAAGTGGTACTTTTTGTGTGTGGAAAATTTTGCATTTTTGTGAAAAATAAGGGATGATTTTTATTTTTACATAATGTAATTTTCGCAGTTTATTAAATTCTATCACACTTTTTACAATGAATTCATATCCTGAGTGTTGAATTTTTTGCTTCCCAGTGTAAGTAAAAAAATAGGGTGCAAATTATAACACAGTGAAAAAATATTTATACAGTATATAATACTCTGATTACACAATATACAGAATTCATTTAACAGCAACCATTTAATTTTTTTGGGGGGGAGGGGACACTTTGTTTTTTCTCATCCTGTCTTTATATTTTTGCTAAAAAAACATGGCCCTAGTTTTGTGCACAGTTACACATACATTTAAAAAAATCAATTTTGAATTAACTATAATTTCATCATAAAAAAAAAACACCACCAAACCTTTTTCTATTCAAAGCACTGTCCTAGGTGTCTTTTTATTTCCTGATGTGTACATCCCACCTTTTTATTTCAAATTTTACCATATCACCCCCCATAAAAATTTAATGGTTGCCCCTACAAATTAGAAGGCATTAATAGACAATAGCACAAATAAAATTCAAAGATGATTGATATTTGAAATTTCACTTCATTCAGTGTTTTTTTTTCTGTCCCAATGTAATCGCGGATTCTTTTTAGTTCATTTCACAATAAAAAGCTACGCCGAGCGCAGCATGATACGACCGCAACAAGTTGAACCCTGTACATTGGAGGCCCAATATGGATAGTCTATTGCTTTGGTCACATGCAGCCCATGGTGGACTTACAAAGCTTTTTTACTCATGCATCCTATGGTGGACTTAAAATGCATATTTGACACATATATATTTACAATAACATTTAATAGAAAAAAATCTTATTTCTATATTCATTGACATTTTTGACACGATAAAGCCCCTTTTGACCCTTTTTTTCAAAAAAAAGGTTAGGACCACAAACCCCAAATGCAATAAAAAGCTACCTTCAGTGTATATAATCATCATATTTAAATTTCAGAACAATTGGCTGGCCACTACAGCAAAATTTCTTTTGTAAAACCATTTCCCTTGACCAACTTTTAAAAATGGCGTTTTTTGCCCCTTCGACCCCTTATATCTCAAAACAGTAAGAGATATTGCAAATCTGATTGAAAAATGCAGGCAGCGATTTTCACAAGGAATCCAATGAAAAAAAGATTTTGAAAATCGGACCACAAATAAAAAAGTTGATTTTTTGGGTGTGGCCCGTCTTTGGCCCCCTGTAGCAATGTAACAATTCAATTAACATCAAAACCATTGACACATTTTGTTGACAGAATTTAATGAGGAATTCAATAAAAAAAGAATTTTCAAAATCAAATAAATAATAAACATTCTACAACAGTTTTGTCAATACACCCGTTTTAGCCCCTTTTGGCCCTTTTTTCCAAAACAGTAAGGGCCACCAACCCCAAATACAATAGGAACCTTCCTCTAGTGGTTACAAACATCATATCAAAATTTCATAACAATTGGTCAATATTTACTTAAGTTATCGCACGGAAACCAAATGTCCCCAGACGACGACGACGACGACAACAACGACAACGACATCGCCATAACATTATACGATCGCAAAAATTTTGCGGTCGTATAAAAAATTAGGTAAGGGCTGTTCCAGCAAAACATACATGGGACGGGGGGAAGGCACTTCTTTGAAAGGGGAGCCACCCATAGAATTTAATTTTCAAATTCACAATATTTTCATTGAGTTTACACAAACTTTTAAAGCCCACCCATAGCGGCAATTTAAATTTGCCTTCCCCCTGTCCCATGTATGTTTTGCTGGAACAGCCCTAAACTCCAAACTACATGTGATAGATGAATTTGGTGTCACTGAGTGGTTTGGTGTAAGTCTTTGTGTACCATACCTTACAATATTCTTATGTTTCAGTTCTTTCAGCAAACAAATTTCTCTTAAGGCTGAGCTAGGAACACCCTGTAAAAATTGAAACAATTCAACATGACTTATTTCATGACTCTCTTGACATCATTGCGAGAGTAGTGAGCCTTGTTTAGGGTATATTGGGTTATGGGATATCCACACATTTTCTTAGTGGGATATGGGATATTTAAGGCAAAACTTATTGGGATATTTCTGTCAATTTTATTTACAGGGATATGGGATACTGGAAAAACATTTTTTGGGATACAGGATATTTGATGAAAAAGTTATGGGGATATGGGATATTGGTACCCCCCTAAACAAGCCCCAGTGGTTTCAAGGATCTATACTAGTCCTTTGAAAGGGACAAAAAAAGGTAGTTCTGTTTTCAGGGCTGCCAACTTTTCTGATTTTCTGGTCTCTATTTTGAATATAGAATGAAACATCACAGAAATGATCCAAAACCCGATGACTTATCATATTATCTCTTAAGACTCTATTTTATTCATACGATTCAGTAACATGTATAATTGAAAAATAAACTGTTAACACAGAGACATGTCTCGCCTGTCGCAACTGGACACAGTATAAAATGAAGTAAAAATCCTCCTTAAACTGATCTTAACTGATGCTTAAGCAGCTGCATACCAAATATAAATGGTGAACCATAACTGCTTTATATAAAACACTCATGACATAAGTAAAAAGTTAAAAAGTGTAAAATCTCAAAGTCAGTAGACTGTGACTGCAGGATCATACAGATAAAATACTTTTGAAATTGATATGTACTGATGCTAATGCAAGTGCATACCCAATATCAATGATGTACCATATAAACTGCTTCATGTTAAACAGACGTAAGAAAAAAGGTTAACCTTGGCCAAATCGGTGTAAAATTTCAAAGTCAGTAGACCATGACTGCAGAAGCATACAGATGAAATGCTTTTGAAATTGATCTGTACTAATGCTAATGCAAGTGCATACCCAATATCAATGGTGAACCATAACTGCTTCATGTTAAACAGACTTAAGAAAAAAGGTTAACCTCGGCCAAATCAGTGTAAAATTTCAAAGTCAGTAGACCATGACTGCATGGGTATACAGGTGAAATCCTTTTAAAACTGATCTGTACTGATGCTGATGCAACTGCATACCAAATATCAATGGTGTTACATAACTGCTTCATGTTAAACAGACTAAAGAAAAAAGGTTAACCTCGGCAAAATCAGTGTAAAATTTCAAAGTCAGTAGACCGTGACTGCAGGAGCATACAGGTGAAATCCTTTTAAAACTGATCTGTACTGATGCTGATGCAACTGCATACCAAATATCAATGGTGTAACATAACTAGTTCACACAAAACTGACTTAAGCAAAAACTTTAACCAATTGTGGACGCCGCCGCCGCCGTCGCCGTCGCCGCCGGAATCACCATACCTAAGTCTCGCCTTTTGCGACATTCGTCGCAGGCGAGACAAAAATTGTGCCAGATTAAATGTTCAACTGATATTTTGGACTTAAAAACCAGTGCTTTATAATTTATACCATTTTGACTCCAGAGTTTCCATTTAGTCAATAAAAAATTTGTCTCTTTTTTATTGGGTGTACATGTACATGTATGGACATTGTAGGGCAAATGTATTATTCTGTTGATTTTTTTTTTTAAATGTACATCATATAATTGTCTCTCCATAACGTAAACATGTATATATACAATATACATGTATCATTATATTTCTTATTCTATTTTAATATATCTTTTCTGTTCTTAAATGTACAAATGTTACAGTCAAAGAAATTAGGGTTTAAGATTAACAGGCATGACAGGTCCGAACCCATTATTTTCAAATATTTTGTATAGATTATGTTTTAGAATTTGCACAAATTCACAGGACTGGACAGAGTTTTACACGTCATGACCTGTCAGACTTGTGCTAATTTTAGAGACTGAACGTACCTCATCATCATCGTCAAGTCTGACTCTTTTTAAAGCAACAACTTCGTGTGTTTCTCGATTCTTTGCTTTAAAAACTGTACCATATGTACCTGAAAAATACAATTATTTAATGTATCAATAAAGTTTTCCAGACTTACAGGCATCATATTGCATTCATAGAACAGTAAATTTCTATGGGTGCTTTGATGATAATGGGGAGCACTGTACAGTATATGTATGCTGATGAAGGCCAGTAGCGCGGCCGAAAGCTCCAAGCAGTTTTAGCGTTTTTATTGTAATTTAACAATATAGAGACTTTATTTATTTAAATGGATAGTACCGTTCGAAGGAGATGTGATGCTGATGAAGGCCAGTAGCGCGGCCGAAAGCTCCAAGCAGTTTTAGCGTTTTTATTGTAATTTAACAATATAGAGACTTTATTTATATATATATATATATAATAAATATCAATGCTACATGTAAAAAAAAATTTTTGCAGTCCTAAAGCACCGTCCCCTGTTGACCTTAGCATCCAATCTTCAGCGTAAAAGATATAAATCTCCAGTTTTGTCTGGATATGGATAGAACACATGTCTGCACAACAGAGGAAGAAGTGGGGAGAATTACTATGTGACCAGTAGACATAGAAAAGAAAGGAATGTTTGCAATTGTAATGTGAGTGATTTATGCTAGAGCTGGACAAATAAATAGTTTACATTCATTTCTTCGAAAATTTCCAATTAAGTGCAGGCATACCCCAAAGAAAAATTAAAGGCTTTAAAGCTAGTTTGTTTTTATTTTTTGAATAAAAAAAGGCACAGGATATGGTTAAGGCAAATTATGACAAAACGGTAACAACAAGAAATTCTTACTGTAACGGCAAAGACTAAAATCATGAACAGATGACGGGACGGAGACTGAATCATTTAAGAGCGTAACATTTTTGCCGTAATCATATCCTGTGCCATAAAACTTTTTTTTTTTTTTGGGGGGGGGGGGGGGGGGGCTTGTAAGTATAAGCTTTGTGAGGGTCACAAATTAAACCTGCCTTATACAGTAGTATTAGTAAAACCATAGACATGATATATATAGACCTGTATATTAGAATTGATTTGCAAATTGGTGAAATCTCACAATATCTCATGTACATGTAAATAAACGAAATTTCATACAAAATAAACAATTTGAAATCTACAACTTTAAACTGTAAAATCTCAAAAACCATAAACATGATAAAAGATTTTTGCATGTACATGATTCTTTCTTACAGCCACTCTTAAAAGTTTTTATATTAACAGATTGGCATTTTAGAGGAGTATCAAAAGAGCCCACACTACCCTAATTTACATGTAAATACAATATTTTACAAATTTTTTGTAAAGTTTTCACTTTGAATTGTCACAAAAAGTTTATTCCTCAACCAAATTAAAGGGAATTTTCACACAGACATTCCTTAATCTTTTCTCTGTTAAATGCAAATTATTCTGATTAAGGAGCTACACATGTATGCACCTGAAAATTAAAGTAATTAAATGTCCCTAAAAATTAAATTTTACTGAAATTTGTTATATGTAATTATTTAGACATGATATTAGAAATTATAATGAAAAGAAAATAGGGGGTCGATGGGTAAATTAAGTCCCATGCATTTTAATGGATATAACAGCAGAGGATATCGAATTTTTTTCAAAATATTCAAAACCACAGGATCATATCTCCTTGATTTGATAGAAAGGCATAAAAAAGTTAGAAAAATAAACAAACATGGCAAACAACTCTCATTTAAAAACCAGTGATATATCTATTTAATAAGCTCCCATAGGGAGCTATAATGGTAGAAATGTCAATATTCTAGTTGCACTACGGGCTGAATTTTCCTTCAACGTCCAGTTAAGCACGCTTGTTTTCCCAAACTTTCAGCATCTTTAAAACGCTTTCTGCTTTATAAGCTCCCATAGTGAGCTATAATGGTAGAAATGTCAATATTCTAGTTGCACTACTGGCTGAATTTTCCTTCAACGTCAAGTTTAGCACGCTTGTTTTCAGCATCTTTTAAACGCTTTCTGCTTTATTTCAAACATCATTTGACCCACAAGAAAAGCTAGTTTGTTATCATTTTCAAATATATTTTGTTTGAATTCATATTGCATGATAAACATTTAAATGATTTTTAAAAATTATCTTTGTTTTTAAAATAATTTAAGATGTTTCAACTTCAGGAGCGTTACAGGTTTAAAACCTGCCTCATATTATACAGGTATATATAAAAACGTGGTTAATCAATGTCAGTTTACACCTAATGGAGCACGAAGAATGTACCTTCTCCTATCTTTTCTAATTTTTCATATTTTTGCATTTTGGAAAAAAAACAATTCGTCAATGTTACTAAATTTCTTTTACGCTTAGTGAAATTAAGGAGTTATAAAACGCTTTGAAAACTAAGACTTTATCTGCATATTTTAACAAGTACCAAAAAATATTTTAATATCGAAATGTAGCATGATGAAACAAGGTAACAGTTTGACCGGTTGTTTTTTCTAATATAGATGTGATTAAAATTAGCAATCATACACAAAAACTTGCTTAACTTTGATTTGTTTTGACATTTCAACTTTTAATAGATGTAACACGGAAAAAGATAATTTAAATAGTCCGTTTGAGTGCTTTTACATTTAATGGCTTCGGTACTTAGATGCATTCGAGGACGCGAGAACAAACGAGATTTAAACAAAATTGGAAACAGAAAAGATTTTGACAAAGAAAAAGAAGAAATAAGAAGGATGCAGCCACAACAAAGATTTCCCGGACAAGGGCCACCTATGCGCCCTTTTACTCAAGGAGGTTTCTCACCTGTAAGTGCCTGTGATCACCAAAAAGCTCTCAAATTGTCATCGAATATTGAAGCCGGTTGAAAATGACACAGGCACTTGTTTCAGAAAAAAAACAACCCTATACTAATTATATGAGGCAGGTAAAACCTCTTACGCTCCCGAAGTTTCAATTAATTTTTTTTTTTGGTTCGAAAATAAAAACAAACTAGCTTTTCTTTTGGGTTACGTGCGCGTTTAATCATGTTAATGACATCTAAAATTTTGTAAGA
The DNA here is from genome assembly GCA_963971305.1 of Arcuatula senhousia. Lineage (NCBI taxonomy): Eukaryota > Metazoa > Mollusca > Bivalvia > Mytilida > Mytilidae > Arcuatula > Arcuatula senhousia. The sequence continues at coordinate 28,787,447 of OZ020315.1, forward strand.
TAAAATTAAAAACGTTAAAAAGACGCCGAAAGTTCGGGAAAACAAGCGCGTGCTAAACAGGACGTTGAAAGAAAATTCAGCTCATACATGTAGTACAACTAAAATATTGACATTTCTACCATTATCGCTCCCTTCGGGAGCGTATAACACAACTTTAGTATAGGGGTATATATTTTTTCTGAAACAAGTGCTGTGGAAAAGGATGTATCCCAGATCCCTACATGTATATACTCATGTCCTCCCTTCTCAAATTATATGTTGTCGGTCCCATAATTTTTATTTTGGTACAAACAAACAAACAAACAAACAAAATATTTTATTGTCAATCAAAGACGCCCGTTAAGGCAGAATAATTAACATTAATTTCATACATTGATTACATTGATTGAAATGATTAATAAAATAATTTGACAAATCTGCTACAAGGCTTTCATTCTCATTAAATTTTGACAACTGTACCCAGTATTTTATCATATTTAAAAAGGATTCTAATAAAAGTGGAAATCTGCCTAATTCTCCAACCACTGCTAAATTAGTAGCCCGTTGTCTAACTTCTAGTAAGTATTTACATAAGAGTTCTTATCCGGAAAAAGCCAAACACTAACCCAGTGCACCATATGTTTTGCAAATTCAGGATTTGTAACTAGATCAAAATAGAACTTTGATGCAAAAGATTTGAAGAAAATATCTCACACTGTTTCAGAGAAATTGAAATTGAAAATACATTGAATTCTATTGGAAACTGTCTGTTTGTACCTGGGTAGGTACAAATGGAACAATTGTGACAAGACAAAAGTTTGGTGGTGTATAAAATCAAGTACAGAATTGTAATTAGTAGATAGAATTGAAAGAAATTTTGCACTGTGAATAATAGAAAGCAAATAAACATTTCTCAGAAGAAAATTTCAAGATATCATAATAGGTTCGCATGTAGTTTCAATTTTTCATACAATAACCATATTTGGTTATTCACGAATTAAAATGGTGAGAACAGACAAAATAGGACATCAACTTGACATTTTGTGGCATATTTTGGGTTCTAGGAACCCATTCTTTAGAATCAAAGACAGAGAAAGGTTTTAAAGCAACAAACAAACATTCTAGCTATTTCCGGAGTTGAACTATTTAATATGTACTTTTTCGGCTGTAAAATCCATACATAATTTATTAAAATATGTGTCTTTATGTTTTTTAAGTTTATCTGCATCAAATGTTCCCCAAACTTCACTTCCATACATTAAAACAGGTTTAACAGTGTGATCAAATACGTGTAGAATGGTTTTGATTTTTGGTTTATGGTGTTCAAAACATTTTTTCATCTTGAAATATGCTTTGAGACCTTTCTGGCATAACGTACTTTTGGCCTCTGTAAAATTTCCCCTTATACCGAAGGTTATACCAAGGTAAGTATAACTTCTGACATTTTCAATGACGGTGTTGCAATATGTAAATACAGTTTTGTCCAGTTTTCCTGTGCTATTGAAAATCAAAGATTTAGTTTTTTTAATATTGACTTGTAGACCCCATTTTGAACAATAATTTTGTAAATGCAGTAAACTAGTCTGCAACCCTTCTTTAGTTTCAGATAATAAAAATACATCATCAGCATACATGAGACAGCTGATTTTACTTGAATTAAGAGTAACTGGGGTACAGTTATCCGTGAAAATATCTGGAAGGTCGTTAATAAATAACTTAAATAGATTGGGGCTCAAATTATCACCCTGCCTTACTCCTACATGTGAAGCAAAGCTATCTGTCAGGTTATTAGCATTAGCTTTGACACTTAGTTCAATCCTACTGTACATGTTTTTTATTACATTATAAAATAGATCACTGACACCGTTTACTCTTAGTTTATAAAGAAGTTCTTCATGTCGAACAGTGTCAAAGGCCTTTTTGAAATCGACAAAACAGGTATATAGTTTTTAGCTCACCTGACCCGAAGGGTCATGTGAGCTATTGCTATCACTTTGCGTCCGTCGTCCGTCCGTCGTCTGTCGTCCGTCGTCTGTCGTCCGTCGTCCGTTAGCTTTTTTCAAACATCTTCTTCTCTGAAACTGCTTGGCCAATTGCAGCCAAACTTGATATGGTTGTTCCTTAGGGTATTGTGCAAAAAGTTTGCGTTGGGATTTTTGATACGTCAAAAAACATGGCCGCTGTTACTAAAAATAGAACAGGGGGGTCAAATACAGTTTTTTTGCAAATAACTCAAAAACGGTCACAGATATCAAAATTCTGGCTAGGGTAAAAGTGATCAGCACCTCAAGATCTACCTGCCCAGAAATTTTCAAAAAGATCCAACAACCGATGTAGGAGTTATTGCCCTTTTTCTGGATTTTTTCAAAATTTTGCACTTATTTAGCCCTATATCTTGAAAACTATACAAGATATATTTAAAAATTCAAATTGCATATGATTGAGCACGTCAAGATCTACGTTTCATATAATTAGGTCAAAGCTGTAGAACCATTTCTTTCAGGAGTTATGGCCCTTAAAGCGTCAAAATTTACCATTTTTCATTACTTTTCCCCTGAATTTCAAAGATGAACTTTTCTGACACCATACATCCAACTTCAACCAAACTTGGCACAGTTGCTTAATAGCATAATTGCTACAGTTCTATCGTTCGGATTTTTGATTCGTCAAAAAATATGGCCGCCATGGCTAAAAATAGAACATAGGGGTAAATTGCAGTTTTTTGCTAATTACTCAAAAATAGTTACAGATATCAAAATTTTGATGGGAGACAAAAGTGATCAGCATCTTAAGATCTACCTGCTCTGAAATTTTTTAGAAGATCCAACAATCGACATAGGAGTTATTGCCCTTTTTCTGGATTTTTTGAAAATTTTGCACTTATTTAGCCCTATATCTTGAAAACTATACAAGATATTTTAAAAATTCAAATTGCATATGATTAAGCACATCAAGATCTACGTTTCATATAATTAGGTCAAAGCTGTAGAACCATTTCTTTTAGGAGTTATGGCCCTTAAAGCGTCAAAATTTACCATTTTCCATTGTTTAATAGCTTATAAGCTACAACTATATTGTCAAATTTTTTATTCATAAAAAACATGGCCACCATGGCTAAAATAGAACAGCATGTTAAGATTTACCTGTCCTGAAATTTCAAAAAAGATCTGACTGCTGATGTGGGAGTAATTGTTCTTTTTCCTAATTTTCGCCAAATTTGCACTTATTAAGCCCAATATCTTAAAAACTAACCAAGATATTTCAGAAATTTAAATCACATATGGTTAAGCACAATAATATCTACAAATATATGTATCTGTGTAGTTCAGGTGAGCGATTCAGGCTCTTGGGAGCCTCTTGTTTTTATCCCTGTTGTGTATACTTGTCTATCAGAGTTTTTAGTACAAATATGTGATCGCTGGTACGCTTACCTTTACAAAATCCAATTTGTTCAGGTGAGATAAGATTTCTCTTTATATAAAAATTTTCAAGTCTAGTATTAAGTATTTTAGTAAACAATTTACATATATTACTACCAATGGTGAGTCCTCTGTAGTTAGATGGATCATCTTTTGGTCCATTTTTGTGTATAGGGACTATAATCCCTTTTGCCCAAGATTTTGGAAAGTTTCCAGATGAAAGGATAGAATTAAAGAGTTTTTGTAAACCTGTTATTACATAACTTTGACTGTATTTTAACATTTCATTTAATATGCAGTCAAAGCTGCTAGCTTTATTATTCTTTAAAGTTTTTATTGTTTCACTTATTTCTGAAATTGAAATTTTATTATCTAATTCTGAATAAATTTTCTGATTTTCTAGAGCATGTAAATTATTTAAAAGTTCAGTATTAATTTCATTTTTTCCATTTAGATCTTTGAAGTAATCAAACCATGTTTTGGTTGTTATACCTGTATCAGAAGTTTTATTACAATTATTGGCTAAATCATCTAAAAGAGACCAATATTTTTTGGGGTTATCTTCTAGCAATGTATCAAGCTGACTTATTGTTTCTCTTTGATGTTCTTTTATTTTAGCTTTTCTAACTTTCCTGTAAGTTTTTAGAGTACTGAATAAAGCCCCTCTTACATGAGGGTCTTTAGGATACTTTTGGAAAAGTTTATTCTTTTGGTCTAAATTTTGTTTGAGCATTGTAAGCGGTAAATCACACCATTTAGGTTTTTTATGAGATTTTATTACTGTTTTTAGGTTTATTTCTAGCTGTGCGAAGGGCTATGTTGGCAGCACCACAGAGAATCGCATTTAAGTCACTTACTATATTTTCTACATTATGTTCATAGTCTGTCAAATTTAACTTTTTAATCTTATTTTGAAACTCAGGTGAGGATAAGGCTTCTTGGAATTTACATGTAGAATTTTCGCTCCATATATAGCGTTTTGGTAATGGATTGTTTTGTTCAGTTTGTTTGCTAATAGTACAATTTACTTGTAGCATAACTGATATCTGACTATGGTCAGAAAGATCTGGTAAGAAGTTGTGTACAGAGAAAAATATAACTTTACTTAAAAGAGACTCAGAGGTACTACAATAATCTACAACACTGCTTCCTCGATAATTATGACATGTTAATTTTCCGGTCAAATCGCCTGTACATCTTCCATTTAGAATTCGAAGCCCTGATTGTGTACATATTTCATTAAATAATCTCCCCCTTGGCAGTACAGTAGAATCCTGACTTATTCTGTTTACAATGTTATGATCTATTACGTAATCTTCAAAAAGTGGTATATTATTACCATCATCATATGCATTAAAATCAGAATCCTCACCGGTCCTTGAATTTAAATCCCCCATAAGTATTATGCTTCCTTTCTCTGAGTAATTAGCAATATCTTTTTCAATTAAGTCAAATATATCAGTATCTAAAGAATTTGTGTATGAAGAATTTTCTGGTGGGTTATATAAGTAACATAAATAAATATCTGATAGCATACCAAAAAATTGCTTACAAAGTTTAATCCAAATATAATCGTTATTTTTATGTTCTAAAAACTTTACTCCTAGTTTTATCTCTGATTTAACAAAAATAGAAATGCCTCCATATGTCTTATTTGTCTTTTTATTTTTAGGTCGAGTTAAGTGAAAGGGATGAAAATTTGGTAGAGAAAGGGATTCCTGAAATGGACAATGGGTTTCTTGAAGACATATAATATCTTTATCTCTAATTAAATTAATAAATCCTGGATCACTGTACTTGTTAAATCCCTTGATCTTATATCCATTGATATTCCAACAAGCAAGATGTAATGATTTCTTGTTATAAGCCATATCAAATGCATTAAACAAAAATAATACAATCAACCCTTAGATAGAATAATTATAAACTATAAACATGTATATAAAATGTCAAGAATTTTATCAACATTGAACTCACAAGTTTACAATCCCCCCCTTATTTTCCCTCTAATACAGTAAAAGAACCTGAATAAGAACTATGTAATTCTACAAAAACAAAAACATATCTTAACTATAAATTTTATGATAACATTTTTTTCAAAAGAGATTTTTTACTAAAGATGAGTTAGTGAGCATGCAAAGATAGATAACTCTGTCCTGTTATCCAATATTTCAAGATTTTGTATGAAAAAAAGTAATAATAATATTTGTTTTGTTCAATGTTGTTACAAATGTATTTTAACAACCTCATTTTTACACTTCAAACATTTTGAATTTATTTTAATACTACTTGCTCTCTTCTTTTTAATATAATTATACCTTCCATTTGTCCAGAAATATAATTAATATAAATATATATATGTTTTTTTTTATAATTAACCTTTCTTGAATCTTGATTAAACATGTGTCATGTTCACAAAATCAATGATATTGATATTTTTTATAGATATGAATTACACTACAATAAACTATAATGTTACATAAGACATTTTACAATACATGTACATGTATATACACATGTTTTACTTATTGATTATTCATTTTAACAAGTTTAAGGCGAAAAAATAAAAAATTAAAAAAATAAAAAATAATGTACATTTTACACTTGTACAATTACAATTGTTAATGATCAGTGTTATCTGAAAATATATACGACACTTTTCCGAAGGTTCATCTACACCCCTAGGAATCAAACTGACACAGCACGTTACTGATTAGATTATCACAAAATATGCACATAAATTTTGTCCCCTCATTCTCACATCCCCTTCAATGTAGATTGATACCCCCCCTGTCCCCAATGATGCAAATGAGCACTTCAAAACAGTGTTGTATAATGTAATGTATTACACATACATATGTATATTATGAAAAGAATAATTTATGTACGTCTATAACTATCATACATGTTCTGTGGACTTCCATACCCATTTGGCTGAAAAGACTGTTTGCCGAACCTTGGTCTGAAAGATTGCTGTTGCATATTTGGCATACCTGTATTTGAGAAACATGGTTGTTGTGTATTTGACATATTAGGGTATGGTTGTTGCATATTTGACATATTTTGTGGATACTGAAACATGAACCCTGGCTGTAGGGGAAACATACATGTAGGAGAGGACTGCTGATCTGGTCCTGGACTGAAGTTCGGCTGTTGTCGTCGGCGTTGTGGCATTTCAAGTTTAAGGGCCCTGCGAATGGCAAATTTGATATTGGTTACAAATACATTTAGACCCTCTGGCGAGAGATGGAGTCCATCTCTGGCAAACAGTCTTTTGATAGGTGACCCAAAGCTACTCAAAGAGGAGTTATCACAAATATGAACAGTTGGGTTACTGTGATACTGATATTTAACAAGTATTATACATTTTTCCAACTTGGCATATATATTTGAGTCTTTAAATGTGTAAAATGGCAATGATAAAACAATTTCAGCAAATTGACATTGGGTTTGTAACATTCTTATCAATTGTGTATGAGCTTTGATACAATTTTCAGGCTCAAAATTTCTTACATCATTAAAAAACATATGCAATACAATGAGATCACAATCTTCATCTATTTCTCCTATTTTGCTTTCTACTTCTTCACATGATCTTGCACTGAACTTCTTAACATGACAATTTGGAATAAATTTTTCAGTTTTGATGTAATTTATATGAGAATTTCCAATGATCATAACTTTTTTTGACGCAGTATCCTCACTTTTATCTCTACCATTTGGAATTTCATGTATATTGTCTTGATTTACAGACATCAATGGCTCGTAACGATTCGAAATTTCAATTGATGATCTAATAGGACCATTTCGGTTGTTTTCTGATGTTTGAGTACTGTTGGGTTTATCACGCATAGTTTCAGGACGAATGTTTCTTGTAATTCTTTCTAGTTTAGAGCTTATGTTTACTTGGTTGTCGTTGCTTTTCGACACAGCTTCACATGTGGTATGCACTTCTTTCACAACATTTTCGGTGAAGGAGATCGATGTTCTAAGTTTGTCAGTTAGCTCTTGATTGACTTGTGACAATTTATTAATGTCACCATTCAATGAATTCAGTTTCAATTCAATTTCATCAAGTCTTGAAGCGTTTGCCTTTTGTTCTGTGATGTCATTTTGTAGCTTGTTTATCAGGTTATCCTTTTCTTGATTTTGGGATGTAGATATAGATTCAATAATGTTCGTCTCCATCTGTTTAAGTTGAGAGTTACATTTGTTTTTCTGTTCTAATTCAGATTGAAGTTGAAGTATTAATTCGTCTTTGCCACTTTTGTGTACATCCGTGAGCGTATCAACTAAACATTTCTCGAATCTACTAATTATTTCTATTGTCTTAGTACTGTCTGTGTTTGCTTGTACATCAGTATTTTTGTCTTGTTGTTTGTGATTTATGCTTGAACCAGTGGTAACCCACCCTTCTTTAAAGTTTTGTGGAACGATGGTACATATTTCGCATGTATATCTTCTTGATGTGCTTGTGAGAATATACAATTGGTACACTGGTAACTTTGTGCAGGAAAAATGTGTCCAACTTTTACATTTGTTACATAATATCATGTGCTTATTGACTGGCTGATCGCATTTCTGTGTGCACTCTATGATGTTGTTGTTTTCCTCTGTGTTTTGTTCAGGGGATTGTGCTTTTTCATTCATTTCAGCACCATAAGTTTCATCCTTGAGAATTGGGGCCTCACTTTTATCAGTGTTTTGTTGTTCTCCTTCTTGGACTGATTCTATGATTATTTTCTGATAGGTATTTTCACTACTATTGTTTATTATGTCACTTGGTGCCTCTATGAATGTGTCATCTAGGCTACTGCATATATCATTCATATTTTCTGATTTGGCCCCCCCTTCGATGGCCTCGTATGTTTCAATACTGTCTGGTGTACATGGGTCATTTTTACATATATGACCATAGTCTTTCGGGTATTTCACTACTGAGCTACCATCGTAAATTGGTATTGTTCTACACGAGTTGTACGTGGTGCCCGCAATCAAGAATATAACAGCCTCATCTATTTCTTTAAAGCCCTTGAAGAAGGCGTGGTACATGTAATAACGTTCATTTCAACCCAAGATTCAACTTTGACATCACCATATCTATATAGCTAATGAGAAACCAGTATACAGTCGAAAAAAAATGTATGATTGATAGATAGAGGTGAAATGTTTCACCCATGCATCTTGATATTTTTCCACCATCCGGAAATCAATACTGTATTTGACTTCGCAAATCTGATCTGATCCAAAAAAATGTCATATTGCGTCTTTGGCAGGAAGATTTAAAAAGATGCCTCCGGTGTCAACAATGGCACAAATGATTGCCTTTAGGACTGAAATAAAATATGTTGCCTGAAAAGACTTCGATTTACAGTCTATTTAATACATGAAAATAATACTTCTTTAACATTAACATCGATTTACGATTTACAATGATATGACAAGCAGGTCTTTTCATGTAAGTAATGGAAATAAAAGGTATTGCGATACAGATCAGATCGTGGGCCAAGTATCGTGATCTGTATTGTATCGTGGGGAACTGGTATCATTACACCTCTATTGATAGATGATTAAAATGTTTGTCCTCTTCCACTAAATTAAATGACCTATATCGCTATTGCATAGATATGATTGTATTTCCAGCCATTTTTCTGCGCATGTGCAGACTTTTAGAAAACTTACAATTATCCTTATGGAGAAGTTTTTTTTTTTGAAAAAAAAATAAGACAGACTATGAATAAAAATTCGATTTTGTAGCCATAGACAGAATACAGACATTTTTTTTTAAATCATAACTGAAAATATAACTTTACATAAAACATACCAAAATCAGCTGTAGTGGTTGCTAAACAAAACAATCGATTTACAGGTTCAATACCTTGATTTCTTTTTATTCTTTCTATCTATCTATTATTGTACTTGGAAAGAGTTCACTACTTGTTGTTCTTACATACAGTACATGTACCCGTATTCAAAGACATGAAAAAGATTGAACATGGATTTGAAGCTGACAGAAACCAATAAAGGAAAAAAGGTGTCTTTTATTTGATGGTTATTCCTTTTTCTGACAATGTTTTATTCTTTTAGCATGTGAAATATTATTTTAATAAACATACATGTATTGTTTGCATATTTGTTCTATCTATATATGAATAACTTTATGGTACAAAAGAAATTAATCGTAATAATTACATGTAAAAACAAAATTTACCTGTACTTTACCTGTAAAAAATTCGCTCAAATGAATTTTTTTTTTCGCTCAATTGAAATGCCAATTCGTTCAAATGAAGTGCACCGTTTTGATAAGAATTTCAAAATTAAAATCAGTTTTACCTGTGTTGTTTTCAATTATACAAAAGAAAAGGGAGAACTATGCCATATTTGTGTATCAAGTCCTTAGTGACATTTCTTAACAAAAAATACCCATGATAGTTGAGACAATTGTTAAAGTAATTTCATGTGTGTATCTTTTAATAATTTTATGCAACCCCTTTTATAATTATGGTCTATCTTATCTAGATATTAAATTATATATCTTTGTTAGAATTTATTCCAATGGCAAAACAGATTCCTATAATCATGATAATATAAACATAAGACATAACTAGAAAGAAATCTTATTTTATATTTTCTACCCTTAGATTCTAGAGGTTAATATTATTATCTTTCTTTAAGAGAAAACATACAAAATGTACCATTAAAGCGAATAAGCTGGCTAATTAAGTCACAATTCAACTGACATACTAGTATTTTCATTACTTCTCTAGAAATTCAAAAGTAATCGAAATATAATCGAAAAGTCATTATTATTACTGCTAATTTTTATGGCCCGACCACGTATGTGGATCGGACATATAGTTTTACCCTTGTCCGTCCGTCCGTCCGTCCGTCCGTACGTCCGTCCGTAACACTTTGGTTAAGTTCTTGGTTAAGGTCCATTACTCGGATACTAGATGTTGGGGGTCAACGATATTTCACCACCAGATGGGTCTTGGGTAGGGCTACACCACCCACTAGAAATTAGGTCACTGTGACCTATATTTTATGCATGAACGACTTCAGTTAAGTTCTTGGTTAAGGTCCATAACTTGGATACTAGATGTTGGGGGTCAATGATATTTCACTACTAGATGTGTCTTAGGTAAGGTGACACCACCCACTAGAAAATAGGTCACTGTGACCTATATTTTACGCATGAATGACTTCGGTTAAGTTCTTGGTTAAGGTCCATAACTTGGATACTAGATGTTGGGGGTCAATGATATTTCACTACTAGATGTGTCTTAGGTAAGATGACACCACCCACTAGAAATTAGGTCACTGTGACCTATATTTCACGCATGAATGGACTTGGTTAAGTTCTTGGTTAAGGTCCATATCTCAGATACTACATGTTGATGGTCAATGGTATTTCACCACTAGATGTGTCTTGGGTAACATGACACCACCCAATAAAAATTAGGTCACTGTGATCTATATTTTATGCATGAATGACTTTGGTTAAGTTCTTGGTTAAGTCCATATCTTGAATACTACATGTTAGGGGTCAATAATATTTCACTTCTCGATGAGTCTTGGTACATGGCACCACCCATCAGAAATAAGGTCACAGCGACCTATATTTTACACATGAACACTTTTGATCAATTTCTTGGTAAAGGTTCATATCCCAGGTAATACACATTGAGGGTCAATGATATTTCAAGAACGGGAGGGCCATCCTGTGGCTCATAGACACATTATCTAGTTTTAGCAGTAATCAATTATTTTCGATTACAAGTAATCAAAATTCAAGAAAGTAGTCGATTATTCTCGATTACTTGAAAAATTGTAATTAATTACAATCGATTATGATTACTGATTACGATTACCCCTTGTCTGCCTTTCAGGAACTTCCATTTCAAAATACTGATTTCTGTTCCTCTTTTTCACAACAAATATCCATTCCTAAACTTGTCGTTCGGGGGAGGGACTCTTTCTCCTAGTTGCTCAGGCCTTATTAAGTTGATCGTTCTTCTTGTCATTTGTCCCCAAAAAAACATAAACCAAAATGGTCCTAAACATGTAAAAGCTCTACAAAATTAAATTCATTGGTGACATTTCCACATGGGAAAATTGATTTGGGTTGATGTGGTGAAATAATCAGGGACAATGTGATAATATTTCTCACCATTTTTCTTTGCATGTGCTGACTATTTCCAAAACTGTCGAATCCTTAATGACAGAACAACTTTCTTTCTTCATTATTTGAGTCTCTGGCAATTTGGTAGACTCACTATATTAGAGAGCTTGCTATGTTTGCATAATTTGAAATTTGTTTTCTAAACTGTAGTGTTACCAAAAAAAATATTATAAAGAAATCATACTGACCTTATGTCAAAGGTTTTTTGTCTGGCCTACAATGGACATTGCGAAAGGTGAGACTGTTAGATATGGTTATTTGGATGACAGCATCAGGGATGTCCAAAATTATTGAAGTTTTTGCTGGAGTCTCTTTTACAAAAAATGTATGTGAACAAGTTATGGTACACCATTGATATTTAGTATGAAGTTGTATTGGTGAAGATACATGTATGTTTTTAAGGCATTTCATCTGTGTGCCCCTGCAGTCTGAGTCAGGGTCTGCTGAATTTGTGATTCGGCCAATGTTTCAGTCAAAGGAATTAGGAAGTGGAGTCCGGTGGAAGGACTGCCTATTTTCATCAAATTTGCTAATTTTTTCTTATATGTTTAATTTAATTGATGCAAAATTTAACTGGACCAAACCAATTTTAACTGGATATTTCTAGTATGTCTGGCCTAATTTCGAAGACTGGTGTTTACCTTTTTAGCTCACCTTGCCAAAGGCAATGTGAGCATTTGCCATCACTTGGCGTCTGTCGTCTGTTGTTCAACTTTTCAAAAATCTTCTACTCTGAAACCGCTTAGTAAAATGTAATGAAACTCTTGGGGGGGGGGGGGGGGGGGGGGGGTGTTCTGTAGTATGTCCTCTACAAAACTATCATATAAAATTTTGATTTGACAAAAAACATGGCCGGCATGGCTAAAAATAGAACATAAGGGTATATTGCAGTTTTTTGCAAATTACTCAAAAACCGTAACAGATATCAAAATTCTTGGAAAGGTAAAAGTGATCAGCACCTCAAGATCTACCTGCCCAGAAATTTTCAAGAAGATCCAACAACTGATGTAAAATGAAACTTGGTAGGGTTGTTCTGTAGTATTTGGTCTACAAAATAAGTGTTCGAAATTTCAATTCGATAAAAAACATGGTCAACATGGCTAAAAATAGAACATAAGGGTTAATTGCAGTTTCTTAAAAATTGCTCAAAAATGGTAACAAATATTAAAATACTGTTTGGGTAATAATGATCAGCAATTTCTTCAAATTTTGCTCTTTTTAGACTAATATCTTGAAAACTATACAAGATATTTGAAAAATTTAAATTGCATATGGTTAAGCACATAAAGATCTAAAAATTATGTAAGGGGTCAAAGTTGTAAGACCTTTCTTGATATGAGTTGTTTCCCTGAGAATATTAAAATTGATAATTCCACAGAGTTAAAATATCCAGCTTATAAGTATCATCAAATACAAGGTGAGTGATTCAGGCTCATGGGAGCCTCTAGTTTCTTAAGTCTGTTTGCCATAACCATTGTTATTTAGTATGCAATTACATTAGCATTCAGTAGAGATCAATTCCATGAAGATTTTATATGTATGCACCTACAGTCATGGTCTACTGACTGATTTTGCTAAATGTAAATGTTTTTTCTTATGTCAGTTTTCAATTAAAAAGTACATGTAATGGTACACCATTGATAGATATTTAGTATACCGTACAGCTGCAGATCAATTTCAAGAGTAACTGCCAGTACCATTTTTAACATCATTTTTAAACTTCATTTTATACTGTGACCAACTGCAATACGCAATTTTCGAGTTCATTGCTTTTCCGGAAAAATCCCACAATAAGATAGAATTTATCACGTGACTTTACCAGTTTTTGAAGCAGACTGGTTTGCTGCCCTATAAGCTTACGCAAAAGCGTCTGTGGAATTATGAGAACAATAATATTTATGTAAACGGTAAATACTTTAATAAATTGGACAAGTTTTCTTACCTGTGTAGAAAAATTTCTAAAATCTCAGATTCCATCGTTAATAAATAGCAAAGCATATTTATTTTTACCCTTTGCTCATTCGTGCACCGGAAGTTGACATGCTTTAAAAAAATTCTAATAAAAGAATCACCCCCGGGAAAACTAGCCATTCCGTCCTATCTCGGAAATGGCGTATAGGCAATACATGTCTCTGTTTAACAGTTTATTTTTTTTAAGATGTTGTTTTTCGAAAAATAGTTAATCAACACTATCATGACTATTAAATTGTGTTGGTCTTCATACATTGTATGTCTATAGCTTAAAAGTTATAGGTAAGCACTAGTTGAAATACTGTAAATGTGTTGCTCCCCCGGGTGAAAAACGACCTGCGACCTGAGGGCTTTTTAAGGGCGACTTCGACCTATGCCAAAAAACGACCTGTGACCTCCGCCAAAATATGCCTTTGCAAGCAACCTTTAGACCTCACGCCCCTTTTAAAAGCGACCTTGCGACCTGAGGGGGGTACACTGCGGGAGCCCCAAATGTGGAAGTTTTGTGTGGGGGTTGTTATCTTCACTAAATTTACGATGATATAAAATCAGTTAATCTGTCACCAAGGGGGCTTGCACACACTGTTAATGGGGAAGCTTAACAATATAGATGTGCACGATCCCATGGGACAAGGGGTCAGTCTGAATGCACAAAGGGACAAAGACTGTAGGTAGGATTGGTAATAGTAAATATGCACTAACACTTTTAACAATTTTATAACAGTCCAAACTTTATGTTGATAAATTTACAAAACAGTCTTTAAAGTAAACCACAATTGACAATAAAATATATGAAATAAATTAAACAAGTGTAATTATAAAAGCATAAATTTAAATAATAATATAGAAACTAAAAGTAAAATGAAATGATAATTGAATCTCAGAATAAATGAAAATACTATAAATCTATTAATTCAAATAGTAAAGCAAAAATCTCTTAAAATTAGAAAATAAAATAAAAGTGTGAATTTCCGAATTTAGAATTTTATATTTTAGATAAAACATAAATACACATATACAACATATGACAAAATATATCTATACACATGAATCACATTCACACATACAACACGATTGAATTCAATTAAAAAAGTAATTGCATTGATCACTGCTCCATTTCCATCTTCAAAGTAGCTGCCTCATTGCATGAATGTACAATGTATATAACTTGCATTCATTACAAAGTAAGAAAATTCTGTCCTTCCCATTGTCAGATACTTAGTAATTTGAAAGGTTGTGCCTAACCTGAGAAAATAATTCAGGCCTAACCAAAGAAATTTTTGTAGGACTTTCATATTCTCTTTTCATTTTGTTGAAAATTATGCCTGTCTTTGGTAATTTTGATATAAAAATAAACTGTCTGATATAATGAAAAGCAGAGGCGGATCAAGACATTCTGAACAGAGGGGGCCCGCTTTTGGTCACGCTTCAATGATTTCCTATATATTCAACCAAATTTTCCGCCAAAAGGCCCCCAGGGCCCCCTGGATCCGTCTATGAAAAGGATGAGTGGCAACAATTAAGTTGCTTAAATTAATATAATACAAGAACGTTTATAACATATATAACATATAAAAAAAAAACTTTTACATAGTAAATAAGATAAAGTTCTCTCATTGTCATAATGACATCACAATGAACCGTCATTTTAAAGAAAATTGTTTCAGGGCATATTTGTCTTTAGTATAGGGCATATAAAAACAATTTCAAATGACTACTCTTAATTATCACTTGAATGTTTTAGTCAGGCACATTTATTCAAAGAATTCAAGCTTTTCAATGATCAAAATATGAAATGTTGAAACTCCATTATGTTCAATGAAAATTTTCACAAGAAATCTATGGTTCAATTTTCTTTAGATTTTGCAATTAAATTTATTTCACTAAAGAACATATTTTTTCAAATTTGCAGGAAAATTAAATGACACAATTTTATTTTAGCCAAAGTTTTAGGTACCCCCTTAATCATGTTAATGTGTCGTTAATGTTTCAAGTTTCGGGGTGAATTGCCTATCAGAATAGGTGGTCAGAAAAATTTTGGAAGTCTGTACCTATAATTGTGTTGTTAATGTTACATGTTTCGAGGTGAAAATGACACTTTCATGCTTTTCGGAATATGACACATGGAAAATGTTCCGATTAGTTGCATCTCAGAGTCAGTCGTCATTGTAAACTTCCTAACCAAATTTGAGATAAAAAGAAATAAGAAATTTTGTGTCAGGTCTTCGCCAATGCATTTTCTTCTCCCACAGCCGAAGGGGAAGTAATTCTGGTATATTTTATCGTCTGCTGGCTTTAACTGTCCATTTGCATCTAGGAAACGTGATGGGTTGATGCATTGTGGGTCCTCCCAGTATTTCTCTGACGTATGAATGTGCCATAGATTCATAAAGATCTGTGAATCTGTGTAATTAGAAAAAAAATCATGAAAATATGTATGTATTCTTTGAAAGTATTTTTCTCACTTTTTGTGCTTTGCAGCACAAGTAAAAAAGTTGTACCGTACAGTGACTGTAGTTCAGTCTATGACTTTAACACAATCCGACAGGTCTGACATATGGCCTGTAAAACTTTGTGCCATCCTGTGAACCTTTGCCAATTTTGTAGCATATTCTGTGTAAAAAACATTGTGTTTGAAATCATGGATTTAGACCTGTAAATTCAAAACCCTAATTTCTTAATTAGTTTCATTCATGTCATTGATTTACATGTGACTTCAATTTTCTGGCCATGAGTTACTTGTCATAGGTCAAATATCGGTACTCTAGTTTTTGCCACAATTAAAATTTACTGGCAGGTATGGCTCCCTTGGATTGAAAAGGGTGTTTAACCTTTTCACACTTACACACACTTAATTTTCTAAGGATAATATGCACTCCTTCCACCTGTATGTAATAAGGTTTGTCAGTTACCTGTTCAAGGTCGGTGGTTTTGCTGGGTACACACATATATGCAAACCACAAAATGAAAAATCTAATGAAATGTTTATCAAAAAATTTATACCCATTAACATACATTTTTTTACATGTACATCGTAATGTTACTACTTTGTACTATTTCCCCCCCCCCATTTCCAAAAAAAAATTAGTTGAAAAAATACCATTAACATCATGTACATGTATACCTTATTCCTATTATTTTATTATATTTTGATGGGGGAGAATGGTAGTTGTCATAGTAACAGCCTCACTTAAACAGGTACACATACTTACTAGGAGGAACTTTATATCCATCTATGTTTATTTCTGTGCGATTTATGCGTGGCACACCAAGTGGAGTAACAGATGCTATTCTTATAATCTCTCTTAGTGTTGCTTCTGGAAAAACGAATACATATATCATGTACCAGTATAATTGTAAAACTGTCGACAATAAAAAATAATCTGAAAGAAAAATTTTCTACCCTAAAAATTGAATGAAAAGTCTTAAGTTGGCTGCCAAACAGGAAGTAGATAATCAACACACATGAAAACGTTTACCAGCATACATGTATTTATAGGACCTCTAAACTAAATATAAAAAATCAAAAGTCTGTGATTAACAGTTGCTAACAAATTAAAACTGTTATGAAAATTTTCAAATCTAAAATTTTATAGTGAAAAAAGTGTAAGTTGGCTTGTGAAACAGGAAGTAGATAATTGACAGAACTTTAAACATGTTAAATGTGTCCCACAATAAGAGACTCCTATCTCAAGCTTGTTACCAGATTTTAAACATCTTACTATACCAACATTACCAATAATAATAGCTTAGAAATCTGTTCAGGAAATTTTGATCACAGACAGTCTCTGTGAGTAACTGATGGACCAGTCAAAAACGTTATCCCCTTTACAACTTGGTTGCATGGGGTATAAATAAATGCATTAAATATGTTTTTACCTGTGTATGGTAAATGAGGTTTTGCTTCTAGTGGTACCATTGTGTCAAGCGAGACGTTTTTCTCCAATTCTTTGTATATATTTTCTGCTATGTTTGGTTTCGAGGCTAATACCAGAATGCACCACTCCATCATGAATCTCAAATTGTCGAAACCTAAAAAAATCATTTTATTTTGATCTGATTACACAATAAAGAATAAAGTCTTCTACAAGAAATACATTCATAGAAGCCAATAAAACATAAAAACGCTATTACAAATATAGGGGCCTCATCGCTGCAGACCTATATCTAGGTATAGTCAGGACGTCAAACTGCCGAGTCAGTTAGGGACCTTGTTGGCCAAGTGGTCTAAGGCTCTGGTTTAAAACTACATGTTCATCTGTAGCCAATCACTTCTCAGGTGGTGTTTGATTCCAGTTTGAAATTTACAATGGGAATTCCCCACCTGTACAGGTTTAGGTTTGTCAGTTACCTGCCCAAGGTCAGTGGTTTCCTCCGGGTACCCCGGTCTCCTCAACCATTAAAACTGACTATCCTATATGGCCTAGATGGGTCGAAAAAAGAATTAAACCCATGCTAACACACAAATACATATACTACAAAAATACATTCTTAAACTCTTATTTCTTAATTCATAGCTGCAAGATTTTCACAAAAAGTATTGGAAGCATCACATTGGACAGGCAAAATATTGACAATTTAGATTCACAATGAAAGTGTCAACACTAGATGTACATGTATTTCAAAATGTATCCAATGTTCCTATACATTTTTTAAAGAAATTAAATTTTATTTGCCTTCATAGATAATAAGGACTGTGAGAAAATAAATCCTAGATTCTCATCTTAATTTCTTGAAAATATGTTGTCATTTTTAGGAAATTGACCAAAAATCAGTGATTCCGAAGGTAGTCGGACCAACACAAATGTCCAGTAAAAATCAGTTCTGTCCAGTAAAAATTATAGAAAATTTTATTGAAGTATTATCAGAAATATACAAGAAGGTATGTTTGGTCCGGGAAAGCCAAAAATACATTTGGAATCACTAAAACATTAACTAATTTGCCAAATAGTCAAAATGAAATGTTCTGATGTGGCTGAAAAATCGGGACGGGAGGGGATCATGGGGATGAGAATCAGTGATATTTTTTTCTATTGACCTACATGTAACCTCACCTGCCATTGTCAACGCCGTGAAGGACATGAACAGATTATTTTGTTTCTGCGGGTCCTGAAGATCTAAAATTGTGTTACTCTTTTCTTTGTCGAACATGATGTCGAACAGGTCACGAACTTGTCCGTTATAACTTAGCTTGTGTTCTTCGTAAAGCTGCTGGTTATAAAGATCTCTCCTCTGAAACAAAGAGTGATTAGATGAATAAGGTCAAAATAAAGTTGTGTGTTTTGGGTACTTAACCCTACTAATAATTTTGTGCCTACCCTAAAAAAGACAGTGTCGAAAACATATCAAAAGAAGTGATGTAAATTGGGCATTTCCTAATTCCTACACATATTTATGCCCCCACAATAACATGTCGGGGGCATAAAGTTTTACTCATCACCATACGTCCGTCCGTACGAAATTTCCGTCAAGCTTTTCTCAGAAACCGTAAATGGGAATAACTTGAAACTTTGTAGGATGCGGTTCAGTATGACATACTATACATCCTAAGGGAATTTTAGACCTGTCGGACATCTACTTCCTGATTGGGGCTGGATCGATACCAAAATCGACATGATAATTTCCATTAAGTTTTTTTCAGAAACCGTAAATGGGAATACCTTGAAACTTGGTAGGATGGTTAAGTATGATAAACTATGCATCCTAAGTGACTTTCAGATCTGTCATACTTCAACTTTTTATTTGAGGCCAGCGGGGGCATCTGTGTCCCATGGACACATTCTTTCTTTATTTGTATTATACATAATGTTTGCTATTCTAGATAGACTTATTGTGTAATTCAAAATTTGAAATGTCTGTTCAATAGCCTTGCCAATTGATGTGAAAAAATTCACCCAGTGTTTTGAAAAGAAATTTTAACATCATCAATAACATTGATATTGTGCAGTATATGCATTTTTTTCTCGATTTAATATTTGGTTAATTCGCAGCAATCATTGGCACACAAAATATAAATCAAACATTTCAAAGAATCAATATGGATATGATAGCGCAAAGCAAAAAGTACATTACACAAAGATGAAAACATGCCGTTTTACACCAAAACCCAAAATTTTCAACATGTGAAAAAAAAAACCTTATACCAAATTTTCGTTTCCAAAGCAATATCAAGAGCATTTTCCTAACTTGAAAAAAAACAAACCTCTTATATCATATTCTTGTTTCCAAAGCAATATCAAGAGCATTTTCGTTAAAAAATTAATTTACAATGTACCCATAGTACAAACATGTACCTTAGTTATGTCTTTGACAGTCTTCACAAAGCCGAGGGGGGCATGTTTTAAGGGTGGACACAAATTTATGGGATGAAGTGGTACAAGTCCATCCATGGCTTTCCTATTATCCTGTAGCAAACTTAGGAAATTTTCAGCTGACCAATCTTCATGACTCTTTCCATGCAAAACATTGATGATGAAACTCATAGATGCAAGTTGGAGATCGTCTGTGATTTCTCTCTGATCATTGTTTGACCACCTGAAAGCACAACGAAATTTTGTTAAACTTACTTCTTGAACTTTTTTTGACTTAATTAACTACTTCAAGATCTGTGACCCTTCCTTCCCTTTAAAATGTGAACATGTAAAGAAACTTTTTGAAACTTTTTTATTTCACTACAGGCCTCACATACAATAAATTTAACAAAACAATAATGCATCAACTAACATATTTACATGAAGTTAGTTGTAAGCAGATGACAAATGAACATATTAATAAGTGAATATAGACATTACAATTTTACAGAATTTTGCCAATCCAACAAGAGTATATTTATCTTGACTGATCATTAAATCAGAAAAACTGATAGCATTTCTGTTATTATAAATATCAATTGGTATAAATCTATTAAAAAAAGAAAAGCTTCAGTTAAATATATAGTGAAACTCATCACCTAATTCATCTTTATCACATAAATCACAAAGGATTTTTTTTTAATTTTTAGGGTTAGGTTGCGAAGCAACCCAAACCCTTATGCCGCTGGTCCTTTGGTTAGACTATGAAGGAAACTTTGGAAATCCTGTGTTTTGTGGAAAAGGTTGGACCAAAAGTTTTTCAAAATATGTTTTTATTAGCAAATATGCAAGGTTATCTATGATTGAAGTCCAGGCAAGGGTAGATAAGCAGGTTTTTTGCTCGATTTTAGAGCTAACAATTGAGCCGAATCACTAATGGGACTTAACATATAGCAAAATAAACATTCCGCGGTAAAATAGTCCTACTATTTGTTGTTGTTGTACTATAGTTGTTTTACTTAGGAAAACAATCAGAGCAATCCGATTTACTTTTCTATAATAAATATGAGTTTGGCTACAAGACTTGTATACATTCAACATGTTAAAAAAGTTGTCATGCTAGCCTTTGAAATTGGCGCCACATCGGCGAATTAATTTTTCAGGTGATCGATAAAATGTAAACAATATGACTCATGGATGCATGAAAGATTTATTCTTGGATTTACTTGCGAAAATCATCCTGTTTAGAAATAGTTTCTACTGGTAAGAAAATCCTTATTGACTGACGTACATTTAACATGTTTTTAAAAGTTGTCATGTTATTCTTGAAGCTAGAATGTGTCATATCGGCATATATAATTTTCCACGTGATCAATAAAATGTAAACATTTACATGTGCTGATGTGGGCCAAGTTTATCTTTCTGAGTGATCTTGTACATCGTGTACGAAATGTTTATTTGTTAGGGAATAATTTCTACAGATAAAGAAACTCTATTTATAGATGGAAAAATAAATATCTAACAGATTGATTAAATGGTTGTTTACGTTAAATTAATTTTAAACACTCTCGCAGGTGTCATAAATTGATACTGTTAATACTCAAACGATTAAATTATACCCCCACTCGTAAGAGAGGGGGCTATATTGCAATCACCTTGTCCGTCCGTCCGTCTGTCCGTCTGTCCGTCCGGTTCAATTTCTCTGCTTCTACTGGATGGATTGGTTTCAAATTTGGTACACAGCTTCAGCATGATGAGTTATACTATGCCTACCCTTTCCAGGTCAGTCCATCATCTACTTCCTGTTTTCCAAGCCGACTTAGACTTTTTTAGGGGGAAAAAAATTTGGAATGTGAAATTTTTCGTAACAGATTTCTCGGCTTCTACTGGATGGATTGGTTTCAAATTTGGTACACAGCTTCAGCATGATGAGTTATACCGTGCCTCCCCTTTCCAGGTCAGTCAATCATCTACTTCCTGTTTTTCGAGCCGACTTAGACTTTTATGGGTAAAAAATTTGAAAAGTGAAATTTTTCGTAACAGATTTCTTGGCTTCTACTGGATGGATTGGTTTCAAATTTGGTACACAGCTTCAGTATGATTAGTTATACCGTGCCTCCCCTTTCCAGGTCAGTCCATCATCTACTTCCTGTTTTCCGAACTGACTTAGACTTTTTATGGGTCAAAAATAGACAATTTTTCGTAACAGATTTCTCGGCTTCTAGAGAAGGGATTGATTTCAAATTTGGTATACAGCTTTAGCATGATGAGTTGTACCGTGCCTCCCCTTTCCAGGTCAGTCGGTCATCTTCTTTCGGTTTTCTGAATGGCCGAGTGGGGGTATGCTTAGCACGACTTAGTGCAACCCCTTGTTTTGATAACATTTATCAAATTGTATCTCTTGTCCACATGGTTCACATTTATATACATGTACATGTTAACCTTGAACATACATGACATAGATCAACTTTGCATTTCAGTTCTACTTTCACTTTACTAGCACCTGTGAGTGGAAGTGTGGGGCAGGGCTAAACAGTCATTTTCTTATCATGTTATACAATAATTTTAGCATAAATATCATAGATTAAATTGTTAATTGCATTTAGAAAATAGAGGGAAATGTCAATATATGTACAAAATTAAAGACTGGAAGATTTGCCCAACTCATTTCAACAAATTTCATGGGCAATGTAGTGTTTTACGATATACCTCTTATTTTAGGTGCAACCATTTCTGCACAATGTACATCCAAAGCAATTTTCAGATCTGTCGGATTTTACACTCAGTACATATACAGGGACCTGCTTCATCTTTTACTTTATCCAAATACACTGTACCAGTAGCAGGCCCCTTTTCCTAGCTCAATTATAATGCTGGCTCTTTGACACATCGACCCCAAATGCCATGTGCAGGCTCCTGTGGTATGATATGAACTTTAATAGGGCAGTTCAGGATAGCAAATTGCATATGTTTTAGAAATTTTTAAAGCTGTGGGAATTCTTGTTTCTGGTTAGGGTTTTACACATGAGGGCATCGTCTTCTGTTTTTAAGGGTAAGGTTGCTTAGCCCTTATGCCATCGGTCGTACGGTTGGGCTATGAAGTCATCTTTTGGAGAAATCAAATGTTTTGTGGAGAGTATTGGACAAAAAGAAAAAAAGGTGTAAGTTTTACACTTAATTTTTAGGGTTGTGTGTAAAAAATCTATTGATTTTTTATACCCCCACTTGTAAGAGAGAGGGCTATATTGCAATCACCTTAATTGTCTGTCATCCATCTGGTACAATATCTTGGCTTTTACTGAAGGAATTGAAAATAGATGACTTGTCATCCGTTCAAGATTTTTTTTTTAAAAAGATAGCAAACCGTGGCTGTATTTAGGGTAAATGATTTGACATTGATCTTAACTTAGATAAACTAGGTTGGAAAAGAACATGCATATCAATATGAAGTGTGGCCTTGAAAGGGAAAACACACTTCAGCTTATTTTAAGCTGTAGATCAGCAACCTAACCCTAGCAGTGCTGTGCACTTTGATTCACTTCTCATATTGAATTATCTCTCTTAGTTTACAAACAAATAAAGTATGACTTAATTTCATTTTAAAGACTATTGAAATTTGAAAATGCAATTTTAATTAAGACAAATGTTACAAAAAAAACTATCATCTCAATAAATGTCAAAAAATTTCATTTCTCATACCTTTTAAACAGTATTTCTAATGTTTGTGCTGACTTTTCAAAAAGAGATGTTCTTGATATTTGACTAAAGGCAGATTTGATGATTTTGGTGTGTAGCATCCAGATTCTATCGTAAGGTCTAGACCCAATGCCTGCACCATGTGGTGTGAGGAGGTCAAAATATGGAAGGCTTGGACGGTCATGGACTTCTAAGTTACTGAAGACCTACAAATAAAAGGCAAACATTTGTTGATAAAATTAATTTCGTTTACTTATAGTTATCGTAATTCTCACTTGCCGAGTCTGGTTCTTTAACTTACGTGCATCTGAAAAAGGGTGTTTAACCCAAGTTCCCATTCACTCACAAATGTCGACTGCTTAATACTATTGAAATCCTAGTCATATCTAATCAGCTTTCTTTATTAAAAGGACCCTTTTGTTATTATACAATGTTGTAATTCACTAACATGAATGAAAGTTGGCTCAGTTATTGGTTGGGGGCAATGTCAATGCAAAAATCATTAAAAAAATAAGGTGCCACTAAAGTTTCCTAATTTACAGTATGTTTTATTTGTACCTCTTTAACTGTGGCAGGATTATTGATAAAAACTGAACGCACTCCAGTAAACCCAAGTCGTATGCTCATGACTTCCCCATACTGCTGTATGAGCCCCTTTATGCTGATTTGGGGGTAGTTCTTATCCAATCGATACAGCCCTCCAATAAGGGGTAGGGATATCGGCCCAGGAGGTGATCCATCGATGTACAGTAGGAAGATATCCTCTATGGTGTTGTATAGGAGTAAACACACCAATAATATAACCAGTATCTAAAACAGAGAAGGAATTATCATTTATAAAAACAAGATATTGATTACTGTGGTTTCATTATTATTCGTGGGGTATCAATTATCGTGGTTTTCTTGGGTGGTTTGACACACAAAGAAAAGGAAATTTAACATTGATCTGTAAACTGCAGACCTAAGAACCACAAATTTAACAATCCACGAACTGGTCATTTTTCATCAAACAATGAAAATTGATACCCACGAAAATAAATGAATCCACAGTACTTGTATCCTACTTTTTCTATGTAATTTGGTAATTTTGTTGTAAAGTTCGAAACTTGCAGTCAACTGCATGAATATATGAACTTGGTTGATGATAAAAATATTTAGTTTTAAAATCATAAAAAAAATATTCAAGTAAAGTTCTGTATGAAAAATGAAATATTTTGATATCAAACATGACATAAAATAAGGCAAAATCAAAATTTAACATTTCATGCAAATTTACACAAGACAATTGCAACTTTGCTACATGTATGTCCCAGAAGATCTAGCATCTGATGTTTGAGAAACCTTAGTGCGAAAATGCAAAGTTTTGCCACGAAATTTTAGGGGTACTTGGCAAATAAAGTTTCATATATATATTATCCATTGCAAAATGAACACTTTCTGAGTTTTAGGAAGGTATAAGCCTTTTTTTGACCCTCTGAATCTATCATCACACATTACAAAATGTATTGTCTGAATTATTAAACAAAATATTTTGATGCATTCAGTATACATGCATCAACAAGAATACAATGTATGTTTTAAAGATACAAAACCCTTCTTTTTAGCTCACCTGGACCGAAGGTCCATGTGAGCTTATACCATCACTTGGCGTCCGTCGTCGTCGTCGTCTGTTAACAATTTTTCAAACGTTAACTTGTCCAGCACCATAAGTCCAATTGCAACCAAACTTGGTAAAGTTGTTTAGTAGCATTATGTGTACAAAACTATCGTTCGGATTTTTGATTCGTAAAAAAACATGGCCGCCATGGCTAAAAATAGAACATAGGGGTAAATTGCAGTTTTTTGCTAATAACTCAAAAACAGTACCAGATATCAAAATTCTGGCATGGGTAAAAGTAATCAGCACCTCAAGATCTACCTGCCCAGAAATTTTCAAGAAGATCTAACAAGCGATGTAGGAGTTATTGCCCTTTTTATGGATTTTTTCAAAATTTTGCACTTATTTAGCCCTATATCTTGAAAACTATACAAGATATTTTAAAAATTCAAATTGCATATGATTAAGCACATCAAGATCTTCATTTCATGTAATTGGGTCAAAGCTGTAGAACCATTTCTCTTAGGAGTTATGGCCCTTAAAGCGTCAAAATTTACCATTGTTCATTACTTTTCCCCTGAATTTCAAAAATTAACTTGTCTGACACTATACATTCGACTTCAACCAAACTTGGCACAGTTGTTTAATAGCATAAATGCTACAATTCTATCGTTCGGTTTTTTGATTCGTCAAAAAATATGGCCACCATGGCTAAAAATAGAACATAGGGGTAAATTGCAGTTTTATGCTAATTACTCAAAAATAGTTAAAGATATCAAAATTCTGATGGAGACAAAAGTGATCAGCATCTCAGGATTAACCTGCTCTGAAATTTTCAAGAAGATCCAACAATCAACATAGGAGTTATTGCCTTTTTTCTGGATTTTTTCAAAATTTTCCACTTATTTAGCCTATATCTTGAAAACTATACAAGATATTTAAAAAATTTAAATTGCATATGATTGAGCACATCAAGATCTACATTTCATGTAATTAGTTCAAAGCTGTAGGACCATTTCTTTTGAAAGTTATTATCCTTAAAACAACAAAATTTACCATTTTTCATAACTTTTCCCCTGAATTAACTTGTCTGACACGGTAAGACCAACTGCATCTTAACATGGCACACTTGTTTAATAGCTTATATGCTACAACTCTTTCGTTCAGATTATTGATTCGTAAAATGACATGGCCGCCATGGCTAAAAGAAGAACATAGGGGTAAATGGTATGTGCAAGAATCAAAAGTGATCAACATATTAAGATCTACCTGTCCTGAAATTTCGGATAAGATCTGACTTTTGATGTGGGAGTTATTGTTCTTTTCCTAATTTTTGCAAAATTTGCATTTATTAAGCCCAATATCTTGAAAACTAACCAAGATATTTCAGAAATTTAAATTGCATATGGTTAAGCACAATAATATCTACAAATATATGTATCTGTGTAGTTCAGGTGAGCGATTCAGGCTCTTGGGAGCCTCTTGTTTTAAATCCGGCCATTTTTTAGTTTGACAGATTAAACCTACAAGTAAACCTGATTTTGAGCAGATTGACAAACAGACCTGAACTGAAAGCCCTACTTCTTTTTAAAGCCATGCAATTGTTATGATATGTTAATGTATCAATAAAAAACCAGAACAGACCTTAACTTTTAAGCCCTATTTCTTTTATTGGCTAGGAATGTTATATGATATTTTTATGTTTTTATAAAAAAGGAGGGAAAACCATCAATTTATTCAGAGTCATCTAACTCCCCGGGTCAAATTTCAGGTCAACTAAGTGGTATAGATTTTGCATTATTTTGAAGACATTGACTTATATGCACTAAATGACTAAATGATGAAAATGCTTTCAAAATGGATTATAAATAACAAGCTTTTTGCTGAAGGAAATCCCTAAGCAGCTGGCTGTTTGCAAGTGTTGCCATTTTAGCAACCTCAGTTTGGTCTTTCTCTTATCAAACTCTCCAAAGGGATTGATTAAATTTCACTTATGGTCACTAATAAAAAATCATTTTTGCACATTTGTACCATGTTTTAAGGTTATTGACTTAAATGTGCTGATACATGCATAAATGCTTTGAGGATATTGACTTATATGCACTAATACATGCATGAAAGTTTTAAGGAAATTGACTTATATGCGCTATTACATGCATAAATATGCGTTTTAAGGAAATTGACTTATATGCGCTATTACGTGCATTAAGGCTTTAAGGACTTATATGCACTTATATCTGACCGAGGCGTTGAGCATGGTTATGGAATTTGATGTCATTGTCTCATTGCCTGGGACAGACACGCACTGTGGGTGTTGAGTGCGTGGGGGAATAAGCTCTACTTGGGAATGTTCATCTTTAAACAGCATATAAAGTCTATTCCAACAATAACGATATATTTAATATTTACAAATAAGTCATGATCAACAGTAACAAACATTCATCTTAAAGCAGGATATCCATTACATGTATATCAGAAATAATAAGTCCATGAAAGTTGAATTATATGAAAATAAGAAAGATAACATTTTTTTTTTAACACATCTGTCTAGTTCAAGCATAAATATCTAACTGTCTCTAACAAATCCAAATTCCCAACTTAAGATTAACAATAAAAACATAATACAAAATATATCCTTAACAACCAAATACTTAGATAAAAAGAGAATAATTAATCAGTCTAGTAAATAAGAATTTTAAGTGACAATAGCTTATATCCTTAATGGTATTTCACACTTATTACAACAATAAAAGATTAAAATAGAATTAATGTCAAAAATGAATAGAACTTGATTAGCCCTTTATCTCTTCCAATTTACACTAATCCAAAAGAATTTATCTGTGGGAAAATAATTTAAAAGCAAAGTAATTGAATGAATAAAATATTTAAAAGTGAAATAATTAATTTAATGAAAATAATGTTAAAAATATTCAAAAATATATATTGAAACTAATAAAATGAAAGGGAGAGACTTAATACTCAAATATTTGATTTTTCAGTGCACAATGCCTTGTGCACTGGTCATATATACATGCATAAATGATTTAAGGAAATTGACTTATATGCGCTATTACGTGCATAAATGCTTAAGGACCTATATGCACTAATACATGTATAAATGATTTAAGGAAATTGACTTATATGCGCTATTACGTGCATAAATGCTTTCAAAAGGGATTGAATTAATTTCACTTTTCACAGTTGTGTAAGAACTTGAAGTACATTAACCTTAATGCACTAAGCACTAAGTAAAATGCAAACTGTGGTTTCATAATTATTCATGAATTATCAATTTTCGTGATTTTTGTGGCTGGCCTTTACCAAGAAATTTTAAACCACAGGAATAGGAAATTTAACATTTGATCTGTATGCTGCAGACTTCAAAACCACAAATTTATGAGTCCACAAAATGATCCTTTTTCACTAAACCATGAATATAAGTAACTTAGAATGAAGAAATTAAATGCTTGCAAAAATGTTCACAGATTTTATTTCACTTTACATGAAAACTTATCTGATATACATTCATGTGAGGGATCCGTCATGACAAAGCTTGAGAGCTGGAGACGGACAAAAAAGCGGGAGATTTTAAAGGCTTTTTGAAATTACATTTCAATGTTAATTTAGGGCACCAGCATGTGCCAAAATATACTTGGCTTAACTGATTAATACTATCAGATCAATTATGACAATATTAAATCTTGACAAAAATATTGTCCAAAAATAATTTCTGCTGTTGATAGTACAAACTGAAAATAATATTGTACTTCAATGTTTAACAAACATGTACATGTATCTGTCATATCTATGACATGCAAAGGTCTTCCATAAAATCTTCATGTATAGACCTCTGTACAGAACTGTTGTCCAAAAATAATTTCATCTTTTATAGTACAAACTTAACTATTTCTTGGGCTCTAAAAGGGTAAACAAATGACCTGCAACATGAAGGCTTTTTGGGTGACTTTCCACCTCAATTTAATTAAAACGACTTACCTTGAAAATTTATTGAAAATGTCCTGCAACCTCATTAACAATATGACTTAAAATAGACTTAAAAGCATTTTTCAATAGCAACCTCGCGACTTGATGGGGTCCCCTTCGGGGGCCCATACATTGAAATCCTACTTATTACATAATATGTAACGATTGCGTAACACATTGCAGTAGACTAAAAGGTTATGAATTTGTTATAATATTATGTAAGAATTTTGTTCAAATATTAATTTTGCTGATTTTAGATTATAGTGGAATAAAAACTTTGACAATTCATTCAAGTTTTTATCCAAGTAATTCGAATTACAACACTGAACACAAATTTTATTGTATCAGAACATTTTAATCATTTTTTCTCAATGGTAGCTCATATAGATTTTTCTTAAAAGCTCACGCATATTTACTTGAAAATGTTTTTTTAAGGATTCTCACTTGTTTGGCTTGGGGATTTCTGTTATTTTTTGGAACCTTCATTTTTACCATGAAAGTAGGGTATTTGTCTTCAAAACCTTTTTTCTTTTTTCTATTTTCTTTTTATCAAATTTTGAAGAAGTGACTTAGCAAAGTTTTGTCAAACTGGCTAGTGGAATTTGGAGGAATTTTGTACATGTAATTATTGTATTAAATGAAATTAATAAAAACTTAAAATCAAAAGATTGTTGCAAGTGAATCTCGAATCCTACTTCCCATGCAATGGATGGCATTAATTTTGGTATGAGTTCATCTAAGGGGTTCTTTGTGTATGTAAGCATAATGTTTTGTCTTAGACATTTTTTGTTCTCGGACATAAGAGACTCTGATTCAAATTTCATAATTTCGATTTTACCTTTTCTTCAATATTATCAGCTATTACTGAAATTGGGTGAAGCATCCCCCCTGTAACATAAATTCTTTCATAGCATTTGGATATGAGTTTGCAAGATTGGTGACCCAGTGTCTAAGAGTGGGCAAAAATTTTAGATTACCAATGATAATATTTTATTTACAATTAAAACATAATTTCAAAATTTTATTCAGCAAATTTTAATACCATATCCTTTATTTTTCTTCCTACACATGTTTTAAATGGGAACCTTTACCACTATAAATGATGTATTTCATATAAATTTTTTAAGCATATAAAAAATTGTATGTTGAATATGAAATTTAAGCCTCAATAAAAAGAGAGATGAAAAAATTATCAACCCACATATATTTGTATAGAATAGACGCATTGAAATAATGGAAATTAGTATAATGAAATTTATTTTTTATTTATTATTTTACGATTATTATAATTTATCAACCCACCTACATTAGGACATTAAATTAAAAAACAGTTCAATATGTAGGTTTAAACTGTGGATTATGTAGATCAATTATTTAGAATTATCTCGTTGAACTCATTTATATCTTTATCGCCATTATCGATACAAAACGATTCGATCAACTGTTGAATGGGGGAATACCCAGTGTCATGGATTTGTGACACTATTTGAATGAGTTGAACGGTTTTCTAAAGATAAAATATGAATAATACAATGGGTTCATATGTCCTTAAGTTATAATATATTTAAACTGATTAAATTATATTATATTGTTATGAATACACTGTAGGTTAGTAAACTAACTGACTTTAAAAATTCTGTTTTATATATTTTAACTGTAGAATCATTTATTTTTCATTGGGATCAATTTGTTGTTTTCCTTAAAAAAAGACATTGGTTGAATTTTAAATTTTATGGTTTGTGCATAAGAAGGATAAACACTTCATGACTCAGGCTGGTACCATGGAAATTGGTACCTTAATTATAAATAATAATGAAACCACACAATATAATGAGAAACAAAAATAATGTTGTCTTTTTTAAAAAGTTTATATTAAAAAAAAAAAAAAAATGTGGAGACATTTTTATCAAAATTGAAGAAGATTGTTTCTAAAAATAATTATACAGATAAAAGTTTATTTTGATATATAGAATCTGTAAATGTATGAAATATTAGGAGAAATTAAAAGGATGAGTTAACAGTTTAAGAAATAAACTTCTGTCAGTCAATGTAGACCTGAGTATTTCCATATTTCATAGAATTATTTTAGAGAAAATTTTGGCAATTCTATTAACACCTTCTCGGTTTTACGTAGAATTTGTGCTCGGTCTACTGCTTATTTCTCTCACTGAATTATTAACTGGATATTTTAGTTAAATTTAGTTCTCCTTGTTCAAGTGTGTTTGGAGTATAGAAAAATATTTGCTGAGGATGATTTAGGAAGATATAACTGCGGTTTCATAGCACTTTATGTAGTACTTTTAGAAATGTTCTTCATTGACACTTACTAGCTTCCAAATAAAAAAAATAGCAAAAGGATCATAAAGAGTTACAAAATCACAGCTAAGGAAGATAAGATAAAAAATAAAACCAATCCTTTTAAAAGACAACCCTCCCCCCCCCAAAAAAAAAACAAGTAAAATATTTCTATATTTCTGTGGTTTTGGGTTTAGTGTATGGGGAGAATTCTGTTTTTGAAAGAGGGTATTTTTTACCAAGAAAAAAACCGACAAAAAACAGGCTGTAAGATACCATTGAAATGTAAATTGGTGCAAATAAATTCCCAAAACTGGCGCATATTAATCTTACCAAAAAATTAAAAAATATGGCGCAATATAGATACCTCTAGAAATATGTAATTGGCGGAAAAGGACTCTTCCCAGTTTATGAATTGAGTTCAGAAAAATCAATTACTTTATATGGATAGATTTAAATACTGTTGATATCTATAGATATTTGAACTACTTTTTGGCCACAGAATTTAGCGTAGTGCAAAATAAACCTGTAATATTGTTGTGTCTTTGTTTGTGGACATAATTCCTATGAAATTAAGTTAATCCTTGATATTTTGTTTTGGGATAATCTATTGAAAAACAGATTATGGTCATATTTCAGAGTTATTTTGAAGCAGAATTTAATATTTTTTGGTAAAAAGAAGATAATGGTCAAATATCAGTTATTGTTAACAAAAAATCGTTGAAATTATTATTTTGTCGTTGATGGACTGGTGTAAAATTACTAAGTCCAATGCCACAAATAACTTAACTGTGACATGATCAGTTTTTTTTGGGGAATTAATTTTTGAAGCTTTCCAACACAATTTGATGGCATTCTAAAATTGAAGTTGGCACATCCCGATGTTGAGAAAAATTAGGAAACAATTTTAAAATAAAGTTTTTATTTGATTTTATTTCTATGACTTATTACCCATTAAAACCTAGAACTTTGGTACCCGATGGAAAAAATAATAGTATTTATTAATATAATGAAGATATATTTTAAAACATCTTTTTATAGGGGGTTTAAACTTAAATGTTTAAGGAAAATGATATTTTAAAATACATTAGAAAAAAAACAATAATTTTTTTCAATATTTTAACAATATTCTGGTAAATTTTCATAATGAAGATATTTTCTAAAGCATTGTTTTATGGGTGTCAAATTTAGATGTTTAAGGAAAATGATATTTAAAAAAATCAAGTTGAACATACATCAGAAAAAAAAAATAAATTTTTTCAATATTCCAGTAAATTTTTAACATATACATGCAATTTAAAAATACATCAATCTTCTTTTGCATTTTGGAATGCGTACAATAAAATACATAAATGCCTTCGGTTAAAATTGTATATATAAAATTCTTACCAAGAAAAGCATGTTGTCCTTTTTTGGTTAAAGAAATATATTAGTATACCTTTTAATTGGTGTAGCTATTATTTATATACAGATAGACAAGTTGTTATGATTTTTAAAAAGTATCCAAACAAGGAAGTAGGAGGAGCTTATTTGCATATTCATATGTTTACTTATGCATAAACATTTTGCTTACAATGTTATGAAGTGCAATTCTAAATTGAGATCTTACAGGGTACATGTACATAGAATTTCAGTTGTGACAAGACAGGTTATTGTACCAGATATATGAATTATCTAAAAGTAGAATTAAAGAACAAGTTATTTGTGTTTCATACAATTGCTCAAATTTTTTTTTATATATTTAAAGTAAGATAAGCATTATATTCATATATCGATGTATGTGTGACAGAATTGAGCCATAACAAAGCTGGCCATTTTTTTCGCTGCAGATTGCAATGTTTAAAATTGTTAATTAAATGAGGGCATCCTTATTATTCATAGTGTGTGTGTTGGGGTTGAAATACCCTTCTTTCCATGGAATATATATTTTGTTATTTTGAGGGAAATTTTCTTAAAAGGTTCTGAGTGTGCTGTTGGTGAAACCCTTCTTTCAAAAAAATCCTAGAAAATGTCCTTGGCAGTTACATGTAGTAGCGTGTCAAAAATATACGTAGGATCCTAGCCCTTATGGATTCTACAATCATGATGGTCATCTTACGGCATGAAAGGAGGAGGGGAATTAAGGCTCTTTATCGGCTAAAAAATTAATGAAATTGATATAAATCTGCCGAAAATTTATTTTATATTTTTGAAAAATGTATAAATTATTGTATTTCACACCTAGTGTAGGCACTCAATGAGACTCATTATACATGTATGAATGATTATCTGAGTGGGTGAAAATATGGAAATTTGTCAAAATTTGTTAAATTTCACAAAAAAGGTGTTTTCATAACATTCACCCCCCAATGCTTGGATCAAAACCATACTGATGTATTTTAATTTTCTTTTATGTAAACTTTCTTGTTGATACATTAGGTTGTGCCAATGACCCCCTAAACCCCCAAAGCAACAGACATGTATTTATCATTTATCATAATGTGGCCAGAAAAATATCTCTTTAAAGTACAACATGTTATACATGTAGCCTTTCAAAAAAAGATAACACAATGTATTACATAAATAATTGGGAGAATGGGAAATACACATAAGAGAGAAAATTGAGAAATTGTTACTTTTGCATTAGAATTATGATATGTAGTTTAGAATTTGCTTAAGTCCTCTTATTGCTATGACACAAAATTGAGGAAAAAGTATTGAAATTCTTGCACATTCCAAACCAACTTAGTAGATCAATTTTACAAAAAGACAAACTTGATGGCATATTAACCAATACTAGCTGATGTTCCATAGTAGATCCAAATGGTCAAAAAGGGCCATATAGAGCTAAGGAACTGCAGCTGAACCAAGACATGCACATTTTACAGTGACCAGTGAATATATCCCATGATCAGCATTATCGAATACCCTATATTTTTATCCTGTTTTCACCCTCCTAACATGGTCGAGGTGGGTTTTGAATATGCTTGAGTGAATATTTCTGAAATTGATTTGCATCATATGCATGATATGGTACTAGTCAAATGAAAATGCAATTTTTTTTACACATGTGTGTTCTTCTTCAGTGCAAAATGACATGTAATTTTTTTCATCTTAAATATAGACTATACTCTTACATTTTGTCAACTTTGGCAACATATGACAATAATCAATTTTAGTTTGTAGAATATAAAGGTTTAAATCATTTGTCAGTGCAAATCATTAATGGGCCAGTTTCTGGATCAGAGACAGTGCAAAGGTGCAAAATGTCTTAGATAATACTTAGATATAGGCTATACTCTTAGATTTTGTCAACTTTAGCAACATAATGTGTAATCAGTTTTAATTTGTAAAGTTTAACATGTAGAATATGTAGGTTAATCATTTGTTAGTGCAAATCATTAATGGGCCAGTTGACAGTGCATAATGTCTTAGATATAGGCTATACTCTTAGATTTTGTCAACTGTAGGAAATGATACGTAAACAATTTAAGTTTGTAAAGTTGAACATTTAGAATAAGTAAGGTGAAAATGATTTTTTCAGTGTAAATGGGCCATTTTCCAGGACCAGTTAATTCAAATTTTAGGATTTTAGTTCTCTTAAGGACTGACTCTAAATCAGTCACGTAGCAGGGTTCACTAATTTATGTTTATATTTTATAAAATAGAAGAAGAAAAAAAAATTTGGAAAATTATGGGAATCCAGAACACTGAATATAACTTTTGTGATTTGGACCCATAAAGCTTCATATGTGTATTTATCTTTAATAAATTTATTCTTCAAGTTTATAGATGCTACTGTGGTTTCATTATTATTCGTGGGGTATTAATTTTTTTGTGGTTTTTGTGGGTGGCTTTGACCCACAAAATTTGATACCCCATGAATAGGCAATATAACATTGAACTGTATGCTGCAGACTTCAAAACCAGGAATTTAAGAATCCACAAATTGATTCTATGAAAATAATGGTACCCACTAAAAAAAAAGAATCCAAAGTATTTAAAAAAAACTGTGACATGTGTGACCACGTGACAGTCATATTTTCTCACAAAATGTACACCTAATCTTAATGAAGGTTTGAGTACTTTTCTTTCTTTCATACTTTTGGTTTTCAACCCTTCCAATGTTTTGATTCAAATGCTGCTGATGAGACCTTACTCCTTGAATAATGCATTCTAAAGCATAACCAAATAAACCATATTTTGCCGGATTTCAAAGTGAAAATTTCAGGTTATGAAATGATGAATGACAGGCAGCCAGTATGCAGGTGAGGATGAAAGTTTTGTAAGTTTTCTCGGTATTAACATCTAATGGCAGCCACTTGATATTTTGTACCGGTATACAGCTTCAGCCGTTGGGGTCTCAAAATGTTGCATTGGATTTCAGGTCTGTCAATCACCTAGTTCCTGTTTAACAAAATCGGGCAATTTTTTTTCTTGGACAGATTTTTGTATACTGACTCAAATAATTCAAGGGCTTGAACTCATGCAATAAACAATTCTCAGTCACTCGCTGTCCAGTTCAGAAAGCCACTTATGCTCCTTTCAAAACTGTTAATAAGCTCCCGCAAGGCGGGAGCTAAATTGCCTGACTATACGTACTATGATGCATCAAACCGGAATAGGTATAAGCTAGTCAACATATCCGCACCCAATGGCACGGAATGAAAAATTAATTTTCTACTTTGTAATTTGTATTTCTAAAATTAAAATACGTAAATATTGTCTTAATATGAATATTTTGAATATTTCTAGATAAAAAGATGCATGTAAAAATTTTTTTTAAATGAAAACGCTATTTATTTCATTGACGTCATAATATTGTTCAAAACAAAATTACAGAATGGCGGGTAACTGTCATTCTAATTTTCGTGGAGCAACACAAAGCGTAATGTACATGGCAACTAAATAAATATTCTGCCGAAATATTTCTTCAGTCATAAAATTAAAACTTGTCCATGTTGTGTCTTGAGCAGTATATGATATTGTTTTTTTCTCTAAACTTTACATTCAAAAATGGAAGTAGAAACTCTTTAAAGGTGTCCTCTATGACGTCCGGTTCTATCGTCTATTTTAAGCATATATTATGACGTCATTTTTTAGTTTGAGAAGAAAAAAAACACACTTCCTCGTTCTGTCAAGTTGCAGGTGCGCTCCTTTTCAAAACCATGCAAAAGCTTGCATTTCTTGTTGTTATTAAAGAAATAAGGGAATAACCATTTGATTCTGAAAAAGGGGGGACAACCATTTGATTCTGAAAAAGGGGGGGTCTGCAATTTTGTTCAAATCAGAAAATTTATTTTCCGCCTTTTTGCGCCGAGATTATTTATTTTTAATATAGTAAAGAATCTTGGGACATATTTTTTTCCCTTGGAAGTAAAGGCCATATTTTTTGGCAGGCAAGATTATTTATTTACAAGAACTGCCACTCACCCCCGTTAGAATCAAATATGTCTTCCCCTGAAATATATTTGCGGGAGCTTATCAGGTTGAACCTGCATCATATTAAATTAGCTGATAGAATTAGTTTGATCTTTTGTAACATAATTATTTTTGTAGACATGTATATATGTATAGCAAGGCCCTCACCATGTTTCTTGCAAAGATAGTGCAGGGAAGAGTCTTGGAGGTGAACTAGATGAAGAATATTTCTTAAATTGGTCTACAAATTGTACTTCTGAAATTGAACCAATTTTGCTTGGTTTAAGTCCATTTCTAGGGTGTTTTTGTCTCGCCTGCGACGAATGTCGCAAAAGGCGAGACTTAGGTATGGTGATTCCGGCGGCGACGGCGACGGCGGCGGCGTCCACAATTGGTTAAAGTTTTTGCTTAAGTCTGTTTTGTGTGATCTAGTTATGTTACACCATTGATATTTGGTATGCAGTTGCATCAGCATCAGTACAGATCAGTTTTAAAAGGATTTCACCTGTATGCTCCTGCAGTCACGGTCTACTGACTTTGAAATTTTACACTGATTTGGCCGAGGTTAACCTTTTTTCTTAAGTCTGTTTTGTGTGAACTAGTTATGTTACACCATTGATATTTGGTATGCAGTTGTATCAGCATCAGTACAGATCAGTTTTAAAAGGATTTCACATGTATGCTCCTGCAGTCACGGTCTACTGACTTTGAAATTTTACACTGATTTGGCCGAGGTTAACCTTTTTTCTTAAGTCTGTTTAACATGAAGCAGTTATGGTTCACCATTGATATTGGGTATGCACTTGCGTTAGAATTAGTACAGATCAATTTCAAAAGCATTTCATCTGTATGATTCTGCAGTCACGGTCTACTGACTTTGAAATTTCACACCGATTTGGCCGAGGTTACCCTTTTTTCTTACGTCTGTTTAACATGAAGCAGTTATGGTACATCATTGATATTGGGTATGCACTTGCATTAGCATCAGTACAGATCAATATCAAAAGTATTTTATCTGTATGATCCTGCAGTCACAGTCTACTGACTTTGAGATTTTACACTTTTTAACTTTTTACTTATGTCATGAGTGTTTTATATAAAGCAGTTATGGTTCACCATTTATATTTGTTATGAAGCTGCTTAAGCATCAGTTAAGATCAGTTTAAGGAGGATTTTTACTTCATTTTATACTGTGTCCAGTTGCGACAGGCGAGACATGTCTCTGTGTTAACAGTTTATTCATTGAAGAGGGGGTGCAACCCTAGGTTATGACAGCCATGTTTATTTCTTGTCAGACACAAGTAAATGTCTCATTTTAATTTGTATTTACAGGGGCCCAGACCTGGTGGATATGGTGGACCACCCCAAATGATGGCCTCGGGACCCCAGAGGGGCATGATGCCTGGCGGACCCCATGGTGCTATGCCACCCCACCCATATGGTAAGTCTAATGATATTGTAATAATATTCATTTGCCAGAGTGGATTATTCCTTGAATGGAGGATAATGAGATGTGGAACAAGTGTATTTGATGTAACCTTCCTTATACCAGCACAAATTTTAAAATCCACAATGGAAATAGTCTGCAGCCTTCAATTGAACATATGGTTGCTTCTGGCCATAATGCAATTGCAATGGCCCTACATCAAAATCTTAAATGCAAATTATTGGAAACCACGCATCAAATCAAAGAAGCAACATTTAAGTAATCTCATTGAAATAATGTAGTCTAAAACAATATAAAAAGAACAGTCTGGTGACACCCAAGGAATCTTTCCACAGAGAAATTTTCAAGCTTTTTCCTTATTTAAATCCAGTCTACTTCTCGAAGATTTGGTACAAGATTTCTGGTTTCTTTAAAGCCTTTAGTTCTTCGAAATATACATGTGTAAATAATTATGAACTTAAATGTTAAAATGTAAATGTTATGTGTTAGAAATTATATTTTCAATGTTACAAATTAGCTAGTGGGTCAACATCTGGATCGACACCTACCAAAGGGAGTAAGTCCCAGCACAATGCTAATGTATTTATTTTTGCTAGATTGTTGTAATATATAATGCATATGTAGTTGAGAGCATGATTTTTTGGCATGCAGCAAAATTTTCAGTTCTAGATGGTTATAATTATGGGTAATGTAAGTATTATGAAGAGCAGGGTCAGTAACAGTTTAAACTACATATTTTACCACCCCACTCCAAACAGTTTTGGGTGGTAAATAGGAATCGCCCTTTCTGTCTGTCCTTCTGTCTGCATATCCCATAAGCATATCTATCAAACTGTTTGATTGATTTCAATGAAACTTTACACATTAGAGGTACATTATATTATATGGATTTGTGCATGAAGGCATCTGATTGGTTTGGTTATCAGTGGTGATAATTGGACTGTTTTCTCCTTTTGCATGTTGTGATCAAGGACTATTATTTGAAAGGGGAACTTTTAACAAATACAGTCAAACCTGTATATAAAGGGCATCCTCGGGACAACAAAATCATGCCCTTTATAAGCAGGTGCCCTTCTGTCCATCCGTCTGTACCTTCAGGTTTAACTTTGGAAAAGACTTGCTGCAATGTTAGGCATCCATGTCTTTTGGACATATTTTTCATGTTTTTGCTTTTATTTTTATTTTCGCTTTATTTTTACTCAGATCGCAATTGAGAGTTTCTTATTTTGAGAGAGTTCATTTGCTTTGCTTTTAACAAAAATATGCTACAATTTTAGATAGGCTATGTGCATATGAATCTCTATGATAATTTTTGCCTTTTGCCCTCCAATTTTGTGTAAATGATATACAATAAACAGAAATTTTGTTGCCCTTACGTTGCCTTATAATATGATAATCAAATTAACAGAATGTTTGTTGCCCTTACTTGCCTGCCCAGTAGGATTTTAGGGTCAATCCGCCTATGTCAAAGGCCAAGGTCATATTGACAGACAAAAATGCAAGGGGAGATTTTATGCGCTGCTTTTGTTTCCATTATTGTATACAATGAGTTTTACTTGGACAAGTTCTAATTTGAGTACCTGCGACCATTTTCGTATAAGTTTTGCCCTGGCTTTGACCATGAAAATGAGTTTCGTGTATCTCTTATGTTCTTGTGTTGCCAAATAACCCTTAAGCCTTAATATGGAACATATTGGCCACATAGAGACAAAATGTTTGGTCTCCATGATTTTTCACTGCTTCTACAATGACTCCCAATTAATGACAGCAAGTCATATATCTTTGAAACTTTTGAAATTTAGCATACTTTGTATACCTTAACATGTTTGGCTTCCTTAAGTAAATGTCTTGTTAAATATTTTTGCATTCAGTAAACACATATTTTTGTATAAGATAGTGGTTATATAAACTTACATCATCTGTAATCTATTGATAAACATGTATTCTTTTATATGAAAGTTGGGTCATATTTTATGTTTGTAAACATTTCAATCTAATTCAATGCATAGTCTAAGCTTTTGAAAGGGAAAAACTCAGGGTTATTTTCTGGAACTGTTTTTTTTTATTATAAGATTATTTCCAAACAATAAATCTGGTGGTATTTTTACTTAACACCATGACTTAGCACCCACATAAATGTGTCCTGATTTAGTGTTAGTACTCAAGTTAGAGATTATTGACCCATAACCAGACTATTTAATCTGATAAAGAACTGTTATGAAACATGTGAAACTTAAAAACATGTGAAACATTATTCACATGTTTTGATTCTGAAAGTTAATTTATATATCAAATGATTTTTTTTATATTTGTTCCTTAAATTTCTTTGACAAATAAAAATTCCGTGCAGGTTAACAGATTTTGTTGGAGTTATTTCCCTCTAACCCTATGACAAATGTGTTGATAGAATGGGGGTGGCTGATTTTATATTTGCTTAGTTGGGACAAACATCAAGATGGGAAATATTAGTCGATCATATTAAGAGTTAATATGAATATATTAAATGTTTTCAAAGAAAATGCAAAAAATATCACAAAAAAACCTCCATCTGATATACAATATGTAAAAATTTGGCATAGCTTAAGTTCATACATCATATAGTTTAAGTCTAATAAAAACTGATTGTTTTAACAGGTATGAGGCCAGGAATCTCCCCAGGGATGCCACCACCCCCAGGACCCCCTGGTATGCAGACCCCCATGGACAGAAAAAGAATGCCTGACCCACGGGCTGTTCATCACATGAAAGCGTAAGATAATTCTCATGATACAAACCTGAAAGTTGTAATAAAGGACTCTTGAAGAAATTTTGTTTATATGTATAAAGGATCCCTAAAAGAAAGAAGGAAGCGAAAAAAAAATATCCATAGTTACATGATTTAGTTTCAAAGATATAAGCAGATTATGTTTGGCAGGAAATGAAATTCATATCTCCGCCTTTTTCTGAGGTTTTCCATTTTGAACTTTGACTATAATTTGTAAACGAACTGAACTTCATTTGACATGTCTTATGAAAATGAACGAGAAACCCAAAATTTTTCTTGAAATCTTAAAACCATAAGTATGTATCTCCTTAATATGCAACTGTCATCACGCTGTGTGACCTAAACCCTATGTCTTTTTTTCAGGTTGTAAACTTCTTTGTAAGACCTTTGTGGAAAATGATCTGCTAAAAAGTCTTCTACTTTTAGTGGCCTGTCACTTCTTCTAGTTCTAAAAATAAAATCATTTAGAAATAAAAATATTAAGTACATGTATGCATTGTAAATGTCCCCGGGGCCTGGGTGGCCGAGTGGTCTAAGGCGCTGGTTTAAATACCACACTATTGATCACTAGCCGATCACCTCTGAGCCGGTGTTCGAGTCCCGTTTGTATTTAACAAAAAAGGGACTTCCCCAGCTGTATGTGATTAGGTTTGTCAGTTACCTGCCCAAGGTCGGTGGTTTCCTCCGGGTACTCCGGTTTCCTCCACCATTAAACACTGACCGCCCTACATGGCCCAGGTGCGTCGATAAAGGGCGTTAAACACCAACACACACACACACACGTAAATGTCCCCACTCTTAGTCCTAATTTCAGTACTGTGACCTCACCCGACCCATACTTTTATGCACTTTTAGGTACTCTCTGATTAAATTATCATTTCATCATCTAAATAACGAGAAAAAAAATGAAATTTGAAAATTGTATCTGGAGGATATCGCAGGATGTCTCAATTTTTGAAGGAAGATGATATAAGATAAAATTTTCCCTTAAAGTGTTATGTAAAATGATTACTCAATGTGAAAATCATGGTGAGGTGATATTTGTTTTGTTAATCTCAAGTGTGTGTTTTAGTTCTAAGTTAGGTTCTTCAGACATGTGAACGATATCTTAATTCTAGAACATTTTTTTTCACATTTTGGCACATGATATGAACGTGTTCAACCATTTAAACTTCAATAACTTTGTTTCAAAAAAGTAGGATTTAACCTAGGAAATGAAATAGTTTATTACAATCATAAAAAAAACCAAACAAAAGAAATGATGTATCAAGTTTTGTTAATTTAAATGTATTTAAAAAAAAGAAAGTTCATTTTCCATTCACGTCTAATATGACAGAACTTATTCAGTCTAAATAATATTGCAGATAAATAGTTTAAGGTCTTAAACCTGACCCAGAAACCAATTTAATTTTTAAAGGACTTTATTTTGGAAAATGTAGGTTTTTAAAATTCTTGTTCAATGTGAATGCAAAAAATATCTAAGTTAGCATTACATCATGCAGTAGTAGACATTCTTGTGCAATGTGATTTTGTTTTTAAAGAATTGGAATTTGCCCTTTAATGAAGTATTACATCGCTTCATGGCCGTACAAAAATGTTTAAAATGTTTCAAATGTGGTTCATGGTTCAATCCTAATCAGGAGTGAAAATTTCATGGATCAATTTGTGGCTGGATTTCATGGAGTGAAAAATCTGGGTTATGAAATGGTGAATGTCAGGCAACAGGTGGGCGGGAAAGAAATTTGCTAACAGTTTTATCAGCCACTACTTATCACAGCCACTTGATATTAGGTATACAGGAATTGATCTTAAACATGAAGTCCTTCTTAAGGGACTAAAAAGGTTGTCCCATGTATGTAAAGAGCAGGATCCTTTGCACATTTAAGACCCCTTTAATTTTAGACTTTGATAAGAGTAGGCTAAATGATGACTGCTATAAAGGCCTTGCTCACAAACTGAAAACTACTGGAGAGGGATTAACTTAAACATCAAACATGCTTCCCAACCCATGATAAATAAATATGTTTAAGCTATATGTGTAAAAAAGGCAAGAACAAAATCTGTTGAGCTGTTACTGATTCAGACAAACACAGTCAAATTTAAAAAAACGCACACATTGAACATAACAAAACACATATGCACACATTGATCATAACAAATTACATGCACACATTGAACATAACAAAACATTTGCACACATTGAACATCACAAAACATTTGCACACATTGAACATAATAAAACACATGCACACATTGAACATAACAAAACACATGCACACAGTGAACATAACAAAACACATGCACACTTTGAACGTAACAAAACATTTGTACACATTGAACATAACAAATTACATTCACACATTGAACATAACAAAACACATGCACACATTGAACATAACAAAACACATGCACACATTGAACATAATAAAACACATGCACACATTGAACATAACAAAACACATGCACACATTGAACATAATAAAACACATGCACACTTTGAACGTAACAAAACATTTGCACACATTGAACATAACGAATTACATTCACACATTGAACATAACAAAACACATGCACACATTGAACATAACAAAACACATGCACACATTGAACATAATAAAACACATGCACACATTGAACATAACAAAACACATGCACACATTGAACATAATAAAACACATGCACACATTGAACATAATAAAACACATTCACACATTGAACATAACAAAACACATGCACACATTGAACATAATAAAACACATGCACACATTGAACATAACAAAACACATGCACACATTGAACATAACAAAACACATGCACACATTGTATGCACACATTGAACATAACAAAACACATGCATGCACACATTGAACATAACAAAACACATGCACACATTGAACATAACAAAACACTTGCACACATTGAACATAACAAAACACATGCACACATTGATCATAACAAATTACATTCACACATTGAACATAACAAAACACTTGCACACATTGAACATAACAAAACACATGCACACATTGATCATAACAAATTACATTCACACATTGAACATAACAAAACACTTGCACACATTGAACATAACAAAACACATGCACACATTGAACATTACAAAACACATGCACACATTGAACATAACAAATTACATGCACACATTGATCATAACAAAACACATGCACACATTGAACATAACAAAGCACATGCACACATTGAACATAATAAAACACATGCACACATTGAACATAATAAATTACATGCACACATTGAACATTACAAAACACATGCACACATTGATCATAACAAATTACATGCACACATTGATCATAACAAAACACATGCACACATAACATGCACACATTTAACATATCAAAAACACACACACATAGCTTAACTGCAATGGAACTCAGTGGAAATGAGCATTAATATGTTAATTCGAGGCTTTGATCATAAATTTTATGTAGTACTACATGTATTTGAGGAGATTTCATTTTAGAATATAATGATAATCAGTTAAAAAAAAATTATTAGTGGCGCCCGATTCATGACTTTGTCGGCATTCTAGTTAAATCGGTTAATCATGTGTTCGGAAATAAATTCCCCATTGCAATGATCTCTTAAGTAGGTGACCACGCTCAGAATAAATGCTCATTCTTGGTGCAACTGTCGCAAATATGAATATTCATGACCTCAAAGTTCTGTATTTACAAACATTACCGAATTACCTATATTTGTTGTACTTTAACTAGTTATAAAATATTTAATCGCTTGTCTTTTTATCAGAACTGTCGTTAATCATTTGGTTTTGTCCTTGAGTGGGCGAGAATAAGAACTTTAAAAAGATTTGAAACGTGATATATAAATATATAAGTCCTCGTATTTAGAAAAGATAGAATTAGATCCAAAAATAGGTACCTTTAAACTACAGTTTCTTACTTGTCATTGAATCAGTTCAAATATTCAATCTA
This sequence comes from Arcuatula senhousia, assembly GCA_963971305.1. Classification (NCBI taxonomy): domain Eukaryota; kingdom Metazoa; phylum Mollusca; class Bivalvia; order Mytilida; family Mytilidae; genus Arcuatula; species Arcuatula senhousia. The sequence continues at coordinate 28,832,442 of OZ020315.1, forward strand.
CTTTGTCAACTTATAAATATTTTTGAAAATCATACCAAGCCTATAGGTTTATTCACTACTAGGTTAATTTACATAAGATAAGGTTGAATGAGGAAGAGTGCATTTAAGTACAGTGATTAGGGGGGGGGAATGAAAATTAGCATTTTTTATGTAACCCTCCTGAGCATTAAGTTGAACTTGGTGTCTGACTGTGTGTTTGTTTGTGCAAATTTCCGTCAAGCTTTTCTCAGAAACTGTACAAATGAATGATGTGGTGGTTTCATTTTCAGGCTATTTACCTTACTGTTTGGGGCACAGGGGCATCCCTGTTCCATCATTATTAAATGACTTGCCAACAAAGGGACGAAAAAAGGTTGTCCCGTGTATGTGGAGAGCAATACCCCATGCACGTTAAAGACCCTTTGTAGAGTTCGATAAGAGTAGGCTCAATGGGGGCCGCTGCAAAGGCCACACTCGCAAACTGCTAGCTAGAGAGGGATTTACATAAGCATTAAGCTTGTTTCTCAATCCAGGATAAATAAATATGTTAAACTAACAAAGATGTGGGACACATAGTTTTTGTCTTGCCTGCCAAGATGAGTTAGACGCAGGTTTTGCTTTTTTTTGGCTGTGGCAGCTTGATCTATTAATGTTTAAGATTCACAAGCACCTCTCTATCTTAGAACTTTAAAGTCCTGTGTTGATGAAACTTATTATATATATGCCTAAATATTAGCTGACTATAGCACAGTTTTAATTTTAAATTTGACTGGATGGTTCAGTTTCACCATTTGTACATCATATTCAATTTTTAGACCTGATGAACCACTACCACTGTTTGTGATGAGGTTGATATGAAAGTTTGCATGAAAATTACTGTCAAGCTTTTGTCAGAAATTGTACATGAGAATGATTTTAAATTTGGCAGGGATATGGTTCAGTATGAAAAATTGTATGGTTTAAGTGATTTTCAGACCAGCTAAAATTCTACTTACTGTAAATAGCAGGAGCATCAGTGTCCCATTTTTGGCCAGATTTCATTGAAGGGAAAAATTGGGGTTATAAGATGGTGATTGTCAGGCGACAGGCGGGGAAGCAATTTTTTTAACAATTTTCGCAGGAACTACTAATCACATTATCACAGCCATTTGATATTTGGTATGCAAAATCATAGTGTAGTCTTAAGAAGGTGGGAATAGAAATCAGATATGCTATCACATACTTCCTGTTAAATGAAATGCGGCTATTTTTTACTTACACAGATTTTTATTATTTATTTATCTATTTTTAGGAAGCACAAGAAGAAAAAAGTTGCTGATAAAATCCTGCCACAAAGAGTATGTACTTAAGTTTTAATGTAAAGAAAGCACATTCCCAGCTCTCGTAAAATTACATTTAAATATTAAATTTGTAGGTTCAGAACTTAACTCTTCCTTCAGATTTCATGGATTTTGCAGCATAAAGGAATAATGCTTAGTAAAGTCTTTTTGCCACCTTCCCCCTTGCCCCTACCCTTAAGAGATTCAAAATCATTTAAAAAGTTGCAATATGAAACGAATTTAGAAAATCTGGTGATGAAGCTATTTTATTGTTGAATTAAATATTTGAAAGGTTTATTGATTTAACATCATTCCATGAAATCATTTAACATCTATTTACTTGCCATAATATTTTCAGATATTTATATATTTTTTTTCATAATTTGGCGAAGTCATAAAGTTAAAGTTGTACACATTACCAGAAGATTATATTGGTCTTCAAAATTTAATGAAATTATAGACCTTTGAACTTGAAAATTTCTGGATTTTTTTTCTTGTAAATCTTTTGGTTTGCTCTAAGGTCCTCTGAAATCTACTTAACTTAATTCAATGAAACTTGGTATGTAGCACATTTACCATTATGTAGTGGTGCAACATGTGCAAGTTTTTATGTTTCCACCTCCATATTTTAAGAGATTGGGAAGGAATCTGCCCTCAAACTTAGAATTGCAGAGGAAAAGTGGGTAGGATATCGAGAAATTAGTTTTACAATAAAGTAATTTGTTAATAGTTTACTTGACCTAGTCATTTTTTTTGTTGACCCATTTTTTGCGGGATATCACAGAGTGAAAAATCCTGGTTATAAAATGGTGAATGTTTTAGGCGGGTAGAAATTTTTGTAACAGTTTTCTCAACAACTATTAATGGCAGCCTTTGATATTTGTATACAGTATCAGGGTGGGGTCCTATAACATGGAATCAGATTTCAGGTCTGTTTCTCACATACTTCCTGTTAAACAAAATCTGGCCATTTTTGACTTTGACAGATTTTCTAAGACATGCATGAATATAAAGATTTCTAACTTATGAATTTTCTTCATCTTGAGTGTTGACAATGATTAGCTTTCAATAGATTGTTTGCCATGCATGATCATGTTTATTTTAAAAAGCATTTGTGCATTCATAGTTTGCTTTAATACTTTAAAATAGACCCCACGGCTAGAACTTCTCAATAGATAAAAGAAGTGCCATAATAGAATTTATTTTTGGCCTTATATTATTTATGAAAGGATATAATGTATATATATGTGTATATTTTGGGATATTAAGTTGTTTTTTTGTTGATATTGTCATTTCTTTGACAAACCTATTTAATAATTTCTATTTTTGTCATCATATTTTGATTTTAAAAAACCTTGTATTTTTGGTGACCCTAAATTGTGACCAAGGTAGAGTACAAGTCAAAATTGATTTTAATAGCATCCCAAATTGTCAAATTACAATATTTGGATCTTTAAAGATTTTAATATATGTTAATGTTATCTAACTATAGGTCAAAAATTGTGTCTTGACTTCATTGTAGCATTTATTTCTACTTCAGTTAAGTCCTGTTTAAATTTTAAATAACATTGTTCAATGACCGCATTTTTTTGCAATCAACAAATTAATTCTCCTTCACTGAAGATTCCTAATTTAAAAGATATGACAAATGTGTAATTTAGACCCCCCAAGTTTGATAAATTAAAAAATATTTTATTTTTGAATTGGTTTAATACTTTGTTAGATCAATCTTCTCGCTCAATAAAGTATGACAAAAACATATTTTTTACAATTTTAATTGTGCCCCCTGCTACGATGTGGTTGGGGGTACATTAAGTTTAACTTATGTTGGTTTGACAATACACGGTTCAACACTAACACTATAGTCTGCTAATCTGGAGCTACCAGAAAACCAAGGCGGACTAGTAAAAACTAAAAAAAAAGTAGTCCATCTGGGCTAGTAATGTTGGTAGTACTGTCAGGGGTTCAAATTAGCACTGGTCTAAGGTCCGGGACCTTCAATTTTTGATTCAGGACCTTTGAATTTATATTTACAAAAGTCCTGGACCTGCATGTATTTACATTAACTCCTATTGAGGACTTTTTCATTATATCTAGGGGACTTTCCACCTAGAACATAAAAAAGTCCTTGACCTTTTGCTCTCAAATGTTAATTTGAACCCCTGTGGTACTTTTGAAACACTTTCATTGCAGAAACTACTTAATACATTTAAGTTAACATACCAAAAAAATTAGCTTTTGAATGTTAATAAAACCTCCTTTTCCAGTATTTTTTTTTCACAGCCCTTCATGTTCAAAATAATTGTTACACTGGCTTTATGTATCTTTGGATGAAAGAATAAACTTTAAAAGGAGAAAAATGCAAGCTAGTGACTTTGGTTAAGCAATATCCCTGCCGGCAACTGTCCATTTAAAGTTAGCGTCAAAAGCTGTAATATAAAAAAAATTCCATCAAACTTTTCTCAGAAACTATACAAAAGATTTTGAAGTGACTTTAATTCTGTATAAATTTTGTATTTTTGTTTTACACAGTTTTGTGCAGATATTCTTATTTGTTTCGTTGTATTTACTAAAACTGTTCAAATTAAAATGGCACATTTTATGCATATTATTGCCATATATAAACAACATTTTTCAGAATCACAATCAGATTATCTGTGTCAAACAAAACTTAAAATGTAGCAGATTTCAACATTTTATATCCTTTCAATGCTTTGATTAGAATTTATCCTCTGACACTAGAAAATACATATGAAAGAAGTGAAACACAATTATCAAACAATCTTCGAGTGTAAAATTTTGGTTATTAAATGGTGAATGTCGGCAAGAGGCGAAAAAATAAATTTTAAATTAAAAGAGACCTGGGACCCCTCTTTTTTCAGTCATACATATTTGGGTGATATTGAGATCTTCTAAAATGGCAAATTATTATCTCTTGGTATATGTGGCATAATTGCAATATCATATCGTCCCATATAAAGTGGCAAATAAATTAACAATAAATTCTTACAATGTAGGAATAAATGGGTTTTCAACATGTATAAGACGGGCATAGCCCCCTTCCAACTTTACCAAAAGGTCGGCTTTTTGCATTTGTCTTTTAGCATATATTGATTGTTTGCTCTGGCTGCAAGTCAAATGGACTTTTTTAAAATCTGCTTCATCAGCATTTTGAAATGACATTGAAAGTTATAATAAATTATTCAAGATTTGAGAAAAATTCATTTGTCAGGCTTATAGATTTATAGATAACATAAAAATTGCATTTTGCATTTTATAATAATTGCATTTTTAAATGGTTCATAAGCACAATTTTATGACAGCAAACAGTCTCCAATATTTGTTATAAATATTCTATGATAAAATCATTAAAATTTTCATTTTTTTTTCAGAAAAATGTGTCAATGAAATTGACAAGGTCAATGGTTTTCTCTGGAAAACTGAAACTTTACCCATATTTTTAAGCACATTTTCAGAAAGAAATCTTTTTAAGAGACCATTCTATGTAAAATTTTGAAATGAGTAGGAGCTTTTTCAAGTTCTTTATAAATTTGCCATACATTCAGTGTTGTTATTCAAAATATTTAGTTAGCTAAGTTCGAGAAAAAAATGAAAATTATATTTTTATGAACATGGTAAGTATGTCAATGCATGTATCTATATATAGATTTTTTATACTTTCATTTTAGGTGCGTGATTTGGTTCCCGAGTCACAGGCCTATATGGACCTACTAGCTTTTGAGAGGAAGTTAGATGCTACTATCATGAGAAAGAAGTTAGACATTCAAGAGGCTCTAAAGAGACCAATGAAGGTTAATTTTAGTTGGCTTTGTAAAAGCTCTGGAATATTATTTCACTCCTTTGGTACATGTATATAATCTCATAAGAGACTTTTTGAGGGACAAAATATAAAAAAAAATTGTAACAGAATTCTTAGCTTCTACTGAAGGGAATGCTATCATATTAATAGAAGATAATGAGATGTGGAATAAGTGTACTCACTTAAACAAGGGCGGTTTAAAAAGACCACAATGAAAAACAGCCATTAGCCTACAATTAGGTCAATAGCTGCTGCTTGCTGTTTGGTGATTGGCCCAAGGTTAAAATTAAATGCACATAATTTAAATCCAGTCTTGATATTCAAAGACCCCCCCCTTAATAAACAATGAACAGGAAACATAAAAACATCAAGTAAAAACAAAAGCTATGTCAAAGATTCCTAGCTGAGAAAAGGCACCTATAAAATGTGTCTGAGTTATAATAAATTAGCTCCTCGTGAAAAACCTGCCCCTATTAATAATCTTCAACAAAGCACAAAAATAGAAATTGAGTATGATGAGTTATAATGTGCTTCCCCTTCCCTTTCCAGGTCAATGGGGCATCTACTTCTTGTTTTCTGAATGGTTGAGTTGGGGTATCCTTTGCAGTTTGCACATTTAAGACACCCAATCGGCATGAACAAAATTTAAAAAAAACCTCATTATTTGGTTATCACCCTCAGAATTTTGTATTTTTAGAGTCAACCCTATTATACATTTATAATTCATGATTTACTCTACATGATATAAGATCATGTAATATCAAGATGCCAGTGTATGAAATTTAAAACAACAACTTATATATAAAAGTTAATCTATTATTAATGAAACGAAATCTACCCTGAGAACAAATTTGATAGAATGTGAATAAATGGGACATTTTTTTCATTTCAACCTATAAAATCCAGAAAAGAAGTTAAACTATTTAAATTAATTCTGGTTCTCATAGTTTCTCAATAGGTTAATAGGGAAATAGGTGAAAAGTTAACAGTTAATAGGTTTCAGTTATGTAAATAAAAAATAGTAAATAAACAAGTTTGAATTTTCTTGTAGATTTGTCAACTGAATTACATCCTTGGATGATTTGACCTTGTACTGAAAAGGCCTTGATGGCCAAGTGTTCTAATGTTATAAAACAACACACTCCAGGTTTTTGGCATTGGGGGTGCAAGAGGGTTTGGGAGGGGTTCCATCTTAGTTGGAGACAATTGTTTAACAATTGGAACGATTAAGGTGGGTTTTAGTGAATTCCGAATACACACCCCTACCCCTACCCCCTTCTGACAGTCTTGTTGTTGATCACCAGTCATATACTTTTCAGGTGTGTGAAAAATGGATTTGAACCCTGACACACACACATCCTACAATGAATAGCCAATTACCTTTATTGTCTTCTATTTACAGCAAAAGAGGAAACTGAGAATTTTTATCTCCAACACATTTTTTCCTGCTAAAGCAGAAGGAGAGGTTAGTACATTTATTTTGTCATGGTTACAGCAAAACATTAACAATTTTAGGCCAGATTTCATGGAATGAAAAATAGGGGTTTTAAAATAGTGAATGATGGGATGGACTGGAAGAAATTTTGAAACAGTTTTCTCAGCACTACTCATTACAGGCACTTGATATTTGGATAGGGATTTGATTTTACGTCTGATGCTCACCTTCTTCCTGTGATACAAAAATCTGGCCAGATTTGACTTTCACTGATTTTTTTAGAATAACTCTAAATACATGTACATGTACTCTCAACACCTTGTAATGAGTAATCATGTTGCGCTTCGTTTTGTAAACTATAAACTATTATATCGTATTTATGAGAGTGTGGCATAGTATGACAAATGTATGTCCTTAGCATCCTGTTTGGTTCCTAGTTCCTGTTTTGGGACTTTCACAGATGTGCATCAGGGAGTCCCAAGTGGCACATTCCTGTTTTATTGTCTCCCTTTAGCTGACTGCTGTAAGACATACATATTAATTAAATTGTTAAAACCCAAGTGTTTTAAAATATTGTCATGTACTTTTAGAAAGTTTAAAGTACTGTTTGAAGAATTTTCTATGTACTTTTATTTTGAAATGTCAAATATTTATTAGTCATCTTTATTTGTTCCTTTTCATTTAAATTTACAATAAGGTGTCGTTATTTCAATTACAGGATGGCGAAGAGACAGTTGCATCATGGGAATTACGTGTAGAAGGAAGACTATTGGAGGATGTAGGTTAAAAAAATATTTCAGAAATTGCATAAAGTTTGAGTTATCTCTCTTAGATCAAGAGAATAAATGTAGTAAAAAAGAAAAAATTCAAAAAACCATTATAAATGCAGAACCAATAGATAAGAGAAAAAAAGAAATAAATGCATATTCTAAAAAAAAAACTTGTGGATTTTAAGAAGAATGTGAAGAACCTACTAACATAGCAGATAAAGTTAAAATTGATGGAGTAGTTTCATTGTTCTTCTTTAGGTTTCAATTTACATGGTTTTTGTGGGTGAATTTTATTTTCCAACAAGATTTACAAACCATAAATAAAAAATTAAACAGAATGTGTTTTTCAGGGATGCCCACGCTAAAAGAAATGAATTCATTGTATGTGAATAAAAGGTTGACTTATGCTAATAATGGGATATGGTATACTCTTTTGCACAGCATAATATTTATAAAACTATAAAAAATTATACAATAAACCTCTTGATTGTGAATAATAAACTTTCAATGCTATTTGAAAATTTTTCATTCATACTTGTTAAAATGTCAAATAATATGTTTTTTTTTCCATTTTATTGGTTTGACATATCCATGAAATCATGTTTGTTATATGGCTAGTTTATCTCTTTATTTTTATTGCAGGCTGCTAGTGCAAAACTCAACGATACGTCAAAGTTGAAAAGAAAATTTTCTTCATTCTTCAAAAGTCTGGTCATTGAACTGGACAAAGATCTATATGGACCAGATAACCATCTTGTTGAGGTGGGTGTGTTTAAGGAATATAAATTTCAACTTACCCTATATTGGGTTATTTTGACATGATGGTTATTTTGGCTATGTTGGTGTGCAAGAAAAAAATGCTTAAATAAAAAAACACCATCTTTTTAATCAGGTCTACATGCATGTAATGGAATGGTAAAAATTAAAAAATTATAACACCAAAATATAAAGAACCAAAACAAAACCTGCAAAAATAACAGAATAAGCACCAAAATTTTCATCTGCCAAAATAACCCAATATATGGTAGTTCCAGACAATTAATTTTGCCATGCAAGATGCGGGTTTCGTCTTTTCAAGGCTCATCAAAGGCACTCTACCCAAAATAATGAAAAAGACGAATACTGTATCCAGAATATGAAGAGCATTAATGACTGTCAATTTTTTTTTAATCTATGAAGAAATAATCTAAACCTCATGGTACTTATTCAGTAATTTAAGTAATGGGTGGTCTAAGCTACTGATTAGATCACTAGTCAATGACTGTGGTTTTATTGTCTCGCCTGCGAAGCAGAGCGGGACATAGGTGTTACTTTACTGGCGGCGGCGACGGCGACGGCGGCGGCGGCGGCGGCGGCGACGGCGGCGTTAACTTTTTGAAAAAGTTTTATGAGCACCTCCATATCTCAAGAACTATAGGTCCTGGGTTGATGAAACTTGGTATGCATATGCCCCAGTAGTAGCTTAGCACAGTTGCATCCCCATCTTTTGACCTTGACCTTGATTTTCCGGTTGAGTGACTTTGACAATTTTCAATACATATAATAGCAATGAAAAAGTTTTGCGAGCACCTCCATATCTCAAGAACTATAGGTCCTGGGTTGATGAAACTTGGTATGCATATGCCCCAGTAATAGCTTAGCACAGTTGCATCCCCATCTTTTGACCTTGACCTTGATTTTCTGGTTGAGTGACTTTGACAATTTTCAATACATATAATAGCAATGAAAAAGTTTTGCAAGCACCTCCATATCTCAAGAACTATAGGTGCTAGGTTGATGAAACTTGGTATGCATATGCCTCAGTAGTAGCTTAGCACAGTTGCATCCCCATCTTTTGACCTTGACCTTGATTTTTCGGTTGAGTGACTTTGACAATTTTCAATACATATAATAGCAATGAAAAAGTTTTGCGAGCACCTCCATATCTCAAATACTATCGGTCCTAGGTTGATGAAACTTGGTATGCATATTCCCCAGTAGTAGCTTAGCACAGTTGCATCCCCATCTTTTGACCTTGACCTTGATTTTCTGGTTGAGTGACTTTGATTATTTTTATTGCATATATTTGCAATGTTTAAGTTCAATAAACATCTTTTGATCTCAGAAACTGAAAATCCATGTAAATTCAAAATATAGTGGAAGTAAGAAAGAATAATTTTTTCTGATGGTGCCGGCAGGCGAGACATACTTTAGTGTTAACTCTTGTTATTATTCGTGGGGTATCAATTTTCATGGTTTTCATGGCCGGCTTTGACCCACGAAATTTAATCATTAAATACCCAATAAAAAGGAAATTTTACATTGATCTGTATGCTGCAGACTTCAAAACCACAAATTTAAGGTTCCACAAAATTATCCTTTTTCAAAAAACCACAAAAATTGGTTCCCACCAAAATGATTAAATTCACTGTACCTCTTCAGGCTCTGAGACACATTTGTTACTTTATAACAAATCAATACTTGTATGAAATTAGGTTATGCAGTTACCTAACTAAAGTTATTGATTAGGTATTGTTATCTTGGGTTTAATCGGCATTTACAACCCCTCTGTCAACCAAGTCTCAAAACTGAGATTGAAGGCTAGGTCAACACTCATTAGAGGCTTTTAAAATAGCAGTCATCGGGAAATTTGAAAATCTGTCCTTCAGATATTCAAAAAGCTTTTGCCTTTCCCAAGAAATTTCGCCAAACCTGCATATAACATGATTTATTTTATTTTTATTTATTTGGGGCAAAAATTTTGCATAAGTTTGGTCCTGTTATGAAAAAAAAAACCAAGTGTTGACCGAATGAAAATTTGCCAGCCAGGACCAACACTCAGGCGGATTTTGTAAAGACTGGCATAAAGAAAAACCTACATAAGTTCAATCATGAAATTGTTTTGTGTTTTGAATTTCAGTGGCATCGTACTCCAAGCACTCAAGAGACTGATGGCTTCCAGGTCAAACGCCCAGGTGACCAAAATGTCAAATGTACAGTCTTGTTGATGCTTGATTATCAAGTAGGTGTAGCAAGCAGGTTCAAGTTTGGTTTATGATATAAAAAAAAAAACATCAACAAAAATTAAATACTGAAAACCTGGAAATTCTTGTATGTTTTTTTTTTCTTGCTTAATTGATGATCAGAAAATATCCGTGAAAATTCCCCTCAAGCAAATAATTTATTTTTAAAGTATGCTACAAAAAATCCTAAAATCAAAACGAATAACACAATACTTGTGAGAAGTGAGAAACAGGCACGAATCCAAGGAAAGGCATATCAGGCATATGCCTCCCCTAAAACTTACAACATATATGTTTTTTTACACAAAATCAACCTAAAAACACTAGAAAAATTTTGTGTCTTGCTTTGATCGCCAAAAATTAGAAAAAAATGCAAAATGTGATCTTTTCTAAAAATTTGAATACCTAATCTGGGTGTCAAAAACAATTACCAATACAAAAGCTACGAAAAAAAGAATTGTGTATTTGGTTTTAACTACAATATACCTTTTATTAGATAAATTGAGTTCATTGAGTTAAGGTTATTATACAGTACATTATTTATCTAGAGAAGTGAATAGACTAGGTACAGATATCTATTTGTTTTTCTTACAAGACAAAATATATTTAGGAACTTGGAGGAGAATTGATTGTGTTTTTCACTGGTTTGCATAAAAAATCATATGCCTTGTACATTGTAGTTCCATAATTAGGACAAGCAATAAATATTCATATAATTACAGACAGTGAACAAAGAAAAACCTACATTATTTTTTTCATTTGTAAACATTGTACTGTAAAATCTGTCTAAACCAAACCCTGAATAAATGTACAACCTGGTTCAACCATACCGGATTTAAAGTCCAGAACTTTATATTTTCTCTCCATTTTACACCTGTATAATCTGACATAATTATATACCCAACAAAGTCTTCTGTCCCAAAGGAGCGAAGTTTAAACAAGTTCCACTGAACATAACAAAATCAATATTTTCACCTCTGTTTTAGCCCCCTCAATTCAAACTAGACCAGAGACTAGCTAGACTGTTAGGAGTCCATACACAGACTAGACCTGTCATCATCAGCGCCCTCTGGCAGTACATAAAGACGCACAAACTACAAGACTCTCACGAGAGAGAATTCATCAACTGTGACAAATACTTAGAACAGGTACTGAAGGAAATATAAAATATAATATTATACAATTCTGTAGTTTCATTATTATACTCCCAGCAAACAAAGTGGTGAGGGTTTTTTTGGGGGGGGCCTGTCCACAGCCTGTCCATCTGTCCACATACCCATAAGTGCAACTCCTTTTCTTCATAGATTTTGAGGTAACTTTACATGAAAAAAAGTACATCATAGGTCGATGTGCATGATGTAATCTCATTGCTCTTGCATAATATTAAGGAGAGTTTATTTGACTTAAGTTTTGTTCTCCAATATAAAGTCTTTTTTGGAGTGGGGCTATCCTTTTGTGAGATTGCTCACAGTAATCCTTGCTATTCATAGGGTACAAATAAGTTTTAGTGATTCTTTGGGGGAAAAATAAGAATCCAAAGAAATGTTTTATTTCATTGTTCATTAATTGCAGAAGCAAGTGCAAAACTCAAGGGGGAAGGCAAATCATGAAAATTAGTTCTCAGAAAAATAAATGATTCCTCAGTAATGCTACAGGTCAATTAATGCGTTTTTAGACAGATTATGAATCAATTTCCTGTAATGATAGTGTAGATAAGCTCTACTAAATTCTTGTTTGGAGAACATAAGATAGTAATATGTGCTGCAAGTTCTACAACTCCAATTTTCTTTGAAAACTGAATAATGTTTAAGAACATTAGAAAATATTTTAACTTAAGGTTTAAAAACTTTTTAAAAATCCAAAAAGAAAAAAATATTTGTCCCTTGTTCTTGAATTCAAGGGCATTTGTTTTTGTGGATATGAAACAAAACGCACATTTTAAATAACATACAGGAGTTTGTGGTTTACACCAATTTTTATACGACCGCAAAAAATTTGCGGACGTATAATGGTATGATGCTGTCGTTGTCGTTGTCGTCGTCGTCGTCGTCGTCTGTTAACTTTAGTGTATACACAATAACTTTAGTTCTAGTTATCCAAATGCAATGAAATTTGACAATGATATTTCTTACCATTAAAGGATGGATGGGATTGATTTTGGGAGTCCCCCCTTTTTTCGTTTAGAAATTAAGGGCCAAAAGGGGCCAAAATTGCAACTTTTTAGTTTGTTCTTACAATAACTTTTTCAAAATCTTCTCCTCTGAAACCACTGAACAGAATTCAATGAAACTTGGTATGATTGATCATTAGGGTGTCCTGCACTATAGTAATGTTTCGATTTCTGATTCGTCAAAAAACATGGCTGCCGTGGCTAAAAATAGACCTGGGGGGTCAGACTACTGTTTTTGGCTTGTAATTCAAAAAGTATAAGAGATAGATGAAATCTGATGCCACCCTACTGCTTCAGGATCAAAAGTTCTACAAAAGTCTCCATTTGGTCGAAGTTGTCAGAAGACCCCTTATAGGGGTTACAGCCCCTTAAAGGTGAAAAATAGCATTTTTTCATGTTTTTGCCCTATAGTATGAAAATTATTGCAGATAGCAAAAAGCTGTTGCTTGCTGAATTGTTCAGCTCATTTAGCTCTACAAAAAACTCCATAGGGTCTAAGTTGTCAGATGACCCTTTATAGGGGCTACAGCCCCTAAAATAATGTTTTTTCATGTTTTTGGCCTATGAAATGAAAACTATAGCAGGTAGAGAGAAGCTGTTGCTTGCTTATATGTTCAGCTCATTTACACAAATAAGAATTAATTTTTGCGACCCCCCCCTTTTTCCCCTATTACGTAATTAGGGGCCAAATGGGGCCAAAATCGAAACTTTTTTATTTGTGGTTTGATTTTGAGATTTTTTTTGGCAAGTTTATTCTTGTCAGGTTGCGAATCCAAATCTGAGAATTAATTTTTGTGACCATCCCCTTTTTCACTTGTTTTGTAATTAGGGGCCAAAAGGGGCTGTAATCAAAACTTTTTTATTTCTGGTTTGTTTTTGAAATTTTTTTTTGCAAGTTTATTTTTGTCAAGTAGTGAATCCAAATTTGAGAAATAATTTTTGCAACCCCACCCCTTTTTCACCTGTTACATAATAAGGGGCCAAAAGGGGCAGAAATTGAATTTTTTTTAAATTCTTGTCCGATTTTGACAATTTTTTTGCAAGTTTATTCTTGTCAAGTAGCAGATATATTTTTGTGTCCCCTTTTTTTACTGTTGTGTTATTAGGGACCAAAAGGGCCAAAATCCTAACTTTTTTATTTCTGGTCCGATTACAAAATTTTTTTTTACAAGTTCATCCTTTCCAAATTTAAAAATTAATTTTTGCGACCCCCACTTTTTTTCGCTCATTACCTAAGGGGCCGTAATCATAATTTAAAAAAATTTCTGGTTTGATTTTTAATTTTTTTCCCAAACATTATTCTTTTCAAGAGTAGAATACAAAATTGAAAATTTATATTTTTATATTTTTACCCCCTGGGTCAAAAGTCCACCAGAGAAGCATGTGTCAAAAACCTTTGTCAGTCCACCATGGGCTGCATGTGTCCAGAGCAATAGACTATCCATATTGGGCCTAAAATGTACAGGGTTCAACATGTTGCGGTCGTATCATGCTGCGCTCGGCGAAGCTTTTTATTGTGAATATTGTAAAATTTCATATTTGAAAAGGAAAAAGTCCTTTGTTTGACGAACATGACAAAAAATAATAAATTTAAAGTATTATCTTTCTGGTAATTTAAATGTTTAAAGGTTTCTTCACTATTTCATTTCAGATATTTGAGTGTAAAAGAATGAAGTTTGCTGAGATACCAGGGAAACTCCACAGCCTACTAATGCCACCAGATCCAATAGTCATAAACCATGTCATCACGTAAGAATCATCAGTGCAGCTCTGGTTTAATGTCATATTAACACTCATTGTGTTTCCCTTAAAACTTCATTAATTGTGCTCTTGTTTTATGAGAGCTCTGCTTCTTTTTGTTTGATTTAATGTCATAGATCCTCAATTCATTTTTATTTCAAGGCAAAAAACTTGCGGACGTATAATGGTATGATACTGTCGTCTGCATCCACATCTGCATTGTCTGTTAACTTGAGTGTTACCACAATAAATTTAGTTCTTGTTATGAGATTGCTATGAAATTTTATATGATTGTTTTTATCTATTTTCGTGTCATATTTATTGTTTTATTTAGAGTCCTACTCTTTTGACTCTGTTTTAAATCAAACTTACATTTATATTTATATATAACAACTTGTTTATGTCATGATTATGGCTGACATATCAGCAACAGGACATTAGCAAACAACAAACAATCAATCAAATAACCTGGTTGATTTGAATTATACATTGAATGCAATATTTTGTCATTTTATTGGTGTGTAAAAGCGTGGACGTAAGCACATTTTTAATGAAGTGTGGTTCAAAATGTGTGCAAAGGTCCAGGCTTTTACAGAAATTTGCACAAATTTTAAGAATTATTCTGCGGGGGTAGTCGTCAAGGTGGCATGTGCTAGTGAGTTTCATCAGGAAATGAAACTGCATTACTGAAGTACCATTAACCAATCGAAATTGTTGTTATAAATTATAATATAAATTATGTGAAAATAAAAGGCAATCTTTGATGAATTAATATCTTAAGTTTTTCTTAGAATTTAGAACATGGTCCTGAAATGGTTCGAGCGTGGAACTCAAGTAAAATGTCACAAAATTAAGCTCTCTTTGTTCTGGTAACCAGTTCTTTGCAAATACCTTTGGGATATTCATTACTGGGTTTTCATATTAAACAAATTCATAAAAAAAGTAGATTTTGGTTGTCTGCTCCATAAATTACTAAAAAAATATATATAAGTTTGGGACTGAGAAATAGTGGTTTCATGGGTACATAAAATATGTATAAAAAATATGTCGATTTATGTCAACAGTCAATTTAAGTAGTCGTGGGTACATAAATACTGATCTTATGTTTGTTTTACAGTGTTGAAGGACCAGATGCCAGAAAGACAGCCTGTTATGATATTGATGTTGAAATTGTAAGTTATATGAGTTCATTTAGCTTGGTACATACTTTAAACAAAAACTTGAAATTTTCACCCCTGACAAGGATCAAACCACGAACCATAAACTGATTTTCTGACCCTATCTTGACACCATTTGTAAGGATTGTCTCAAGAAACAATGCTAGTCCTTCAGAAAGGACGAAAAAGGTTGTCCTGTGTACCCTGTGCATGTTGCAGATCTCTTTGTTTAGTTTGTTAAGTGTAGGCTCTATGGGGCAGTTAACAAAGGCCACACTCACACACTGCTAGCTGGAGAGTGATTTATAGAAGCATTAGCTTGTTTCCCCATTAAGGATAATTAAATATGTTTAAACTAAACACAAAGTTTATACTCATAGAGAGAAAAAAAGGTTCCTTTCCATTGCTCTTGGATATCATTCAGGGGAAATAATTGTAATTGGATTTTATTACTTTTTCCAAAATAATGTTCAATAGAAAGTAGGGGTATCCTTTTGTAAGTTGGCTTATATTCTTTGTTGTACATTTATTGAGTCACTGATATCACTATGTTGTGAAAGATAATGTTGTCTTCAAATGTTCTATGAAATTGTGTACCAGTTTTATTATACAATAATCACCCTAGTTGGTGTGTGAACCAGATGCTTTTTCCCCAAGAAAGTAAGGTCGCCTGACTAGGGCTTGTCAGGAGGGTTACCTTACTTTTCAATGGAAAGAAGGTTAGGTCACACACCAACAAGGGTGATAGGTGTCATATTATATCGAATATAAATAAGATACACAAAAACAGCAAAAAACATAAGATGTTACAATGAAAATTTCATGAGTGGATGACCTAACCATGCAACCCAACAGTTAACCACTTGACCCAGTTAAATATCACGCGTAACAATAAGTTGTCTATGTGAATCTCCATGAAGATTTCTATATGAGTACATAATATGAAAAATGCACAATACTCTTGGTAATGTATTACATATTTGATTTTTTTTAGGATGATTCCTTAAAGCAGCAGATGAATTCATTCTTACTTACCACACAAAGTCAACAAGAAATCTCTAACTTAGACAACAAGGTAATTCTGTTATAATGATCATTAAAAAAAAGAATGGTATTGGTAGCCAACAGTTGAAAGGAAAAACTAATCCGGAGCAGATCCAGAGGAGAACCAGACGGCAAGGGCCCCATCTTTTGTCAGAAAAAATGGTTGGACATAAAGGAAATCATTGAAGCATGACTAGAGCGGGGCCTTTACTTAACTACTCTGTGTGCACCCTTTTATGAAATTTCTGAACGTGCCGCTGAACATTTAAATATACAAGGAGGCAAATATTCATCAGGGACAAGTAAAAGTAGATAAAAGAAGAAATAAAACATGCCAACATATCACACATATCAATATCGGATGGATGACTAACATTTGTAATAATTATCCCCTGCTACTGTGGATTTGGTACAAATTTTTGTGGTTTGATGAAAAAAAATAATAAGTTCATGGATTCTTAAATTCCTGGACTTGAAATCTTCAGCATACAGCTCAACTCCCTTTTCGTTGGATATCAAATTTCGTGGATCAAGGACACCCACGAACACCACGAAAATTTATACCCCACGAATAATAATGAAACCCAATACTTGTTTAGGAGGAGTAAATAGGGGGTATATTGATTAAGTAGTTTGATCAAGAAAGCTCCTCTCTAATTGTGTGATTGAATTTGTAGAAATAATGTATGAAGGAAGTACATCATGATGGTGATGTACATGAAAATAATTAATTACTGTCTAGGGGAGATAATTAGACTTTTTTCAAATAAAATGGACCTCAAAAATGAAACTTATCCATAACTTATTAATCAGAACAAAGAAATTAATAAATATAATAATAATAAGTAATAATTGATACCGATATTTACATTTTGTCAAGATTTCAAGATTTTATTTCAGAACTCAGGCACATTTCTGTGCAACATAAGTAAATTATTACAATTAATACACAGTAATACAGATAATACAATACATTACATAATAAACGATATCAAAACATGGGGGATAGTGAGTCCACAGGATTAAAATAATGGACCTATTTGTTTGATAAAAGATGATAAACTTATAAGTACCTTTTTGTTACAGAGTTTTAATAAACCAATCATTTTTGTTTCACAGGGATTGTTGACATAATATCGAGGAATATGCTTCAACCTAATTTCAAGTATATCAGGGGATTGACAAACAAACAGATAATGAAACTCGTTGCCAATCTCTCCGGAATTACATTTACTACATATTCGATTGCCTCTTTGGATATTTCTCCAACGTCCTGTCTCAATAGGGAATCTAATATTTGATAATCTAAGCTTTGTAATATATGATCGTTGAGACAAGTTAAGACGTAACAAATATGTTTCCATCACAAACTCACTTTTAAATGTTAGATAGAATTGCCCCCTTGAAGTATTTCTAAGTTCTGTATACCACTTTTGAATGAATTGATCTTTTAATATCTGTTTGGCATGAGTTTTCAACCAAACAGAACTTACATCGGATCGGAAAAAATGAATGTAAGACCAATTTCATTGAAGGTACTTTTAACAAATTTGATCCACTTTGTGTCTAATAAACCATTCTTGTTCAAATTATATTGTAAAAGTGCAAATTTCAACGATAATTTGTCAGAGCCAATCAAGCTATTCCAATAACATAATATTCGACATTTAATATCAACAATCAATGGGAAACGTCCAAGTTCACCATAAACTAAGTTGTTTGGTGTTGTCGTTCTTACTTTCAGAATTTTCTTCAAAAATTGTAAATGTACTTTTTCTATATTATCATTTTTTTCATGACCAATAACTTCACAGCCATAAAGCAAAATAGGTCGAACTAAGGAATCAAATATCTTAAGTTGTAGATCGATTGGAATATTGATATTTCTTATCTTGTAATAAACAGAATACAATGCTTTTTGAGCTTGCTGAACAAGTTTTCTCTTTGCCTTTTCAAAATTATTATTGAAATTGAAAAGAATACCCAAGTAGTTATAAGAATCACAAATATCGAGTTCTTTATCATTAAACATAAACTTTACATTTTGAGTAAATTTCCTTTTAGAGAATATCACCACTTTTGTCTTGTCGACATTAACATGAAGCTTCCATTCATTACAGTAATCACTAAAAGAATTTAGCATATTTTGCATGCCTTCAACACTTTCCGAGATAAGAACAGTATCGTCTGCATAGAGAAGTAGGAAAACTCTTAAGTAATATTCTAACATATCACTACTTAAATTATCAATAAGACTTAATGATTCTACACCATTGGTTTGTAAAAAGCTTTCTAAATCGTTAATGAACAATGAAAATAGAAAGGGAGATAAGTTTTCTCCCTGACGAACCCCTATGTTACAAGCAAAAAAATCGGAGTAAATGCCATTTTTTGTCACACATGATTTAACATTCTGATAAAGGTTGTATATAACATTATAACATTTTCCTTTTATATTATTTTTATGCAATTTTTGCCACAGTCCGGATCTCCAAATAGTATCGAACGCTCTACTAAAATCTACAAAAGTACAAAAAATCTTTTTGTTCTTTGAAAGATGTAAACTAATGAGTGATTGTAAAATGAAAATATTGTCAACAGTTGAGTGTGACTTTCTAAATCCAGCTTGAGAATGGGAAATAAGATTAACTTCATCTGAAAATCTAGCTAATCGATCATTCAAAATACCCGTAAATACCTTCCCAAGACAGCTCATTAAAGTGATACCTCTATAGTTTTTTGGTTCTTTTTGACTCCCTTTATTTTTATATACCTGAGTTATAATACCAACAGACCAACTTTCTGGAACAATTCCCTTATTAAAAATAAAGTTAAACAATTTTACATATATAGGAATCATAACATGTAATGAGTATTTTATGTATTCGTTAGTTACACAATCAAAACCAGTTGCCTTATCATTTTGAAGATTCATTACAACATTTTCTATCTCTGCACTAGTTATAGGAGAATTCAAAATTTCATCATTCTCAAAATTAATTTCGTTATTTACTTCTATATTGGGAACCGCTTCATCGTCATCAGACGTATTCATTTCTTTAAAATATTCATACAATTCTTGCAATGATACATCAACCGTATTGCTCTTCTTTTCAGAGACACGATTCAAAAGCTTCCAAAATTTTTTTGGATTAGCCTTTGAAGACAATCGGATTTCAGATGTTATCGTATCTTGAAATTTTTGAAAACCATTGTTCATAGCACTCTTGTAGTCCTTACTAGCATTAGCTAGAATTAACCGATTTATTTCAGTTTTCGTATCATTATATTGTTTTCTTGCTACATTGAACTCGCGCCTCTTTTGTTTGCAATTATCATCAAACCACGGACGATTATTGCTTTTGCTTACAGAAGATTTTTTTCGAACGATGCCAAAGGTTGCTTTTGCCGTATCGTTAAGAAGTGTGTAAATACTATCAACTATCGCGTTAATATTCTCGACGTCGATTTCACTACTCGCATTCTGAAGATTACTAAGCTCATCGACCATAAAATTTAAATCAGTAAACTTTTCATTCTCAACAATGCGACCAATGAAATCATCAGATTTTCCGTGATCCCAACGCCTCGCTCTATCTATGTTATTCTTACATGTACTTATATCAGTTTCACGATCCTTTGTTTCTAAATGCATAAAATTATCTAGAGTTAAAAAAATCGGTTTATGAACGTCCGAGAACATGGATGAGAATTCCCCTATCTCAAATGCAGATATATAAGACAACAAGTTAGATGAACACAAGCAGTAATCTACTATAGTTAAGTCTTTACAAGTACGCTGTAAATCCCATTGAAGCAGAAATATTTGTGGTAGTTTTAATTTCCTTTGATATGTGTGAATCCACGAAATGAAAATCCTAACTGTACTACCTTATTATAGAAAAAGAAGAGCTTTGAGTGGTTAATTCATTTATCCATTGAATTGATGATAAAATGTATTGCTGTAAAGAATTGCTTTGGTGATGAACTTGGATATCCAAGTAGAGTGTTTGATATTAATGTTAAAGAATTAAGATGAATTAATTAATAAACAACTGAAGCTCAATAATAACTCATCTTCAAATATTAATAGAAAAATCCAAAACTCCTATAAATTAATGATAACACAAATTGACAATGAGCTTATTCATAAGCACAAGACTAGATGATTACAAAGATTGACATGTATGTCATTGCTTTATAATTTTTGCTCACAATTTTGAAAGCGAAGGAGTCACTATACAAAATTTCCCTGATACTCAAAGTGGTTTCAGGGAGATCTCCCTGAAAGGAGTCCTAAAAGTTTAGCACCTATGACTGTAGAACTATTTATGGCCTGACCACATACATGGATCGGACATATAGTTTTACCCTTGTCCGTCTGTCCGTCCATACGTCCGTCCATACGTCCGTCCGTAACACTTTGGTTAAGTTCTTAGTCAAGGTCCATTACTCGGATACTAGATGTTGGGGGTCAATGATATTTCACTACTAGATGTGTCTTAGGTAAGGTGACACCACCCACTAGAAGTTAGGTCACTGTGACCTATATTTTACGCTTGAATGACTTTGGTTAAGTTCTTGGTTAAGGTCCATTACTTGGATACTAAATGTTGGGGGTCAATAATATTTCACTACTCGATGAGTCCTGGTAACATGGCACCACCCACCAGAAATAAGGTGACAGCGACCTATATTTTAACACATGAACACTTTTGATCAATTTCTTGGTAAAAGGTCCATATGTTAGGTAATACACATTTAGGGTCAATGATATTTCAAGAACGGGAGGGCCATCCTGTGGCTCATAGACACATTTTCTAGTTAAAATTAGATTTCTCTAAAATTTGTCTGCTAATTTAGTTCTTGTGCTTGTCCCCCAATCAATATTTGTACAACAAGTATTTTATATCTGTGAAATTAAAATTTCATGGTTGCATATCTAGTTGTTTATTTTAGATTCATGAAACTGTGGAAACTATCAACCAGCTGAAGACAAACAGAGAATTCTTCCTCAGTTTTGCTAAAGATCCTCAGGAATTCATCAATAACTGGTTGATATCACAGACCAGAGATCTTAAGGTAATATCCAAGTTTAGATTACAATTCTCAAGATGTTTTATGAAAGTAAAGGGTATATTTGGTATACAGCATGAGGCTGGGTGCCATAATGCGGGATTTGATTTTTGGTTTGTTGCTCACTTCCTGTGTTAAGAGAAATCCGGTCATTATTTACTTTGACAGGTTTTATGAACTCTGCAAAAATAAAACACAGAGTCTGAAATGAACACTGAATAGGCAGAAAATCTGCATAAATCTAACTGGTTTTCAGTCAATTCTTTTAATTTCTAATAAATAAATAATTGATTATGAGTATCAAAAAAACAGTTGAAGATCTATAGGCTTTGCTGTACACCTTATAGGAAAAAAACATTAATGATTTTGGTTTGTTATGTATGTTATGTTAATATGTCACTTATGGTGTTTTTCAGACAATGACTGATGTTACTGGAAACCCAGAAGAAGAGAGACGTGCAGATTACTTCTATCAGCCATGGTGTCAGGAAGCTGTTTGTCGGTACTTCTATGGAAAGGTGAGAAAGACAAACCTATTACTTTTTTTTTATCATTATAAATTTGTCAAATGTTTAAGTCAGTCACATTTCTTTATAGTATAAGAAACTTCACTTCTCAGTGTGCAATGGAAGAAATTAGAAACTTCTTTAAGTTCAGCTTCTATCAGTCTTGGTCTCAAGAGGCTGTGCATCTGTACTTCTATGGGAAGGTGCAAAAAATCATAGAGGGTAATATGATGTAGAATAAGTGTACACAACACAACACAATTTAAAATTCGCAATGGAAAACAGCAAGCAGCTTTCAACATGACCAGAGGTTGCTGCTCAGCATTTTGAAATTGGCCCAAGATAGAAATATAATACATATGATTCAAAGCCAAAAGCCTATTTCTTCTATCAATATTAATTAATCAGTTAAACATTTTAGACAGTCAAAGTTCTTTAAAAAAATCAAGCTTCTCAGTGATCAAAATAGGAAAAAATGAAACTCCTTTATGTTCAATGAAAATTTTCCTGAAAATCATGTTGATAGTTGTCAATTCTTCTATTGGAAAAGTAAGTTAACATGTCATAAAGATATCTAGCTTATACAACGCGTTAGAGTTGATTATGGAATTTCTAACATCTTGAGAAATAAATTTGATTATTTTAATAGCGAGGCTTGCAGAGCAATTAAAATATCAAATTTATTTCACAAGATATTAGAAATTCCATAATCATCAAGAATTAAGTTGTAGAAGGTTTTTCTCTAATGTCTACAGGTGAATAATTGCAAAAGATTGCATGTGCAATTACGCTGAGAACAAAATCCTCTCTAGAGGTGAGAAATATTTTTCCACAACTGGTTGAGAGGTTGAAATTAGAGATATCTTGTTTTATATTTTACAGGTTCAGCAGAGGAGGATGGAAATTGAACAAGCTCTTGGTATAAGGAATCAGTAGAAACTAAAACAGGGATGCAGTACCAAGAAAGAAATGTAGTCGGCTATTGAACATGATTATCATTAAGACAAGTTCAAAGAAAACAATACATGTATTTGATATTTGAACATTCTGTTGTAAATGAGAACATTTGTAAAATGAAAGATGAAATACTATTGGCAAAGCATAAATGAGGATTCAAATTATGATTTCAATAGTTAAGGAGTTTATCAAAGTATTATTTAAAAAAAAAACTCTTAACCGGAAAAGGACCGCATAAGACTAAAGAGAAGGATTAAAAATTCCATATTTGCAATCTTTAAGTTTAATTTCTTTTTTAAGAGAAAAACAAATGTAAATATCATAATAGAAAGATCAAGGACTGGTGCTATGATCTGATATCATGTTGTTGTACAAAGTTCATTTTCATAAAAATCATTTTTTTCATGTTTTATCATTATTTAGTTGTACAATTGTGCAATTCTTCTGCTTAAGGATCATTGTACATATTCTTAATTTCATTACTGTGGATTCATTTATTTTCGTGGGTATCAATTTTCGTGGTTTGTTGAAAAAGGATTTTTAATTTCGTGGTTCTGATGTCTCCAACACAGATCAATGTTAAATTTCCTATTCGTTAGGTATCAAATTTCGTGGATGAAGGCTACCCACGAAAACCACGAAAATTGATACCCCACGAATAATAATGAAACCACAGTATCCAATATTGTTCATTTGTTGTGTCATAACTGAAGTAAGCAAACAAATACAATATAAAAAAATCTCATTTGATGAAGAAATATAATTATCTGCATGTGTTCAATTTTGCAACAATCTTCAATGTCAATTTCATCCATTTCATTGTAAAATATTTTTTTTTGTATGTTGTAACACTGTCATATTTGTAATAGAAAATTGAATAAAAAATCTATTTTGAGGTATGAAAATATTAATAATCTATCACAGCGCATGGATGCTTGGGTGATTTTTTAAAAAAATGCTCAATTTATTTTCTACGACTGCAAGTTTTTTTTTATGAAGAGTAAAGAGACAGAAAGAGAGGAGAGGTCAGAGGAGCAAAAAGGAAGGAGGGAATAGTAAAGAGAGAAGAGGAAAGAAAAGGAGGCAGGCTGGAAGAGAAAAGTGGCAGAAGAGAGGGAAGAGAGGAGGAAGGAGAGAAGAGAGGAAGAATGGAGTAGGGAAGAAAGAGGATGAAGGAAGGAGAGAAGAGAGAGGACGAAGGAAGGACAGAAGAGAGAAGATGAGGGAAGGAAAGAGAGAGGAGGAATGAAGAGAAAAGAGAAGAAGAGGGATTAGTTAGGAAAATGAAAGGAGGGAAGAGAGAAAGATAGAAGGGAGGACAGAAGAAAGAAAAAGATGTGAGAAAAGATAGAAGAGATGGGAAGAAGGAGTAAGAGAAGAAAAGAGAGAAAGAAAGAAGGTTTGAAATGTGAGGAGGGAGGAAGACAGAAGGGTGGAAGAGATGAAGGTAAAAGGATGGATCAGGAGGGGATGAAAGAGAGAAAAAAGGAAGGGTTGAAGAGGGAAGAGAGATAAAAGAAAGGATGAAGTGAGGAGGATTGAGGATGAAGAAAGAGAAGAGAAATGATGAATCAAAAAGAGAAGAGGAAGGGAGGAGTGAAGAGAGAAAGATGGAGGGAAGAGAGAAAGGAAGAGAAATAAAAGAGAGAAGATATTGGAAATGATAGGAAAGACAAAGGAAGGGAGGTATGAAAGGAAGAAGGATGAAAAAGAGTGAGGAATGAAGGAAGGAGAAAAGGGAGGGAAGGAGGAAGGTTGAAAGAGAGAGAGTAAGACTTAAAGATGAAATAAAGGTATTTTTCAGCAAACATTTGAAAAGGTAGTACACTAAAGAAGAACCACATTTTATCAATAAATGATATTCAAATAAAGGTAATAACAAAACTACCGAACTTGAATGATCAATCTCATAGTCCAGAGAAAATGACAAAAACGAATCAGTCATACCGAAGAATTGGTGGATCGCAATGGTCCTGACTTGGTACAGGCATTTCAAACGAAATGGTGGGTTAAACCAGGTTTTATGGCGCCAAACCTCCCTCTTCCATTGCGATCTTAGGATCTGGTAATGACCACAGAACACAACACAGTTGTGAGACACAATAGGTATATTGAGGTGATCATCTCAGTAAAGCAGACCAGTCAAACACTAATTAAAGCAATTAACTATCATATCTTTTAACTCAGTTTTGAACTTTTCTACTAGTGGCTGATAACGAAGAAAGAATTTTTTTAGGGATCGTATGAGACGTATTTTCTTATCCCCTGCTCCAAAAGTCGGTCACGAAGAAATCGGTGTCTGATAAAAAAATCTGTGAAATGTGTGCAAGCTCTGGCATATCGAAGAAGTTGTGAAATATAAACACCATATGCAGGAGAAGTAGGTATATTGCTCTGTAGATTAGGAAAATTAATAATTTGAAATTTAAAATCGTCTCGTTTATCGTAAATTTTTGTACTGAGATGACCACCTGGGTCAAATTTGAGGTGCAAATCCAAGAAAGACGTGAAGCAATTAGATTCGTTGTACTCTTTAATCTCCAATTCTGGAGGATATATTGAAGGAATCCAACTTCCAAATGAAGTGTTGTTGACAGAAAGGACATCATCAATATATCTGAATGTAAGATTAAATGACCTTGCCTCTTTCATCTTCTTGTTCTTTACGAGTCCCTGAAGAAATTCAGTCTCGTAAGAGTATAAAAACAAATCGGCGAGGAGAGGAGCACAGTTTGTGCCAATTGGAATGCCGATTTGTTGTTGAAAAATCTCTCCTCCGAAGGTGACAAATATGTTGTCAATGAGGAAATCAAGCATACTGCAAACTTGTTCCAGTGTGTAACAAATTTTATCCTTGAAAGATGTTTTGGAAAAGAATGTAGAATTATAACCCAAAACAACAAAAGAGAGGTGATGAAGTGAGGGAAGAGAGAAGCAGAAAAGAAAGGATGAGAGGGAGGAAGAAAGAAGGATAGAAGAGAGAGGAAGAATGTGAAAAGGAGGGATGAATGAGAGGAAAAGGAGGGAGGATGGAAGTGGGAAAAGAATGAAGGAAGGAGGGAAGAGAGACAATGGAGAAAAAGACAGGAAGAGAATATGGAGGAAGGAGGGGAGAGGGTAGAAGGAGGGAAGAGAGAAGAAGATTGTAAGATAGAATGATGAGAGGGAAGAGAGAAGACAAGGGAAGAAAAGAGAGAGTAGGAAGGGGGGAAAGAAGAGGGATCAGTTAGGAAAACGAAAGGTGGGAAGAGAGAAAGATAGAAGGGAGGACGGAAGAGTGAGTAGGATGTGAGAAAAGAGAGGGGTAGAAGGAAGGTTGGAAGAAAATGTAAGAGAAGAAAAGAGAGAAAGAAAGAAGATTCGTAATGTGAAGGGAAAGAGAAGAAGAATAAAGGCTTGAAGAAGGAGGAAGACTGAAGGATGGAAGAGATGAAGGTAAAAGGAAGGATTGGGAGGGTAAGGAAGAGAGAGAGAAAGAAGGAAGGGTTGAAGAGGGAAGAGAGAAAAAAGAAAGAGAAGAGAGGATGGATCAAAGAGAGAAGAGGAAAGGGGGAGAGGGTAGAAGGAGGGAAGAGAGAGAGAATGAAGGATGAGGGGAAGAGAGAGTATGAAGGAAGAAGGGAAGCGAGGTAGGGAAGGAGGGGAGAGGGTAGAAGGAGGGAAGAGAGAATGGAGGAAGGAGGGGAGATAAAGAAGGAAGGAAGAAGGGAAGATAGGAGTAAGGAGGGAAGAGAGAGAATGGAAGAAGGAGGGAAGAGAGAGAATGGAGGAAGAAGGGAAGAGAGAATGAAGAAAGATAGAGAATGAATGAAGAGAGTAGAAGGGCGGAAGAGAGAGGAAGAAGGGAAGAGAGAGAATGGAGGAAGGAGGGAAGAAGGGATGAGATTTGAGAAAGGGAAGAGGGAGAATGAAGGTAGGCAGGAAGGAGGGAAGAGAGAGAAAAAAGGAAGGAGGGAAGAGAAAAAATGAGGGAAGAGTGAGAATGGAGGAAGGAGGGAAGAGAGATTGGAGGAAGGAGGTGTGAGAGAGAATGAAGGAAGAAGGGAAGTGAGGAAAGAGGGGAGAGGGTAGAAGGAGGGAAGAGAGAGAATGGAGGAAGGAGGGAAGATAAAGAAGGAAAAAATAACGGAAAAGAGGAGGAAGGAGGGAAGAGATAGCAAGAAGGGAAGAGAGAATGGAGGAAGGAGGGAAGAGAGAATGAAGAAAGATAGAGAATGAGGGAAGAGAGAGGAAGAAGGGAAGAGAGAGAATGGAGGAAGGAGGTAAGAGAGGAAGAAGGGATGAGAGCTGAGGAAGGGAAAAGAGAGAATGAAGGTAGGCAGGAAGAGAGGAAGAAGGGATGAGATTTGAGGAAGGGAAGTGGGAGAATGAAGGTTAGCAGGAAGAGAGGAAGGAGGGAAGAAAGAGAAAGAAGGAGGGAAGAGAGAGAATGGAGGAAGGAGGGAAGAGAGAGAATTGAGGAAGGAGGGAAGAGAGAGAATGGAGAGAAGAGAGGAAGAGAGAGAAAGAATGAAGGAGGGAAGAGAGGAAGAAAGGATGAGATTTGAGGAAGGGAAGTGGGAGAATGAGGTAGGCAGGAGGAGAGGAAGGAGGGAAGAGAGAGAATAGAGGAAGAAGGGAAGACAGAGTAGTGAGGAAGGAGGGAAGAGTGGAAGAAGGAGGAAGGAGGGAAGAAGAATTGAAAAGGTAAGAAAAATGAGAAGGAAATAGAAGAAACTAGAGAAGTGGGAGAAGAAAGAAAGATGGAAAACAGAGGAAGAAAGTAGGTAAGAAAGTGGAGGAGGAGAAAAAGGGATGGAAGAGATACAGGAGGGAAAAGAGAAGATATAGGAGGAAGATGTAAGGAGTGAAGAGGGAGAAAGAGAAAGAAGAGAGAAGGGAACAGAGAAGAGGATGGAGAAGAGAAAATGGTTAAGAAGTAAGGAAAGAAAAGAAAGGAGGAAAGGGGGAGAAGTAAATAGTAGGAAGGAGAGAAGAATGAAGAGAACGGAGAGAGAGTGGAGAGGAGGGAGTTGAAAGGCGACAAGAGAGAAGAAAAGGGGGAACATAGAGTGGAAGATGGAGTGAATACAAAAAGATTAATATTGCTTATAGAAGGGCAAATAATGAAGATAAAAAGATGCATTAAAACTGAAAAGAAGCAGCTGTAAAAAGAAAATGCAAAAAATAAAACATTTGCAACACAAAACTATTTAAAAGCATACAAAATATACATTGAAAACAAAAAACGATTGAATGAAAAGCGGTTAATACAAAAAAACAAGAGTTAACACTAAAGTATGTCTCACCTGCCGGCACCATCAGAAACAATTATTCTTTCTTACTTCCACTATATTTTGAATTTACATGGATTTTCAGTTTCTGAGATCAAAAGATGTTTATAGAACTTAAACATTGCAAATATATGCAATAAAAATAAACAAAGTCACTCAACCAGAAAAATCAAAGTCAAGGTCAAAAGATGGGGATGCAACTGTGCTGAGCTACTACTGGGGCATATGCATACCAAGTTTCATCAACCTAGGACCTATAGTTCTTGAGATATGGAGGTGCTTGCAAAACTATTCAATTGCTATTATATGTATTGAAAATTGTCAAAGTCACTCAACCGGAAAATCAAGGTCAAGGTCAAAAGATGGGGATGCAACTGTGCTTAGCTACTACTGGGGCATATGCATACCAAGTTACATCAACCCAGGACCTAAAGTTCTTGAGATATGGAGGTGCTCGCAAAACTTTTCCATTGCTATTATATGTATTGAAAATTGTCAAAGTCACTCAACCGGAAAATCAAGGTCAAGGTCAAAAGATGGGGATGCAACTGTGCTAAGGTATTACTGGGGCATATGCATACCAAGTTTCATCAACCCAGGACCTAAAGTTCTTGAGATATGGAGGTGCTCGCAAAACTTTTCCATTGCTATTATATGTACTGAAAATTGTCAAAGTCACTCAACCGGAAAATCAAGGTCAAGGTCAAAAGATGTGGAAGCAACTGTGCTTAGGTATTACTGGGGCATATGCATACCAAGTTTCATCAACCCAGGACCTATAGTTCTTGAGATATGGAGGTGCTCGCAAAACTTTTCCATTGCTATTATATGTATTGAAAATTGTCAAAGTCACTCAACCGGAAAATCAAGGTCAAAAGATGGGGATGCAACTGTGCTTAGGTATTACTGGGGCATATGCATACCAAGTTTCATCAACCCAGGACCTATAGTTCTTGAGATATGGAGGTGCTCATAAAACTTTTCCAAAAAGTTAACGCCGCCGCCGGTAAAGTAACACCTATGTACCGCTCTGCTTCGCAGGCGAGACAAAAACTTGACATAAAAAGCAAATGTTGAATTCAATATGTACTCACCCAATATCACCTCTCTATTACTTGCAGTTGTTGCGACAAGGACCTTTACCAAAACTTAAAGTCCCGTGCGGGGCCCGGGAGGCGAATAGGCCCGCAGCAGCGCTAAGCTTGTCGGTAAAAGTCCACTAAAGAGCGCTCAGAAACCTGACATCGGGGTCAGGCCGCTTTGCCCACAAAGCGACTGGGATGTGTGCCCCAGGTGGTTGATTGGAGCAGCCCTGACATCGAGAGATCAGGGTCGTCAGGCGATAATGCGGAAAACCTGACCGCAAACCATAGTGGTGCACCGTGTTGGGAAAAATGTCACGTTCCTCGCACGTTAAAGAACCCTGCTGCAGGTCTCGGTAAGAGTAGGACCCGTAGGATCCCCACGCAGGAGGCAAAATTTCCCATCCCTACCCATCACTCCCTTTTCCAGTGGCAGTCAAAACTCTCCTACCCGATTGGCCTTGTGTCCCCATTTCCTCCACTTCATCATCATTTCATGTTCATTGTATCACCACTTTCATGTTCATCTCCCGGATATAGCCGAAATCGCGCTGCTTGGGAGTAAAGCAAAAACTAACTAACTAACCAAAACTTAAAACCTGGGTCATTCATGCGGAAAATGTAGGTCAAGGTGACCTACTTTTGGTATTGATGCTGGGTACTATCTAAGATGTACCTACTGACCCAATAACATCTCTCAATCACTTGCAGTTGCTGAGATGTGGACGTAAACCAAAACTTTAACCTTAGTCATTCATGCAAAAAATGTAGGTCATGGTGACTATTTTAGTACTGATGCTGACGACCATTAAAAAGGCACCGAATGACCAAATAGTCATCCTTCTTTGATTTGTAGTTCCTAAGTTTTTAACGCAAGAGTTAACACTAAAGTATGTCTCGCCTGCCGGCACCATCAGAAACAATTTTTTTTACTTCAACTATGTTTAGAATTTATAAGGATTTTCAGTTTATGAGATCAAAAGATGTTTATTGAACTTAAAAGTTGCTACTGTATGCAATACAAAAAATCGAAGTCACTCAACCCGAAAATCAAGGTCAAGGTCAAAAGATGGGGATGCTACTGTGCTAAGCTACTACTGGGGCATATGTATACCAAGTTTCTAGGACTTATAGTTCTTTAGATATGGAGGTGCTCGCACAACTTTTCCATTGCTGTAATCTGTATTGAAAATTGTCAAAGTCATTAAACCGGAAAGTCAAGGTCAAAGATGGGGATGCAAATGTTCTAAACTACTACTGGGGCATTTGCATACCAAGTTTCATCAACCTAGGACCTATAGTTCTTGAGATATGGAGGTGCTCATAAAACTTTTCCAAAAAGTTAACGCCGCCTTCGCCGCCGCCGCTGGTAAAGTAACACCTATGTCCCGCTCTGCTTCGCAGGCGAGACAAAAACAAAAACCATTACGTACGAACGTAAATTTTAAACACAGAAATATGTCTCATGTAGCTTGACACAATATAAAATGAAATTAAAAATGCATGTCAATGATAAAAGTGACTACAGAACCGCTCCTAGGAACAAGTGAATCGATTCAGGTAAATTTTACTAAACTTCGCAAATGATTACTCTAATAACTTTTTGATACTTATGAAAGCAAATCGAATGAAATAACTTTTCTTAAAAATCATTAAGGCTGCGCTCGTTCGAAATTTAAATTGTACGTTCGTCAACTTATTGAACTGTCGAACTCATGAAACTTAAACATTTCCCAATTGACACTAATTGCAAATAAATTGTTAATGCGGAGATCCACTACGGCTTTCCATACGACATAAAATTAGGGTTATGAAAAATCCTTAACATGTTAGTAAAAATCTTTAGACTGTATTCGCCTATATAAAGTGTTAGCAAAAATTAGCTGGCTCGATTCGCGTTTTCCTTGAAGTGAAAACATTTGGAAAGCTTTTGAAAATGATCTCCACTTATGCTATCGGTGATGCAATTGCATACCAAATATCAATTTGTTCGCATAAATAAACTCCAACTTGTGACCACTTGTTCACATGAAAAAAAAAACTAACTATTGTGGACGCCACCGCCATCACCGCCGTCGGAGTCTCGCCTTTCTAGCGTTGCGACATCCGTCACAGGCTATAGAAGAAGAAAAACAACAACAAGAAGAAGAACTCTTTATTATCCAATTAAGGACCCATTATGGGCATGATACACAATACAATGACATTAACATGACAAATAAATTTAAATTACATATATTAATTGTATCCATAGTCATACAATATCAAAATAATATAACCAATGGACAGCTTGTAACAAAAGTTGATAGCTCACGGCGCCGACGGTACCACCCACCATATTAATATGGTTGATTTGGCACTTTAACAATTCTTCTAGGCACAGTCAGCATCCGTAGGTACAACCATCATATCAATATGGTTGTTATGGAATTTATAAGTAAGCCTTTATGTCTTGAACAGTTGTTCTGTAAAATTCACACCTACTAGATATGGCACTTTTCAGACTCGGCTATAAGTGGACACCGATGCCGATGGTATCGCATAATAAAATCCACCTAACTGTGTGAGGTCGGCTATATTAAATCAACTTTATTAAACATTATCATTTGACATTATATTAGTAATGTAATGAAATCGGGACTTAAACATACTTTCAGAACTTGAGGCTTCTGACTGTTTTTCATTTTAATTTTTTTTTCTTTCATTATGTTTAATTGTTTATGCGTGCTGTGTCTTAATCTCATCGCCATTTATAGATTGAGCTCCGTATACAGCATTGTTACTTTTCTGAGTTGGGACCTGACAAGGCTGACATGGTTATTTTTTCTTATCAATCTATGAATATCATATTGTGTTTGCACATTTTCAACTTGGCCAAACTGCAATTTTAGAAAATGACAATTTTTATGCCCCATCTTCGAAAGTAGGATGTCATAAAGTGTTCGGGTAAGTTCATCCGTTCGTCCCAAATGTTGGAAGATTGGGCATTATGTCTGCTAGACATGTTCTTGTTATGTCTCCCAAACGAAAGTTTCTTTTTCTTCTTTCTTTCCGCCATGAACGTGTCCGGTAGTTTTCTCTAAAACGCCTGAAGGGTTTTGAACGAAACATTGTAGGATGGTAGATGGGTTACTGAAGTTGTGCATAGCATTTCGAAATTTTTAAAATGGCCGCCGTTTCCGTGTAATTAGCGAGAGTTCATTATATAGGACATTGCAATATCTCGGTAATCTAAGTGCGTAGGATGCTGAAATTTTGTAACAAATGGAGCTCTTCAATAATACCAAAAGCGAAATTTACGGTTTTCGAGTTCTTTGCGAAAATGTGATTTTTAGGCCCCGAAAATGCGAAAATCGTCAAAATGCTTCGATTTCGACAAAATTTTGTACCTAGGGGTTTTAAAAGATGGCGAATCATAATGGGTTCGTTTTGGAGACATTTTTGTGTTGGGCACAGTCAGCACTTGTTTTTATTTGATTTTAATATAGTTTTTAAGCTAACCTGGATCGAAGGTCCAGGTGAGCTTTTACCATCACTTGGCGTCCGTCGTTGTCGTCTGTCGTCACTGTCCTCCGTTGAATGAATGAATAGTTTATTGAGAATTATTTTGATTACAATTGTAATTTTAATATTTTTACCAAACTTCTTGGTGGTACACTTAAATTAAATGTAGAGCTTGATAGATATCAAAATACTCAAAGGGAATTAAGGGTATGTACCTGTTGTAATATGAATATTGTTGAAGACGAATATCATTTTGTTATTGTATGTCCTGCATTTAGGTTCTTAAGAATTAATTTGTTACCTCGTTACTATTGTTCGTGGCAAAAAAACCCAGAAGTTTTTTACACTTATGCAAGCAAGAAATAGATTACTCACTATTAAATTATGTAACTTTCTTAATGCATGCAGCTTGGAAAACAAGATCACATATGTTATCTTAATATCAAATGTTCTCTGTTATCTGTCTTATTGTCTTTTTTGCTATAGCATGTGTTTTACTTTCGCAATAAACTATTCATTCGTCTGTCCCCCGTTAACAATTTTTCAACAATCTTCTCCTCTGAAACTTCTGATCGGAATTGAATGAAACTTGGTATGGATGACCCTTAGGATGTCCTGCATCGAACTTGTGTTCCATTTTTTTTTTGATTTATTGAAAAACATGGCTGCCGTTACTAAAAATAGACCAGGGGGTCAGACTACCTGTAAATCAAAAAGTATAAGAGATAGATGAAATCTGATGCCACCTACTGCTTCAGCATCAAAAGTTCTACAAAAGTCTCCATTTGGTCCAAGAATCCTGATAGAGGTTAAAACGAACTGAACATTTAAGCAAGCAACAGCTTTTCTCTATTTGCAATAGTTTTCATTTTATAGGCCAAAAACACGAAAAAACGCTATTAATTCATAGTCCGGTTCAAATTTCAATTTACGGCACAGAAGTGAACAGGTGTTGGAAGTAGAAAGAACGAAAACTTGAAGGAACAGGGACAGAAATAAGGGGAGGGATTTAACGTGGCAAATCTAGATTTCGGGAAGGGGATTGAAGCAGAGAGGTACAATTTGGAGCATTCAAATATCAAAAGTCCGAAAAAGCAAAGTAATAACCCTTTCACTTGAAAACCCGAGGAAGCGGGAGTCTTAAAAATTAATATCCATTTTTGGAGGTTAACTTTGATATCAAGCTCTGGGATATTTTTTTAAAGACAACAAAAAACATATAATTAAAACAAGAGTAAACATTAAAGAATGTCTCCACCGCCAGCACCATTCATTTACTAAGCTATTCCGCTGAACATTAATTTTCATTGTTTAGAACGAAAAAACAAAGCTGAACTCTCATTCCCCCCCCAAAAAAAAACCAATGAAAACTATCAAAGTAAGTCAGGTCAAGATCATTACTCGCTTGATCTCCGACTAGTAAACATCGCCTTCAGATACTCAGCATGGAACTCCCTGCAGAGCTGATAGCTTTGATCAATGCTTCTGGTTTGGAAGGAAAAGAGATGAAGTGGACCTACTACACATCTTCCGATCGTACCGAAGTCAGACTTACATGGTCACCAAAGGTCGAGAGTGCTGCAAAGCCAACCACCGACCGGGCCCCGAAAAAGAAATACCAGTCACCTTCTACTAGAAGGCACAAAGCTTTAAGAAAGCAGAAGTTTAAGGAGACTAGGACAGCCGTTGCTGCTGCAGATGTCAAGAATGATACAGCAAGTACACAGACCACAGAGACACAAAAGATAGATGTACACACGACAATACCAGACCGCCAAACGTTGAAACTACTAACGCCAACAAAGTACAGGATTCCTGACGATGATTATGCCACCGGAAAAACACCTATTAAGCTTAATAGTATTAAGAATCCATATTTGGAAGGTACAATTTGTAACAAGACAACTTACAGTGATGGTACCATCCACCATTCAGAAGCTCTCAATTTAAATGATAGAGACAAGTGGCCAAAACCTTTTGATCTAACGATGACAGATTACGACAGTCCACCAGAGCCGTCAACTGATCTGGGCCGCAGACCGTCAACCCCCTCCTCAAATTTTGACACATCAAGACGGAAATTAGTAGAAACAAAGAAACTGCCGAAGCAGAATTAAAGACAACGCCTGCAATACCCAAGAGGGTAGCCGGGCCATAAACATCCAATACCACCAGCACCAGGTCAAAATCAAAAGTTGAGGATGCTTAGTGTACCATCTAACACTGAATAATAAGCATATCAAGTTTTATAAACCTATGACTTATATTTGCTTATAACAAAAATAACATCACTCTTGTTTTGCATTTTAAATGGTCAAAGTCACTATACAGGAATATCAATATCAAGGTCAACAGGATATGCTACATGGGTCATATGCATAACAAGTTACTTCAACCTAGGACTTATAATTTTTGAGATATGGAGGTGCTCGCAAAACTTTTGTATTGCCATTACTAGATTGTCAAAGTCACTCAACTTAAAAATCCAGGTCAAGGTCAAAAGATGGGGATGCCACTGTGCTAAGTTACTACTGGGGCATATGCATAACAAGTTTCATCAACCTAGGACTTATTGTTCTTGATGTATGTGGGTGCTCATTAAACTTTAACATTAAAAGTTGAACAAGCGATACAAAAATTTTAAAAAGCAACCAAAAACACGATCGAACTCAAGTCGTAACGATTGCGTACTCAGGTGCTTGGGAAGGGTAAGTCGTTCCTTCTTGTTGCAACACACCAATAGCGTTTCTAACAGTGAAACCAATGTGTCGAATGCGGTGTAGGAGAACAAAACAAAACAATATGACAAACCAACATATTTAATCATCTGAGAGATAAAAATCCCATATCAACATAACGCTGTGCTATCGATTTGCCTGTCAGGCGTAACGCTTTATCAAGGAAATCAATGTATGTCCCTCAAGCTCTGAAATAATGAAAAGTAAAGCTCAGGAAGCGGGCGTCAACGAAGTAGGTAGTAGGATTAAAGAACCGGAGAAGCGGGACTCATAGTCTGGTAAAATTTAGTCAAAATCTTGTATGGGCAGCTAAAAACCAAGGGATGAGGACCGGTTGTAAAGTGAGTAGTGGGATTCAAGGACCGTAGAAGCAGGAAACAGAGTATGGTAAAACAAAAGTCAAGAGCTTGAGAAGCGAAAGCCAAGGAAAAAACATGCGGTAAGTCAAGGCAAGGACAAGCAGGAATCAACAGATGTGGAAGCGTGGGTCAATGGATTGGGCACGAATCAAGGGATGGGGAAACAGGAGTCAAGGGATGGTGGAGCAGGAGTAAAGAAGGTAGAAGTGGGAGTTAAGAGATGGGGAAAAACGAGTCCAAGGGATGGGGAAGCACGAGTCAAGGGATGAAGAAGCGCGAGTCAAGGAATGGGAAGCAGGAGTCAAGGGATAGGGAAGCAGGAGTCAAGGGATGGTGAAGCAGGGGTCAAGGGATGGGGGAGCAGGAGTCAAGGGATGGTGAAGCAGGAGTCAAGGGATGGTGAAGCAGGAGTCAAGGGATGGTGAAGCGGGATTCAAGGGATGAAGAAGCAGGAGTCAAGGAATGCGGAAGCGCGAGTCAAGGAATGGGGAACCAGGAATCAACGGAAAGGGAAGCGATAGTCAAGGGATTGTGAAGCAGGGGTCAAGGGATGGGGCAGCAGAAGTCAAGGGATGGGGCAGCAGGAGTCAGGGGATGGTGAAGCAGTAGTCAAGGGATGGTGAAGCAGGGTCAAGGGAAGATGAAGCAGGGGTCAAGGAATGGTAAAGCAGGGGTCAAGGGATGGGAAAGCAGCTGGAGTCAAGGGGTGGTGAAGCAGGGGTCAAGGGATAAGGAAGCAAGAGTCAAGGGATGGTGAAGCGGGAGTCATGAGGTGGGGAAGCAGGAGCCAAGGGATGGTGAAGCAGGCGTCAAGAGATGGAGAAACAAGAGTCAAGGGATGGGGGAGCAAGGGTCAGGGGATGGGGAGCAGGAGCCTAGGGATGAAGAAGCAGGAGTCAAGGGATGGTGAAGCGGGATTCAAGGGATGAAGAAGCAGGAGTCAAGGAATGCGGAAGCGCGAGTCAAGGAATAGGGAACTAGGAATCAACGGAAAGGGAAGCGATAGTCAAGGGATTGTGAAGCAGGGGTCAAGGGATGGGGCAGCAGAAGTCAAGGGATGGGGCAGCAGGAGTCAGGGGATGGTGAAGCAGTAGTCAAGGGATGGTGAAGCAGGGTCAAGGGAAGATGAAGCAGGGGTCAAGGAATGGTAAAGCAGGGGTCAAGGGATGGGAAAGCAGCTGGAGTCAAGGGATGGTGAAGCAGGGGTCAAGGGATAAGGAAGCAAGAGTCAAGGGATGGTGAAGCGGGAGTCATGAGGTGGGGAAGCAGGAGCCAAGGGATGGTGAAGCAGGCGTCAAGAGATGGAGAAACAAGAGTCAAGGGATGGGGGAGCAAGGGTCAGGGGATGGGGAGCAGGAGCCTAGGGATGAAGAAGCAGGAGTCAAGGGATGGTGAAGCGGGATTCAAGGGATGAAGAAGCAGGAGTCAAGGAATGCGGAAGCGCGAGTCAAGGAATGGGGAACCAGGAATCAACGGAAAGGGAAGCGATAGTCAAGAGATTGTGAAGCAGGGGTCAAGGGATGGGGCAGCAGAAGTCAAGGGATGGGGCAGCAGGAGTCAGGGGATGGTGAAGCAGTAGTCAAGGGATGGTGAAGCAGGGTCAAGGGAAGATGAAGCAGGGGTCAAGGAATGGTAAAGCAGGGGTCAAGAGATGGGAAAGCAGCTGGAGTCAAGGGATGAGGAAGCAGGAGTCAAGGGATGGGGAAGCAGGAATCAATGGATGGTGAAGCAGGGGTCAAGGGATGGGGGAGCAGGAGTCAAGGGATGAGGAAGCAGGAGTCAAGGGATGGGGAAGCAGGAATCAAGGGATAGGGAAGCAGGTGTCAAGGGATAGGGAAGCAGGAGTCAAGGGATAGGGAAGCAGGAGTCAAGGGATAGGGAAGCAGGAGTCAAGGGATAGGGAAGCAGGTGTCAAGGGATAGGGAAGCAGGAGTCAAGGGATAGGGAAGCAGGAGTCAAGGGATAGGGAAGCAGGAGTCAAGGGATAGGGAAGCAGGAGTCAAGGGATAGGGAAGCAGGTGTCAAGGGATGAGGAAGCAGGAGTCAAGGGATAGGGAAGCAGGAGTCAAGGGATGGGGAAGCAGGTGTCAATGGAAGGGGAAGCAGGAGTCAAGGGATGAGGAAGCAGGGGTCAAGGGATGGTGAAGCAGGTGTCAAGGGATGGGGAAGCAGGAATCAAGGGATGGGGAAGCAGGAGTCAAGGGATGGGGAAGCAGGAGTCAAGGGATAGGGAAGCAGGTGTCAAGGGATAGGGAAGCAGGAGTCAAGGGATAGGGAAGCAGGAGTCAAGGGATAGGGAAGCAGGAGTCAAGGGATAGGGAAGCAGGAGTCAAGGGATAGGGAAGCAGGTGTCAAGGGATGAGGAAGCAGGAGTCAAGGGATAGGGAAGCAGGAGTCAAGGGATGGGGAAGCAGGTGTCAATGGAAGGGGAAGCAGGAGTCAAGGGATGAGGAAGCAGGGGTCAAGGGATGGTGAAGCAGGTGTCAAGGGATGGGGAAGCAGGAATCAAGGGATGGGGAAGCAGGAGTCAAGGGATGGGGAAGCAGGAATCAAGGGATGGGGAAGCAGGAGTCAATGGATAGGGAAGCAGGAGTCAAGGGATAGGGAAGCAGGTGTCAAGGGATAGGGAAGCAAATGTCAAGGGATAGGGAAGCAGGAGTCAAGGGATAGGGAAGCAGGTGTCAAGGGATAGGGAAGCAGGTGTCAAGGGATGGGGAAGCAGGAGTCAAGGGATGAGAAAACGCGAGAAAAGGTATGGGGAAGCGGGATTCAAGAGATGAGAGAGCACGAGTCAAGGGATGGGGAACCAAGAAGCAAAGGATAGGTAAGCAGGAGACAATGGGGTGGTGGAGCGGGAGTGAAGGGGCGGAAAAGCAGGAGTCAAGGGATGGGGAAACGCTATTCAAGGGTTTGGGAAGTTGTAATCAAGGGATGGGGAAGCACGGGAGTCAAGGGATGAGAAAGCGCGAGTTTAGGGATGGGGAAGCGGGATTCAAGGGATGAGACAGCACGATTCAAGGGAAAGGGAACCAGGAGTCAAGAGATGAAGCGGGAGTCAAGGGATGATGGAGCGGGAGTGAAGGGATAGGGAAAAACGAGGCAAGGGATGGGGAAGCATGGGTCAAGGAATGAGGAAGCGCGAATCAAGGAATGGGGAAGCGGGAGGTAAGGGATGGGGAAGCGGGTGTCAATGGATGGGGGAACCGAGAGGCAAAGGAAAGGTAAGCAGGAGATAATGGGATAGTGGAGCGGGAGTGAAGGGGCGGGGAACATGAGTAAAGGGATGGAGAAGCGCTATTCAAGGTTTGGGGAAGTGGTAACCAAGGGATGGGGAAACGGGAGTCAAGGGATGAGACAGCACGAGTCAAGGGATATGAAGTGGGAGTCAAGGGATGGTGGAACGGTAGTGAAGGGATGGGAAAAAACGGGGCAAGGTAAGAGGAAGCACGAGTCCAAGGGATGGGAAAGCACGAGGTAAGGGATGAGGAAGCGCGAGTCAAGGAATAGGGAAGCGGGAGATAAGGGATGGGGAACTAGGAGTCAAGGAATGGTGGAGCGGGAGTCATGGGATGAGGAAGCAGGAGTCAAAGGATGGTGAAGCAGGGGTCAAGGGATGGGGAAGCAGGAGTCAAGGGATGGGGAAGCAGGGGTCAAAGATGGGGAAGCAGGGGTCAAAGATGGGGAAGCAGGGCCTGAAGGGATAGGGAAGCAGAAATTAAGGGATTGGGAAGCAGGAATCAAGGGTTGGGGAGTTGGAGTCAAGGGATGGGAAAGCAGGAGTCAAGGAAAGAGGAATCCTTAAGCAAGGAATGGAGAAGCAGAAAGCAAGGGATGGGAAAGCAGGAGTCAAGGAATGAGGAAGCGCCAGGAAAGGAATTGGGAAGCATGAGGCAAGAGGTAAAGAAGCGGGAGTCAAGGGATTGGGAAGAACGAGTCAATGGATGGAGAAGCAGGAGTCAAGGAATGCGGAAGCAGAAATCAATTGATGAGGATCTGGGGTCATGGGATGGGGAAACACGAGTCGAGGGATTGGGAGGCAGGGACTGAAGGGATAGGGAGTTAGAAATTAAGGGATGGGGAAGCAGGAATCAAGGGATGGGGAGAAGGAGTCAATGGATGGGGTAGTAGGAGCCAATGAATGGGGGAGGGCGAGTCATGGGATGGAGAAGCAGGAGTCAAGGGATAGGGAAGCAGGTGTCAAGGGATGGGGAAACACGAGTCGAGGGATTGGGAGGCAGGGACTGAAGGGATAGGGAGTTAGAAATTAAGGGATGGGGAAGCAGGAATCAAGGGATGGGGAGAAGGAGTCAATGGATGGGGTAGTAGGAGTCAATGAATGGGGGAGGGCGAGTCATGGGATGGAGAAGCAGGAGTCAAGGGATAGGGAAAAATGAATCAAGAGAAGGCGAGTCAAGGCATGGGGAAGCGGGAGTCAAGGAATGCAGAAGCAGAAATCAAGGGATGAGGATCTGGGGTCAAGGGATGGGGAAACACGAGTCGAAGGATGGGGAGGCAGGGACTGAAGGGATAGGGAGGCAGAAATTACGGGATGGGGAAGCAGGAATCAAGGGTTGGGGAGTTGGAGTCAAGGGATGGGGTAGCAGGAGTCAATGAATGGGGGAGGGCGAGTCATGGGATGGGGAAGCAGGAATCAAGAGATGAGGAAGCACGAGTCAAGGAATGGGGAAGCAGGAATCAAGGAATGG
Organism: Arcuatula senhousia; assembly: GCA_963971305.1. Lineage (NCBI taxonomy): Eukaryota > Metazoa > Mollusca > Bivalvia > Mytilida > Mytilidae > Arcuatula > Arcuatula senhousia. The sequence continues at coordinate 28,873,079 of OZ020315.1, forward strand.
GAAAGCACGAGTCAAGGTTGGGAAGCACGAGTCAAGGGATGGGAAGTGTGCGTCAAGGGATGGGGAATCAGGAATCAAGGGATGGGGATTGGGAGTCAAGGGATGGGGAAGCAGGAATCAATGGATGGGGAAGCAGGAGTCAATGGATGGGGAAGCAGGAGTCAAGGGATGGGGAAGCAGGAGTCAAGGGATGGGGAAGCAGGAATCAAGGGATAGGGAAGCAGGTGTCAAGGGATAGGGAAGCAGGAGTCAAGGGATGGTGAAGCAGGTGTCAATGGAAGGGGAAGCAGGTGTCAAGGGATGAGGAAGCAGGAGTCAAGGGATAGGGAAGCAGGAGTCAAGGGATGGGGAAGCAGGAGTCAAGGGATGGTGAAGCAGGAATCAAGGAATGGGAAAGCACGAGTCAAGGTTGGGAAGCACGAGTCAAGGGATGGGAAGTGTGCGTCAAGGGATGGGGAATCAGGAATCAAGGGATGGGGATTGGGAGTCAAGGGATGGGGAAGCAGGAATCAATGGATGGGGAAGCAGGAGTCAATGGATGGGGAAGCAGGAGTCAAGGGATGGGGAAGCAGGAGTCAAGGGATGGGGAAGCAGGAATCAAGGGATAGGGAAGCAGGTGTCAAGGGATGGGGAAACACGAGTCGAAGGATGGGGAGGCAGGGACTGAAGGGATAGGGAGGCAGAAATTACGGGATGGGGAAGCAGGAATCAAGGGTTGGGGAGTTGGAGTCAAGGGATGGGGTAGCAGGAGTCAATGAATGGGGGAGGGCGAGTCATGGGATGGGGAAGCAGGAATCAAGAGATGAGGAAGCACGAGTCAAGGAATGGGGAAGCAGGAATCAAGGAATGGGAAAGCACGAGTCAAGGTTGGGAAGCACGAGTCAAGGGATGGGAAGTGTGCGTCAAGGGATGGGGAATCAGGGATCAAGGGATGGGGATTGGGAGTCAAGGGATGGGGAAGCAGGAATCAATGGATGGGGAAGCAGGAGTCAATGGATGGGGAAGCAGGAGTCAAGGGATGGGGAAGCAGGAGTCAAGGGATGGGGAAGCAGGAATCAAGGGATAGGGAAGCAGGTGTCAAGGGATGGGGAAGCAGGTGTCAAGGGATGGGGAAGCAGGAGTCAAGGGATGAGGAAGCAGGGGTCAAGGGATGGTGAAGCAGGTGTCAAGGGATGGTGAAGCAGTAGTCAAGGGATGGTGAAGCAGGTGTCAAGGGATGGTGAAGCAGTAGTCAAGGGATGGTGAAGCAGTAGTCAAGGGATGGTGAAGCAGGAGTCAAGGGATGGTGAAGCAGGGGTCAAGGGATGGGGAAGTAGGAGTCAAGGGATGGGGAGTTGGGAGTCAAGGGATGGGGAGCAGGGGTCAAGGGATTGGGAAGCAGGTGTCAATGGAAGGGGAAGCAGGTGTCAATGGATGGGGAATCAGGTGTCAATGGATGGGGAGGCAGGAGTGAAGGGATGGGGAACCAGGAGTCAATGGATGGGGAAGCAGGAATCAAGGGATGGGGAGTTGGGAGTCAAGGGATGGGGAAGCAGGAATCAATGGATGGGGAAGCAGGAGTCAAGGGATTGGGAAGCAGGAGTCAATGGATGGGAAAGCAGGAGTCAATGGATGGGGAATCAGGAGTCAATGGATGGGGAGGCAGGAGTGAAGGGATGGGGAACCAGGAGTCAATGGATGGGGAAGCAGGAATCAAGGGATGGGGAGTTGGGAGTCAAGGGATGGGGAAGCAGGAATCAATGGATGGGGAAGCAGGAGTCAAGGGATGGGGAAGCAGGAATCAATGGATGGGAAAGCAGGAGTCAATGGATGGGGAATCAGGAGTCAATGGATGGGGAGGCAGGAGTGAAGGGATGGGGAACAAGGAGTCAATGGATGGGGAAGCAGTAGTCAAGGGATGGGGAAGCAGGAGTCAAGGGATGGGGAAGCAGGAGTCAAGGGATGGGGAAGCAGTAGTCAAGGGATAGGGAAGCAGGAGTCAAGGGATGGGGAAGCAGGAGTCAAGGGATAGGGAAGCAGGAGTCAAGGGATGAGGAAGCAGGAGTCAAGGGATGGGGAAGCAGGAATCAAGGGATGGGGAAGCGCGAGTCAAGGGATGGGGAAGCAGTAGTCAAGGGATAGGGAAGCAGGAGTCAAGGGATAGGGAAGCAGGAGTCAAGGGATAGGGAAGCAGGAGTCAAGGGATGGGGAAGCAGGAGTCAAGGGATAGGGAAGCAGGAGTCAAGGGATGAGGAAGCAGGAGTCAAGGGATGGGGAAGCAGGAGTCAAGGGATAGGGAAGCAGGAATCAAGGGATGGGGAAGCAGGAGTCAAGGGATGGGGAAGCAGGAGTCAAGGGATGGGGAAGCAGGAGTCAAGGGATGGGGAAGCAGGAGTCAAGGGATAGGGAAGCAGGAATCAAGGGATGGGGAAGCAGGAATCAATGGATGGGGAACAAGGAGTCAATGGATGGGGAAGCAGTAGTCAAGGGATGGGGAAGCAGGAGTCAAGGGATGGGGAAGCAGGAGTCAAGGGATAGGGAAGCAGGAATCAAGGGATGGGGAAGCAGGAATCAATGGATGGGGAACAAGGAGTCAATGGATGGGGAAGCAGTAGTCAAGGGATGGTGAAGCAGGAGTCAAGGGATGGGGAAGCAGGAGTCAAGGGATAGGGAAGCAGGAGTCAAGGGATGGGGAAGCAGGAGTCAAGGGATAGGGAAGCAGGAGTCAAGGGATGAGGAAGCAGGAGTCAAGGGATGGGGAAGCAGGAGTCAAGGGATGAGGAAGCAGGAGTCAAGGGATGGTGAAGCAGGAGTCAAGGGATGGGGAAGCAGGAGTCAAGGGATGGGGGAGCAGGAGTCAAGGGATAGGGAAGCAGGAGTCAATGGATGGGGAAGCAGGAGTCAAGGAATGGGGGAGGGCGAGTCATGGGATGGGGAAGCAGGAATCAAGAGATGAGGAAGCACGAGTCAAGGAATGGGGAAGCAGGAATCAAGGAATGGGAAAGCACGAGTCAAGGTTGGGAAGCACGAGTCAAGGGATGGGAAGTGTGCGTCAAGGGATGGGGAATCAGGGATCAAGGGATGGGGATTGGGAGTCAAGGGATGGGGAAGCAGGAATCAATGGATGGGGAAGCAGGAGTCAATGGATGGGGAAGCAGGAGTCAAGGGATGGGGAAGCAGGAGTCAAGGGATGGGGAAGCAGGAATCAAGGGATAGGGAAGCAGGTGTCAAGGGATGGGGAAGCAGGTGTCAAGGGATGGGGAAGCAGGAGTCAAGGGATGAGGAAGCAGGGGTCAAGGGATGGTGAAGCAGGTGTCAAGGGATGGTGAAGCAGTAGTCAAGGGATGGTGAAGCAGGTGTCAAGGGATGGTGAAGCAGTAGTCAAGGGATGGTGAAGCAGTAGTCAAGGGATGGTGAAGCAGGAGTCAAGGGATGGTGAAGCAGGGGTCAAGGGATGGGGAAGTAGGAGTCAAGGGATGGGGAGTTGGGAGTCAAGGGATGGGGAGCAGGGGTCAAGGGATTGGGAAGCTGGTGTCAATGGAAGGGGAAGCAGGTGTCAATGGATGGGGAATCAGGTGTCAATGGATGGGGAGGCAGGAGTGAAGGGATGGGGAACCAGGAGTCAATGGATGGGGAAGCAGGAATCAAGGGATGGGGAGTTGGGAGTCAAGGGATGGGGAAGCAGGAATCAATGGATGGGGAAGCAGGAGTCAAGGGATTGGGAAGCAGGAGTCAATGGATGGGAAAGCAGGAGTCAATGGATGGGGAATCAGGAGTCAATGGATGGGGAGGCAGGAGTGAAGGGATGGGGAACCAGGAGTCAATGGATGGGGAAGCAGGAATCAAGGGATGGGGAGTTGGGAGTCAAGGGATGGGGAAGCAGGAATCAATGGATGGGGAAGCAGGAGTCAAGGGATGGGGAAGCAGGAATCAATGGATGGGAAAGCAGGAGTCAATGGATGGGGAATCAGGAGTCAATGGATGGGGAGGCAGGAGTGAAGGGATGGGGAACAAGGAGTCAATGGATGGGGAAGCAGTAGTCAAGGGATGGGGAAGCAGGAGTCAAGGGATGGGGAAGCAGGAGTCAAGGGATGGGGAAGCAGTAGTCAAGGGATAGGGAAGCAGGAGTCAAGGGATGGGGAAGCAGGAGTCAAGGGATAGGGAAGCAGGAGTCAAGGGATGAGGAAGCAGGAGTCAAGGGATGGGGAAGCAGGAATCAAGGGATGGGGAAGCGCGAGTCAAGGGATGGGGAAGCAGTAGTCAAGGGATAGGGAAGCAGGAGTCAAGGGATAGGGAAGCAGGAGTCAAGGGATAGGGAAGCAGGAGTCAAGGGATGGGGAAGCAGGAGTCAAGGGATAGGGAAGCAGGAGTCAAGGGATGAGGAAGCAGGAGTCAAGGGATGGGGAAGCAGGAGTCAAGGGATAGGGAAGCAGGAATCAAGGGATGGGGAAGCAGGAGTCAAGGGATGGGGAAGCAGGAGTCAAGGGATGGGGAAGCAGGAGTCAAGGGATGGGGAAGCAGGAGTCAAGGGATAGGGAAGCAGGAATCAAGGGATGGGGAAGCAGGAATCAATGGATGGGGAACAAGGAGTCAATGGATGGGGAAGCAGTAGTCAAGGGATGGGGAAGCAGGAGTCAAGGGATGGGGAAGCAGGAGTCAAGGGATAGGGAAGCAGGAATCAAGGGATGGGGAAGCAGGAATCAATGGATGGGGAACAAGGAGTCAATGGATGGGGAAGCAGTAGTCAAGGGATGGTGAAGCAGGAGTCAAGGGATGGGGAAGCAGGAGTCAAGGGATAGGGAAGCAGGAGTCAAGGGATGGGGAAGCAGGAGTCAAGGGATAGGGAAGCAGGAGTCAAGGGATGAGGAAGCAGGAGTCAAGGGATGGGGAAGCAGGAGTCAAGGGATGAGGAAGCAGGAGTCAAGGGATGGTGAAGCAGGAGTCAAGGGATGGGGAAGCAGGAGTCAAGGGATGGGGGAGCAGGAGTCAAGGGATAGGGAAGCAGGAGTCAATGGATGGGGAAGCAGGAGTCAAGGGATAGGGAAGCAGGAGTCAATGGATGGTGAAGCAGGAATCAAGGGATAGGGAAGCAGGAGTCAAGGGATAGGGAAGCAGGAGTCAAGGGATAGGGAAGCAGGAGTCAATGGATGGGGAAGCAGGAGTCAAGGGATAGGGAAGCAGGAATCAATGGATGGTGAAGCAGGTGTCAAGGGATGAGGAAGCAGGAGTCAAGGGATGGTGAAGCAGGGGTCAAGGGATGGGGAAGCAGGAGTCAAGGGATAGGGAAGCAGGAATCAAGGGATGGGGAAGCAGGAATCAATGGATGGGGAAGCGGGGGTCAAGGGGAAGGAAAAGGTCTATGGTAACGAGAGTCAAGTTCAATCTTTTTTTTTAATAGTTCCCGTTGCTGATTTCGGTTTGGTTGTAATATGTATTTTGCTCGTTATGTGGTTTGTTTTTGTGATGATTTTTGGGATTTATTTGTCTACCAATTTTGTATTTCCTTTTGGATTTACGATATTTGATTCCCTTGGTTAGTTGGTGCACCTTTGCTTCTTTCAATACTTGGGGAAGCGGGAGTCAAGATAATATCCATATTCTGGGGGCTAACTTCTATTTCTGCGTGCATACATTGTACAGAAATGCATTTCATGGCTCCCACTTTCTTGTTATCTCAAAAGCAGTTTGAGCAAAATGAAAGGGCAGTTGATTTCCTTTCCCCAATTCTATATAAATCAGTTGACAGAATTTGGTCTAAGTAAACTTTAAGGTCACTCATGGCAATGTTTACCAACATAATCTTTTGAGCAATTCTGTCTTCCATCTTTCATGTCTTTGCTTCTTCACTTTAGGTCAGATGACCTTTTCACCCAATAGAATGATTTAGTACAAAACTTTTGACCAATAGGGTAAAAGATCACAAGACCAAGTAAAGTTTAACTACCACATAATCTTTCAAACATGTCAAATGGTCCTGGGTAAAATACAATTTATTGCTGAGTATTTTTCATGACCACGATTTGTACAGTAAAGACAGTAGATTTTTACTCAAAAACTCGTTTAGTTTAAATCAAAATATTAGGAAAAACACATGTAAGACCAAGATGATTCAAATTAATGTGTTCTTAATCATAAAGTTAGTTGTGAATCTATGCATTGCGTGCCCTTAAATCACAGGGGGGGGGGGGGGGGTAACTCCAAGTACAGGGTTGCCACGCATCCTTGAAACCTGTAAAAACCCTTGAATTTCATTTGTCAGTTCAAGGGCCTGGAAAAGACCTGGAATTTTGAAAAAAAAATATTCTTGAAAAACCCTGGTATTGGATAGTTCTACAATCAAAGGGTCATGATTGAAATGTTTCAAAGAAAATTTCAATGGGGACTGAAATTTCATCCTTGAAAATGACTTAAATACACTTGACAAGTCCTATATAGAAAAACCCTTAAATTTCGAAACAACAAAATAGTGGCAACCTTGCAAGTGTTTTAGGGCACAGATGTGCAGACCAGAAATTTTATACCCACCCCATTCATATATTGGCCTGCTTAAAAAAGACACTCATTTATTTTAATGCATTTGAAATAATACAGAATATGCTTAAACTTTAAATGTTTTATAGATATTCTATCAAAATCAGTTTGAATGGTAAAAGTTATCAAATGCATGTATAGTTAAGGTTACAAGGAGGCAAAACGTGGATGCTCAGTCACTCATTTTCTATTGATATATGACATTTATGAAAAGTATACCTTATCATATACTAGTATGCAACATCTGACATGTCTGAAATTTCCACCCTTTTCACATATTGAGCACCACAAAAAGTAGACCCTTTGGGCCGCACATATGTACCTACCTTTATAATGAAGATATCCCCCCACCCCGTGCCTTAAATACAGTATAGGAATTTTAGCTTTTCTGTTTTTTCCAAAAGTTCTTATCCTATAGGCAAAAACACACAGATTCTGTACTTTTAACAGTCAAAAGAGGTAATCTGCCAACTTCGTCCCAATTCTGCTTGCTGTAGAGCAAGGAGATTAAGCAAGAAACTGCTTTTATCTATCTACAATAGTTGCTATTCTTAACCAAAACACGATGCTTCACCTTTAAGTGTTAATACTGAGTCCCTTACAATCTTGACACAATGAAGACATTTGCGTGTAACTATAATTATAGAGTTGAAGAAGCAACAGCTTTTCTCTGTCTGCTTTCACCCTTTGAGCCTTAACATTATATTTGACCTTTAAAGTGTCATAGCCCTAAAATAGGTCATCTGGCATTTTCTATCCAATAGAGACTTACAGTTGATAATTATTTCCCTATCTGATTTATTTGTGTCACTTGTGTTTCTTCGTGCTGTTCTTGTTCTTCGTCGTTGTTTTCGGACTTTTGACACTCGAACGCACCATTGGTGCCTCTTTGCCTCTGCAGTAGTTTTTATTTCATTAATTGTTTTTAAATGCAAAAACATGATTATTGACACCATCCCTTAAAAGGCTCATCATCAACTTCTACTAAATGAAGACATTAGCAAAGATTTTGATTTTAAATCACTAAAGATCCATCTATATGTTATAACTTTTAGCGGTCTTTAGCTATAGGCTTTCAAAGGTTGTTTAACCTCTATATATAAGTACTTTTTATTTAGGACTTTATCTTCTATTCTTAGCAACATTTGCTTTTTTTGTCCCATCGAAAATTCACAAAATGATAGTTTTGTCAAAGACACTCTATAAACAAGAGTTAACACTAAAGTACCGGTATGTCTGTCCGCACCTTCGGAATACTTTGTTATTCATAAAAAATATCAATATCACTCAACCGGAAAATCAAGGTCAAGGTCAAAAGATGGGGATGAAACTGTGCTAAGTTACTACTGGGGCATTCGTTCACCAAGTTTCATCAAAGTAGGACTTGTAGTTCTTGAGATATGGAGGTGCTAAAAAAATTGAACATAGCTTTATGTACTGAAAATTGTCATGGTCATTCAACCGGAAAATCAAGGTCAGTGTCAAATGATGGGGAGACAACTGTGCGAAGCAACAATGAGGGAATATGCATATCACGTTTCATCAACCTAGGACTTATAGTTCTTGAGATATATGGAGATGCTCGCTCAACTTTAACATTGCTATTATATGTATTGAAAATTGCCATAGCCACTCAACTGGAAAATCAAGAAGGTCAAACTGAGAATGGAATCAGCTGTGCTTTGCTACTATTGGGGCATATGCATTATACCAAGGTTCATCAACATAGGACTTTTAATTGTCAGTTACTCTACCGGAAAATCAAGGTCAAGGTCATAAGATAGGGATGCAACTATATGAAGTGACTATAAGGCTATATGCATACCAAGTTTCATCAACATTATGCTGCCGCCGCTTGTGAAGTATCATCTACATGTACATGTATGTCTCGCTCCACTTCACAGGCAAGACAAAATTTCAGTCAAAGTTTAGTTGTAGGGGAGAACTTTGTGAAAGGTGAACGGATGACGCCAAGAGAGACAATAGCTCACATAACTTTTACCAAAAGGAGCCAAATGGATCTATTGACAAAACCTGATGTAGAATGTTCATTTTTCGTCTGATTTGAAAGAATACAATATCTTTCCATATAAGGCCTCCAATGTACAGGGTCCATGTTGCAGTATCATGCTAGTTTTATTACAGCTGTAGGGTTAACTCTATAAGTGTTCTATCAGTCTTTTCCTGACCTAGGTTTTAATGAAATTTTGCATCTGGTTTTTACCTTTATTAAAACTTTGACTAGAGAATATCTGTTGATGTCATTTTCACACACTGCACTCTATTGTATTTTTTTTAAATCAAGGCCTATATGTACACATGTAGGATAGCTGGAGATACATAACATCATGTGTACATTTTTTTTATTTTGGTAAACTCATTTGAAAGATGGTTGATTCACAACAATATGCATGATTTTTTTGTTAAATAACAAAAGATGCTCAAAGAGGAATAACTCTGACAGAAAATTGAAATTGTGTTCATCAAATCTTTCATATGTCAGCATTCCAAGTTTTATCAGATTTCCCCGGGCCACTTTTGAACTCCGATATGTTACTTTGTGTACATGTACATTTTGAATAGAAAAGTCAGGAAAACATGTGTAGGAGATGGTTCTTGAAGTCCAGGTTTTTTTAAGACACCTACTAAGAACTTTTGACAATAAGATAGACAACAATGTTTATAAAATAGTGATATATTTATTATACAATAAAATTTTCTTTTTTTAAACATCTTACAGACTGATCAGCTAAGGGGGATATCTCAAAGCCCTCATATTAATATGGGGGAGATATCCAAACACTCAAAACATACAGTCACAATGAGAGACAATGAGATAAAAAATACTTCTCTGTAAAAATGAAGTTCGAATGAAGAATGTGATCATATTTATCTTACAATATGTTGTTTGGTGAATTTGTGTACATTAAGGAAAACTCCTCCAATGAAATAGTTATTTCATTAAGCAATTTTGACTTTTGAGGAAATAATGTTTGAAAATAAAGATAATTAGACAAATGAGGCAACATGTCACTTTAAAAGCAACCATAAATTGTTTGCTTATACCAAAATCTCACAAAATGTGAATTTTCTGCACAAAAATTCATTAGGAATGTCATGTGTAAAATCTTAATTTTAAAAGTAGTGTTTCTAAGAACAGTATTTTCGAAACAAATGGAAAAGGTTCACAAAGTGAACAGTCCCTTATCAGTAAGAAAAGGAAGTTTAAAATTCTGAAAAAGCATTTAGTTTATTTGGTTCAAATTTTAATGGGTTTCATGATTTCACTGACGTACAAATGAATAAATACAAAGAAAATAAAAGAAATGAAATCATTTTCTGTAGTCAGTTATTAATTTTCTTTAAAAAATCCATCAACTAGACCTTTTTTGTGAATCCATAAAAATTTGTTTCAAGGAAAATCCATGAAAATATGGTTCAACGAAAATAAAAAATATTTTCTTATTTCACATAATCTCGCAAGAAACATGATGTACATCAAAAATATCAACAACAACAAATGAGCAAAATGATATTCATCAACAATTTACAAAAAAGGCATGTGTATCCCTGATCTACGGATTAACAACAATATATATTAATATTCTATACTTAATAACACACAGAATGCACCAAAAATATCCATAACATACAAAAAACGTAATCGTTTTTTACCCTCAAAATGGGTAAACCTAGTTTCATTCAATTCATTTGGACATAAACATACAAAACATTCAATTTTTACAATAATAGTGTATATTTTTTCATTCATTTTAATCTGTCATAAGTTAACAAAACATTCATTTTCATAATTGTGTATATTTTTTAAAAATTCATTTAAATCTGTTGTAAACTTACAGTACATTCACTTTAAGCAGATATTTAATCTTACTCACTTATCTTAAGTCTTTAAAATTTTAATTTTTAAAAAACATAAAAATATTTCTGACAGCATTTCAACAAGACATCAGGAAAAAATTGATAGCATATTTATTATTTAAACAAGAGTTAAAGTACATGTATGTCTCGCCTGGTGGCACCATCAGAAACAATTATTCTTTCTTACTTCCACTATATTTTGAATTTACATGGATTTTCAGTTTCTGAGATCAAAAGATGTTTATAGAACCTAAACATTGCAAATATATGCAATAAAAATAATCAAAGTCACTCAACCGGAAAATCAAGGTCAAGGTCAAAAGATGAGGATGTAACTGTGCTAAGCTACTACTGGGACATATGCATACCAAGTTTCATCAACCTAGGACTTATAGTTCTTGAGATATGGAGGTGCTCACAAAACTTTTCCATTGCTATTATATGTATTGAAAATTGTCAAAGTCACTCAACCGAAAAATCAAGGTCAAGGTCAAAAGATGGGGATGCAACTGTGTTGAGCTACTACTAGGGCATACCCATACCAAGTTTCATCAACCTAGGACCTATAGTTCTTGAGATATGGAGGTGCTCATAAAACTTTTCCATTGCTATTATATGTATTGAAATTGTCAAAGTCACTCAACCAAAAAATCAAGGTCAAGGTCAAAAGATGGGGATGCAACTGTGCTAAGCTACTACTGGGGCATATGCATACCAAGTTTCATCAACTTAAGAACTATAGTTCTTGAGATATGGAGGTGCTCGCAAAACTTTTCCATTGCTATTATATGTATTGAAAATTGTCAAAGTCACTCAACCAGAAAATCAAGGTCAAGGTCAAAAGATGGGGATGCAACTGTGCTAAGCTACTACTGGGGCATATGCATACCAAGTTTCATCAACCCAGGACCTATAGTTCTTGAGATATGGAGGTGCTCATAAAACTTTTCCAAAAAGTCGCTGCCGCCGCCGGTAAAGTAACACCTATGTCCCGCTCTGCTTCGTATGCGAGAAAAAAACTGGAATTTTATATTAAACAAAAAAGAACTAACAGGTTAAAACTTGCAGAAACAATATTTATATATGTATAACATCAAATTTGCTTAGAAATATAAATAATCTAACTAAAAATATAAACAAAAGTAGCACTTTAATCAGCAACATAAAAGAATAGCACTAAAATTTAAAACCAATGGATTTTTTTGGCAATAAAATAGCAAGAAAAAGTATTTCAAATTGTTTTTAAAAATGTGGAACAATTGTAAAGAGTTCCATAGCACTTTGATGTTAAGTTATAGGTTATATAATAAATAAATAAATACATGCAAAACAGGATAAAAAGAATTACAGTTCAGCAAAATATATACTGTATAGAGGGTTATTTTCGCCGGACGACGGAAATCGTGAAAATAAATCCCACGAAATAATCTTCTAAATGCAATTCAAATACAAACGAATTCACAAATCGCGAAAATAAAACCCTCAAATTTTTTTCACATACATTATGACTCCAGTCCGTGAAAATTTACCCCCGCGAAAATAACCCGCTATACGGTTATATAAAACAAAATATTAAGTCAAATCATTTTAAAAGTCATTTTTACCTTTAAATTTGTCTGCATTGAGAATTATGTATAAGATTTTCTTTCTCTCTGATAAAACTTTTGACACAATATTGCTTCTTTTCTTATCTAAACACATATTTGTGGCAACAAAATTAATAAATGGGCCACAAAGAACAAATTTTTAAAATCATTTCATAATGAAAGTATAATTTTTTTTTTAAATGCAACTTATTAATTTCATAATAAACAAAATCACATGAACTAACAAACACTCAACATTCCTGAATTTCTCTCTAAAAATAACAAAATCCGCAAGATTAAAAACATATTCAATACATTCTAAAAATAATCTAGCAGTTACTTCCCTTTGACCACATCCATAACAACAACATTTATCTAAAATTATCTCCCTTTGACCACATTCAAAAACATGTATACTGTGAGCAATTCAGGAGGCAGGCTGAATGAGACTTGATATGACTGGTCAATTGAGGATGAAAAAACATTTCTTTTTATATTGTTCAGTGAATGAAGTATGAGAGTTGACTTTCTCAGACAATTTACAAACATAATATAAAATTCTACACAAGTTAACAGAGAAATCTTAATATTGTGAGTTGAAATACAAAGAAAAGATCATCATCTTTCTTGGTTTGCAAGCTGGTATAATTTGTTATAAAACTATAGGAATATCAGTATGTGACTATTTAACTTGTACAGTATAATATTTTGATAATTATAAAATATCGTTGTGTGTTTTTTTATTTTGTGGCAATGAATATTCAATATTGAGCAACTGCAAATGCTGAATATGCAGAAAATTTGTTTCTTATAAAAGAGAATTAATATCATTGGAAATTCAATGCTTTACTGTAAAAAATTCTTTAAGAATGAAAATTAATAAATCTAGTTGAAAATCTGTTGATAAATCTCTAACTTTTGTGATTTTATGATTTCCAATAATGTAAAAAATAACCCCTACAAAGTTTCATGATGATCAACAAAACAAAAACTACTGTCAATGATGAAGAAATTATAGAACTCAGTTTTCCACAAAACTAAAACAAGGACACAAAAATTTATGATGATCTGCCCGACAAAATTGATAACAAGATACAGAAATGATTTGACCATTGAATTAAGAAAACTTTAATGTGACATTTACAATGTAGAGTACAACAAGGCACATCCAAAAGAGATCAATTTTACTTCTGAGTACTCTCGACATTTATATATAACTATCTAGTTATTGGTAGTTAGCCTACTTTCTTTATGATTAACCTATTTAGCAAGTCTAGTAATCTGTCAGACATATTAGATAACTGTGGATTATAAAGGGCAAATCCAGAATTTTAGTTTAGATGGGAAAAGGGGGGGGGGGTAAAGATTGTATTAGACAAAGCCAAGCGTGGCACGAAAATGTTTTTATGTGGAATTTTTGCTTAAATTTATTTTTGTCAGTTTGGGGGGGGGGGCGTTCACTTGGCACATCTTTCCTAATATCCACGCCTGCATTTATTTTATAATTATTAGATTTCACAATTTCCCCATAAAGACATTTCATTGGATTTTTAATTTCTGAGTTTTTTCATGTTGCTAGGATTCAAGTCTTGGTTGGATTCCTGTTTTAATGGATGGGAGACAACTGCAGTATTGAAACTGATAAAAGTTTTTATTTCAAATTAATATAAAAATCTGTCAAAGTATAAAAGGCCCAATTTCGTTTTTTTCGTTTAACAGGAAGAGGGTGAAGTGCAGACCTGCAATTAAATTTCATGGTAAAGGACCCAAAGCTAATGCTACATACCAAATATCAAGAAACTGTTACAAAAATTATTTCCCCACATGTCGGCTGTCCAACATTTTATTCACTCTCTGAAATAGGCCAAAAATGTTTTGACAACTAAACTGTTTACTAAAAACATGTAGAGTATAGTGCCAGTATGATATCTGGCATAATGACATGTTATTTTGTGTATGGTTCCAAATTTCCTGTCATGCCTGTTGTTTTCATTAATAATAAATATTAAATTTTAAACTTCAAATAAAGTTTTGTTAAAATTTTGACAGAAAAAAATACATAAACAGTGAAATCATTTTTTAAGATTTTAGAAACAATTCTTTTTTCATGCAAACTACAAAAAATAAATGCCCACAAAACAAAATTCTTTCAAAGTACACACGTACACAACAAATATCAAACAGTTTCTGCAATCATCTATCTACTTTTTGAGGTCAGTGTGTTGTAAAACAGCCTTAAGGGACAGACCATTTAACTTGAAGGGGGGAGCCTTGCTTTTTTGTTTTGAACAGGAATTTTTTTCCTCGCAAAATATTTATTTTTCGAAGGCGTTGCGACAGAATTTTTTTTTCATTATCAGCAATATTTTTTATAGCAGAAATCCTTCTTCAAAATATTTTTTTTGGAACCCCCCCCCCTTCAAGTAAAATTGTCGGTCCCTATTGTATTAAAACCACCTTAAAGAACATATCGTTTCAATTCTTACAATTTACAAAATGAGCCCATCCTACGAAAAAACAAAAATTTGCACGATCCCCACCAAGTCTCATCAGCTGCCTTAAAGTCAAATATTTTTATCAATCATCACACAATGTCATCTTGAATATAAATATCTTTAACTACGCTAGGCATGTTTTCTTCGTTTATCGGTAAGACCGTCAACATTTTTGAATGTTCCATGCTGATATTCCGCAAGTCTGTCAACAGAACCAGGTACTTAGCTAAGGCACATCCCCCTCGGAATCTTTTCTTGGACTCGTACTCGTTGAAAGCATCCACGTACATTTTCTGAATCTCTTCAACTAAATTCCTGTTTTGTATACCAATTCTGTCAGCTGAAAAGAATATGAAGAGATTTTAAAATAACAAAACAACGAAACTGGGATGATGAATCTGAAATGTCTAACAAGAAGACAAAACAAGCCATAGACAAAGCAGAGAAATTGGAAGATTGCAATGGTCCTGACTTATACAGGCATTTCAAAAGAAATGGTAGGTTTTAGTAGGTTTGATGGCACCAAACCTCCCTCAACCATTGTGATCTTAGGGTTATTTAGTAACAAAACAAGAATATGTCCAAAAGACATAATGCCCAATCTCGCAACATTTATTTTTTTCCGCAATCACTAAAGCATCATCATGGTTGCTATTAAGGCACTTGTCAGTCAGAAGGAATGGACTTTAACTTAATCATTCTTCTATAAGTGGTCATACCAGTATGATTGATGTGGCATTTGTCAGTAAGTGGGAATTTGGAACAATGGGATTTGGGACGGACAGCCGAACGGACGAACAGACAGACGGAAGGATGGACGGATGAACGAACGAACGGACCCGAACACTATATGCCCCCCTACTTTCGTAGATGGGGCATAAAAATCCCACAAAAGTTGTGAGACACGATAAGAATAGTCATCTAGTTGCAAGACAAGAGGCTCCCAGGAGCCTGAATCGCTCACCTGATCTTGATGTCAACCCAACCACTTTGTAAAGCTGAATAAGCTGAACATTTAAGCAAGCAACTGCTTTTCTCACTTTTTGGACAGGACAGTTCCTATTTTTAGCGGTGTGAGATTTTTCTGTCTCACACCACCCCATGTGAGATAGCCTCGTGCAGTTTCCAAGGGACGTAACTCTATTGTTTACGTCACACTATGTTTTGTAAACAAATCCACGTTGTACAATTTACGGGTTTAGTGAGAAAAATAATCAAACACCGATGATTAGGGCAAGATAAGGAAATCTCCGACACCCTTGGGTAAGATTTCTTTACATCTGCAACTCGGCAGAGCCTCGTTGCAGACTTGAAATCTTACCCTCGGGGTGTCGGAGATTTCCTTATCTTGCCCTAACACCGGTGTTAGATTCTTATATTCTCTTTCAGCAATAGTTTTCATGCTGTAGGCCAAAAACATGCAAAATGTGATTTAAAGGGCCGTCTGAACACTTTGAAAACATGTTTATTTAGGGGCTGTAATCCCTATAAGGGGTCATCTGACAACTTCGACCCTATGACAACTTTGTAGAGCTAAATGAGCTGAACATTTAAGCAGGCAACAGCTTTTCTCTATCTGCAATAGTTTTCATTCTATAGGCCAATAAAAAGCTTCGCCGAGCGCAGCATGATACGACCGCAACATGTTGAACCCTGTACATTTTAGGCCTAATATGGATAGTCTATTGTTCTGGACACATGCAGCCCATGGTGGACTGACAAAGGTTTTTGACACATGCTTCTCTGATGGACTTTCAACCCAGGGGCTAAAAATATAAATTTTGAATGTTGTATTCTACTCTTTAAAAGAATAATGTTTGGGGAAAAAATTAAAAATCGAACCAGAATTTTTTTAAAATTATGATTACAGCCCAAAAAATTTATTCTTAAATTTAGAATCGCTACCTGACAAGAATAAATTTGCAAAAAAAATTTTCAAAATCAGACCAGAAATAAAAAAGTTTCAATTTCGGCCCCTAATTACGTAATAAGGGGAAAAGGGGGGGGGTCGCAAAAAATAATTCTTAATTTTGTATCCGCTATTTGACAAGAACAAACATGCAAAAAAAATTTTCAAAATCGGACCAGAAATAAAAAAGTTTCAATTTCGGCCCCTTTTGGTCCCTTATTACGTAACAGGTGAAAAAGGGGTGGGGGTCGCAAAAATAAATTCTCAAATTTGGATTCGCTACTTGACAAAAATAAACTTGCAAAAAAAAATTTCAAAAACGGGCCACAAATAAAAAAGTTTCGATTTTGGCCCCATTTGGCCCCTAATTACGTAATAGGGGGAAAAAGGGGGGGTCGCAAAAATTAATTCTTAATTTTGTATCCGCTATTTGACAAGAACAAACATGTAAAAAAAAATTTCAAAATCGGACCACAAATAAAAAAGTTTTTATTTTGGCCCCTTTTGGCCCCTAATTACACAACGGAGAAAAAGGGGGGCGCAAAAATTCATCAGGTTCATTCTTTTATTGTAAGAAACATTCTTGACAAATTTCACAGCAATAGGCCAACTAGGACCAAAGTTATGGTGGAAACAAGTAAAATATTTGAATTTTTTTCCCCTTTTGGGCCCCTAATTTCGAAACAAAAAAAGGGGGGACCCCCAAAATCAATCCCATTCATCCTTGTATGGTAAGGAACATCACTGTCAAATTTCATAGCAATTGGATAACTAGAACTAAAGTTATTGTGGAAACAAACAAAAAAGTAGTATTTTTGGCCCTTTTTTGGCCCCTAATTTCTAAACGAAAAATGGGGGGACCCCCAAAATCAATCCAATGCATCCTTTTATGGTAAGGAACATCATTGTAAAGTTTCATAGCAATCGGATAACTGGAACTAAAGTTATTGTGGAAACACTCAAAAGTTAACAGACACCGACGACGACAACGACGACAGCATCATACCATAATACGTCCGCAAATTTTTTGCGGTCGTATAAAAACACTATTTTTTGCCTTTAAGGGGCTGTAACCCCTATAAGGGGTCATCTGACAACTTCGACCCTATGGAGACTTTTGTAGAGCTAAATGAGCTGAACATTTAAGCAGGCAACAGCTTTTCTCTATCTGCAATAGTTTTCATTCTATAGGCCAAAAACACTATTTTTTGCCTTTAAGGGGCTGTAACCCCTATAAGGGGTCATCTGACAACTTCGACCCTATGGAAACTTTTGTAAAGGTAAATGAGCTGAACATTTATGCAAGCAACAGCATTTCTTTATCTGCAATAGTTTTCATTCTATAGGCCAAAAACATGAAAAAACGCTATTTTTTACCTTTAAAGGGCCATAACCCCTATAAGGGTTCCTCTGACAACTTCGACCCAATGGAGACTTTTGCAGAGCTTTTGATTCTAAAGAGCCGAAGATCCTTCGGATTTTTTCTATCTGTTATGGTTGCTGAGTTATAAGCCAATTTAAGTGGTTTTACCCCATGTTCTATTTTTAGTAACAGCAGCCATGTTTTTTATCGAATCATTTTAAAATGAGGATCGTTTGTTGCCAACATATCATATACCATTCCTGCAAAGTTTCAGTAAAATTGGTTTAGTGGTTTCAAAGGAGAAGATTTTTTAAAATTGTTAACGGACGACGGACGACAGACGACGTATGACGGACGACGACGGACGCATAGTGATGGCATAAGCTCACATGGCCTTTGGCCAGGTGAGCTAAAAAGGTACCAGTATTCCGGTCATTCAACTTTTGAATAAAGCATCTCTGATGAGTCTTTTAAAAATAAAATGTATACCAGACAATCTTTGAAGTTGTTTGCCTAGTCAAAAGAGTGTGAAGATAAAATCAAGGAATATAGGAAATATGAGTGTCCTGTATCTGTGTGGGTACATCATAGGCTACCAGTTGATGGTCTCTTTAATAATAATAACTTTATTGTCATAAAAATCATATTACACATGATTTGTGACAGAAATAACTAGAGGCTCCCAGGAGCCTGAATCGCTCACCTGATCTCTTATGCCAAAGTTTGAATTAATTACACCTTTCCAGAATACAAAGTTGCAAAACAATCCTTTCAGTAGTTTCAGAGAAGATTTTTTGAAATCAGTCTAAATTAATAGAAAAAAACAGTTAAAGGGCAATAACTCCTATAAGGACCATAGCAACGGCGGCCTTGTTGGTTGGTCGACATGTATATAATTCACAAACTTGGTAGAGGACATCCTAAAGATCAAGTGTACTAGTTTCAAAGCAATCCCTTCAGTGGTTTCAGAGAAGAAGATTTTTGAAAATCAGTTAAAATCAATGAAAAAAAACAGTTCAAGGGGAATAACTCTAAATGGCTGATCTGACAATTTTGACCCCGAATCATTTTGGTAGATCTGAATGAGCTTAACAATTCTGCAATGCTAACTTTTCCTCTAGCTTTTACGGTTTTCAAGATATTGTCCAAAAACTGCAAAAATGGTCAATTTTGACGATTAAAGGGCAATTACTCCTGTAAGGAGTCGTTTCACAATTTTGACTCAATGGAGAGATTTGTAGAGCTTTTGATGCTGAACAAGGAAGGTTGCTTAGGATTTTCTCTATCTCTTATACTTTTCGAGTTATAAGCCAAAAACAATGGTCTGACCCCCCTGTTCTATTTTTGGCAACGGCGGCCATGTTGGTTGGTCAACGTGTATATAATTCACAAACTTGGTAGAGGACATCCTAAAGATCAAGTATACCAAGTATCAATGCAATCCCTTCAGTGGTTTCAGAGAAGAAGATTTTTGAAAATCAGTGTAAATTAATGGAAACTAGAGGCTCCCAGGAGCCTGAATCGCTCACCTGATCTCTTACGCCAAAGTTGGAATTAATTACACAACCTTTCAATAATACAAAGTTGCAAAACAATCCTTTCAGTAGTTTCAGAGAAGATTTTCTGAAATCAGTTTAAATAAATAGAAAAAAAAACAGTTAAAGGGCAATAACTCCTATAAGGACCATAGCAATGGCGGCCTTGTTGGTTGGTCGACATGTATATAATTCACAAACTTGGTAGAGGACATCCTAAAGATCAAGTGTACCAAGTTTCAAAGCAATCCCTTCAGTGGTTTCAGAGAAGAAGGTTTTTGAAAATCAGTGTAAATTAATGGAAAAAAAACAGTTAAAGGGGAATAACTCTTAAACAGTTGATCTGACAATTTTGACCCTGAATAATTTTCGTAGATCTCAATGAGCTTAACAATTCTGCAATGCTAACTTTTCCTCTAGCTCTAAGGGTTTTCAAGATATAGTCCAAAAACTGAAAAAATGGTCAATTTTGATGATTAAAGGGCAATAACTCCTATAAGGAGTCGTTTCACAACTTCGACTCAATAAAGAGATTTGTAGAGCTTTTGATGCTGAACAAGGAAGGTTGCTTCGGATTTTCTCTATCTCTTATACTTTTCGAGTTATAAGCCAAAAACAATGGTCTGACCCCCCTGTTCTATTTTTAGCAACGGCGGCCATGTTGGTTAGTCAATGTGTATATAATTCACAAACTTGGTAGAGGACATCCTAAAGATCAAGTATACCAAGTATCAATGCAATCCCTCCAGTGGTTTCAGAGAAGAAGATTTTTGAAAATCAGTGTACATTAATGGAAAAAAACAGTTAAAGGGGAATAACTCTTAAACGGTTGATCTGACAATTTTGACCCTGAAATCATTTTCATAGATCTGAATGAGCTTAACAATTCTGCAATGCTAACTTTTCCTCTAGCTCCAACGGTTTTCAACATATAGTCCAAAAACTGAAAAAATGGTCAATTTTGATGATTAAAGGGCAATAACTCCTATAAGGAGTCGTTTCACAACTTCGACTCAATGGAGAGATTTGTAGAGCTTTTGATGCTGAACAAGGAAGGTTGCTTCGGATTTTCTCTATCTCTTATACTTTTCAAGTTATAAGCCAAAAACAATGGTCTGACCTCCCTGTTCTATTTTTAGCAACGGCGGCCATGTTGGTTGGTCAACGTGTATATAATTCACAAACTCGATAGAGGACATCCAAAAGATCAAGTATACCAAGTATCAATGCAATCCCTTCAGTGGTTTCAGAGAAGAAGATTTTTGAAAATCAGTGTACATTAATGGAAAAAAAACGTTAAAGGGGAATAACTCTTAAACGGTTGATCTGACAATTTTGACCCTGAAATCATTTTCATAGATCTCAATGAGCTTAACAATTCTGCAATGCTAACTTTTCCTCTAGCTCCAATGGTTTTCAACATATAGTCCAAAAACTGAAAAAATGGTCAATTTTGATGATTAAAGGGCAATAACTCCTATAAGGAGTCGTTTCACAACTTCGACTCAATGGAGAGATTTGTAGAGCTTTTGATGCTGAACAAGGAAGGTTGCTTCGGATTTTCTCTATCTCTTATACTTTTCAAGTTATAAGCCAAAAACAATGGTCTGACCCCCCTGTTCTATTTTTAGCAACGGCGGCCATGTTGGTTGGTCAACGTGTATATAATTCACAAACTTGGTAGAGGACATCCTAAAGATCAAGTATACCAAGTATCAATGCAATCCCTTCAGTGGTTTCAGAGAAGAAGATCTTTGAAGAAAAGTTAACGGACGGACAGACGGACGACGGACGGACGACGGACGGACGACGGACGCTTAACGATGACAATAGCTCACATGACCCTTCGGGTCAGGTGAGCTAATAAAAACAAAACATTAAAACTTTTTATCTAGAACAATCTGCTTTTACGAGACTGTTTCAATGCTAACAAATAAAATAAACAAACAAATACAGGAGTTGAATAAAATCAAAACATGTTATCCATTTTGACTTACTTGTACCATTCATTGTAGGATTAAATGATTCACCTAAATATCCATAGCAACAAATATCTTTCAACTCTTAAGTACACAAAATAATATAGAAAGAAAGAGGAGCCAGAGTACAACTCATTAAGATCAACATGTGTACCAAATTTTCTCAAACTTTCAGTGTTTTTTATCTTTTGTTTTGTTTAACTTTGTTGTCATTTATATCATAATTTTTCTTTGATAATTTCATGTCAATAAGCACACATGTAAGCTATTTAGGTTTTATTTTAAAATATAAATACATGTCCAATTCATCACAATATAGACATTTTAAGATTTATTTCAGCTTGTAACATATTTTAAGATACATTGTAACTTCCAAAGAGTCACAGACAAAGGATAAACCTGCCTCACATTTTATCTTGTACAGTACAAACATATCAAAATGTAGTTTGTTCAGGAGAGAAGTCAAGCGCTAGTTAATGTAACATTTTCTCTAAAAACTCGCATAGTTTACATGAATATTAATTTATAATAACAAAAATTTTAGGCAAAATGTTTTCACCATGTCAAAGGGATCACCATGGTTCAAAATCTAAGGGGGATGCAAATCTGACGATGATCCTTAAGCTTATCCTTATTTCCTTATTCATAGAAAAATGAGAGTGACATTTCTCTTTTAATAAAAGTGTCATCAGTCTTTGTTTTCCCTACCAGTCACAAAATACATTTACATGTATTTCCCATTTAACAACTTCATAGTTATAGGAATTAAGTCAAGCTTTTATTGTGTAATATTTAATGGTTTTATTAAAAATAATAATTGGTGTCTTTGATTTGAATTAAAGTTATTCTTATAACATTATTACACAATACATACATTGTTTCAATAGGGCACACTGATCTTGTTATGAATAAAATTGTCAATGATTGTTTTTTTAGCTACTTGTTATGCATGTGGTACATGTTTTTTAAGGTAGCATTTTAAGTTCATTCACACTACATTTAATTTTTCAAAATGTACTAAATTCAAATTGTAGTGCTTATTGATTCTACATTTCTAGATAATAAAAAGATGAGTAGAGCAGAGAAAGCTATGGAATAAATGACAACACATTCAGCAATTTTACAATCACACAAATCAAATTTGGGGCTCAAATTAAAGAGAGGAGGAGCACCACCCTTGATGGCTTGAATAGCCTTTGGTAAACACTGGACAACAAAGACCTATATATTATAAAAAAGTGCAAATATACTAAATTATATAAGGATGCACTCAAGGATGATGATGGTGATGAGAGACCAATAGGATCAGCCATATGTATTTATTATGTAATCGAAATCTCAACATTGCATTTTCCATTATTTTTTTGCAACAAACTGTTTTATGTCTGAACAAATAAGTGAATGATATAGTTTCTAGTAAGCTAGTTTTGAATCCTGGCATTATTAAATGTGCAATGGTCTTTATTTTCTTATTAATGATTTGGAATTTAGAACTGGCAAAACTAGCCATCCTTACTTACATCAACCTGCCAAAAGAGGGCGCTTCATACCAAACAGGAAGTTAATAAATATGAGCTAAAACCTTGAAATAATTTCTGACCATGTACCCAATTTATTTCAAGATAATGTAAAACAACATGTACCTGGTTACAGACCTTGTTATGATAATATACATTCTTTCGTTTTT
This sequence comes from Arcuatula senhousia, assembly GCA_963971305.1. Taxonomy (NCBI): domain Eukaryota; kingdom Metazoa; phylum Mollusca; class Bivalvia; order Mytilida; family Mytilidae; genus Arcuatula; species Arcuatula senhousia. Next base: position 28,896,022 of record OZ020315.1, read on the forward strand.
AATATTAACATCAAGCAAACAATGTTAAATACAATGTTATAAATAATATGAGAAAGACATTGCCTTAAAAGCTCGCGTAGATAATTCCATTGAAAATTTCGAATAATGTCTGGGACGAGGTAATTTGGGACGATGTATTACTATTTCCCGCAATTTTTCAGCACGCGCAGACATTTTCGAAAACTTCCGAAAATCGAATGTTTCCGGTGACAGAATTTATTTTCAACCATCGTATTTTGAGTCTCGTGCAATTTGGCAGACTCTCTACAATAGTGAGCTTCGCTTCGCTCGCATATAAAAGGATATTTTACCTACTTATATACTGATATCCATATAACTTTGACTTAAAGGAGAGTTTTATAGAGCTTTTTATGCTAAAGAAGGTAGGTTGCTTCAGATTCTCTTCATCTCTTATACTTTTTCAGCAATAGCTAAATACTATTTTGTAGATCTGAATGAGCTAAACAATTCTGAAATGCTAACTTTTCCTATAGGTCTAACAGTTTTCAAGATATTGTCCAAAAACTGCACAAATTGTCAATTTGGACGATTAAAGGGCAATAACTCCTATAATGAGTCGTTTCACAATTTTGACTCAATTGAGAGATTTGTAGAGCTTTTGATGCTGAACATGATTGGTTGCTTCGGATTTTCTCTATCTCTTATACTTTTTGAGTTAAAAGCCAAAAACAATGGTCCATCCCTCCCGTTCTATTTTTAGCGATGGCGGCCATGTTGGTTGGTCGACGTGTATATAATTCACAAACTTGAAAGAGGACATTCTAAAGATCAAGCATACCAAGTATCAATGCAATCCCTTCAGTGGTTTCAGAGAAGAAGATTTTTGAAAATCAGTGTAAATTAATGGAAAAAAACAGTTAAAGGGGAATAACTCTTAAACGGTTGATCTGACAATTTTGACCCTGAAATCATTTTTGTAGATCTCAATGAGCTTAACAATTCTGCAATGCTAACTTTTCCTTTAGCTCTAACGGTTTTCAAGATATAGTCCAAAAACTGCAAAAATGGTCAATTTTGATGATTAAAGGGCAATAACTCCTATAAGGAGTCGTTTCACAACTTCGACTCAATGGAAAGATTTGTAGAGCTTTTGATGCTGAACAAGGAAGGTTGCTTCGGATTTTCTCTATCTCTTATACTTTTCGAGTTACAGGCCAAAAACAATGGTCTGACCCCCCTGTTCTATTTTTAGCAACGGCGGCCATGTTGGTTTGTCGACAAACATATAATTCACAAACTTGGTAGAGGACATCCTAAAGATCAAGTATACAAAGTATCAATGCAATCCCTTCAGTGGTTTTAGAGAAGAAGATCTTTGAAGAAAAGTTAACGGACGACAGACGACGGACGACGGACGACGGACGGACGACGGACGCTTAACGATGACAATAGCTCACATGACCCTTCGGGTCAGGTGAGCTAAAAAACAGTTAAAGGGGAATAACTCTTAAACGGTTGATCTGACAATTTTGACCCTGAACTCATTTTCGTAGATCTCAATGAGCTTAACAATTCTGCAATGCTAACTTTTCCTCTAGCTCTAACGGTTTTCAAGATATAGTCCAAAAACTGAAAAAATTGTCAATTTTGATGATTAAAGGGCAATAACTCCTATAAGGAGTCGTTTCACAACTTCGACTCAATGGAGAGATTTGTAGAGCTTTTGATGCTGAACAAGGAGGGTTGCTTCGGATTTTCTCTATCTCTTATACTTTTCGAGTTATAGGCCAAAAACAATGGTCTGACCCCCCTGTTCTATTTTTAGCAACGGCGGCCATGTTGGTTTGTTGACATGTACAGTACTTGAACCGATCAATGCAACACTTTGACGGATCGATGACTGATCGGTGACGGATTGATGACGCGTTTGGACCGGATTGATGACTGATTGATGACGGATTGGTAAATGATTGGTGACGCGTTGTTGACTGATTGATGACGGAACGGACGGATTGGACGGATGACGGATACCATAGGTAACCGGGCTATCGATCCGTTATTTTGACTGATACGATCGATTGGTATAATTAGAAAACTCTTCTGTGAAACGAAGTTATCGTTTATACCTATACGTTTATAACATATATAACGCAACACAAACCAGTCACGGCGTTAATTTAATTTGTTTTGAATAAATTATGATATAGTGTTGAATATAAGACATACATTTTCTATTTAAATATGTTAATATTATTACTTTAATGAATCTAATAATTGTTTACATAGTACTTCCTTTAAACTAAATAGGCAAAGTTCGTGTTCTTTTCTTCTATAAAAATAATACTAATATAATTTTATTTTATTTGTTCTGATTTTTAAATACAAAAACAGAAACTGTGCTGAAAAAATCTTTAAAATGAAAAAGGTTCTGCTTAGAACAATTATTTCAACTATTTGTAACATATAATTAAGAACAAATAATTCAGAAGATATCAATAATCTAGTACATTTTATTTAATTTTTTTTTAATTCACTGTGTTAAATTTGTTTGCATAGGAATATAGATCACATTTGCAAATTTCTTATGTAAAATATATGAAACTTTAGTAAAATCTTATATTTGAGCATAAAATTATATGACGGTTTGATAAAATTGACAAGTAATTATTTGCGAAACAACTTTTTTCATCAGATTTGACTCATAAATGGTATGTTAAGTTGAAAAATTGCATCAATACATATTGCTGCCTTAAAAATTAAGGTTTATAGAGTGAAGAAATTATGTCGAAAATTTGTTCGGATATAAATATAGATCACATTTGCAAATTTCTTATGTAAAATATATGAAACTTTAGTAAAATCTTATATTTGAGCATAAAATTATATGACGGCTTATTAAAATTGACAAGAAAATGTTTGCGAATCAACTTTTTACATCAGGTTTGACACATTAATGCTAAGACAACTTAAAAATATGCATAACTACATAGTGCTGACTTAAAAAATAAGGTTCATAAAGTTAAGAGATTATGAAGAAAATTTGTTCGCAATGGAATATAGATCACATTTGCAAATTTCATTTGTAAAATATATGAAACTAAAGTAAAATCTTCTATTTGAGCATAAAATTATATTACGGTTTAATAAAATTGCCAAGAAAATGTTTGCGAAACAACTTTTTTCATCAGGTTTGACACATTAATGCTAAGACAACTTAAAAATATGCATAACTACATAGTGCTGACTTAAAAAATAAAGTTCATAAAGTTAAGAGATTATGAAGAAAATTTGTTTGCAAAGGAATATAGATCACATTTGCAAATTTCTTATGTAAAATATATGAAACTATAGTAAAATCTTATATTTGAGCATAAAATTATATGACGGGTTAATAAAATTGCCAAGAAAATGTTTGCGAAACAACTTTTTTCATCAGGTTTGACACATTAATGCTAAGATAAGTTGGAAAGTTGCATAACTACATATTGCTGACTTAAAATATAAGGTTCATATAGTAAAGAGACAATAAAGAAAATTTGTTCGCAAAGGAATATAGATCACATTTACAAATTTCTTATGTAAAATATATGAAACTATAGAAAAATCTTCTATATGAGCATAAAATTATATGACGGTTTATTAAAATTGACAAGAAAATGTTTGCGAAACAACTTTTTTCATCAGGTTTGACAAATTAATGCTAAGATAACTTGAAAAGTTACATAACTACATATTGCTGACTTAAAAAATAAGGTTCATAAAGTTAAGAGATTATGAAGAAAATTTGTTCGCAAAGGAATATAGATCACATTTGCAAATTTCTTATGTAAAATATATGAAACTATAGAAAAATCTTCTAAATATTTGAGCATAAAATTATATGACGGTTTAATAAAATTGACAAGAAAATGTTTGTGAAACAACTTTTTTCATCAGGTTTGACACATTAATGCTAAGATAAGTTGGAAAGTTGCATAACTACATAGTGCTGACTTAAAAAATAAGGTTCATATAGTAAAGAGACAATAAAGAAAATTTGTTCGCAAAGGAATATAGATCACATTTGCAAATTTCTTATGTAAAATATATGAAACTATAGTAAAATCTTCTATTTGAGCATTAAATTATATGACGGTTTAATATAATTGCCAAGAAAATGTTTGCGAAACAACTTTTTACATCAGGTTGGACACATTAATGCTAAGATAACTTGAAAAGTTGCATAACTACATATTGCTGACTTAAAAAATAAGGTTCATAAAGTTAAGAGATTATGAAGAAAATTTGTTCGCAAAGGAATACAGATCACATTTGCAAATTTCTTATGTAAAATATATGAAACTATAGTAAAATCTTCTATTTGAGCATTAAATTATATGACGGTTTAATAAAATTGCCAAGAAAATGTTTGCGAAACAACTTTTTTCATCAGGTTTGACACATTAATGCTAAGATAAGTTGAAAAGTTGCATAACTACATAGTGCTGACTTAAAAAATAAGGTTCATATAGTAAAGAGACAATAAAGAAAATTTGTTCGCAAAGGAATATAGATCACATTTGCAAATTTCTTATGTAAAATATATGAAACTATAGTAAAATCTTCTATTTGAGCATAAAATTATATGACGGTTTAATATAATTGCCAAGAAAATGTTTGCGAAACAACTTTTTACATCAGGTTGGACACATTAATGCTAAGATAACTTGAAAAGTTGCATAACTACATATTGCTGACTTAAAAAATGAGGTTCATAAAGTTAAGAGATTATGAAGAAAATTTGTTTGCAAAGGAATATAGATCACATTTGCAAATTTCTTATGTAAAATATATGAAACTATAGAAAAATCTTCTATTTGAGCATAAAATTATATGACGGTTGAATAAAGTTTACATGAAATTGTGTGCGAAACAACTATTTTCATCAGATTTGACACATAAATGCTATAATATTTTGAAAACTTGAATAACTTCATATCTTTAACTTTAAAAATAAGGTTCATATTTTACCAGTTTTAAGACATTATAAGGAAAATTCATTTCCATTATATAATTGGTAAGACCATGCAAACACTTCTTTATATGCAAGCTACAAATGTATAAGAAATTAAAAATGTGATGTTTGAGTCTAATATAATATGATGGTTTTATAACAATCACAAAAAATTGTTTTCAAAATAACTTTATGACAAGATTTTAAAATATAATATATTTGACATAAAAAATCGTATGAATTTTCGCATTTTAAAACAGAAATGTGTAATGTCTTTACATTAAAGTTAGACTTAAATATTTATTTAAGCACAATTCGGCTGTGCTTTGTAATATTCTATGTTTAATTATTGATATAAAACACGTCTTATGTCCCGCTTTTACATTTATTTATATAAATTTCTATTTTACTCAAAGATTTTATGCATTCGATCAAAGAGTCACGTGATCATGGTGATACAATAAGCGAAACGAACTTTAAAATTCCGTATTTTAGATTGAATTGACGCGTGACGGATTGGTAAATTGCATCATGGGATGCATTTGACGGATAGGATCGGACGGATTGGTGACTGATCGATGACGGATTGGTGACTGATTGATGACGGATCGGTGAATGATTGAGACAGGATCGATGACTGATTGGTGACTGATTGATGACGCGTGACGGATCGCAAAAACTGTTGCATTGATCGGTTCAAGTACTGTATATAATTCACAAACTTGGTAGAGGACATCCTAAAGATCAAGTATACCAAGTTTCAATGCAATCCCTTCAGTGGTTTCAGAGAAGAAGATCTTTGAAGAAAAGTTAACGGACGGACAGACGGACGGACAACGGACGCTTAACGATGACAATAGCTCACATGACCCTTCGGGTCAGGAGAGCTAAAAACAGAGAAGTACAAATAATAAACAAGTGTCTTTCTTTCATTTTCTTATATTTGTTCTTCATTTTGGTGCAATTCTTCTTGTTGTGACTCAAAATACAGACAAACAGACAGAGCTGTTTGAATGGACACTACAAACAACGCCTTATTCAACACCATATTCAAAACAGAACAGAAGAAATGTGTCTGATTCTATTTCTGCATTTCCTTCAAGAGCCTCTCAAATAAACATTCAAATATTTGTATGCACAGAACAACCCAATTATATCTACATTGACTAGACTAAAACTGTGTCAAATTTCCTTGTTTATTACATAACTGTGACCTTGAGGCTCTAAACAGGTGACCTTAAAATGCACCTTATGACATCATACAGATGCAATCAGTTTGAAACAAATTTGGGAAAAAAATGGGTTTTCTAGGTACATTATGAAGAAATGGTACATGAAAATGCATGATGCATGCAACAAGCTCTGTTAACATGTTAACATGATAATAAAATTTGACTTGATTGATTTATTGTAACATGAAGTACATACATGCATGATAAAAGATTTGACGGCCAAAAATAACTTTTAAACCAATTTTGTATGTTTTTAATCTGGCTGGCTTGTCAGAATGAAAAAATTATATAAATGCATAAAAAAACATGTTTTTTTTATGTAACATGACATTATTGACTTAGTAATCTAAGTAATCAAATGACTTTGCCAAAGAGGTGAATTACGTCCAAAATGGGTCTTTCTTTGGCAATTGTAGGATTGGTTTTGAATTGACCTGCAAATGAAAAGCAACGGCTATTTGTCCCATTAAAGGCTGCTGGCTGTTTTTTGTTGCAGATTTTTTAAATTGCTCTCCATACATGTATGTGTGTAGGCTGTGCCACATACACATCTGCTTTGTCTTTCAAAGGAAGTACTTGTTCCGTACACAGACTTTTTTCAAAGGGGGTGTGTTAACATAGAGCATTTTGAAACTTAAGAGGGGTGCAGCAACATCTTGACCAAACTTCTCTAAGGAAATTTAAGTATTTTCTTTGAAAAGGGGGTGCGTTCCCACCCATTGACCCCCGCTGTGTATGGGCCCAAAGTATGGATTCTGCCATAATCAAACATTGCTCATATTGCTTTCATCAAGAGACTTGCCATAACGGCATGGCGGATTTTATTGTTATTATTATGAAACTTTGTGACATTGCTTTCTGTAAAGCAACTTGCAAAATGTTGCTCTCTAAAATCAATCTATATTTCAGAGGAGGCCAACCTGTGATTGATACACAAACATGCCGACTTAAAAGTCTTAAAACTCCACTACAAGCCAATGGAGCATTTTCATAAAAACCATGCTCATTAATAACATGCAGTTTGAATGGAATAATGTGCATGTCACTGTAAATCTATCTCTCAGATGATTGCAGATGTAGGTTTGTCATAGCGTTTTATTTTTTCCTCCTTTCATGCTTTATAAGATTTGGCCACTGAATTGATCCTTAGCAAAGTGGAACTTGTGTTGCAACCCTCAGGAACTGCTTACCCTTCCCTTCGAATAAATGAGTTCTGATGATTGCTGATTGGTTGGTTTTGTGTTATCTGTTTGTTAGCGTTTCTCTTGTTTGTCGGGCTGATTTTGTCTTTGCTCTTTCTGGAGATTCTCAAGAACGTCCGACCGATGGACAAATCTGGTAAAAATTCAGTTGGTCCAGAAAAAAATTACATCTGCTGGACTGGAAGTCCGGTAAAAATTCTGCTTTATATTACCATAACTTTGTGAAGGTTTGTAAAAAAACTGTTTGGTCTGGTGAAAGCAGAAGATTTACCAGACCAAATGTCTGGTAAAGTCATTTTCACCTTGGGAATCTCTGCTTTGACATTCAAATATTCTTTTGGTACCTCTTGGCTTATTTTGTGAAAAGGCAAAATTTTTTTTTTTTAATCCAATTATAAAAGCTATTAAAAATTTAAAATTTCCATGATACTTACAAGAAAAGATTGCAATAGCAGTAAATAGGGCATACTCAGCATTATCTGAGCCGATCTTGGCCAAATCTTCACATAGTTTAAAGACTAGTTCTGTGTATTCTTGCGGCTGACCAGCAGCAACCATATTTTCCATTGTCAATGGGGTGCCGTTGGCAAGTACGATAGCTTTCGATGAAGGCTCGTAACAGCGGCTGGCTCTTATGGCCATCACCTCACTAGAGGCACACTGAAAAAAAAATATTCAGAGTATTATGGATGTAATAATAAAATATCTTTACATAGAATAAACAAGAAGCTGTCTGGCTCTCCTAATTTCATGTATTAGACCTAATCACTAACATGATTTTCAGTATCTTGAGAGAGTACAGCTTACACTTCCAGAGCACCCGAAGTTTGTGCTTAACTTTTTTTTGTTTGCTATTTCATCATGTCATTGTGCTGGTCTGCAAAAAAAGGGCAATTTGAGTCTGGTCTCCTGTCAAATTTGATAAATTACAATAGAAATATAAATGGGTCTGTCACTTTTTGTTCCAACTTCAAATATCTTAACAATGATCTTAAATTCATATGGCTGCTATCCTGTGAAGACAAATTAATTTGTAATAAATTATCCTCATTTATTCATAATAGCTTTGATATGAGAAAAACTAAACCAGATAATAATTAATGTGTTTATTTTCATTGATCACTTTTTGTTTGTTTTTTTGTTTGTAAAATATGTCTATATCTTTTGTTTAAGCTATGTTTGATGTTTTCAATTGTATTCATGTATGTATATATATATGCCCAGTGATGGGCCCATAATTGGTTTAATAAACTATTCTATTCTATTCTATTCTATTCTTTTTGTGTCACAGATCAAATTTTGCAAATATTGTAACCTTTTCAGTTGTACTTTTAACCTTGGATAATAGATCTTTAAAATTCAACATTAATAATTCTCTACATACAATCTACATAGGATGTTCTTCGGCATTATGACTTCCTTATTGTTATTAACCTATTATATTGAAAATAACAAAGCCATCTTCCATGTACTTTACGGACATTAAAACATGCTTTTATGGACATTTCATGTCAAAATAAAATTACCTTGAGCAAAATGATTTGATCATCTTTTGATAATCTGTCAAAACCAGGTAGACTTTTAGCAAACTCCACAATTAAATGAGTAATTAAGACTGTCATTCTTGCTAAACTACCCAAGACATTATCGCCAGTTTCTACATTATTTTCGGGCTGGATTTGCTGAAAAAGATAATATACAGATTTAAAATGGTATTATTTTGTTAAATTGTTTATTGTTCATTTTTAATGCAGGCATATCAGGAAAAGGCTTGGATAAGTGTGTGTAGGCTGACAAAATGATACCCCTGCCTTATTATAATTAAATTATATATCAAAAAATTAAAATAAAGTCCAATTATCTCCCCTGAATCAGATTTCTAATTCTTCATGTGCATCTACATATTATGCTAACTTCCTTCAGGTAAAGTTTCATCAAAGTCTATCACTTGTGCTCCCCTTTTTGAGAAGTTACTTAAAATTCCAAAAGGAATTTTTTGGTAAATTTTTTTGCTACAATCCCAAAAATGCACCAACTAAATTTTCTTGAAACTTTAATGTTTATGCACCCCCTCTAGAAAAATTTGTGTAATATGGGCCTGGGGAATATTAAAGTGTGGCTTAAATGAAAATCGATGGTAATAGACAATCTTGTATACCCAATGATTAATTCTGTTGTGTACATCAAATGTATCATTAAGAACATTAAGACTTTTGTAAGAAAATGTATGTTTCATACCTATATTAATACAAATGAATGATTCAATGATGGGATGCAAGATTGCCCACCCAACAAAACTTATGACCTTGACCTTTAACCTCAAACTCAATAGGCTTCTGCTTGAACGTGCATAAGTTAATTTCATGAAATTCTATTAAGGTGTTTAAGTTGTGTTTAATGAAGTTAAGCTTTAGAAACCAATTCTTTTAGTCATTAGTCAGTATCATTTTTGTACATGCAAAAGAACATAAAGCTGTATGTAAAATTCAAATTGTTTGAACTCAGATAAATATTTTTTTTAAATCTATATAAATTAAATTTTGTTTTTGCCTGCATAAATTATGTCTCCCCAAGTTCCCCCCCCAAAAGTTCTAAGTTCAAAAGGCAATAACTCCCACAAAAATTTGAGGATCTAAATTTCCTAGTAACGTACATAACTAAATATGGTGTCCTTCCTATATATCAAGTTTCATTGAACCTGTTCTGTAGTTTCAGAGAAGTTGCTCTGACAAACTTTGAGACAGACAGATGGACAGACATGACAAAAACAATACATCTCCCAACAAAAGTGGGGGGAGACATAATAATGTGTTAATTATAGTTTTCACTTAACATCATTTTGCTGCCCAGGACAACCTAATTAATTAAATATCTTGAATTAAAAACAAGAGGCTCCCAGGAGCCTGAATCGCTCACCTGGTCTTGATGTTGACCCTATACTTTTGTAGAGCTAAATGAGCTGAACATTTAAGCAAGCAACAGCTTTTCTCTACCTGCAATAGTTTTCATTCTATTGGCCAAAAACACCATTTTTCACCTATAAGGGGCCATAATCCCTATAAGGAGTCATCTGACAACTTCGACCCTATGGAGACTTTTGTAGAGCTAAATGAGCTGAACATTTAAGCAAGCAACAGCTAATCTCTATCTGCAATAGTTTTCATTCTGTAGGCCAAAAACATGAAAAATCGCTTTTTTCAGAGGCCGTAACCCCTATAAGGAGTCACCTGACAACTTCGACCCTATGGAGAATTTTGTAGAGCTAAATGAGCTGAACATTTAAGCAAGCAACAGCTAATCTCTATCTGCAATAGTTTTCATTCTGTAGGCCAAAAACATGAAAAATCGCTATTTTTCACCTTTAAAGGGCCGTAACCCCTATAACGGGTCATCTGACAACTTCGACCCTATGGAGAATTTTGTAGAGCTAAATGAGCTGAACATTTAAGCAAGCAACAGCTAATCTCTATGTGCAACAGTTTTCATTCTGTAGGCCAAAAACATAAAAAATCACTATTTTTCAGGGGCCGTAATCCCTATAAGGGGTCATCTGACAACTTCGACCCTATGGAGAATTTTGTAAAGCTAAATGAGCTGAACATTTAAGCAAGCAACAGCTAATCTCTATCTGCAATAGTTTTCATTCTGTAGGCCAAAAACATGAAAAATCTTAATTTTTCAGGGGCCATAACCCCTATAAGGGGTCATCTGACAACTTCGACCCTATGGAGAATTTTGTAGAGGTAAATGAGCTGAACATTTAAGCAAGCAACAGCTAATCTCTATCTGCAATAGTTTTCATTTTGTAGGACAAAAACATGAAAAATCACTATTTTTCAAGGGCTGTAATCCCTATAAGGGGTCATCTGACAACTTCGACCCTATGGAGAATTTTGTAAGGCTAAATGAGCTGAACATTTAAGCAAGCAACAGCTAATCTCTATCTGCAATAGTTTTCATTCTGTAGGCCAAAAACATGAAAAATCGCTATTTTTCAGGGGCCGTAACCCCTATAAGGGGTCATCTGACAACTTCGACCCTGTGGAAAATTTTGTAGAGCTAAATGAGCTGAACATTTAAGCAAGCAACAGCTAATCTCTATCTGCAATAGTTTTCATTCTGTAGGACAAAAACATGAAAAATCGCTATTTTTCAGGGGCCGTAACCCCTATAAGGGGTCATCTGACAACTTCGACCCTATGGAGAATTTTGTAGAGCTAAATGAGCTGAACATTTAAGCAAGCAACAGCTAATCTCTATGTGCAATAGTTTTCATTCTGTAGGACAAAAACATGAAAAAACGCTATTTTTCAGGGGCCGTAACCCCTATAAGGGGTTATCTGACAACTTCGACCCTATGTAGACTTTTGTAGAGCTAAATGAGCTAAACATTTAAGCAAGCAACAGCTAATCTCTATCTGCAATAGTTTTCATTCTGTAGGCCAAAAACATGAAAAATGGCTATTTTTCACCTTTAAGGGGCCGTAACCCCTATAAGGGGTCATCTGACAACTTCGACCCTATGGAGAATTTTGTAGAGTTAAATGAGCTGAACATTTAAGCAAGCAACAGCTAATCTCTATCTGCAATAGTTTTCATTCTGTAGGCCAAAAACATGAAAAAATGCTATTTTTCACCTTCAAGGGGCCATAACCCCTATAAGAGGTCATCTGACAACTTTGACCAAATGGAGACTTTTGTAGAGCTTTTGATGCTGAATCAGTAGCGTGGCCTCAGATTTCCTCTATCTCTTATACTTTTTGATTTATAAGCCAAAAACAGTAGTCTGACCCCCCTAGTCTATTTTTAGTAACGGCAGCCATGTTTTTTAACGGATCAAAAATCAAAACACAAGTTTGGTGCAGGACACCCTAAGGATCATTCATACCAAGTTTCATTAAATTCTGTTTGGTAGTTTCAGAGGAGAAGATTTTTGAACAAGAGGCTCCCAGGAGCCTGAATCGCTCACCTGGTCTTGATGTTGACCCTATACTTTTGTAGAGCTAAATGAGCTGAACATTTAAGCAAGCAACAGCTTTTCTCTACCTGCAATAGTTTTCATTCTATAGGCCAAAAACACCATTTTTCACCTATAAGGGGCCATAACCCCTAAAAGGAGTCATCTGACAACTTCGACCCTATTGAGACTTTTATAGAGCTAAATGAGCTGAACATTTAAGCAAGCAACAGCTAATCTCTATCTGCAATAGTTTTCATTCTGTAGGCCAAAAACATGAAAAAATTTTATTTTTCAGGGGCCGTAACTCCTATTAGGGGTCATCTGACAACTTCGACCCTATGGAGAATTTTGTAAAGCTAAATGAGCTGAACATTAAAGCAAGCAACAGCTAATCTCTATCTGCAATAGTTTTCATTCTGTAGGCCAAATACATGAAAACTCGCTATTTTTCAGGGGCCGTAACCCCTATAAGGGGTCATCTGACAACTTCGACCCTATGGAGAATTTTGTAGAGCTAAATGAGCTGAACATTTAAGCAAGCAACAGTTAATCTCTATCTGCAATAGTTTTCATTCTGTAGGCCAAAAATATAAAAAATGGCTATTTTTCACCTTTAAGGGGCCGTAACCCCTATACGGGGTCATCTGACAACTTCGACCCTATGGAGACTTTTGTAGAGTTAAATGAGCTGAACATTTAAGCAAGCAACAGCTAATCTCTATCTGCAATAGTTTTCATTCTGTAGGCCAAAAACATGAAAAAATGCTATTTTTCACCTTTAAGGGGCCGTAACCCCTGTAAGGGGTCATCTGACAACTTTGACCAAATGGAGAGTTTTGTAGAGCTTTTGATGCTGAATCAGTAGCGTGGCCTCAGATTTCCTCTATCTCTTATACTTTTTGATTTATAAGCCAAAAACAGTAGTCTGACCCCCCTGGTCTATTTTTAGTAACGGTGGCCATCTTTTTTGACGGATCAAAAATTGAAACACAAGTTTGGTGCAGGACACCCTAAGGATCATTCACACCAAGTTTCATTAAATTCTGTTCAGTAGTTTCAGAGGAGAAGATTTTTGAAAAATTGTTAACAGACGACGACGACGACAGACGACGACGACGACAGACGACGACGACAGACGACGACGACGGACGCCAAGTGATGGTAATAGCTCACATGGACCTTCGGTCCAGGTGAGCTAAAAATTGTTAACAGACGACGACGACGACGACAGACGACAGACGACGACGACGACGACGACGACGACGGACGCCAAGTGATGGTAATAGCTCACATGGACCTTTGGTCCAGGTGAGCTAAAAAGCGGTCTTTAATTTCTTAATCACCCAATCCCTCACTTCACCCATTTAATCCCCACTTCACCCAAATAAGTACCATTTTATCCTCAATTTCTGTCCCTGGACTATTAATACCAATTTCCTATCTCCTGGACCCCCATTCCATTGTCCGCCCCCACATGTGTAGTCAGTAAAGTATTATGAAAATGTAAGCAACTTATATAAATGAGTGTTTTTCAATAAAATACATGATCAGGAATTAATTCAAGTCATATACAAGTCTGTAACCCCTTTTAAGGTTGAAATGCTAATAAATAATGAAGCATGTAAAAAAAGCACTAGGCAAAACCCAGGAAGCTTCTCTTTACTTAAATTTGAATTTCATCAATGGATTTGCTTTAAAAAACGATGAAATTTGACACTGATAATATTCTGACAGTTTAAACTTATTCTGACACTTTTAAGACCTCTTTTTTCCCCATTGAATTTTTTTCAAAATAAAAAAAGACATTTATTTTCCAGTTGGTTAAAACATGCATGGATATTGATTGATAGCTACACTGAATATCAAAAGAGGAACTTGATCTATCACTTGACCTTACATTGATAAGGTCACGACCCAGTTTTTTATGATTGGCCAATTATAAACAACAGAACATGTTTTTTCTTCTCCCAAATGTGCCTCTTTGCCATACCATATAACAAACTCGATCACCTGTGAAATAAACTCTCCATGACCTCTGTTAAAACAAATACAACAAGGTATAATTGAAACTGGATGCAGTTTCGAATGTCTCCCAAACGAAGTCCCTTTCATCTCATGTGAAAAATTTGGGCAGGGTGTTCCCTTAACTACAAGTTTTACAGAAAACCCAGGGGTCAGCAAATTCCTGGAAAGGCCTTTAAATGGATTTTTAGAACCTCATGCAAAAATTTTTGGCAGGGGTTCCCCTAAAAGGCAAGTTTTACAGAGGTCCCAATGGTAAGCAAAATCCTGGAAAAGCCTTAAAATGAATTTTTAGACCCTCATGCAAAAAAATTGGGCAGGGGTTTCCCTATTAACACAAGTTATTTAACTCTCTCATATAAAATGATTTGCCTTGTCATAAGGAGTAATAATTTATATGGTTATAGGGTGGGGATCTCAAATAATTTTCAGAATATTTATTATTTTATCATTTGAGGGGTTGGGGCATGACCCCCCCCCCCTCAGACCCCCCTACTATACCATATGATTGGTCTTATCATAAGGAGTAATAATATATATGGTTATGGGGTGGGGATCTCAATGGTTTTCAGAATATTTAGTATTTTATCATTTGAGGGGGTGGGGCATGCCCCCCCTCAAATCCCTCTGTGGTACCAAATGGTTTGTCTTATCATAAGGAGTAATAATATATATGGTTATAGGGTGGGGATCTCAATGGTTTTCAGAATATTTAGTATTTTATCATTTGAGGGGGTGGGGCATGCCCCCCCTCAAATCCCTCTGTGGTACCAAATGGTTTGTCTTATCATAAGGAGTAATAATATATATGGTTATAGGGTGGGGATCTCAATAGTTTTCAGAATATTTAGTATTTTATCATTTGAGGGGTTGGGGCATGACCCCCCTCAGACCCCCCAACGATACCATATGAATGGTCTTATCATAAGGAGTAATAATATATATGGTTATAGGGTGGGGATCTCAATGGTTTTCAGAATATTTAGTATTTTATCATTTGAGGGGGTGGGGCATGACCCCCCTCAGACCCCCCTACGATAGCATATGATTGGTCTTTTCATAAGGAGTAATAATATATATGGTTATAGGGTGGGGATCTCAATGGTTTTCAGAATATTTAGTATTTTATCATTTGAGGGGGTGGGGTATGACCCCCCTCAGACCCCCCTGTGATACCATATGATTGGTCTTATCATAAGGAGTAATAATATATATGGTTATAGGGTGGGGATCTCAATGGTTTTCAGAATATTTAGTATTTTATCGTTTGAGGGGGGTGGGGCATGACCCCCCCTCAGACCCCCCTACAATACCATATGATTGGTCTTATCATAAGGAGTAATAATATATATGGTTATAGGGTGGGGATCTCAATGGTTTTCAGAATATTTAGTATTATATCATTTGAGAGGGTGGGGCATGACCCCCCCCCCCCACTTAAGACAACGAAACGGAGGGTTTACCATAATACCTTGCCACTACGTTTACTTAGATATCCAAGTTAAGTGAGTATTTCAAAGTTAAGATCGCATATTAAGTTATATCACTTTTCCCATAGACTTCTATAGTAAAATTTTGCAACCCCACCCCCTTTTGAGACCCCCAAAACCCATGTTCCCTTCAACATATTGAAATTTTTTTTTCAGGAGGCGCATCTATGAATATGGGCCTTTCAAGTCATATGATATCAAACGATTCCGTCCAATGGTTTCTGAGAAACAGTGCACACAAGTGTTCGAAAAATCGCGCCCGGAAAGAAGAAAAATAATAATAATAATAATAATAAGAACTGAGCAAAAACATAATGTCTCCAAACTTCGTTTGGGAGACATAAATATTTTTCTCCCTGAACAAGCACACACATATGTTTAATTTGTTGTCTTTGGACCCTGATTTAATTTTTCTTTCCTTTTTAGATATGTGGTCAAAAGGGCAGCAAATTCATATGGATCTTAAACAATATCTATTTTCAAGATTAAATTGATTTCTTTTTAGAAACTGTATTCTTTGTAATGAGAAGAAAAAGTTGATTCAAGAGGATTTGAAATTTTTTGTACCATTTAATTCTAGACAAAACCCCGGAAGAGACTGATTATTTCAAAAGAATTCTTACTTGATTTCAGCTAGATTGATTTTTTTCAAATAAATCCCTTTTAATTAAAACACGAAGGTAAAATTTAATGACTATCGATCATGTCTGTTTCGGAATGCTTTAATTAAACTTAAGCATTGCGAATGAATCGAGTGAATGTGACATATTTTTGATCATAAAATCTTTTCTTTTAAATAACTTGGTTTTCCTTTGAATTAAATGGTATGAAAAGTACAACTTTTACGCCCTACAGAAAATTTTTTTATGCACCATATTTGTTACAGGTTAAGGTCAGGGGGGGTGTTTTTAACTAAGCATGTTTCATCCATAAACGTTAACAAGATTATGTGATTTATAGGAATAGATATTTGCTTTTCAAACAAAATTCAATGAATTAAAAGTTAATATTCAACATACATATAATTTAGATGTACAGTGTGTGTGTGTGTGCTGGTGTTAAATGTCTGTTTCGATGAACCTTGGTTATATAGGACAGTCAGTTTTAATGGTGGAGGCTGGAAGAAACCGCCCACCTGGGGCAGGTAACTCAGACACAATGAGTGATGTAAAAACCTTTGCAATTCATTCATTGTACTGTCACAAGATGAACAACAGTTTAATAACTATAAATCAGTGAAAATTCAATTATCTACATAACAAATTTTGCTTGAAAATCCTGAGGTTTCTGATCTCAATCTTGTTTAAAAGGGCATCTTCTTAAACTTCAAAAAGTACCCAATATGACATTTTTACCAGGCAATTTCTTTAATGTTAGAAAATTAACACCTAAATTGGTGTTAACTGAGCTTCAATTGATAACTTTAGATTAAAGTTTAACATGAAAAGACGTCTCATAACTCAACATGAAAACTAACGTAAATTCTTAGATTATACATGAATTAATGTTAAAAAATGCTTTCTAAGACAAATTGCCTATGTAAAAAAAAGAACTCAGAATTTACCTGAAAACTGAACTTAATCTTCACTTTAAATACTAAACGGCTATACAGAATTTTAGGAGATTTACCTTAAAGTCATTTTCAAATGTTCAATTTTCATTCAGGCACAATTTGGATACAGCCACCAAACAAAACTGAGAGTATAACACAATTTAGCTTGACAATATTGTAATGGTCAAGAGGTTTGGAACAATTTAACTTGGTTTAAACTCAATGGAAAAGGGGAGGTTTGGAACAATTAAACAATTAAACCTGGTTTAAACTCAATGGAAAAGGGGAGGTTTGGAACAATTAAACTTGGTTTAAACACAATGGAAAAGGCAGGTTTGGAACAATGAGACTTGGTTTAAACACAATGGAAAAGGGAGGTTTGAAACAATTTAACTTGGTTTAAACACAATGGAAAAGGCAGGTTTGGAATAATTTAACTTGGTGTCAACACAACTGAAATGGGAGATTTGGAACAATTAAACTTGGTTTAAACACAATGGAAAAGGGAGGTTTAAACACAATCCTGTATCAAGTCAGGACAAGTGTGGTCTTCAATCTCAATTTGTTTATTCTTAGAATTTGTGGTTTAAGGCATCCCAGTTCAGAAATTTTCTTTTTTCCCTCAAATGCCCATTCCTGTGGCGAGTTATAAACATTTATATATTCTTAAGCCCTCCCCTATTTTACCTTTAGACAAAAGGAAGTCCAGAAATTTTTGGAAGTTAAGTTTCACTAAAAGTCTATCAATGTCAAAAGAAAGGTAGGGGGTTCAAAGCCAGTTTTACCCCAAAAATTTAAATCCATATAGAGTCAACTGAGCTGGAAATGGGAGTGGTTCCAGGCCAATCTTTACATAAATCTCATGAAAATTGGTGGTAATCGAAAACAACACTCCATTGGTCTGCAGGGTTATATTTTATTTATAAAGGTCGACATGTTTTGCCTGCCAGGCAGGTGTCTTCAGGAAGAAGTCTTCAGGTCCTGAAGCCTGCAAACATGTCGACCATTATAAATAAAATATAACCCTGCAGACCAATGGAGTGTTGTAGTCAATTACCACCAATTTAAATTTACTATCCCACAACCCTGCATACCAAGGTATCCACTTCAAGGGCCACTACCAGAACGAAACATACACGACGTTGGTTCACCTGTCTTGAATAAATCTCATGAAAATACAGTTTTAAACAAAAGCAGCATTTTAAACCCTTGAACCCCCCTCTTGATCCACCATTGGAAACTCCCTATAATTACAGCATCCTACAACAAGCCATATAAGTTTTTTTTTCTATAGAACCAAGACTTGTTTCCTTGGTCACCAGAGGTGAAGCAGTAAAGGGTTAGAGACAGAAATAGCATCAATAAACACTCTGAAGTCACACCGACATCATAACTACACATAATTCCCCTTAAGCTTCTAATAAAACTGTTGCAAAAAAAATCAATTTCCCGTACTAGGTCAGAATAACCTTACGTTTAAGGAAAATGAAATTATTGACTTAGACGGTAAGAGAAATATTAACAACACATGGGACAGCTTTCAGCTGGCAAAAAAAGACAATCTACGATTTTACATGATTTTAAAATTAATAAAATAAAACTGAGTTTAAAGTATAGAAAACTATTTTTAGAGCTAATTACATTACATGTATATCACTTTTTGACAATAACAGATGGTAATCATAAATCTTGATATAACAGAGTGTATAAAGTTTACAACCTAAATTTGGTGTGAAATTTGCATGAATTTCCATTAAATTACATTTGCATATATTCCTTTGATAGTAAGTGTGTAAAGTTTAAAATGCAAAGCAATTGAGCATAATTTTCATGGAAGTCTGATTTCATCTCTAACTATAAAATGCCCATATTTTATTAAACTGCATCATCATAAAGGGTACATTTTCTTTTTCTTAAATGATGTCTTACTCAACAACATTGTTGAAGCTAGGTATAATTTTGTTGGAATGTCAACACAAAAGTGGCCCTAAAATGGCCTTGGATAGTATTGAAATGAAATATAAGTTCGAAGTTTGATGGTTGGACAGAAAATATCATATTGAAAAGGAAAACGTAAGGAGATACAATCCTATTCTGAATATTTTTCGATATCCTCTGCCTTTATCCATTAAAAAGCATGGAAATCAATTTACCCATACACCCCTTTTTTCTTTTCATTATTTCGAATATCATTTCTACATAATTACATATCATAAAATTTCAGCAAGTCCATGCTTAATAGGTCAAAAACTGTTTCAATGTTATTCTAATAAGAAATCTAGTGGAGTCTGATTTCCCGCCAATTTTATAAACCTTTAAATCTTAAAAACTAACTCATGTACTTATGATTTTTTATCTTTAATTTAACTTTATATATGTTTTTCCTACAAGTGAGACCATTTTAGGAACATTTAATTACTTTTATTTTCAGGTGAGTATCCCTCTAATGTTTGGGGTTCTGCAGCCCCCCCACCAAATAAAGGTGTTTGTTTAGGGTTACCCAACCTTACATTAAATTTTGTGCCTACCCTAAAATGTTTTTTGTATATTTTACAACTTAAGATCCTAAGGTGATAATATTATGCTGAGTGAGCTTCATGACATTAGAAAAGTTTTAACCTTTAACCCATCAGCTAAACAGGAAAGATTAAAGCTTTGAATGTTTAAAGAAAAGAAAAATAAGCATCCTGAAGCCATAAATTGGTCCCAACTCACAAAATTTGATTTATTAACACCATTTACAACTTTTAGTTAAATATGGATCTTCCACCCCCTGCGAATCTCCTCTAAAGGTGTATCAATGTGCACTTGTTCAAGACATGGGGAATGTTGTCAGTCCTACTAACATGTCTGCTGGTTTTCATCTTCATTGCCATATGTGTGGATTTTCATATTTTTATTTGTTATTTTGACTTGTCAATTTTTGCGTAATTTTCAATCCAATACTTACAATTGCATCATTTACTTTATCCTCGTCAGGGAATTCGTATTTATCCTGTAACCTAACTATCCTATTAATAAGCACGTGAGTGTTTTGTGAAATATTTTCTATTGGTCGGTCACAGATCACAGCAAAGGGAGATATTGTCGATGCAAATTTTGTTTCACGATCACGTTTTTCAAATTCACAACTAGGTCTACTGTCTAAAGAATCGCTCCCTGTGTCCTGAATAACCGGAGCAGGCTTTTCCATCTTTTTCTGTTTGGCTTTCCGTCGAGCATCTCTGGCTTTGCATTGTTCGTCTGACAGCAAACCTGTAAAATTAAATATTCAAAATTTTGTAAGTGCATTTTTAAAGAGCATTCTGGTCTTGACTTGTTCATATTTTGTTTTTTGGTTTATGAAATTAGGCCCTGCTTAAGCTCCTAATTCACCTCTGATTCCAAATGAATGTTGAAAACTTTCATAGAGCATGCTCATTTTGTTTTTGATTTGATATAAGGTACCGGTAGCTATTTGTTTATTTTTCTAAAGCCCCTTTATATTCCAAATTAATTTTGAAAATTCTGAAAGTGCATTTTTGGTATAATGGTTCTTCCAAAATGTTCAAACGATATTTTGATTAAAAACATAGGCACAATTATTCTAAGGTATTTCTTGCTTTTCTAGGTTTGACAGTTAGCATATTTTAGCAGTTATTTAAGTTACCTAACATGGCTTTTGTTATTTTGTTTTTCCTTTCGGTGTTTAGTCTTTCTTAGTTTCTTGGTTATGTCAATTTTCTTGTTTGGGTAGTGTTATTGAAGAATTCTTTTAAATGTATGCAGCCTGTTCAAATATAACTGAAATCTGATCATGAATTTTTTTTTTTTCATCCTTAGGGATGTTTATTCTTTAACAGCAGCTGACTGTGACTTTATTTCCAAGAACAGCAATAAGATAACTACCACTTTGAATTGTCATGTTCAAAAGTATGAATTTGAGTTATGCATATTTACGCCATATCCCAATTTTTCAACATTTTTGCATTTGTGTTGCAATTTGCTGTACACTTCTTATTGCCCTTTTTGAGAAAAACCATAAAATTTAATGGTTGCATTACATTCTTGCTTCATTCCAACTTCTCGACATCTTTTCAGCCGACAAGCTTGACATTTCCGTCTCATCCACATGTCCATTTCACAGTTGCCACCATATTTACAGGAATAAGTTGCTCCTCTAGTAATACTTCTACGGAAAAAGCCTGAAAAAAAAGTATACATTTGATACATAAAGAACTATGTGTGTGCGTTAGGGTTTAACACCCTTTTCGATGCACAAAGCCTATATAGTGTGGTCAAGTTCAAGTTTAATGGTGGTGGAAACCAGAGTACAGTAGTCCCCCCTTTATTAGGCCACCCTTATTGCCAGAGAAAAGTGGCCTTATAATGGAGGAAACCCCCCACCTTTGGCAGGTAACTGACAAACCTAATCAGTACAGGACTCAAAGAGAGAGAGGACATAAAGAACAATGAAAAAAAATTGTTATTGTTTAATATTGTGAATCTGGAGTATATTATAGCCTATCACAGCGATTTTTTTCCACATGTAAAAATAAAAATAATTAACCTAAACAAGACCTGCTAAATCTGTACATAGAAACTCCTTTAGCAATTATTGCTTACAACACAATAATATAAAAGGTAGTCACAATTAATAAGAATAGACAGAGTCTGGTTAAACTTGATATGGAGATTTATTTGCTTTGACAAAAACATCAGATCTTCTTGTTACCACATGTTGGTGCTTTAGAACTCAATTGTACTTTTGACAAGGGTCAAAGGTCATTTACTTGGAAAGGTCATGGAAGGTCAAAACAAGTAACAGATATGCAGGATGTGAATATTATGGCATGATAAAGATCTCTTGATAATCTGATTTATAAGGCTATTAAAAAGTTATTGACCAATTAATCAGTCTATAAAAATAATATTATATTGTTTTGAAGGAAATAATGATATTGTCTTAATGATATTGAGTATACTTGAAGTTTACAAAAGTTTTAGCTGAAAAGTTGATGTATCCTTTGTTGTCATTCTTTTACCTTTTTTGAGTTTTAACAACATGTATGTCTGACAAACATTTTGCAGGTTGAAACTTTTGCCACCCCCCCCCCAAAAATACAAACAAACAAAAAATCCACGAAACCATTTTTGACTTATTTTGCTTATGTGTTTTTTTTTTTATCACTGGGGCTTGAATTACATGTATTTAACACAAGGTGTTTTCTTGATAGTCCTGATTATGACAATTTTTACCATACATGCTTTTTCTTTTTTTATTATTTCAAACTCTTGAGTAACACAATTTTGACATGTGTCAATAAAGCGATGCTTAGTTTTTCACTCAAGAAATTTTATGGTAGACATCATAAACTCATAGATAAATATGGGATTTCTGTTCCTCAGATGAGAGCAGATGGTGGTTTGTCATTAAGTTTTGTTTTGTCTCCCTTTTCCGGATTTGACACACTGAATTGGCAGTGCGACGGGTGTGCTATAGCAGGCTTGAACCACTTACTCTTCCCGAGCATCTGAGTTCATTCTTATTATGACTAGAGCTCACATTGTTAATTGATATTCAGTAGTTATTGCGTTTCCGAGTTTTAAATGTCTGTTTTTTCGTTCTATCCTTGGTTGGTTTGCTGGTTTTGACTCTGCCCTTTCAGACTTTGAAATTCAGATGCCCCATCGGTACCTCTGCTTCTTTTTACATTGAAAATCGTGCTTGCAACATAAATTCACTTATATTGATTCACATATTCATCTCTTTTTACCTATTTTTAGTTATTATTATTAACCATTCAGCAGAGCTATTTTTAGTAACATGCAGTCAATATTTACCTTTACAGCCTTCACAACTGAGGGCATTATAATGATACCCTGATGCTCGATCACCACAGATCCGACACAATTCTTCCTCAATGCTTTTTCCAGGCACGCCATTCCCCTTGAGTTTTTTCTTGTTCTCCACAAAGGTACTTGACGAGACTAGCCGCTCGGAAGTTGGTCCATAGTTGTTGTAGTCATGGTTATCCATGACCAGGGGTCCCATCGGGCTGAGAACTGACCCATCTAAGGTGGTTTGGGGGTTTCTATGATCGTTAACGTCATCTTGTAATACTGAAATGTAAAAAATAAGTGATCATGAAAATATAAATTCAATGGAAAAGTGAACCAACACTGATTTTTTTTTGGCTTTCACCTCTTGGTAACTTCAATCACTGCAACTAAAGTTGATCAAATAAAGACACAAGGTTGACTAATAATGACAAAAACATAAAATCTACTTGATATCATATCTGTCTTTGACAAAGCTTTCGTTTGTACTTGTCTTTTTGATGTTTTCTGTTCCTTGTTTAAGAAGAGGGTCTATCTGTGACAATTTTAGGACTGGATTTGAATTATATGCATTTTATTTAGACCATGGGCCAATTGCGAAACCGTGAGCAGCACCTACTGTCCTTGTTGAAGGCTGCTAAAGGTTGTCCATTGTGGTTTGTCTGAATTGCCGCTTTATTGTGGGCTGTGTCCCGTCAACTTATTCCACATCTCATTATTTTCTATTGCAAATCCAGTTGATTACTGTGGTTTTATTATTATTCGTGGGGTATAAATTTTTGTGGTTTTCACCTTTACCCACGAAAATCAATACCCCACAATAAAGAAAATTAAGTTATTCTCTACTCTGTAGTCTTCAAAACCATGAATGTAGGATTCAACGAACTGATCCTTTTTCTTCAAACCACAATAAAAAGCTTCGCCGAGCGCAGCATGATACGACCGCAACATGTTGAACCCTGTACGTTTTAGGCCTAATATGGATAGTCTATTGTTCTGGACACATGCAGCCCATGGTGGACTGACAAAGGTTTTTGACACATGCTTCTCTGATGGACTTTCAACCCAGGGGCTAAAAATATAAATTTTGAATGTTGTATTCTACTCTTTAAAAGAATAATGTTTGGGGAAAAAATTAAAAATCGAACCAGAATTTTTTTAAAATTATGATTACAGCCCAAAAAATTTATTCTTAAATCTAGAATCGCTACCTGACAAGAATAAATTTGCAAAAAAATTTTCAAAATCGGACCAGAAATAAAAAAGTTTCAATTTCGGCCCCTAATTACGTAATAAGGGGAAAAGGGGGGGGTCGCAAAAATTAATTCTTAATTTTGTATCCGCTATTTGACAAGAACAAACATGCAAAAAAAATTTTCAAAATCGGACCAGAAATAAAAAAGTTTCAATTTCGGCCCCATTTGGCCCCTAATTACGTAATAGGGGGAAAAAAGGGGGGGTCGCAAAAATTAATTCTTAATTTTGTATTCGCTATTTGACAAGAACAAACATGCAAAAAAAATTTTCAAAATCGGACCAGAAATAAAAAAGTTTCAATTTCGGCCCCATTTGGCCCCTATTTACGTAATAAGGGGAAAAAGGGGGGGTCGCAAAAATTAATTCTTAATTTTGTATCCGCTATTTGACAAGAACAAACATGCAAAAAAAATTTTCAAAATCGGACCAGAAATAGAAAAGTTTCAATTTCGGCCCCTTTTGGCCCCTTATTACATAACAGGTGAAAAAGGGGTGGGGGTCGCAAAAATAAATTCTCAAATTTGGATTCGCTACTTGACAAAAATAAACTTGCAAAAAAAAATTTCAAAATCGGACCACAAATAAAAAAGTTTCGATTTTGGCCCCATTTGGCCCCTAATTACGTAATAGGGGGAAAAAGGGGGGGTCGCAAAAATTAATTCTTAATTTTGTATCCGCTATTTGACAAGAACAAACATGTAAAAAAAAATTTCGAAATCGGACCACAAATAAAAAAGTTTTTATTTTGGCCCCTTTTGGCCCCTAATTACACAACGGAGAAAAAGGGGGACACAAAAATTCATCAGGTTCATTATTTTATTGTAAGACACATTCTTGACAAATTTCACAGCAATAGGCCAACTAGGACCAAAGTTATGGTGGAAACAAGTAAAATATTTGAATTTTTTCCCCCTTTTGGGCCCCTAATTTCGAAACAAAAAAAGGGGGGACCCCCAAAATCAATCCCATTCATCCTTGTATGGTAAGGAACATCACTGTCAAATTTCATAGCAATTGGATAACTAGAACTAAAGTTATTGTGGAAACAAACAAAAAAGTAGTATTTTTGGCCCTTTTTTGGCCCCTAATTTCTAAACGAAAAATGGGGGGACCCCCAAAATCAATCCCATGCATCCTTTTATGGTAAGGAACATCATTGTAAAGTTTCATAGCAATTGGATAACTGGAACTAAAGTTATTGTGGAAACACTAAAAAGTTAACAGACACCGACGACGACACCGACGACGACAACGACGACGACAACGACAGCATCATACCATAATACGTCCGCAAATTTTTTGCGGTCGTATAAAAATTGATACCCACAAAAATGTATGCTGTCATGAAGTTGTGTCAATCTTAAGAAATAAAAAAAGTATTAAGTGTTGAAGTACTTTGATGCAAGATGTGATGTTTTTAATTCGTTTTAAAAATAAAACCTTTTTTTTTAATTTCAAAAAGAGAAACATCTGCCTTATCATTCAACTTAGTTTTGTCCATTACAATGGTTAAAATTGCACTGTTAACTTGAATCACTGGTTGGAATTAAGAATTATTTCCACCATTTGAATAAAATGATTTTTTTTTCAAGTCCAATTCATCTGCAACTCATTTAAGTTTGTTGAGCTTAAGTTTTTTAGGCATGTCCTAAAAAACTTGTTTATGTTTGTGTTGGTGTTTAAAGCCCTTTATTGACCCACCTGGGCGATGCTACGGGCAGTCAGTTTTATATTGGTGGAGGAAACCAGAGTACCCGCCTTAGGCACTGGTAACTGACAAACCCTTGAAAGTTAAAAGTCATGCTTTCATGATCAATGTATCTTAAAAAAGAGTGTTTGGTGAATTTTCGATGTTACTCAAGAATCTTTTAATCTAAAATTTAATTTAAAAGATCTTCATTTACCCACAGTGCAAATGTTAAATTGTGTCATTGAGAAACATCATAAACCAGACTACTTGCCAACATAGGAATTAAAGTAGATTATCAATTCGGAGAGTACCTTTTTTTTGATACTTAAGCCTTAATGGAGAGCTGATCCAATTTTTTTTTCTCACACTGACCATCGGACAGTCAACATATCAAAAATATTTTTTTGAGAAAAAAATTGAATAGAGTGGGTGATCTCTATAGATCACTGACATTTTCACTGCTATGATTTTTCTTTCCTTTTATAGAAAGATTTATAACATCTGCCAATTCATATTTATAAAATCTATAATTCAAAAATTGCATGATTTAAAAAAATAATTTATTTATGTAAGCTTAAACCAAGATTTTACAAAACTATTTTACAAATAAGGATAAAATTTTATGCAAATCCTTAAAAGTGATAATTTTTCCAAAAAAAATATTCTATGGAGGTTCATGAAAAAATAAATATGCAATTCCTCAAATGGTTCTACCTGTAATTAAATTACAATGTAAAACAAATCAAAATTCATATGAGTTTTTGAGTCTTTTAATAAATAAAAGCATTCACAAAACTTGTTAAGGGCTGTTCCAGCAAAACATACATGGGACAGGGGGAATTGCCGCTATGGGTGGGCTTTAAAAGTTTGTGTAAACTCAATGAAAATATTGTGAGTTTAAAATTTAAATTCTATGGGTGGCTCCCCTTTCAAAGAAGTGCCTTCCCCCCGTCCCATGTATGTTTTGCTGGAACAGCCCTAAGAGACATATAGACAGATCGACAGACAAAATTATAGGGCTTTCAATGAATCCTAAATGAGGGGCCCTGGCTAAGACCCTGTTTACACCATGAACAAAAATACATCGATCTTTTTTTAATCGATCTTAAAAAGACTGGTTTGCATTTACACCCATTTATGAGATAACCCGAATAATACGGTTGTTGAATTTCATTCCCTGCAGTCGCTACATTACACTACAAGAACGATCGATCTTTTTAAGTCTAGGTCTTGAGCAGGTCATTTTAAGTCCGGTTCTTTTTGAATCGATTCAGATAAAGATCGATCTTTTTCGTTTACACTGACAAAAACCCAAATATTGATCTTTTCCGTTTACACTCACAAAAAGATCAATCTTTTTTGCATCGATTCAAATACGAACGATCTTTCCGTCTAGTGTAAACGGGGTCTATTAGGAGCTTCAGAAGATAAACAGTTACAACTTTCCACTTTGAACTCAGATGATATAGAAGGGTAAACAGTTTCTGCTAGTTTTAACATTTTGTATTACAAACAATTTCCAGTTTGTGTTGTATCAAAATGACTCATAAATTGCTGCAAACATGCATATTACAAGAAAAAACTTATTTTCCATCTTTCTATTTAAGACACATTTTTTATCTAAATAATAATGCCCCCTCCCTTTTCAATAAATTTAAAAGCAAAAAATCTCAGTAAAAATTGGAAGTATTTTCTGGAGCAGGGGATATAAATTAATCAAAGAATATTTAATCATTATTATATAATATATTGATAATAATTTCATGTTTACTTATCAAAATTTTAAGGCCAATTATAAAAATAATATCTTATCATAATAGATAAAAACAAAAATATAGAATTCGCCTGCCCACCCCATATTTTCTAGAAATTTGAATGAGAATCTTATCTTAATGAAATATTTTTATTAAGAAAAAAATCTATTACCTGCATCAGTCAAAAACTGGGCAAAATCAACCTCGCCATTTGCGGGCCAAATGATTTGCGATACATCATCCATACCGAACAACCCTCGGCTTATATGCATCCCGCTCATTAACAAAAATCTCCAAAATTTTTATTTTCAAGTCAAAATAAAGGTATCCCATTAGCTAAACTCATCACATAAAATATACATCCATGTCAAATTAAATTCATTGATATCCAAATAAATATTTAAATAAATATTCCACAGTGAATTATCTCCCTTGTTAAAAAACTTATTTTTCCCTTTAGCCACTTCCAATTTTTAACAGATAGACTCTATAAGATTTTTAACTATTAATCCTTATCTTGCATAAATTGGAAGTTCTGAATACACAATTTGACTTTGGCATAAAGTCTTTCTATTGTTGGTTGTCCATGTACATGTATCACATATAGAAATGACCCACATCAAATAAAATTTCATTCTATTTTGACCAACCAACAGAGCTATGTTCAATGAACTTTTATTCAATTTTCGTAGAATCTTTTTTTCACAAAATCCATCAAATAAATATTGAATAAAATCCACCACTACAAGTACATGTATTAATGTACATGCATCATTATATGTTGAATTTTTTTATCATTAAAAGCATCCAAAGAAAAGATGAAAAAACATTGTTATCCTCGTTTAACCACGAAATCCATCCCAAATTTTTTCCAACACTATCTTGCTATACAAGTACAAGTAACAAATATGAACAAGGTTAATTAAATATTAGTCCCTGTATAATTATATATCTATATAAATATCGCTGAACTTTAGGTGACTGTTGTATAATCAATAACAGAGAGCCGAAACCGTTTGGCCATCGAGTGACCCTAACTATAAACTAGACATACATGTCTCTGAAAAACTACAGGTAAATCTTGACCGATTCATTTTAAACTAACGTTAAGTAATCCTGCGTCAAAACAATCGTTCATGCGCAACTGTCCATTATAATCGCCCATTAAGGCCTATTTTTCACATGGATTTAATATGGAATTAACAAGTTGACTGACCGTTTAGATTGTCTTACATGTAGGCATGGCCTATACTTGCACTTATACTGGTCAGTCTATAGAGATCGTTGACCTTTGGCCTGACCAGGTGAGGTTGTTGATTTTATATTAAATACTTGGCTACTGGTTCCACTAGATAAACAAGAAGATATAATAACTGGTCTTTTAAGTAATTACTGATAAGCGAGAAAATGCATTAATGACTGACGATTGTCCAAAAAAATATATTAAAAAAACACATATTGGCAATTTTTTTTTATTCCAGATTTTCTGATTTCAATTTGATATATATAATAACTGGTCTTTTAAGTAATTACCGATAAGCGAGAAAATGCATTAATGACCAAAAAATACATTAAAAAAACGCATATTGGTCAATTTTTTTTTTATTCCAGATTTTTTTATTTCAACTTGATAAATAGGTAGATATACATTATCTGGTCTTTTAAATAATTACTGATAAGCGAAAAAATGCATTAATGACGGACATTGTCCAAATAATAAAAAAAAAAAAAAACATTATGATTAATATTGTGCAATAAAACTATATATATGTTTTTAATATTTTTTTTAAAATATCTTCTGTGAGCTCTTGTTTCCTAACCAAAGGATATGGTACATTAAGAGCCATATTTGGTCCCCTTTTTTATGAAAAAATAAATCTTGCGAAAAAGATCAAAATACACTTTATATATTGAGTAATATGGTTCAAATTTATGAGTTTGCTTTCCATTTCCAATAATCTTTTCGGTTTTCAATTTTATAGAGACCTAAAACAAGAGTAAAATCAACAAAATCAAGAAAAATGCTGATTTTTAGAGCTTACATTGTTATTTTCAAAGGCCTCCACCTATGTGACCCATAGATTTCTTAACTGATTTAGATTTTAACTGAAGTCAGTTTTAAAGTTACTTTACAAAATTTCTGGGTCAAGAAGGCTGAGGCATCCAAAAATTGAAAAAATGACGCAAAATTCGTCCATTTTCAGCCAATTTGACAGAAATCTTTCATATTTGTTTTGTTTTGACATCCTATTTTTCACCAATGTCAGATGCTACGCTTAAAAATTATTAGAACAAGTTTGTTCATTTACTTGAACTTCTAAATAGCATAAGAAATCTTTTCCATATCAATTTTGTAATTTTGAATTATAGAGGGGGCCAAATATGGGCCTTAGTGTACCTTGTCAAAAAGGAGGGCATGTCTGGCAAGTCAGTCCTTAATCTGCCTTTGTCTCGATCAGGCCTGTATCGTTTCCTAATCCAGATATAAAGAAGGTTGGGCTCAAAAAACTAGTTTAACCCCACCACATTTTATATGTGCCTGTCCTAAGCCAGGAATCCTTGTCAAAGCTTTTGTTTGTCCTTGTCTACTATCTGTTTTTTGTTTTATGTCCAGAAATGGGTCTTTCTTTGATATTCTAGGGATTTGTTTGATTCTTATGTATTGTATTTTGAGTTTTGGGCCAATGCAAGACGGCGAGCAGTGACCTCTGGTCATGTTGAAGACTGCTGGCTGTTTTCAATTGTAATTTTTTAAATTGCTGTTACTTTAATGTTTGTTATGTCGCGTACACTTATTCCACATCTCTTTATCGTCTATTATGAATAAGATGAATATATATGTAATACTGTGGTTTCATTATTGTTCCTGGGGTATCAATTTTCGTGGTTTTCGTGGGTGGTATTGACCCAGGAAATTTTAAACCCAACCAAAAGGAAATTTATTATTGATCTGTGTTCTGCAGACTTCTGCACGACATAGTTTAAAGTCCATGAACTGATCCTTTTTCATCAAACCAAGAAAATTGGTACCAACGGAAATAAGTGAATCCACAGTAAAGCAAAATTTGGAAAGAAAATGCATCTTTACCAATGAAAGCTTAGAAATATGTAAATGTCCTTAAACAGGAACTGATGACTATTCTAGAATACCCAAGATCACTCTTATTATAACTTGAGTTCGCTTTGTTGATTTCGATTTAGTTTGGTATACTGTGGATTCATTTATTTTCGTGGGTACAAACTTTCGTGGTTTGAGGAAAAACGATTAGTTTGTGGACTCTTGAATTCATGATTCTGAAGTTTGCTGCATACAGGGCAATGTTAATTTTCCTTTTCGTTGGGTATGAAATTTCATGAGTGGAAGCCACCCACGAAAACCACGAAAAAAGATACCCCACGAATAACAATGAAACCACAGTAATTGTGTTTTTGTCTGTTTCTCTGTGCAGTGTTCTTGTTCCTGTTTACCCCTTTCAGACTTTTGACATTTGGATGCCCCAGTGGTACCTCTGCTTCTTCCATAATTAAAAACAGCCAGCACTTCTTTAAATTTTGACAAGGTCATAGTGCTTTCAGTGTAACAGGGGCTTGAACTTTTTAGGTTTGGTAGGTAGGTATTTATCCTTTTTCATATTCTAATGTTTTTACCTTGAGTGAATGGGGGGTAGATACATTTTTGTATCAAGTTTAATGGTGCTTTAAGCATTTGACCTAATGTTCAAACAAAAGATTTTTTTGTTAATCCTTTGAGGATCATTTCCTTAAACGTTTAGAATTCAGCATTTTGATTGGTTTAAAAGAAGATTAAGGTTCAGTAAAAACCAGGATATCCTATATAAGGTTCTTAATTTTGAAAATCTAGACACATCAGTGAGAGCAGGGTCAAAGTTTTATACATGTGATATTGTGAAATAACAAATCCAGGGTAATGATCTAAACAGAGGGAAAAAAGCAAATGCCCCCCCCTCTCCAAGTTTTTTTTTGATATTTTAAATGAGTGTGTGTGTGTGTTGGTGTTTAACGCCCTTTATGGACGCACCTGGGCCATGTAGGGTGGTCAGTTTTAATGGCGGAGGAAACCGGAGTACCCGGAGGAAACCACGGACCTTGGGTAGGTAACTGACAAACCTAAGCACATACAGTTGGGGAAGTCCCTTTCTAGTTCTAATACAAAAGGGACTCGAACACAGGCTGAGAGGTGATTGGCTAGTGATCAATAGTGTGGTATTTAAACCAGCGCCTTTATTTTATATGATGTTTCACTGTAGTTTAAGCATATCAGGATAAAAATGCGCCCCCTTGCAATACAAATTAATAAAAGCAAAATTAATTCCAAAACAAACTTAAATATGAGAAGCAGAAATCAATTTGAAAGTGCATGCAAAAAAGTTGACAGAAAACTTCACCTTTAATAGGCTTGATAATTACATCTATTATATCATAAAATGGTCACTGGACTTGTGGTAGAGAATAGTTTCATATTTTAATCTCAAAAATTGACAAAACAAAAAATGTGTCAAACAGACACAATACCCTGCCTTTATACCTATCAAACAGATAGCTAAACTATCAATTACAAAGCTCACCTTGTAATGCATTATTGTAACTAAGCAGATTTTAAAATTTTAAGTGCTCATTCATGCAGAAAAAGAAGGTCATAGCCAGCTAAGCTTCCTAAAATGCACCAGTACCATACCACTTCTGTAAATGTGGTACTTGCCTGTTAGCAGGAATGGACTTTAACCATTCTTCTGTAAGGGGTCATTCATGTGGAAAATATAGGCCACAGCCAGCTTCTGAGGCATGCACTACTTAGCATCACTAAGTACACCTACCATACCAATATGATTGATGTGGTACTTGTCAGTAAGCAGGGATGGTCTTTAACCATTTTACTGTAGGCATTTATCAATGCGGTAAATATAGGTCAAATCCAGCATCTGAAGCATGCATTGTGCTTAAGCATCACTAGGTGCATCTACCATACCAATATAGTTGATATTGTACTTGTCAGTAAGCAGGAATGGACTTTAACCATTTTACTGTAAGTCGTCATCCTTTCTGTAAATATAGGTCAAATCCAGCATCCCAAGCATGCATTGCGCTTAGCATCACTAGGTGCACCTACCGTACCAATGATTGATGTGGCAATTGTCAGTGAGCAGGAATTGGGGATTTGGGGACGGACATACGAAAAGGCTCGAACACAATTAATGCCCCTCTACTTTCATATTCTGGGCATAAAAACACAGTTTGGGTTATTGCCATGCAACCTCTCTCTATTGAGGTCAGGATAAAACCCAAAGCTGTCAAGTGTCCAAAATTACCTACATGACCACCCTGATCTGCCCGTAAAACATGAAAACAACAAACTTTAAGAAAAACAGAACACATAAGAAGGATAACTCTTTCAATCAGTAAAGCGTTTAAGTGAAGCACATTTAAACATATAAATAAAGCTTCCCAGTGATCACTGCAAAAAGTAAATGCTCAAACTGTCAAAATGTTAAATTAAAATATACCTGGTCTGACTTTTAAAAAGATTTTGCAGTTTATTTCAACTTGCTTAAGTACATATTGAATCAAGTTTTAAAAAGATTAGATCACAATTAGCCTATTGTGTTTCATGTACCCAATAAACAATAACTACATGTAATACTAGCCTTCATTCCAGGTGATCATGCATTGAGTAGCTGAATCTAAGAAAATTTACCTTTGTCTAAGCCAATGATTACTAATTGTGGTCTGCGTCTTTGAAATTCTTAGTCCTCAAATATCGGAATGCGTGTCTGCAGTAAATTGACCTTGCCTATATAATAAATCTTCCGGGTTTTAGCCTAATTATTTCTTCCCAACATGCACCTTATTACATAATCGTCACACAACAGCTTGATCTATTTTTAAAAACTCTAGTTTTTTTTGTATTTATTGTTACATAACGCCATGTTGAAGTGTTGTAATTGTTAGCCAGACTGATACTGGCAGTTTCCTCTTTTGCATAAAAATATCGATTCGTAGGAAATCAAGGAAGTGCTTTTGAAAATTAATCTACAGGAGCCAATGAGCAAAAATATACAGATAGAAGACACTCAACATGTCAAAGCTTGTACATCCATGGCTGACGCCAGATTTTTGGCTAGACGGGTGCATATAGAGGAGGGTCTGGGAGTGGAACTTCCATCCCAAAGGGGAGATAATTTTCTAAAATTGGATTCAATTTTGATGTGTTCTTAAGCTGTGCATCCTAAAGTGTTTTTCATTACATTTTTTTTAAAGGGATTAATTACACCCTTCACCCCCCACTGTTTTTGACTGCTTTGACATCAGAAACAGGGTATTTTGATTTGAATAAAATGGCATTAATACCAATAAACAGAGATGGTTTTAAAGGCCTTTTGATGCACCAAATATGCAATAATTGACCACCATGTAGTCCACTACTATCATGAAAATATTTGAGGTCTGATCCAGTTGGAGATATAGGAAATCATAATCATTTATGAAGCATGACCAGAGTTCCCCCCCCCCACTCACCCCGCCCGTTTCAAAATTTATTGATTAGATCATTATTCCTGACCACACCTGACATCCAAATGCAATAAATAAAGTTTAAAATTTGGTTTCACATTTAAACTTATTGAAGTCCTGAAGCTTGCAACATCCATTATTATTTTCAAATCCAATTATTACTGATCTTAAAAGATTTCAAGGAACTACTCAATAAATTCCCTCCAATTATCTTAGTACATACATAGCATTGTTTACAATCCAATATCTCATAATTATGCCATGATATGAAAATAATTTGATCAGAAGCCATCAAATATCAATATCCATATCATAATGGCACAAACAGAAATCTGAAAGTTCATGACCCCTTCTGATCTAAAATTAGATTTTCCCTAAATATTTTGTGAGGCTCTTGAATTGGGGTTCAATTTATCGACTAAAAGAAATATAAATCAAAGTCTTATCGAATGAATAAAGAATGTAATTTTTTTATTGACTCTTTAAACAAAAGTAATAACAGCGTAGGTTTTGATAAATGAGTATGTACATATGTGACGTCAAATCATATTTTTTTCCCTAGGACAACTGACGTCACGATTAAAAAACATTACCTCATGATAAAAATTGTTTTCAATAAACAATCTTTGAATTTGTAAGTTATTAGGAAACAGGATAGAAATCTCAAATGTCCACTCAATATTTAAAGAGTCATGATATTATACCAAAGAAATCTTGAAAGAGTATAACATATATGTAAAGTGTAAACCATATAAAAAAAGACTGCAATAAAAGGAGCCATATTTGGAGATTAAAAGTACACTACAGGAAAATCTATCATAAATGTCCAACTTTTTAAAGGAATAGAATTTATTACCAGAGAAATTGAAGTCTACAATAAAATGAAACTATTTTTTAAAAAATCTTTTATTTCCCATTTCCATTTCAATTGAAAATAATATTAATACAGGAAGTCAAATGCACTTTCACAAGTATATTATTGATAATCTTTTGTTTCACTTCTGTAATGTGCTCATTGGTGCATTTACTGCATTAAGTTGCAACAAAAGGGAATGTTAATATTGAGGGATTAAATATTAGATGCAATATCAAATATAATGCAAAAGCCAGACAGATCAATAATAAGAAAATTTGATGGCCTTTTGAAAATTTACTGGGTCTAGAAATTTTGTGAACATGGATAGCACTTTCAAGTCTAAAATGCAAAGCAAACTACCAAAAACAATACAAAATTAAATTGAAATTCACAATTTAAAATTACTTGAATAAGTATATATACCAGGTTCAATTTGAAATTCTGAAAACTCAAAAACTATAAACCTAAAATTTTGCAATTAACATTTTAATTGGACACTTTACTAAATATAAAGCAATATATAACAAAAAAAACATGAATTGAGAATAATTTATTGCGAGAATATTTATTACATACATGACATATTGATGTAATAAATATCAATGCCCCATTATATGTTTTCTGTAGTGCAATCGAGTTTAAAAGCTCTAATATTTCAATTTTATAATGTACTTTTCTTGAAAAGAGGAGTAAAATTGCTTTCTAAACAGAATGATTTAAGTAAGATGAGAGTTATCTCCCATGATTTAAAATTCTATTTACAACACTATAAACTTTCAACTTAAAAATAAATGGGTCTGTATGGTATATAATTTTTTTGAAGACTTATATCTTTGTTCAATTTATTCATGGGGTACCAATTTCTAGGGTTTTTGTGGGTGATCCTTCAAAATATGACTTTTGGAGATAATAAACCACAAAATTTCATACTCATATAAAAATAAATGAATCAACAGCATATGGCTCATTTGTCTTTGCATGAAACTTTGGAAAGCTGTGAACATATAAAACTGCAATGGATCTTCATGAAACTAAGTTAAAATGTTACATGTCAAATAAGTGGAGCACCCATATCTGTAGGAAGTTCATCAACATATATTCTAAATATATCATGATCATGTAATTTTTTCTCCAATTCCAGTTAAGTACAAGTTTTGGTATAATTCTATAGATGAAAATAGAATATTGCTAGAAGCTTATATCATGTACTGCAAAAATCTCAATGGCGGTCTGACAATTTGTGTGGTTTCTTTATTTGGCAATAAATAGGTTCTATGGGTGGACCTGCCCATTTGTCCAGCAGAATTTGCTGAGGTCCAGCAAAATATCTTACAAATTACACTTAGTTTTAGACAAAAATGAGTTATTCTAACTTGCTAATGCAGCCCTTTTAAAGCTCAGATATTGCCCATAAAATATGGAAAATAATTCTAGGGCTGGAATAAATGATTATTTATACGTGCTTCTCCAAATTGCAGAATTATCCAAAACTTAAAAGTACATGTATAGCAATAACCAGCCTTATATTTTTTGCCACTTAAAACATATAATTTGTTTAATGCATTTTTCTTGTACATTTTGTGTTAATTGTAGAACTTAGCTCTCTTTTTAAAACTACTAAAATATAAATGATGAATCTGCAAAATGTACTTTTTACTTCAATATAAAAGCTGTTAGTGACGAACCATTTTAAACATCAAATGTTATGTTTGAATAGAGTGTGCATTATATATGCATTATAATATCAAACATTAAAACGTACTGAACCAAATTATTCCTAGTGATTTGCATGGTTGAAAGACTACATATTCATTTTTTTTCTCTAGTTTTTATTTAATTGCTTTTCACACCTGAGGTGACATCCCCCCTTTTCTTTACCTTTTTCTTCGCTATTTTTCAAACAATCCAGATCGGTGTATATTATTTCGTCTTCTTCTGTATTTTCTTGGGGAGGAGTGTTGATCCACACCATGCTATCAGCTTTACACATTACACTTCCTGTCCGACAAATGACCGATCGGA
The DNA here is from genome assembly GCA_963971305.1 of Arcuatula senhousia. Taxonomy (NCBI): domain Eukaryota; kingdom Metazoa; phylum Mollusca; class Bivalvia; order Mytilida; family Mytilidae; genus Arcuatula; species Arcuatula senhousia. The sequence continues at coordinate 28,933,361 of OZ020315.1, forward strand.
CATTATACTAACTAATGCATAATTTGTCCACTGGGTCAATATCAAATATTCAATAACAGATATATATGCATTACAAATTCCTTGCAATAAATTGTAAATTAAGTCATGCATAAAATACCTTTGCAATTGAAAGATATCCTACACAAAATTTGTCCTTGGAATAAGATATTTAAATGAAACATGCATTATCTTTCGTCAAACATCTCAACATGTAGAGTCCCACATAACATGTACAATACACATCAAAAACAAATCAGTTTTATACACCAAACAAATAAATAATCAATAGAATTTTCAACACAGTTTGATAGAAATGAATCTAATAAATCCAATTTGACACAATCCAAAAATTGTCATTCAGGTTAAATTACATATTTACCAACAAATTTGTAACCATGTGTATAAAATATGGAGAGATGATTATCAAAATAAACCAAGAGTTCAAGGTCAGCCAGGAAAAAAATGGCTATCAACATGCAGCTATGTTATGGGGGATCAATAAGGGAACCAGATGACTTTTTTTCACCTGAATGAATAAAAAGAAAAGATAGTTAAGATGAAAATAAATTGAGAAATCAATCTGAAGTAGATGAAGATTTATCGTGCTTCAATTGTAAAAATAAATTTTCATTCAGTACAAGATTCGAAATAAAGTTGCAATAATGAAATAAAAAATCTAAGGATGTTTAATATTTCTAAAAATAATTTCTGGTGGGCATATTTGTAGAGGGGATAATAGGATGGGTGGGGAAAGGAAAGGGGGTGGGGGGCTCAGAAGTTAATTTAAAATATGTTAAAAATCAGATAAACTTCCTGGATTATATAATAGAATAGAAATCTATTTTTATATAATATCTTTAGCAGACGTCCTTCAAAATATAATTATTTAAGTCTGATAAACTCTCAAAAGATATTTCTCACTATAGTAAATTTGGTCATGTTATGGTACAAGGAGATTTCAACGCATATACAGGTACAAAACCAGATTTTATAGTAAATGATAACTCCAATTGTAAGATTGTTGAAGATGATCAATATTTAGAAGATCATTTCATGCCAAGAAATAATAAAGACTCTAAATTTTTAAATAATAGTGGAAAACTTTTACTAAATTTATGTAAAGAGTCAAGTCTACGGATTTTAAATGGTCGCAAAATAGGTGACTGTCTAGGTAATTTCACTTGTATTACATACAATGGGTGTAGTGTAGTAGATTATATTTTAGTGTCACAAGATTTGTTTAATAGTATTGGTTACTTTGAGGTACATGATTTTACTGCTCTTTCAAACCATTGTGCTATAAGTTGTACAATATTTGCTTCTTTTGGTACTAGAAGCAAGGAATATCAATGTCCACTGGATCCCCTCCCAGGAAAATTTTTGTGGACCCCAGAGGCTATTGAAAGATATAAACAAAACATTAATAGTGAAATAAATTGTAAACAGATGCAAGATTTCATAGGTGCATCATTTATCGACACTGATACTGCTGTAAATAACTTGAGTTCTATTTTATTAGACTGTGCAAAACAGTCTGCTAAATTGATAACAAAACCACTAAGCAGTAAAACTATAAAACCTAAGGCCAAACCCTGGACATCTGAAAACTGTAAAGATCTATATAATTCTGTTAAAAACTATCAAAAACTTGTTGGAAAATATCCTGAAAATGCTGAATACAGGAAGAAATTTTATTCATTAAGGTCAAAATTAAGGCGTCTAAATAAATATGAAGAGAAACTGTATAAAAAGAAAATATGTACAGAGTTAGCGGACACAGATGATAAGAACCCAAAATCTTTTTGGAATCTCTTAAATAAACTGGATAGAAAATCCAAATCAGAAAATATAAAACTTCCATGTGAGTCTTTTGTTAATTTCTATAAAAGACTCAATAAAAAGGATGATAACAATAACCAATTCCAAAAAAACATTATTAATAATTTCAAAAGTTTATTTCAAAACTTGAAGTCTGAAACAAGTTCAACAAAATATGATGAGGAAATATCACTGGATGAGATAAGGGAGGCTATTACCTCTCTTCGCAATGGGAAGTCCTCATCCTCTGATATGATTTCAAATGAAATGCTAAAGAATGGTGTTCCAGTCCTATTAAAACCACTTCATAAACTTTTTAATATTGTCTTAAAAAGTGGCACATTTCCAAAAATATGGAATGTAAGCCACTTAATACTTATCCATAAAAAGGGGGACAAGTTTGACCCCGGAAACTATAGAGGTATCTCCATTACTTCAAATTTAGGCAAACTGTTTAACAAAATAATATTAGGCAGGGTTTTAAAATTTATTGATGATAATCAACTTATTAGCAACCATCAAATTGGGTTCAAAGAGAAACACCGAACATCTGATCATATTTTTACATTAAAATCAATTATCGATACAAAAAAACTTAAGCATAAAAAAGTTTTTGCTGCTTTCATTGATTTGCGGAAAGCATTTGACACTGTTTGGAGGACAGGTCTTTTTTATAAGATTCTTCAGAAAAATTTTCCTCCTAAAATTTCTAGGATTCTTATTTCAATGTATACTGATACATTATATCGAATAAAATTTGGAAACGGTTTAAGTCAAAGCTGTATATCTGAACGTGGGGTTAAGCAAGGAGATGTGCTGAGCCCTATTCTGTTTAATTTCTTTATAAATGATTTGGTTAATCATTTAAATCAGCCCAATACTGATCCAGTGGTCATTGGTAACTCCTCTTTTAATATACTCCTATATGCTGATGACATTGTTTTATTGTCAGAAAGTGATTTAGGTTTACAAAATTGTCTGAATAATTTAGAGTCCTACTGCAAATCATGGAAACTTGAAGTAAATACAGAAAAATCAAAAGTATTAGTATTTAACTCAAATGGTAAAACATTCAAAAATGCATTCAATTTTAATAATTCTGTAATTGAGACTGTAACTGAATATACTTATTTGGGAATATCTATGAAATATAATGGTAATTTTAATGCTGCAATCGATATTTTAATCGATAAAGCAAGGAAAGCATATTTTAAGATTAAAAAATGTGTTGGTCTCAATAATCCCTGTAGACTCCTAGAAAAACTATTTGACTCTCTTGTTTCTCCTATTTTACTTTATTGTTGTGAAATTTGGGGCATAGATTTTTCTCTTAAAAATGATACATCAAATTTTATTGAAAAGTTCCATATCAAATTCATTAAAGAAATTCTTGGAGTTCATTGTAAAACTTCTAATGATGCGTGTCGAGCAGAATTAGCTAGATTACCCATCACAAGTAAAATAAGCTCTGCAATTTTAGGATTTTATAATCATTTAATTAATAATATAAACAGTCTAGCATACGACATTTATAACCTCACAAAAAATACAAACCCATGGATCAAGAAAGTCCACAATATTTTAAACTCATTGGGTTTTAGTTATTTGAACAGTAATAATTTTATGCTCAAAGCAAATTTAAATCAAGTCAAGCAAAGAATTAAAGATACGTGCCAACAAACACAAAATTCAAATTTAAAGAATAATGCCAAACTAAATTTCTTTTTGGGAGTCTACGAAAGTGGGGAGAGACCAGCTTATGTTGATAAACTGACCAATGTATTGGATAGGGCCATGATTTGTAGACTTAGGACAAGCTCTCATCAGTTAATGATTGAAAAAGGGAGACATCTTCAAATACCTTTAGAACAAAGAATATGTCCAATATGTAATATCTCTGTTGAAGATGAATTTCATTTTCTTTTTTATTGCAATTTTTATAAGACACAGAGAGATGATTTTAGTAAGAAAATAAGTTCCATATACAAACAATACAATTTTATGAGCAACAATGAAAAAGTAAAACTTCTACTCAATAACAATTTTTCATTTGTACTGAAGATGTCTTCCAACTTTATATCAAACTGTTTAGAAATAAGAAACCACAAATTAATATAAAACCAATATATATTTACATTGTAAATTGTCTAAATTTCATCATCATTGTGTTTATTATACTTTATTATATATATACTTCTATTATCCATTGTGCCTAAACCAATTATTGTAATTGAGTTCGAGCAATAAATAAATTGAGTCTATAAAATCAGATTTGACATGTTTCCCCAATAGAAGAATAATATATTGACTGCACTGCCTTGTTTCATGAGCATAAGAAAACTTATATAAATGTCTTTGTGTCATCACTTTGTAAGTTATGAGATATAATTTGCCACCAGATAGAGCATTACATAATTTGTTTGTCTTATCTTAATGTCATTATGTAATTTACACATTAAAAATTGAGTTAAACCATGCTTGCCCACAAAATCTTTTAAAAATGTGCAATATGTATGTCTTCCCAGCTAATTTACAAAGTTCATGTTAAAGTTAAAATTTAATCAAACATGTTTGTCCACAAAATATAACATAGATCTGTATGCTATAGACCTCATAACCACAAATTTAATGATCCACAAACTTATCAGTTTTCATCAAACCATGAAAATTGGTACCCACCAAAATAAATGAATCCACAGTAATAGTTAACAAGATTTGACCTGTTCAATGCACAAAGCTTAAAAGTCCCAAATTAACCCACTTTAGCTTAAAACCATTGAAAGCCAACTTATTAACACTTATTGAGACATTGTCCTTGATACAACTTTGGCCAAGGAAACCACTTAATTGAATTGAATCAAAGTTATAAAATAGTAAACAGTGCTAATTAAGCACAGATCAAAGGAAAGGTAAACAGTTTGCAACTACACCCCCCATATAAATTATGCTTTTTGCATAACATCCATATAGAAAACACTTAAACAATTTTGTGGCTCAATCATTTCACTTGGCAAAAGTAACCTTTACACATGCCCCCTCCCCCATTTTGGAGAAAAATTTTTTTTGAATATATATAGTTAACTTATAGATTCGTGCCCTTCTTCGGTCAGTCAAACGGACCTCCCCCTAGCAAAATGTCTGTCTTCGTGGCTGGAAAATAAATATTTTTAGGACTGAAACAGGTCACATTTATCTACGCTTCTCCAGTCTATGTTGACTTCTTTGGTCAAACTTTTTTTAAATAGAAGGTTAGAAAACTCGTTGAACATGTCAAATATAATAGTCAAAAGTAATATAAAACTTGACCATAGACAAATATCTAGTCATGGTCATAATATAATCATATCTTGAGATATGCTGACCGAATCATGACCTGTTGAACATTACCCTGCTGACAAAAATAAATAAGGCATATAGTAAAACATGGGCATGGGATTAGAGGTCCATTTTATGGACCCACATTCAATTATCTAGGTATATTAAGCAATCATTTTTTTAAGCAGTTTTCTTTACAGTTATCAAAGCAATTTGCAAACAATTTTTTTTAAGCCTTTAAACAATGTACATAAACATACGGCAATTTAAAAAATCCACAATGGATGACAGCCAGCAGTCTTGAACATGATCAGCTGACCCTGCTCTGGATCTTGCATTGGCCCAAGACTAAAAATACAATTCATAAGATTCAATACCAATCCCCAAATTATCACTGAAAGACCCATTTCTAGACATAGAACAATCACCACAAAAGGCACAGGGACAAACAGAAGCTTTGACAAGGATTCCTGGCTTAGGACAGGCACAGAAAAAATGGGGTGGAGTTATACTAGTTTTTTGGACTCAACCTTCCGCCTATTGAAAATACTTAACAAAGAACAAAATATCATATATACCATTCCTCAAAACCATTCCAAATTTCAAGTTTTTATGTTAGACTATACCCTTTACACATACCATGACCTGAGCCTCAACTCTTATTAAATCAACACAAAAAATTAAGAACATAAGTAGCATTACAAGTTCACAATCAAAGGCGAAAGGTGAAATTTAAAACTTATTCCAGGATTTAAATATAGATCGATCTTAAACTGAAGACTTAAAGTTGAAAATTTACAAAAATTTGAATAATTGAAATTGCATCACCATATGATCATTTACATATCGTGACAAACAATCCTACAAAATTTAAACAAAATCCGTTGAGCAGTCTCAGAGGAGTTGCGCTCACAAAGTGTTCCTATGACCTAAATGAACAAAGTCAATAAAGTCCCATAACTCCTATAAAATTTGTCTAATCAAAATGGTGGTGCAATATGATCAACTACATATCATGACAAACAATCCTAAAAAGTTAAGGGGTCTCAGAGGAGTTGCACTCACAAAAGTGTGACGGATTGTCGTGTTGCAGTGGGGGACTAAAAGATTGTGTAACTTTTCTATTTCTGCATGACTGCTTGTTTCACAAAGTTTATGATCAAAAGTGGTGGATCTAGAGGGGGGTCAAAGTATTTTCTTTGAAAACGATTGTAATTTTCATACATATTTAAGGCTAGTCCAGATAATCATGACGTCTTTCTGGGGTTTTTTATCATTTGGACTTTTTTTAGATCCCCAAAGACGCCAAACGTCAAAAATTATAAAAGGCTTCCAAGACGGCATAATTATTTGGACTAATTTAAGGCCAATTTGACCTGGATTTTCCCTTTCATCTAGGGTTGACAAGGAAAGGAACACCTTTAAAAAATTTCTGTTTCTGCCCCAGTAAAATCAAATTTACTTTAACCACTCAAATCAGTTCCTTCAGGAAATGAAGAAAAATCTATTCGTTCACAGTAAGACATTAACCATTTGGACTTATTAAACCATCCATCTTCTCCACATCAACACAAACTTGTTGCTGAGCCCTTATTTTATACAAGCTGTTTTTGCAACATGTATAAATTCAAATTTAATCATATTGATTTTTTATCCTCAATAAAATTATTTTACAATCTGATGTTCAATTATAATGGAATTTTCAATACAATGGTTTTTTTCTACTGACATTGTTCTAGATTTAAGACAGACATTAATTAAAGATCTCAATTTTATACTTAAATCTTTTTCAAAATTGAAATTTTATTCCCATTGAAGTTAAAATGTCAACAAGAATATGTCTAAAAGAAATAACACCAGATCTTGCAACATTTGGGAGGGATGGATAAACAGATGAAACAGACGGACAGACCCAAACACTACATGCCCCCTAAACTTTAATAGACAGGGCATAAAATATCATAAAAGATGACGAATAATAATGTGAATACTGTGGTTTCATTATGATTTGTATGGTATCAATGTTCATGGTTTTCATGGGTGGCCAAGACCCACGAAATTTAATACCCATTGAAAAGGAAAATTAACATTGATCTGTATGCTGCACACTTCAGAACAAGGAATTTAAGAGTCCACGAACTGAGCCTTTTCCTTCAAACCATGAAAGTTGGTACCCATGAAATAAATGAATCCACAATAACATAATGTATTAAATGTTAGAAGTACTGATGGACATGATGGATGTCAACAAGGATGCATGAACATATAAAATATAGGTCACAGAGACCAAATTTCTAGTGGGTGGTGTAGCCATACCCAAGACCAATCTAGTGCCTAGTGAAATATCATTGACCCCCAACATCTATTATCCGAGTAATGGACCTTAACCAAGAACTTAACCAAAGTGTTACAGATGTATACATAGGTATGTACGTATGGACGGACAAGGGTAAAACTATATGGCCATTCCACATATGTGGTCGGGTCATAAAAAGAATGTTTCAAAGCCCCTATTCCAGAATTGCTACAGTTGACAAAGACTACATATTAATTTTCAGATCTTTCTTTTTTACCCCCTAATGTTGATTAAGCGCATCTTTAATTTTGACAGTTAGTTCATGAAATCTCTGTTGATTTCTCCTGCATTCTTAAGAGTGCAATATTGTGACACACTAAATATTCTGCACTGGTCAAGACAATTATGAAAGTTTTGCAATAGATCAAGATATTTTATGTTTTCAGATTTTTTTCAGTTAATCAGTTCTTCAGATATATGATCAATTATTAAGGGAATAAATGTAAAGCCCCTTAAATGTGACTTTGGAGATCTCTTATGATTATTTGAGGTCTCTTATGATTATCTGTGGAAATTTTTAGAGACATTTTTACAATTTTTGCAATCTCACTAAATTTCCATTGATATTTTCTTTGAAAACATGAAGAGATTTTCACAATGAAATTAATAAAACTATTTGAAATATTCATTGATAACTTACTCTTTCTTCATATAAACACAATATTCTACAGATACTACCAGTAAATTGGTCAAAAGGGTCATTTTTTGTGAGTAGTAATTTTTGACATATTTATTTTGTCTTTTTCTTTCGAGATTCTGACATAAAAATGCCTAGAGTAATAATTGTAGTTTTTTGCTGCCTAAAATACACGCACTAGTAAAGCCAAAGAAGTCTTGAAAGGACATAATCTATTTGATAAGTCTTGTGTACACTTAACTTGTAACTTGTTTAGTACTCTTAAGAGTTCAAGTTCAATTTCAGTAGTTTATCTTCAAAGCAGATCCAGTAGTCTCCAGTGTATAGACTATTCATTTCACTTGATTTACCGGTACTGCAAGAAGCTTGAATACACTGAATTTAAACTGAATTTCTTAAAATATTGGACAATTTGAGAGTCTAGTAAATCTAGCATTTGTCAAGTAGGGAATGTCCATTTGAGTAGTGAAATGATCTTCTAGTGATGTCATTGTGGACAGTTCGACATACGGAGAAAAACTTGGACACAGACAGACAGACATACATTTCACATGACATAAGAATAATGACCTGACCTTTCAAAAGAGTCAATATGTTGGCCACGCATTATGTCATTTTGGACAGACTAAAATACAGACAAAAATTTTGACAAACAGATGGACAGACTTACATTTTCCCATGACTCTAGAGTAATGACCTGACCCTAAAAAAGAGTCATAATGTTGGCCATGCATCGTCCTGGTATAAGACGTCTCTTCATACTGCCAAGGAATGATGGAAGGATCCCTCCAGTCTTAAGACAAAGGACTTCAATAGTACACCTACAAATATAAGTAAGGAATATTAGCATCATATTCACAACTAAATGTATTTTTAGTCTAGAAAACAGGTCCAGTGGCAATTCAGAAGAACCACAATCGACAACCCCCAGCAGCCTTCAATGAGGCCAGTAGGCGCTGCTCGCAGTTCTGCAATTGGCCCATGGTCTAAATAAAATGCATATAATTCAAATCCAGTCCTGAAATAGTCACAGATAGACTTTTCTTAAACAGTCACAGAAAACATCAAAAAGACAAGTACAAACAAAAGTCCTGGCTTAGCAGTTTTATAGAGTTGCATTTGTAAGATGGATGGCCAAATCAAACATTGTTTTCTTTCCTTGACTTTGTTGCATGGGTTGTGAGAAAAAGATGGATTAAAAAGAGAGGTTGATTGTTCCCTTTTTAATTCAAATGACGATTAGAAATCTAAAAATTCATTATGGTAAAAATTGAAGTATACATATTACTTAGATAATGAATCACTCCTACATTTAAGCTATATTTAGTACACAAAGGGCAGTCACTTTTTAACACTCCCATGACAAGACCAATATTTTCTTTCCATTCCTTTTCAAATTTATTTTGAAAAGCTTATGTTTTTTTTATTAAATAATAACATTTGAAATTAATCCAAACCATCTTTTAAATAATGTTTTATTTTAATTAAAGACATTTAATTTAAACTTAAAGGAATGGCCAAGTTTTAAAACAAATTACCACAAAGTTCCGGATGAATATTTTCTAAACTGCGTCTTTATCAAAAAGTATAAAAAAGTTATTGACCACAACTTAAAGTTGGTCATGGTACATTGTAAAACATAGGAACAAATAATAGAGAAATTGTTTTAATAAGCAGAGGTGAGTTAAATACAGCCGCTACTAGCAAATTGGATATGGGATTGCATCCCCCTTTCACAACAATTTTTTTTCAAAAAAAAGCACACACCCCTCCCCTCCCCCCCAAAAAAAAAATGGGTCAATTTTCAAAACATTTTCTCCGCCTGATAGCAAGAGATCATACATCATACCCCTCGCTAGAAACCTGGCGACTGCCCTGCAGAGGCCATCACAATTGAAAAGGTTTTAGGCACCTACACAAGCTTTATTTGCACTTATTTTATTGTTTAAAAGTTTATACTTTCCTCACCCACAGCCTAAGGTAACCATAAAGGGTTATTTTACAGGAAAAGCTCACATTCTAATGTCTCTTTTTAGTATTTAAAGCTTGCATTTAGCTATGTAATGTCTGTAAACATGCATTAGATATGTACTTTCTGTCCTTTACCTTAATTAAAACCTAAATAAAGATACTTTACTCTGATCTAGAAGCAGAAATTTTTGTGGGGGATAATATTTTTGTTTATTTTGTGGGTTAGAAAAATCCATGAAAATAAATTCCCACGAATTTATTAAAATATTTAGTTAAAAGAGTGTATATCAAAATAAAAAATCCACAAAAATTTGTCCCCACCAATTCAGTTTTGTGCTCTAAACCATGAAATTTTATCCCCACAAAAATAAATGACTATAAAGTATGGTATTCTTCTTTATGAGTATTAAATAATAATATGTGTTCTATGCGAGTTAGATTTACACCACTTAGGGACTGTTACCATTAAACTTGAAAGGTGGCCGTGGCCTTGGTGTTTGTTATGGTCAGAATTTAAAAAAAAAATTAAAGGGAGTAGAGACAAATCAAAAAAATATTTTGCTAACAAAAATGATATTTTTCATCATCTGATGAAAAACATTTTTTCATCAAATTAAACTGTTTTCAAGTAGAATAGTTGATGGTCCCTTATCATACCTTTAAAAACATATCTTTGCCTCTTTGGCATATTTTGATTGATTGATTGATTCGTGTGTGTTTGTTTTTCTGTCGACATTATTTTGGACATCACCATTTCCCACTACAGGGTTTTACCAATTGCCTTGGTCAGTTCTGCTTCAGTGCCCACATAATTCACCACTAAGGCCAATGGCCACAAATTTCTGTCTTGTCAGAAAATAGCCAAAGGCTATAGGAAAATTCACATAGAAAAGAAAATTCTTTCACATTCAAAATATCTACCCTGTTTGTGAAAATTTTTTTTTTTTTCTGTACAATAGTTTGTTGAACTTTTAAAACCAATAGGTGTTATAAACACTGGCAATTTTTTTTTCGTGAATCATTCCATGTTTATAAGGATTTTTTTCCCTAATTATGTAGAGTTTAATGAACTTTTAACAAGTCTAACTCACTCCCATGTGCTTAGTGATTCAGAGGAAAGCTTTACAACACTTAGATCTTTATGAAATTCTCAAGATTTTAATCCTCCCAATTTTGATCTCAACTGTCAAATAAACAAAACCTTGTGAAAAAATACAACACCAACTCAAGTCCAAGGCTAAGAATTTCAAGAGATTACAGATTTTTTGAACATTTTGATATTATTGGTTATGAAATATTCTTAAACTGCAAAGCTTTTCATAGGTTTTTACCTTTGTTACGAATTTTGAGATATTGAAAAGTTTTTTGGATTGCTTTTAACAGCTATGTGTTGTGTCAAAACTCCTCAGTAAAGAACAATAAACAAGACAAAATTGACACTAATTGCAATAGGTGACTTATCAAATGCAAGAAATTCTATGGTTACAACTGCGCAAATGCAAACCTCTGCCACCAGTATTTTTTTACATCCAAGATAAAGCGTGGAATAAAATACAGACAACAACGTGATTGGTTGATATAAAATAATATTTAAATAGATGAATGAATTAGCTAATGTTAAATATTGACAAAGAAATTCTGGTGCCAATCATGTGTCTACAGGGTGTTCGCATCTTTGAAAATTTGGGTATTGAAAATTAAATCGAAAAATCACCCCCCTTTTTTCAACCTAAAATTACGTTCGTTAACGTCGCATAGACATAGGTTTTTTTTTGTGCTAAAAATAAACGTTTGGATGTTAATTGAAAGATTTTGACCCATAGAAAGTGAATATTGGTCAATAACTATTTTTTAAAAAATTGAATAAAAGGGTACCCCTATGGAAAAATGCATTGTTAGCATTTGCGCAGTTGTAACCCTATACTATTGCCTCTTTTCGTATATAGTGGGTTATCTCCCATTTGCAGAGTTATCTTCTCTTTCCAGAAAGTATTTTATACTGTAGTTACTGTGGGGAAATATAAGCTTTTCAGCATTTATTTTTTATTTTGTCAAAAAATTTCTAAAAGTTAAATATAATGATTTTCAAATAGGTATTTAACATGTTTTCCTTGACTAACAGGGACTGCTAGGCCCTTTGAATAATTTAGAAAAAATAAAAACTTTATTTTCCCCATTTATACCTACTGTAATGGAGGACAACTCTTTCAAATGGGAGATAACTCACTATTTACGAAAATAGGGAATACCATGGTTAATGTTACATGAATACATGTATATTTACTATCAAATTTGATCTATTATGCCAAAATTATAAAACAGGACATAAAAAAAGACCAACCCCTCAAGCCCTTAATGCCCCTTCCCTCACCCCCCCCCCCCCCCCCTTCTGTCATCATTCACTCTAAATCAAACCCCGCACCCCCGCTTGATGTCAAACATTCAGCTGAACTCAGTATCAACCTACTACATGATCCACCAAATCCCTAACTATATTGATGAGTATTGATGAATGACGCATGTTTTACCATGAACTCCTGGTCATTACCTTTCTCCGTTATATAACATCACATGACCTGTACTTACCACATGCCAATCAATGTCCATCTTAATTGTGTAGGTAGAAAATAAATAACATCAAAAGACCAAATGGCATAGTCTAAAACATGATCATGTTTCTCTGGTGATGGATTAGAGACATGGCATAGTCTAAAACATTGGTCAGCTTTTTGGGATTGATTTGTTACAGTAAATGCTAATGAATGCCAAAGTAATCCCAAAACATTGTTAGGTTCTTGTAACAGGATAAAAGAATAAAATTGAACAATGGTCTGTTTTTAGGGATTGAAAAATCTCAATTTCAAATTGTGTAGGTAGAAAATGAAAATGTCTAAAACATGATCAGGTTTCTCAGATGATGGATTAGAGAAATGGAACTTACCTCCTATAATCAAAATAATGATCAGCTTTTGTGAAACAACAAAAGACTAAATTTAAAATTTAGATATGCTCCTTATTTAAACATGCCATTTCATTGTTAAAAGCTAATAACTTTTAATTTATGGACAATACCTGGCAGGCCAAATTCATTATCCATGTTTTACAGTATGCCAGTCTGAAAGGAGTCAAAAGTTGAGAACTTTCTATGAAATCATTTCTCCATGTTTTGACAGTATGCCAGCCTGAAAGGAGTCAAAAGTTGAGAATTTTCTATGAGATCTTGTATGATTCCTGTCAGAGTAGCCAGTCCATGATTTGCAGTATGCCAGCATGAAAAGGAGTCAAAAGTTGAGAATTTACTATGAAATCTTATATGATTCCTGTCAGTAGCCAGTCCTTGTTTAACAGCATGCCAGCATGAAAAGGAGTCAAAAGTTTAGAATTTTCTATGAATCCTGTTGGAGTAACCAGTCCATGTTTTACAGCATGCCAGCATAAAAAGAAGTCAAAAGTTGAGAATTTTCTATGAAATCTTATATGATTCCTGTCAGTATCCAATGTTTACATGCGAAAGATAATGGATGTTAATAGTTTATTGACATAGCATCACGATAAGGGAAAAAAATGTAAAATGATGGCTAAACACCAAAATTAAAGACCTGCCATGCTCGTAAGGATTCTGGCAATGATGGTCAAAGCTTCAACCGTGTCTCTGTTTCAACTTTTTTATAATCGATAATTCTTACACTTTTTGCATACGGTACTCCTCCTAGAATAGATGCCACAATTTTTCAGGCAATCTTTCAAATATTATTCAGATCTTTACCTATTTTTCCAAAACTTGCATGATCAAGGAGGGGTGGTTATATATTTATGACCTGTGGCTCACAGTTTTGCATATAAGAGACACGTATCAACTCTATTTCTATAAGTACAGAGTTTCAAAGGTCAATTACCTTTCCATACATGTACATGTATTAGTTGCTATATAGACATGATGACGATTATACTCTATTTTAATAATTGGTGTTAAAAACATGGCTCAGAAGTGTAAAAAAAATACTGGTCAGCACAAACATTTGTACTTTTATCTGTTTATGTAAACATAATGTTACAAAACATTAGATATCGTTATGGTTAATAACTGTAAGCGTAGTAATATTTTTAAGAATGTTCTAAGATTGCAATGAAAGAGGGAGGTTTGGGGCACCATAAAACCTGGTTTTAACCTCCATTTCATTTGAAATGCCTGAAACAAGTCAGGACCATTGATATATAACTATTCTGGTGTGTCTTCCATGTTGTGTCTTTTCTCTTGGACATTGAGATTGATCCTCCAAGTTCAGTAATTTTGTTATTACCTTTGTTCATGAATTTTCACTACTGTAAAGCAGAACATTGTTGTGCTGTCTTTTTTTTTGGAGTAGGACAATTGAATTTAAGTTTGCACAGTTTAAAATTTAGGTTGAAATGTTATTGTTCATAGACAACAATGGAAGACATAAATATTTGCTTAATTTTAATTTTGCACCAGCAATGTCAAGAAGAACAAGAGGCTCCCAGGAGCCTGAATCGCTCACCTGACATATGTGCCTGAAGTAAAGGTTATAAGGCAAAATCTATTAACGTTGAAAGGGTCATAAGATTAATAAGGGGGTCATCTGACAATATGGTGGATCTAAAGGTGCTGATCAGTTTTGTTCTCAATCAAAATCTAAAAATCTGTCACCCTTTTTTTTTGCAAAAAAATGCAGTTTAACCTAATGTTCTATTTTTAGCCACAGCGGCCATGTTTTACAACCAATCAAAAATCCCAACAACAGTTCTATACACCTAATAATAATAAACAATAATACCAAGTTTGGTTCCATTTGGACTTAAAGTGTCAGAGGAGTTAACATTTTCAATATAAGGAAATGCAGTTAAAATGCTCAATTTTGACGTTCCAAGGGCAATAACTCCTCAAAGGAAAGGTCCTACAACGTTGACCCTGTTACATATTTTGTAGATCTTGATGTGCTTAACAATATGAAATTTAAATTTCTCAAATATCTTGTATAGTTTTCAAGATATTGAGCTAAACAGGTGCAAAATTTGCAAAAAATCCACAAAAAGGGCAATAACTCCTACATGGGTTGTTGGATTTTCTTCAAAATTTCAGAGCTGGTAGATCTTGAGGTGCTGATCACTTTTGTTCCCAATCAAAATTTTGAAATCTGTCACCGTTTTAGAGTTATTTGCAAAAAACTGCCATTTACCCCTATGTTCTATTTTTAGCCACAGCGGCCATGTTTTACGACCAATCAAAAATCCCCACATCAGTTCTATACACCTAATGCTAATAAACAACTATACCAAGTTTGGTTCCATTTGGACTTAAAGTGTCAGAGGAGTTAACGTTTTCAATGTAATGAGGAAATGCTGTTAAAATGCTAAATTTTGACGTTCTAAGGGCAATAACTCCTAAAAGGAAAGGTCCTACAACGTTGACCCTGTTACATATTTTGTAGATCTTGATGTGCTTAACAACATGCAATTTAAAATTCTCAAATATCTAGTATAGTTTTCAAGATATTGAGCTAAACAGGTGCAAAATTTGCAAAAAATCCACAAAAAGGGCAATAACTCCTACATGGGTTGTTGGATTTTCTTCAAAATTTCAGGGTAGGTAGATCTTGAGATGCTGATCACTTTTGTTCCCAATCGAAATTTTGAAATCTGTCACCGTTTTAGAGTTATTTGCAAAAAACTGCCATTTACCCCTATGTTCTATTTTTAGCCACAGCGGCCATGTTTTACGACCAATCAAAAATCCCCACATCAGTTCTATACACCTAATGCTAATAAACAACTATACCAAGTTTGGTTCCATTTGGACTTAAAGTGTCAGAGGAGTTAACGTTTTCAATGTAATGAGGAAATGCTGTTAAAATGCTAAATTTTGACGTTCTAAGGGCAATAACTCCTAAAAGGAAAGGTCCTACAATGTTGACCCTGTTACATATTTTGTAGATCTTGATGTGCTTAACAACATGCAATTTAAAATTCTCAAATATCTAGTATAGTTTTCAAGATATTGAGCTAAACAGGTGCAAAATTTGCAAAAAATCCACAAAAAGGGCAATAACTCCTACATGGGTTGTTGGATTTTCTTCAAAATTTCAGGGTAGGTAGATCTTGAGGTGCTGATCACTTTTACCCTATGCCAGAATTTTGATATCTGTAGCCGTTTTTGAGTTATTTGCAAAAAACTGCATTTTACCCCTATGTTCTATTTTTAGCCATGGCGGCCATGTTTTACGACGAATCAAAAATCCCCACATCAGTTCTAAGCACCGAATGCTAATGAACAACCATACCAAGTTTGGTAGCAATTGGACTTATGGTGTCAGAGGAGTTAACGTTTTAAAAAGTTTACGGACGACGGACGACGGACGACGGACGGACGACGGACGGACGACGGACGCCAAGTGATGACAATAGCTCACATGACCCTTCGGGTCAGGTGAGCTAAAAACAGGATCATAAAACCATTGCAAAAATTTCCCAGTTTACAGTATATTGCCAACATGATTTTGGGTCATTGAGAATCTATGAAACAAAGTACATGTTGAATGCATAAGCCAATTTATTCAAGTATTTGAAAATCCTGTAAATCTAAGGCCTGCAAAATGGTTACTTTATTCAATTGCATGAAAAATTTGAAAACCATAAATGTCAAATATAAAGTCCCTCAAAATACTGTTTCTGAGTCCTGTGACACTCAGCCTCTATTTTTTCATTACTGTATGTGGAACACCCTTTTCTAAAATTTCTTGATGTACTGCTGAATATTTTTCAACATACTTAACCAGAATATGAGACTTTCTTCTAATTGTGAACAATATTTTGCTTGTATTTATAAGGAATTGCAAAATTTATTCCTGTGCAGGCAGATCGGAAGGGGTTTTCTATAGTTGGACCCCCCCCTGTTCTCCTATGAAATTTTGTTATTTTTCTGTTAATTTTCTCAAAAATTGGTCTGGAATCCCCATTTCCACCTTAGCAGACTGTATGTGCAACCACTCCTTACATAAATTCTGCATCTACCGCTGAATATTTATTCAACACATTAAACAAGACATATAAGACTTTACTTGATGTCAACTTTCAGGTGAAAAAAACCATTAGTTAACTTATTTAAACTTAAAAAAATCCATAAATTACTTATTTAACATTTTAACTTGATCACACAAGTCAATATGTTACAAATTAAAAGATTAAAATCTGAAAAAAGCAACAAGTGATGGGAAACGTTTATAATCAATACTTTAATGTGTCAGTCTTGTAAGTACACAGGGGTTACCATAATAGGAGACGTTAATCATTTGAGTTAATTAGGAATAAATCGTGGATCTATCAATATTTGTTTAGCCGAAAACAGGCTATATATAAAAGCTTATAAATACAAGGTTCATTGAATATATGTCATAAATAAAATTTTATAACAACTTAAGTGGCACCGAAACCAAATGTCCCCAGCGGACTAATAGGACAATAACAGCAACAAACAAACAGACCTACGTAACTATAATATTATATGACGGAAAAGTTTTTGCAGTAATTGAAAAGAGGCTCATAAGGACACAGAAACTGTCCCTCAGCAAGATATTTAAAGATGTATTTGAAAAACTAAAAAAGTCAAAAAAGTCATTTAAGTACTATTCCACATAAGGATCAGGCAGGGGTTGGCACATCGATAATTTCCAATTTCAGATTTTGGGGTATAGATGCATTCATTTAACCATAAAAACAAACCCAATGCAGTTTTTACATCTTAAGGTAGATGGGGTGTCTAAAAAGTTATCCATGGAATTTTCTTAAATTTTGACCACAGTTTGTTATAGACTGGTACTTTAAACATGTTAAATCTTGATAATAAAATCAAGACTTCACCACGAGAATTTTTGTAGAAACGACTTTGAAAAATGGATGATTTCAGTACTTTTTATATAGGATCAATACGGAAATTTCAAATTTCTTTTACCCAAAAAAAATCCACTCCATAGATTTTTCTTAAAATTTGGGAAAATCTTTGTTTTCGACATATTCTTAAATATAGTAAATAAAAAATAAAGTTCATAATCAAAATTTTTGAAAAAAATGAAAAATGTGTTTTTTTCCCTATTATTTCTATACAAATTATCCCCCTTAAAAAGTACGGGAAAATATTGAAATTAGCAAAGAAGGTGTATTTAACCCTAATTTTTGTCGTATTAACCAATTTTGATGTTTACCTAGCCCAATAGAAATCAATTAGAATAACAAGCATTATAAATTCTAAAGTTATGATAGATGTGCAAAAAAGATGCTCAGTGATAGACACCCCATCTACCTTAATATGTATTTGGTGCCTAGATATTTTTTGACTGGTTATATAGGAAAAAAATATGGCAGGAAATTTTCCCGTACTTTTCACAATACAATGTAATTAAATTTTGACTGGTAATATCTCCTAAACCCAAGATAGACTGAAAAATGTAGGGGTCAAAACAAAGTGTACTGGGGTTGCTTTACCTACTTCTGTTGAAATTTTTGTGTGTATTTATTGTCGATGTGCCACCCTATTAATGGTATCTGCCTGATTCTTAGAAAAAGTAGTACTTATATCTGTAAAATCTTGTAGATTAACATAACCTACTGTGGTTTCATTATATTATTATTCATTGGATATCAATTTTCGTGGTTTTTGTGGGTGGCCATGATCAATGAAATTTGATACCAAACAAAACAAGAGGCTCCCAGGAGCCTGAATCGCTCACCTGACATATGTGCCTGAAGTAAAGGTTATTAGGCAAAATCTTTTTGACGTTGAAAGGGTCATAAGATTAATAAGGGGGTCATCTGACAATATGGTGGATCTTAAGGTGCTGATCACTTTTGTTCTCAATTAAAATCTAAAAATCTGGCACCCATTTTGAGTTATTTTCGAAAAAATTTAATGTTCTATTTTTAGCCACAGCGGTCATGTTTTACAACCAATCAAAAATCCCCACATCAGTTCTATACACCTATTGCTAATAAACAATAATACCAAGTTTGGTTCCAATTGGACTTAAAGTGTCAGAGGAGTTAACGTTTTCAATATAATGAGGAAATGCTTTTTAAATGCTCAATTTTGACGTTCTAAGGGCAATAACTCCTCAAAGGAAAGGTCCTACAATGTTGACCCTATTACGTATTTTGTAGATCTTGATGCGCTTAACAATATGCAATTTAAATTTCTCAAATATCTTGTATAGTTTTCAAGATATTGAGCTAAACAGTTGCAAAAATCCACAAAAAGGGCAATAACTCCTTCATGGGTTGTTGGATTTTCTTCAAAATTTCAGAGCTGGTAGATCTTGAGGTGGTGATCACTTTTGTTCCCAATCAAAATTTTGAAATCTGTCACCAATTTAGAGTTATTTGCAAAAAACTGCATTTTACCCCTATGTTCTATTTTTAGCCACACCGGCCATGTTTTTCGACAAATCAAAAATCCCCACATCAGTTCTATACACCTAATGCTAATAAACAAGTATACCAAGTTTGGTTCCATTTGGACTTAAAGTGTCAGAGGAGTTAAGGTTTTCAATGTAATGAAGAAATGCTGTTAAAATGCTCAATTTTGATGTTCTAAGGGCAATAACTCCTAAAAGGAAAGGTCCTACAACGTTGATCCTATTACATATTTTGTAGATCTTGATGTGCTTAACAATATGCAATTTAAATTTCTCAAATATCTAGTATAATTTTCAAGATATTGAGCTAAACAGGTGTAAAATTTGCAAAAAATCCACAAAAAGGCCAATAACTCCTACATGGGTTGTTGGATTTTCTTCAAAATTTCAGGGTAGGTAGATCTTGAGGTGCTGATCACTTTTACCCTAGACAGAATTTTGATATCTGTAGCCGTTTTTGAGTTATTTGCAAAAAACTGCATTTTACCCCTATGTTCTATTTTTAGCCATGGCGGCCATGTTTTTCAACGAATCAAAAATCCCCACATCAGTTCTGTGGGGGATACCCTAAAGTACCACCAGACCAAATTTGGTTTGAATCTGTGCAGCCGTTTCAGAGGAGAAGAAGTTTGAAGAAAAGTTAACGACGACGGACGACGACGGATGACGACGACGGACGCCAAGTGATGGCAATAGCTCACATGGCCTTTGGCCAGGTGAGCTAAAAAGGAAATTGAACTACAATTTAAGAATCCATGAACTCAGATCCCTTCGTTTTTATCAAAACAGTATAATTGGTACCCATGAAAATAAATGAATCCACAGTGTATGAAAATTTTAAAACGTTAAAATCTATAACAATTTTACTTAGGTTTGATATTGAAAATCAAATAAACCAGGTCGAAAGATTAATGGTGATTACCTCCCTTTTATATAGTTGATCATACTGCTCTGCCATTTTGATTAAACAAATCTTATAGGAGTTATGGGACTTTATCAACTTTGTTCATTTTAGTCTGAGGCACAATAAAATTTCAAATTTCATTTTGCCACACAGTAGCTGGTCAGTTATACATGGTCATAAATGGTCAAAGATTGCCAGAGTACCTGAGTACCCTAAGGAAACCATCTACATACCTGGCTGGTAACTGACAAACCTAATTACAACAGGTGTGCAAAATCATGTCACAACAAAAGTTTCAAATCATATAACATGTACATATGTTTATGGCAAGCCAAAGTGGACAAAAGTCCATATTTATTAATATTAATAAATCATTTTTTAATATTAATAATTCATTTTCTAATATTAATAATTCATTTTCTAATATTAATAATTCATTTATTAATATTAAAAAAATCATTTTTTAATATTAATAAATTGCCAATTTATTAATATTAATAATTCATTTATTAATATTAGAAAATGAATTATTAATATTAATAATTGATTTATTAATATTAAAAAATGAATTATTAATATTAAAAATTATTTATTAATATTAATAAATCGATGACATTTATTAATATTAATAAATCATTTATTAATATTAAAAAATCATTTTTTAATATTAATAATTCATTTTTTAATATTAATAATTCCCATCATAGTCCCAAAAGCGTTTTGTTATTTTCATATTACTTTGAGATTCTCCCTGGATATTTTTAAACTCCACAGTTCAATCATTGCTGACAACCTTAAGCAGCAGGTAAATCATTAATCAACTCCTGAAAATTACGCCTAGCTGTCGTGCCGAAAGACCAAGAAAATGTAAGAAAACTATAGACTCGCTAAACAGCTTAAGCCAGGAAAATCTGTAGATAGTATGTTAAGGCTGAGGAACACTTCAAATATGGTGGAAAGTCCTTATGCACAGTATTAACATTCCTTATCAATATGATTTTTTAAGTCTGTTGTATTCCCAGTGTTTTTCGTCTTGCAAACGCTACTTCAGTATACAAACGGAAGGGAAACCCCATTTTTGAACCCAACTCATAAAGAAAGATTGCAGTAGCTATAGCATTTTTGGCAAAGTCTTGGAAATCTACAAAATGCTCAGATCCTATTTTTGCACCAAACAAAAGTAAGCTACAAAGAAGCTTAAATAACGGGTGTGCTCCATCCAACGTAGCTCTATCATAGTCACAGAACCATATCATTGAAGTGAGGGATGCTAAACAACCATTGTCCATAGCTTTTCTAGATTCTCAGAAAACTAATAATGGTCTGAATCATAACTCAGATTTGAAAGGTCCACTTTACCAACATAAAAGGCAGGCTCTGGGTTTTCTAAATGAATGGTATAAGGACCTCAAATGCTGTGTACAATGGGAAGGTGAAACCTAAGATCATTTAAAGAACAGCATGGGATCAGACAGGGAGGCGTATGGTCACCATTGATCTGCATACAAAGTATATAACAACCCACTCATAAACATATTAAAATAATATAGACTGGGAAGTTTTATTGGTCATGTATACTGTGAGACATCCAGAATATGCTAACCATGAGCATTATGTCATAAGTGCAACTAAATCATCAATTGTAAATTGTACACTTTGGTATACCCAATGCTGATAAAGTTTCAATGAATGGAAGAGTGAGGGGGGGTAGGACCTTTTTCGGGACATCGGGATTGGCCATATTTAAGCTCGGGATTCCGGGATTTGGACAATTTAAGTTCGGGATTCCGGGATAAAATTATATCAACTTTACCGGGCTTCGGGATTTTCTCATTTTTAAGTCGGGATGACGGGATTTTGTAAAAATTAGTTCGGGATTCCGGGATCAGACCTCCTCCTACCCCCTCTAAAGAGTAGTGCCAACCTCAAAAAAGGCTACCCATCTGGGTATAACAATAGACAACACATCAAAGTTCACTTGTAGCTGACGAACGTATCAGTCAAGTTAGAAAGACTTCCTACTTACTCATGGGTGCAGGGTAACACAGTCTCAATGGCCTTTGTCCAACAGTCTCACTACACATAATACATATTTTTATCATTCCTAGACTGATCTACGGGCTAAAGAGAGTAAGAATCGCCACAAAGGACCTCAACTCCATTGTAATGTACTTTAAACAATTCCTTAAACAAATCCAATACCTGCCCAGAAGAACATCTGATGCTGCTGCTTACTTAAGCTATTGGCAAACTACCTATCATTACTGAGATCAACAAGTGCACCATACTTATGTACCTTTGCAAACATTATTCGTAACAAAGACACCGTTGAATATGAACTTGCCTTCCCATACCTAGCAATGAACTCATCATCCTCACATTGGTTTGTTACTACTTATGATCCTAGATATATACGGCCTAACTTCTCAGTAACATACCATCAAAGGGTGCCTGGAAAAAAACTTACAACCAGAGCAATAAAATTACATTGAGAAAAGTATTTGAAGTATCAGGCAACACAACAGACCGTCTTTTAAAAAGATGAACATTGATAAAATAGAAATTGGAAAGACCCACCTTATATGGGCTCAGTGTGGACATGAACCAACCTCTGTCATTAGAGCATCAATAAAAAAGGGATTACTGCTTGATGTTTATAAGCTTCAGTCAACTCGCCATAAATTTAACCATTATGCGACATAACCAGTTTGCCCTCTCTGGGACAACGGCATTTAGGATTGAACTCACTTCTTCACAGTTTGTTCGTCACTTGATCAGACTAGATCTAGATTTCTTAACTTTATTTATGCTGCGCTAGAAAGCAGTCTTGGACAAGATGTAATAAATGACCTTTTAGCAGATCCTGTACCAGTGACATCTTACAATAGCATTGAATCCATTGCAAGAGGGTTTTGCTACGCCCTGCACATCCAGCGAAGCGCCATTCTGAGACAAACTTTCGACTAAATCGTCATAAACTGTCATTGTGTATTCTTTTCAGGGTGAACTTCTAAGGACAATGTAGTGAAATTTAAGTCTCCAAATTTTATTATACTTATAGCTAAAGTTACCGTGCCAAGGCTATAACGGTCGTCAATATTTAGACTATTACATCTGATGAAACCATTCCTGATAGACTTAATTATTCCAATGGTTCTCCAATCAGTGGAGAAATCTATAGAACAGAACAGAACATTGCTTGGGGTGATCTCAGAAATTATTTGAATTGTCTTTGAAACGCTTGAAAATTGATTTATTAATATTAAAAAATCATTTTTTAATATTAAAAATTCATTTATTAATATTAAAAAATCATTTTTTAATATTTATAATTCCATGAATTATTAATATTAAAAAATGATTTATTAATATCAAAAAATGAATTATTAATATTAAAAAATGAATTTTTAATATTAAAAAATGATTTGTTAATATTTAAAAATGAATTATTAATATTAATAAATACTGTTGATTTATTAATATTAAAAAATGATTTATTAATATTAATAAATCATTTTTTTATATTAATAAATCCTTTTCTAATATTTATAAATCCTTTTTTAATATTAATAAATCCATCTTGATTTATTAATATTAAGAATTCGAATTATTAATATTAATAAATGAATTATTAATATTAATAAATATTTATTAATATTAATAAATGAATTATGAATATTAATAAATATGGACTTTTGTCCACTTTGGCTTGCCATATATGTTGATACTTTTTAATGTTTTTATTGAATTTTCAATGAATTGATGTCATGTTCTATCATGTGTGCATTTGGTATTAGCAATTTTCAGTTTAGAAAGGTAAAGTATATTATGAACTTGTACTACATATAAGACACAAAGAGAATTAGGATTGCAGTTTGAAGTATTAATCAACATACTGTGGATTCATTCATTTTCAAGGGATCAATATTCATTGTTTAATCATTTGAATTTAGTTTCGTGGTTTCAGTCTGTGGTATAAGCACTGGGCAGCTTGTCCATCATTGGCAGTATAATCTTTTTGATCAAGTGAGATTTTGAGGATTGGATTAATAGAACAATAAAAAGCTTCCCTGATCACAGCATGATTATAGGCCCAATATGGATAGTCAATTGCTCTGGACACATGCACCCATTGTGGACTGACAAAGTTTTTTTGACAAATGCAGCCTTTGGTGGACCTTCCTCTATACGTAACACATGTCCCCTGCCGCCGAATTAAAGTTTAAAATTTACTAAAATTAAAATTGCATTGCTATATGGTTTACCTACATTTTAATCATGACAACAATCCTACAAAATTTCATCAAAATCTGCACTCTCAAAGTGTTCCTCAGATTAAAATGAACAAAGTTGATATAACATATCATAACTCCTATAAATTTTTTGGATCAAAATGGCAGTGCAATATGTTCAACTACATATCACTTACAAACAATCCAACAAAATTTCATCAAATCCGTTAAGCAGTCTTAGAGGTTTTGAGTTCACCAAGTGTTCTTATGACCTTAAACCAACAAAGTCGATAAAGTCCCATAACTCCTATGTTTTACATGTTGTCTGTTTATGTCCTGTTCTTGTTGGTGTTTACTGGTTTTGTCTCTGCCCTTTCGGACTTTTGACATTCGGATACCCCATTGGTACGTACCTCTGCTTCTTTCCTATAAAATTTGTCAAATCAAAATGATGGTTCCTGTCTTCCAGAATTCCGACCAGTACCTCACCATGGTGGAAGACGGGCCCTGCTCCAGCGATAACAAAGGATACTCTGGAGCAGCTAACACTGGCGGTGGTGTGTCATGGGCTGGACGACCCATGGCACATAGCGAGTCTATACCTGTAGAGGTATAAGTCGACGCAGAGGGGCTTTCCCCTAGTCGCGACTATAAATACCCATCAGTCAGATGATGGTTCCATATGATCAACTACATATCATGACAAACAATCCTACAAAATTTCATCAAAATCTGATAAGCAGAGGAGTTTTGTCATGATATGTAATTGATTTGATCATAATTCACACCACCATTTTGATGAAAACTTATGTTTGTTATTTATATCCACATTTAGGCCCACCCCTCCCCTCTTATGAATTTTTTTTTTTGTTAAACATGTGAAATATAGGTAGTAATTGGATATTGATGCTACATGTAATATGCATTTTAATGTATCCATATAAAGAAATCTGAAAAAGCCTGCAATTAAAGACCACATAATTCTGTGATAGACAGATTGTTTTTATTTAACTATTTAAGGACATGAAGGATCTATAAATATGTAAAGATCCAAAATTAGGATAAATTTATTAAAGCTGAACATGCATATTTTCAGGATATCAAATCTGATGGCAGGTGGGATCCAGGATTTTCAATTATATGGGGTGCGGAGGGAAGCCCTAAAATTTTTGTTCTTTTTTGATTAATTTCATGGTAAAAAAAAAATTTCACATTTCAGGGGCGTGTACGACAGCCTGTTCATCTGAGCAAGCATTTGAATCAAAATGAATGGAAGGCCACAGGCTGAGGAACCAAAAAGAACTGAACAGGTTGCAAGAGAATCAT
Source organism: Arcuatula senhousia (assembly GCA_963971305.1). Lineage (NCBI taxonomy): Eukaryota > Metazoa > Mollusca > Bivalvia > Mytilida > Mytilidae > Arcuatula > Arcuatula senhousia. The sequence goes on from OZ020315.1 coordinate 28,959,342, forward strand.
TTGCAATACCTCAAAAACCACCCCAAAAAATATTTGATAGCGAAACTGATATAAACATGATAAAGAACAATTTACAGAGCAAATACAGAACCATTATATACATGCCTATAGCAGGACTTTTGTAACTAAAGTTCTAGAACTTGCAAGAAGTCTTTTTTGTATGAATGCGAAAAATATATATATTCATGATATTTGTTTCAGAAAACTAGAAATTCAAGTTGAACCTAAAAATTCAAATTGAAATTGAATCCATGGTTTGACATTGAATTTTTACTTTTTTTTTCCTAGAAAATTCAGATATTAATTAGTAAATGCATTTTGTCCTGTTATTTCATATAAACATATCGAAAAACAAAAGAACTTTTTTAAAAACTTAATTAAAATCTGATATTTTTTTTTCTAATACACGATGTACTTTAATGAGCTTATTTAATGTACAAAATGTTACATAGCTGAAAATCAATATTAAGTCAATAGTTTGCAAATGTATCAAATGTGTAAAATTATTCAAAAATATTTTCCGATTCTACATGTTCTATGTCCAAAAAAGATACACAAAATAAAATAAATAAAACTCTATTAAATCACATAAATGCTTTTCATAAGAGCATAAGTTAAGATGAAACTTTTTATAATTATAAATTAAAAACATTCCCTTCTTGGTCCCCCTATATATCTTGTCCTTTACATTCAAACATTTCTTTTCGAAAATTTGTAATTTTTGGTGGTCCGAGGACATTTAAATTTGTCCTACAATGTATTTTGTCAGCCATGATCAACAGGTCCAAAGAATTAAGTTTAAAAAAAATCTGTGTCCAATTTAAAAAAAAAATTGTTAATGCCTGATCTGGAAAAATATAATTAATATTGCAATTATGTTAATGACTGTTTGTTTCAAATAATTTAAAAAAAGTTTTTTAAACAAATTTTCACATTTTTTGTTGGGCCTCTTTTTATTTTCTTTGCGGTGTTTACCAAGTAAATATTTACACTACACATACTCTACCATGTTATTACACGTTTATTACTCTTTAATTATCTAAAAATAGCAAATTGTTCCCCAAGTAATTGGGTTAATTAATTCACACACTTAATTATGTATAACCTAAAAGTTCATCTGTACTTTAAGCAGAAATAATCTGTAACATTTCTATTTTTTTTATCCCTTTAATTGATTTTAAACTTAACTTTAGAAAGAACAATGACTAAAAGCATTTTTGCAAAACACAAAAGTATTCTTTACTTTATAAAACTATAACTCTATTCAGTTTATTCATCTTTTAATTTACCCTCATAAAAACTCTTTCAAAAAACTTTTTTCTTTTTACTATCTCAACTTTTCTCACATTTAAAACCATCCAAATTTTTATTATCCCAGATATTATCACCTACCTTTCATTATAATGGCCATCAATAAATCCCAAAAGATGTGAAAAATTATCTGTCAATTATAAATTCCAAACAGTTGGCAATATGGTCACTTTAATTATCAATTAATTGCTCTTTAACCCCAATTGATATCCACTGCACCAATCAAAAAATCAATAATTGACCAGTTCTCCACTTAAATGCATGAAATTTTTCTCCTCCGTTATTTTTCACTGTTGACCAGGTCTATAAACTTCGGGTTATTCCTCCCATGTCTTGAAGTGACCAATACATGTAGTATTTATTGGCTATTTAATCTACCTGTATAAACGTTAGGTGTAGACTAAATACACACAACTTTCTAAGGATAGTAGGTCAGAACATAAAGTTGTGGTCAATTTCTATAACATGGGGGTCAACTTGAGGTCATTTGCTTTTGTGGTGGAAAGATTATTAACTAAATAGTTTGTAAAATTGGGTCAAGGTTGGACTATTAAGGTTTTTTTACCCCATTGGGCATCAGAATTGAAATTAATTTGCATAAAATTTCTACAGAAAGGTTTTTAAGTGATTTTTTTATTCAAATAAAGGTTGATAATAAAGTGTTTTTTTATACTAACATTTTTTCTATAAGAAGTTATTCAGTACAAAGTTGTTATGACCATTGGATATTAAAGGTAAAATGATTCATAAAAAGCTGTTTATCTCAAATATTCATTTATTATATGCTCATAAAGTCTATCTAAATGGTTTAATAAAATATTACATTTCATTATTAGTTTTGACCAATATCAATACACTGAGTATAAAATGTTTAAATGGGGAAAAATAATTATGAGTCTTTCTTGTCAGACTTAAAGTATTTTAGCTTTTTATCCTTTCAAATATTGGCATAACAAGTAATAAGTGTAACAGCGAAACTGTTACTAAGTCTCCCAAACGAAGTTTCCCAATTGACTCCCATGTAATAATCTCAGACTCCCCTTTGATTACAAATGCTTTCTCTTAAAATAAGTAGTAATAAAATATATGGTTATAGGGTGGGGATCTCAATGGCTTTAAAGATATTAAGGATTTTGTAATTTGAGGGGGTGGGGCATGACCCCTCTATGGCAACAAATAATTTGTCTTATCATAAGAAGAAATAATATATATGGTTATAGGGTGGGGATCTCAATGATTCTCAAGATATTAAGGATTTTGTAATTTGAGGGGGTGGGGCATGACCCCTCTATGGCAACAAATAATTTGTCTTATCATAAGAAGAAATAATATATATGGTTATAGGGTGGGGATCTCAATGATTCTCAAGATATTAAGGATTTTGTAATTTGAGGGGGGCGGGGCATGACCCCATGGGACCCCCCTATGGTACCAAATGATTCGTCTAATCATAAGGAATAATAATATATATGGTTATAGGGTGGGGATCTCAATAGTTTTCAAGATATTAAGGATTTTGTAATTTGAGGGGGCGGGGCATGACCCCATGGGACCCCCGATGGTACCAAATGATTCATCTAATCATAAGGAGTAATAATATATATGGTTATAGGGTGGGGATCTGAATGATTTTCAAGATATTAAGGATTTTGTAATTTGAGGGGGGCGGGGCATGACCCCCTTGGACCCCCCTATGGTACCAAATGATTCGTCTTATCATAAGGAATAATAATATATATGGTTATAGGGTGGGGATCTCAATAATTTTAAAGATATTAAGGATTTTGTAATTTGAGGGGGCGGGGCATGACCCCCTGGGACCCCCCTATGGTACCAAATGATTCGTCTTATCATAAGGATTAATAATATATATGGTTATAAAGTATTTATTTGAACTATTTTCGACATATTCAAAAAATATCATTTTTGGGGGTATTTGGGGGGGCGTGGCACAGCCCCTGGGGGGTCCCCATACTTGAATTTCAGGGAGAAGCCACATCTCATAGGGTTCTACCACTGTGCCAAATTTGAAATAAATCGGTCAAGTATAAAGTACAAAAGGGCCCCGGACAAAGTTGGCGGCGCGAGAAAGAAGAAGAAGAATAATAATAATAACTAGCTATAATTTGTGTTGGGATGCCAACACACAAGTCGCCCAAAATCGCCTTGGATACTTTTTCTTCCCATTCAGTACAATAAAATATGTATAGAAATCAAATTTCATTGAAATCGGACAAAGTTCACATTTTTAAGGGGGGCGGGTGTAGTAAAATGGCCGCCATTTTGAAACCGGAAGTCGGATTTCAAATCTGGTCGCAGATTTGAATTCAGCATACCCGCTTTACCCAGATGACTAATTTTCAAGACAATCCGATGAAAAAAAAAATTCCGCCCACTTTTTCCGACGGCCGCCATTTTGAAACGGCGGCCATCTTGAAAATTTTAAAAGTGCATTACACAACTTTGAGTGACCCACTATCCAATCCAACAAGTGCTATTCAATTTCCTTGAACCGTTTTCTTGTATTAGGGAGGACAACTTTACGATAAAGAATCAGAAGAATAATAATAATAATTAAAATTTACGTTTCGCGAAACGTGAGATGTCCCCTCCCGTTCTCATTTAATGTCATTTCTGTTCATCAAGTGGGGAAACCCCAAAATATTGATAATTATGTATTGTATACTAAACAACACAAGAAATACACCACTTCCATTCATTTCCTTTGACTTAAAAGTTTAATAGAAAATATCTCCTATCGGAATAATCTGAGATTTAGGCACAGCATGTTTGGGGTCCTTAACACCATTCTCTGCAAATTTAAAAAAAAATTGATTTTTTATTTCAAGATTTCGTAAATAGAGTTTTTAACCCAGAAAATAAAAATTCACCAATTATTTGAGAATTTTTTGCTTGTCCAAAGTGTGTCCAGAAAATGGGGGACAAAGCTTAAATTGCACAAAAATTGTTCAAACTTTTCAGAAACATACATTTTTGAATTTAGCAATCTTAGACTTTGTTTTTTAGTCTTCTTTATCAAAAGTTCATGGGTGCCTTTTTCAGAAATAATTAGTTGGATTTTTACTGAATTTGGTTTGATTTGTCATTTAGGATAAAAGAATTAATAAAAACTTTTAAAAATTAAAAGAATCCTGGAGGTAAAGAAGTTGAACATTATTTGTGTTTCTGAGTATATTTATCTGGCCTTTACTAGCAAATGACAGTTTTCGTCCTTAATAAAGAGATTTCATGGCCTCCACCTCCCCTACAGCCATGCCTATAAATCTCTAATAATAATGAAATTAAGTGATAATTTCATTACAATTTACATAAATCTATGTATTAAGGATTTTGCATATATATTATTATAAATTAATTGAAAAAAAGAATGTTAAGGGTCGCCACCTCCCCAACATTCAATGAATAGTTACCAAGATATAAATACAGTTTTTCATGATCATGATGAAATTTTTATGAAATTTTGTACAACTTTGGCAAAAATAGGTGTTATGATTTTCATGGAACTTAGCACAATTTGAGCATAATTAGCTACTGGTATCTTCATGAAACTTGTACAATGTACAATGAAAGCATGAATAGCTGTTCAGATATCAAAATTAAATTAAAATTAAAACCTTATCTGATGAAAACAACAAAAAATGGGCCATGAAAAATACCATGTCAAACTAAGTCTTTCAAACCTAACCTAGTAAAATATCTATTTACAAGAAGAAATGGGACATGAAAAAATCTGGAAAATATCACGTGTTATTAAGTTATTCAAATGTAACCTTATAAAATATGTATTTAGAACAAGAAATGGGACATGGCAAAATCTGAAAAATATCATATCCTATTCAGTCATTATAACCTAATTTTATAAAATATTTATTTACAAGAAGAAATTGGACATGGAAAAAATCTGAAAAATTTCATGTCCTATATAGTCATTCAAACCTAACCTTATAAAATATTTATTTACAAGAAGAAATTGGACATGGAAAAAAAATCTGAAAAACTTCACATTCTATTAAGTCATTCTAACCTAACTTTATAAAATATTTATTTACAACAAGAAATGGGATATGAAAAAAATCTGAAAATATCACGTCCTATTCAGTCAAACAAATCTAATTTTATAAAATATCTATTTACAACATGAAATGGGACATAAAAAAAAATATGAAAAATATCACATCCTTTTCAGTCTTTCAAACCTAACTTTATAAAATATTTATTTACAAGAAGAAATGGGACATAAATAAAATCTGAAAAATTTCATGTCCTATAAAGTCATTCAAACCTAACCTTATAAAATATCTATTTACAAGAAGAAATTTCAATGGGACATGGAAAAAAAATCTGAAAAACTTCACGTCCTATAAAGTCATTCTAACCTTACTTTATAAAATATTTATTTACAACAAGAAATGGGATATGAAAAAAAATCTGAAAATATCATGTCCTATTCAGACAAACAAATCTAATTTTATAAAATATCTATTTACAACAAGAAATGGGACATAAAAAATATGAAAAATATCACGTCCTATTCAGTCATTCAAACCTAATATTATAAAATATCTATTTACAACAAGAAATGGGACATGAAAAAAATCACATCCTTTTCAGTCATTCAAACCTAATTTTATAAAATATCTATTAACATTAAGAAATGGGACATAAAAAAAAATCTGAAAAATATCACGTCCTATTCAGTCAATCAAATCTAACTGTAAAAAATATCTATTTACAACAAGAAATGGGACATGAAAAAACATATGAAAAATATCACGTCCTATTCAGTCATTCAAACCTAATTTTATAAAATATCTATTTACAACAAAAAATGGGACATGAAAAAAAAAAAAGAAAAATATCACATCCTATTCAGTCAATCAAATCTAACTGTATAAAATATCTATTTACAACAAGAAATGGGACATTAAAAAATCTGAAAATATCACATCTTAGTCAGTCATTCAAACCTAATTTTATAAAATATATATGAGACATGAAAATATCTGAAAAATGTCATGTCCTATTTAGTCATTAAAACCTAACGTTATAAAAAATCTATTTGCAATAAGAAATGGGACATGAAAAAAAATCTGAAAAATATCACGTCCAATTCAATCTTTCAAGCCTAACTTTATAAAATATTTATTTACAAGAAGAAATGGGACATGGAAAATATCTGAAAAATTTCACGTCCTATTAAGTCATTCAAACCTAACTAAGATCATATTCTATTCAGTCATTCAAATTTAACTTTATAAAATATCTTTTTACAACAAGAAATGGAACATGTATGAAAAAAGTAATGAGAAAACTATAAGTCAATGCACCGCACACATCAAATGGTGAGGTTGGAGAAACCCATGCTGACTGTTCAATTGCTTTAGAATTAGCTTTACATGGATTATTCTGTTAATTTCCGGAAGTAAAAAGTAGGTCAGTGCCTGTGGATGCCCCCACCTTGGCTGCTAAAGACCTAAAACTTTTTAATCATTTCAAAATGATAGACTGATTTCAACTGCTTCATGAAAGCTGTAATACAAAGGAACTACTTTGACTTGTGGCACTGTTTGTGACGTTTTGATGTAACAACAATCTAGCGTTGTCCCATGTCTTGTAGTTGGATCATGAACTAATTGTGTGTATCCAAAGTTTTGGAAAACAGCTTTTATATTACTTGGCTTTCTGATGTCATCATTGAAATCTCCAAGAAGCATAGTTGTTCTATCTTGAGAATCGAGTTTGGATAGTAGCTGGATTAAACCTTCACAAAATAGTCCTATGTCATGTTCAGGTGATCTATATATCACTGACAGTGATAATTTCAATTGATCATTAAAAGTACATGTTATACATTCCATATTCTTTACTAATCTTTGAAAAGAATGCTCAGGAAAGTCATTGTGAACTAACATTGCCACACCACCTCTATCCATACTAGCTAACTTTTTGATTAGTTGACTGGTGGGATCTCTCTGTCTATTGGTCTGATTCTGTTGGAATGCCTCTGATCTTGATAATAGATGTAAGGACATGTTTGGAAACAATGTGTTTGGCAAAGTTTGAGATTTTTTCAACCATGTTTCAGTAAAGCAGATTATATCAGCAGTTTTCATAACCTTTGCAGACTTTACATCATTGAGGTGAGGAATTAAACCTTCAGTGTTGTGTAAAACAATTGAACACTTTCTTTCTTCAATGTTATGTTCATTGTTGTTGGTCCCTTCAAGAAACAGCGGCATGTTCTCTACAGATCTTAATATATCAGAAGATGCATAAATGACATTGGGATTAAAGTCTATTATTATAAGTCCTGCTAACGATGTTGCTCTACTCAGTGCCACGTAAGCCATTCCAGGCTGGAAAATCTTTTCTAAGGAGACAACAACATTATTCACAGTCATTCCTTGTGTCTTGTGTATGGTTGCGGCCCATCCAAGCTTAAAAGGGAATTGTTTTCTAGTAACATTCCTTCCATGAAGACTTTCTTCCACTTTAACTAACCTAACAAACTTCCTACTCAGAGAGTTTTTTGCAGTGCTTTTAGCAATATGCTGTTTTCCTGACTTAGGATTGTCAAATTTTACATAAACTGCTACTATATCCCCTTTGGTACTTTTGTCCATTCCTTCAATCGTTCCAAATGCGCCATTGACTAATCCATCTTTCGTGTCGATGTTTCTTGTCAGCATGATTCTAGCTTTCAGACCAATAGTGATTGATGTTAGTAAATCTTCATTACTGTTGGTATGATACGGTGCATCTCGTTTTACTAGTTCCCCCGAAGAGTAATCTTTAACAAAGTCATTAGCAAGTATTGTTACAACAGGTTGGCAAAGATGCTGGACCATTTCTGTGTTGTGTTTATCAACTTCCTTATTAGTTGGGAAGATATGAAGATATTCCTTTGATTCGTCTGGTAAATGTTCTTTCTCATATGACACAGATCTCAACATAGTTAAATCATCATCACTGAGAGGATTTTCTTTGGAATGGGTTCGTACTCTGTTCAGCATTTGTGCAAAAGCGACATCATCTTTTTGACGCATTATCTCAGTAAGTGTGGCAACTGAGAATATAGGATTCCACAAGTCCATGAAGTTAGTATCTTTGATCTTGAATAAAGGTGATGCTCTAACTGGAGGGAGTTGATGGAAATCTCCCACAGCGATTACTGAAGTGTTACCAAAGTATTGCCTTGACTGTTTAATCTGGCATAACCGTCCATGGATGTAAGAAAGCAACTTGTGGTCAACCATTGATATTTCATCAATGATTAATATATGGAAATCCTCAAACTTTGTCCTAAGTGTATTCAGGGTATTTTCTGCAAGTGGAACATATGGTAATGTGAGATTCTTGCTGATTGCAAAAGCTGAGTGAATAGTATTGCCCTCTACATTGAATGCAGCTGTTCCAGTTGGTGCTGTAAGTATGACTGGTTGTGCATCTGGATTGTTGCAAATAGATCTGATCAAATGTGTGGCTTCATGGTAAATACACTTTATTAGGTGTGTCTTTCCTGTTCCAGCACCCCCCGTTAAGAAGAGGTGGAATGGTGGAGGATTTTGTTTCCAAATAAGCTGTAGACACCAATTTCTGATTTTGTAAAATATTTCCTGTTGTACATCATTCATCTTACTCATTAGTTCATTCACCTGTTTGGTTGTCATATTTGGTTTTTGGAACTCTACAGATGGGTTTAAGTTCTTGTGCTTTGGATTTCTTTCTCCTGCATTCACAAGTTCAGGAACCTCGTCTAATTCATTATCAGGAGGTAGAGAAGGACCTTTTTCCTCTTCTATATCTAATCTTTGTGCCTCTGATTCTGGACCTATGAGTGACCAAGCTTCTTCTCTGATTCTACCTTCTTGCAAATCGTCCCAAGCATTTTCAATTTCTTGTGAATCAATTTCAAATTTTTTTCTATTTGTGTTTAAGGTCTCAGTTACATTTCCTCTTCTCATATAATCTTCATATGTCAGGTATTCTGGAGGCTTGAAATCAGCTGATCTGTGAGGAATAAACAGTTGTAGCTGTGTCATGTAATATTCTTCAGGCTGTTTTACCTGGTTAAATCTGGGGTACCTGATGACACTTTCTTTGCCTACAGTCTTTTGTTTAATATACCCAAGATCGTCTTGAAGCTCAAATACTGGAAGTGTTTGCCTAGAACTTGCCTTTGGTTTCTTAGATGGAGGTAAGATGGTATATTTGGAACAGAACTCGGCTAAACACATGTTCTGGAATTCTGGATCTAATGGTCTAGCATAATATTTCTCCACAATTGATTTCATCCAAATATTTTCATCTTCCTGACGTTTGGATTTGATGACAGATATTGGTAAACTCATCTTCAATTGTTTACTACCTGCAGGTATGAATGTTACATCTCTTGAGCATTGCTTAAGGTGTAAGCTACAAACTCTGTATATGGCTTCTTGAGCTGAGATTTCCCTACTCTGTAAATATGTCTGACCAATCTTCTTCATTGTTGTTGCTGCATCATGGTTTCCTTCGGCAGCTTCTTGTTTTGCATTGTTCAAAAGATCTCCAACCTCAGCTTCAGCTTTACTTATGTACGAAAGTATATAAGCCACACATGAGTAGGCATCCATCACATATTGGATGTCAAGGTTGGCGTTCCACGCACGTAATAGATCTTTGTTGTAATTATTCACCCATGTGTCTTTCAAATCACGTTTGTAGTAGATAGAATTTCTAGATGAAATGGCTTTCAAGGCATCCTGGAATTCTTCGTATGTGATATTGACCAGTTCCAAAACTTTATCAATGGTTAGACTCTTATCACTTTCAAGTGCATTTATGACTATCCACACTTCTTTCAAGATCTGTTTAGGAGATTTCACTGGCTTTTGGCATAATTTATTGAGTTCCTCAAGAGACATCTCTGGTTTGCTATTTGATTGTGTGGGCTGTTCTGGTTCTTCCTCATCAACTTTTGCTAGAAATGTTTCCTTAATGGGCGGTCTTGGGAAATGAAAGCGACAGACTGTTCCCTTTTTCCCACAAGAACGACTATGGTTTCGGCTATGAACTTGAACAGAGGTAACAATATCATATAACTCAGGGTCCTCTTCCTCATCTGGTAATTCACAGGTGACATATTTGTCAACAAAGGTACAGATGTCTACATCACTATCAATATTCAATTTGGGTGCTCCTTCTATCCAAAAAAGGGAATGGATATGGGGAGATCCACGGGCCTGAAATTCTGTTCTGTAGAAGAAGTCTTGAATAGGGCCAATTGGTTGAGATGGAGACTTCAGGAGGTCATTGAACAAACATCTTACACGATGGTCGAATAACCTGGAGCACATGACGGGATTTTCACGTATCAATTTGCACTTCTCCAGCCATTCTATCTCTGATACATCCCTACTGTCAGAAGTATAGGTAAGAAGGGTCTTTGTTACTTCTTCCCATCTGGTTTCACCTGCCGAAAATGTTATGAACCATGTAGGTATCCCGAGTTGTCTTATCATAGCATATAAGTCTTTGATTGTTCGCTGCCAATAGGGTGGGGACCCACGGATTGGTTGCAAAAATCTGAACCCCTCGTCTGACTTTAATATGTTCTTTAAATTGTCAGAATCTTGTAGCATGGATGCTGTTACCTTTTCTCCAGAGTCTAATGAAGATTTGCCTTTTCTCATCGCAATGGACATTTTTGAAATGATGTCAGTCAACTCAGTAATATACTGGGCAAAGAATATAAACTGATTATCTGATGAAAATCTTTTGTCTGCAGATAAAAGTCTTACATTAAAATACTTAGAAGGTGTTAATTTTACTTCACGATTTGCAGATAATCCATGTTGTCCGTCTGGAAGTGAAACAGGGAATGCCATTGCATCTACTCCCTCCTCTGTTAACATACTCTGTGGTCTTTGATTTTCACCAGGAGCAACTGCAAAAATCTTATCTCCAGTATCCAAGTATTCCTGACCAGGATCTAATGGTTGCATGCAAGATTCCACAGGAAAGTCTGATCCAGTGTTTGCCTTGTCAACTTCCATGGCTTCATCTTCACTGTCGCTGTCATTAGGCTCATCTCTAATTAAATCATCGTCTGCTTGATCTAACCAATCTTCATTGAATGTCACATTTGAGTACCAGCTGTTATTGGCAATTAAGTATTTCACTGCTTCTATTACATTCTTGGGATTTACCCATTCATACTGGTAATGACCTTTATATTCAAGCTTACGCTTAAGTTTTACTTTAACCAGCTGAGCATCTTGTGCTGTTCTCGGAAGTGTTGTTGTAACAATGTTTAAATCAGATGGGATGTTAACCACTGGTCCCTTCACACCCCTCTGGCCTCCACGGGGCAATGATAATAGCTTCATGAATGGTATCCTGAGTGCTATGAGCTGTCTTTCAAGTCCATTGAGTCTACCTAAAACTTCAGGGATTTCTTGCAAGAACAAATTATTAGCTTGTGCCTGAGGAGGCATCTGAGACTTTGATAAATGGCTGTGACAGGTATGACAGATCCATTCTTTTTTTCTTGATGGAAACTTACAATCACAATCATTAGTGTCACATTGATGAACATAACTTCCTGTGAGACACCTAGCAGCCATTTCACTTAAAACTCCATTTTCCATATATTTACTTCTCTTGCACAACTTCACTTGACTTTTATACAAAGTTCTGATGCAGACAGTACATACGTATTCTGGTGTGTCTAGTATACTTTTCTGGAAGTTTCTTATTGCTTTAGGAACAGTTATAGATTGTCTTCTACATTTCACGGCTTTTTTCTTGTTCTCTCGTATCTCAGAAGATTGATGGTAAGCCTGCTTCAAATATGTCTTGAGTTTTGATTTGAACAGTGGATTGGAAGAATATCTCTTAATTGAAGAAGCTTTTAATTTTCCACGAAACAAGGAATCCATTCTATACCTCTTATGAGCGGTATTTCTCTTCTTTTGTCGGAATTCATCAGATGTCTTGTACATGAAACGAGAATAACCTTTCACTTTTTCTCGAAATTCATCATCTTTCTCATATTTGGAGCAAGAATAATCTTTCACTTTTTCACGGAATTCATCATTTGTCTCATACTTTGAGCGAGAATAATCTTTCACTTTTTCACGGAATTCATCATTTGTCTCATACTTGGAGCGAGAATAATCTTTCACTTTTTCTCGGAATTTATCATCTGTCTCATACTTGGAGCGAGAATAATCTTTCACTTTTTCTCGAAATTCATCATCTTTCTCATATTTGGAGCAAGAATAATCTTTCACTTTATCATGGAATTCATCATCTGTCTTATACTTGGAGCGAGAATAATCTTTCACTTTTTCACGGAATTCCTCATCTGTTTCATACTTGGAGTGAGAATAATCTTTCACTTTTTCACGGAATTCCTCATCTGTCTCATACTTCGAGCGAGAATAATCTTTTACTCCTTCTCGAAATTCATCATTTGTCCTGTAATTCAAACGAGAATCTGCCTTTTTCTTTCCTCTGAATTTCGCAGATGTCTTGTACTGGTTGACTTGTCTTGTTCGAGAAGCAGCTTTCACTTTTTCTCTGAATTCTTTACATGTTTTATACTTGTGCATTATGGAAGCCTTTTTCTTCTCTCTGTAATTTTCCCACAATTTATATTGTAGAACTAACACATTCTTTATTTTCTTGCGCAAAAGAGGATCTGAAGTGTATCTGTTAAGAGTTTTTATTTTCTTGTTCTGTCTGTACAGCTGTGATACTTTATATCGCATTCTTTGAGCAGCTTTCTTCTTTTGTTGAATCATTTTATCTGCATTGTACGATGTTTTGTTAGATTGAGCCCTCTGCTTCTTGAATTCAGGATCTGATGACTTTTTCTCATACCATTCTGTCAATTTCTTTCTAGCTTTATGGACAAAGTTAGGATTAGAATCACGTTGTTTCTTTTCATATTTTTTCTGTGATGATGCATGTTTCTCTGAAAACTGAGGATCAGATCGAGATGGTAGTTTCACACTGTCTTTTGAGTAACACTTGTTTTGTGATATACCAGGTAACATAGCAGAGTTGACCACTGAAACAACCAAATCAAAGTGGTTACCATTCTTGTGGTATATATATATTCCTTGTCTATATTGTGTATTGTTTGTTGAAAAGCATAACCATTTCCAATGGACACCACTTCTAGAATATAAGAAGATGTTTGTTTGAAGTAGAACAGATGCTGCATATATCTCGACCTCAGTAGCCCATTGCTGGTTTATCTCCATTTTGGACTGTGTTAAGTAATTGTCTATGTTGCCACTTGCCTCTGGTGGTAGGAAGCCATTTATCATATCTGTATTGTCTCTCATAAATTGGCATATTAGTCTCCTCATAGTAAAAGCATGATTTTGGTTACCAGTTATAATGAATGAAATCACATTGAAAAAACAATTTCCGTCACCAATTATCTCATAGAATTGTGTAGGATCAGTTAAAGGCAAACTTATAATGTCATCTCCATTGTTTTCGTTCACATTAAATAAAGGAAATGGTAATCCTAATCTAAGAATCTGTTCATTCCTCCACTGGTTATCTACAGGTATGTACTCAAAGTATTGCTGTACCTGAAATAGAGAAATGGTTAGAGTTATCATGTAATTAGTAAAATGGTAGGGTTTTTTTCTAGAAAAGCAAAAAGATTTTACTGTTTGAGAATGTAAGTTAAGTTGGCCTGTAGGTGGTGTTTTCTGCAGTTTTATATCATTCTTACATTTTTTTTCTCTGGATTTCCATTTTTGCTTACGTTGAATATTAATAATATATTCTTGCATCTCAATTTGTAATGTGAACTTGATCTATCTATAGTGAGTGCCAAAAAATGAAGTGAAAAGTGTTGATGCTGATACTGTAAATGACTACATGGATATCATAAATGGAATTGACTGCGACGACTTAAGCTTCAAGCAGGAAATAACTAGAAAATGGGTCAAAGAGGAAACCAACTGGTTGCATTTACATATCATTTCTAAAATCTTGAACTGGATGGGCCCTGTCTGTATAGAATCTAAGCTGTTACCCAAACTATTTGCATCAATAGAAATCATAATTAGTAAAACATGTAGTGGACATCCAATAGACCTGAAAATCAATCCACCATATGGGTCCTCACCAAAGAAAGCATACGGAATTTCATATCCCTATCATTAATAGTTTCTGGAAAATGGTTAAGAAAATTTACAGTTGACCCAAAGGGGAAAGGAAATGACCAAGTCGCAAAAATGCACATGTATGTCTGACAGACTAGAAAACAAATCACACCATGTGAGACTCCACATGATGTTCAATACAAAATTTCAAAACCTTAACAAGTACAGCATGCCCACCCATTAATCTTTTTGGACTTAAGTGAAACTGAGTCAAAAATTAAATGACAACATTTGTAACCTGAAGTCTTTCTTGTCTTTTCCTAAGTTTATCTTTCTGCCTGGCAGCTCGAGTGTTCTTTCCACTTGTTTTCTTTTTTGGCATTTTAGAATACTATACTTAGACTCAATCTGAAAAAGTAAGCATCATTTATATAAGAGAAAAATAGAAAATTTTAGCAAAATCCACTGAGTTGCATCTCAGGAAAAATGTGACTGACAAACAAAATGTTGAAAATTCATTAAGTGGATAAAGTTTCATAAGTCATGAAAAATGAGTCAAATCCAAATGGCGGTATGGAATGATCCACGACATATGGTGGCAAACATTTCTAACAAATTTCAGCAAAATCTGTTTTCAGAGTAGTTGCTTTCACAAAATACATTACGAACAGACTGATGGACGGATGAACACCATTAATAAGTCCCTCAAACGCATTGCAGCAGGGGACAAATAATAGGGATAAGTAAAGTTGGCAAGTTCAATGTTTGTTTTCAACAATGAAGACATAAGACATAATTTATTAACGAAACACATATACAACAAATGGTCATTGCTAACATATTTAAGAACTAAAAGCTACAAATATAATTGGTTACTATTAAGTGTAACTGTTCAAAGTAGTTGCAAGGCATTTGCCACATTATAGTACATATTGTTTTGCTTGATGAATATGAATACTGTGTGTAAAATTACTTAATGATTTACCATATATACATGTATTTGAACTTCATTAAATTTTTGAAACTTTTTTACTACATTCAACAGTTAGATAAATATTACCTTTGACTACACATATACAGTTTCCTGAATGTCTTTGTTGAATAGTGTACATTATTTCCCTTTCTTCAGCATCTTCTATTCAGATCTCTAAAAAAAAAAAGAAAACATTTATTAGAATCAAAAGAAACCAATTACAATAGTACATATCCTTTGCAATTTACAGAAAATCAAAATAAGTATAATAAATAACAAAACAATTCAGTATGTATTTCTGTTACATGAACAATGTACAAATTTTGTTTTTTAATGTTTATTGTTCAAAGTTGTCCTCTCTTTCAACAACAGTGGTGTTCTCTTCAACGTTGTTCTCTCTTGCAACGACAGTGCTGTTCTCTTCAATGTTGTCCTCTCTTTCAACAACAGTGCTGTTCTCTTCAACATTGTCATCTCTTTCAATGACAGTGTTGTTCTCTTCAACATTGTCCTGTATTTTAACAACATTTCCATTGGTTTCATCATGACCATCATTACTTGGTGTAGATGTGAAGAAATCATCTGTAAAGGCAGTTAAAAGTTCCTGACTGTTGTCAAGTTCTAGTTTGATCTTCTTGCATTGTTCTTGAGAAGCATACATGTCACATCTGGCTTCTGAGAATTTTGCCTGCAGGTGTTTGTTTTCCCTTTTGAGAGTTTCTATAAAGGACATGTTTTCCTTTATGGCAGTAGTTACATTGTTTGTGCCATCTATATTTCTGCTCATGTGAGCTGCTATTTCATCAGTGATATCACTGATTTCGTTCAACCGGCCAATGTTGACGTTTCCCTCTTTTTGAATCTTAAAAAGTAGTCCGACTATCTTCAATGACAAGTCTGTTACTTTCTCCGACGATTCTTTAATTTGATTTAGAATGTTGATCGATTCCATGATGATCTGTATAAAGATGAAAATTCTAAAGTAATATGAATTCAAAATAAAGTGTTCATAAAAGAACTGTAAATATTACTATTACATAAGTAGATACCTGACAGACCATGTAAAATGTCAAATGTATACTCCAAATTATTAATTTTTTTAGTTTAAGTGATCCCAAGAGCTTTGTCACAAAAAGTTGAACCTGAGAGGTAAAACACAGACTCTAAGACGAACAAACATTTGAGAAAGACTCCAATGTTGGTTGGTACATGTATGTTTAGTCCTTGATATAATAGTGTACAAAATTTCATGAAGATCCAACTGAATAACAGACAAACGAACTGATCGAAAAACTGTATAAAATCTTGTAGATGTTAATGTACATGGCTTTTTCTGAAGATTTGATGTTGATATACATGGCTTTTTCTGACGATTCATGAAGTTTCCTGAGGAAAAGAAAAAAAGAAATATATGTATTAAATAAGATTGCAGTCAATTAAACCCATCTTCTGTAGCCACCACCTTCTTTATATCACATTTCTGCCTGACAAGCATGTTCTTCATTTGTAGAGGAAAAAAGTATTAAACAAATAAATCTGTGAGCAAATGCTCACTAGTGATACCCCCGCTCCCCAAACTAAGCCACACATACAAGTTTAAATACTCGTTAACAGGAAGTGGTTGACCTAGGAACATAAAATGGCTATACGCCATATGGGACTATAGGATAAAGCTTTGTACAAAATATCAGACTCCTATCTCATGTAGTTGCACAGAAATTTTGCATTTATATCCATTATGTGTAAATACCTAAGTAGTCCGTAAACAGGAAGTAGACTACCTAGGAGCATAAAATCCGTATACACCATATGGTACTATAGGATAAAGCTGTATACAAAATATCAGACCTCTATTGCATGTAGTTGCTTTGGAAACTGTTACGGAAAATTTTGCATTTATATCCATTATGTGAAAAAACCTTAGTATTCAGTAAACAGGAAGTAGACTACCTAGGAGCATAAAATCGGTATACACCATATGGTACTATAAGATAAATCTGTATACAAAATATCAGAAATCTATCTCATGTAGTTACTTAGAAAACTGCAACAGAAGTTTTGTTACGGACGGACGAACGGACAAGGGTAAAACAGTATATCCTCCTCTTCTTTGAAGCGGGGGTATAATTAGATATCCAGCTTCTGCAGCCACCACCCTCTAGGGTATAAAGACACGACCTTCTGCCTCACAAGAACATGCCATTTGTTTTCTAAATATGCAAGCGAATTTCAAGCGAAGACAACACAAAGAGTTAAAGTGTTATAGTGCATACATTTAATGAACATATATTATAAGTAGATGATGGTGAGTATGTACAAAAAGGATGAATGGCCAGTTATTGTGAGTTACCAGGACCAACCACATGGAGGACCTATATACAAGTTAGCATACAATATAATTTGAAAGATGCGTTTTTCCTTATATATAGGTTGGTCGTGTCAATGTCATTCCTGGACTTGGATTTTTCTGCACTTTTCCTCGTTGACTTCAGGTTTTAGGTTTTGTTTTGTTAATTGAATATATCCTTTCCAAACAAACATTTGTGTGAATATAAAAAAGAAGTAGATTTGTTTTGTTAATTGAATATATCCTTTCCAAACATTTATTTGTGTGAATATCAAAAATTAGTCCAAGAATAACTGGTCCCATACAATGTAGAAGCAAAGAAACAGGGACGGATCCAAAAAATTAATAATAATTTGAATAATTCCTCCCTTTTTGAACTCCCTTTTGGAAAGTTCTGGATCCGTCTTTCAATAGAAAAATTAAAGGTCACATATAACAGTATATATCCATCTAGTAAAGTACATGCAATATAATACAAAAAAGTGTTTGTAAAGAAAATCTAATATGTTAATGTTATGTAAAACCTACCGTAAAATTTTCCGGCCAACTGTATGTTAATGCATACTTCCTTGTGTCTGGTCATAAGATGTTTTCCTTGTATCCAGTCATAAGATGTTTAATATTGACAAAGTTGATAAAGAGCGACAACTTCAGTAGGATTTCACTAGTGAAGCCATAGATATGGTATGAAGATGTAAAAAGCGTTACGAAAAATCCTTTAAAAAAAATCAGCATTTAACATGGAATGGCATGCACAATTGAACGATATAAGTTGCAAATTCACTAATTCAAGCCTTAAATATTGATTTTCATCAAAATCGAAGAACTGTAGATCTTTTAGTATTAGCCATCTTGAAAATGGCGGCCATTAAGGATTCCGACAATTCGCCTTGAGTCGCCATCACCCATAGACCCTGTATACCAAGTTTCGTTGAAATCGGACAATGTTAACATTTTTCGCCAATTTCGGTGGCCATCTTGAAAATGGCAACCAATACGGAAATTCCGACAATGCGCTGTGAGTCGCCATCAGCCATATATCCTGTATACCAAGTTTCGTTGAAATCAGACAATGTTTACATTTTTTGCAATTTTTGGCGGCCATCTTGAAAATGGCGGCCATTACAGAAATTCCGACAATGCACTGTGAGTCGCCATCACCCTTATACCCTGTATACCAAGTTTCGTTGAAATCGGACACTGTTTACATTTTTCGCGATTTTCGGCGGCCATCTTGAAAATGGCGGCCATTTCAGAAATTCCAACAATGTGCCGTCAGTCGCCATCACCCATATACCATGTATACCAAGTTTCATTGAAATCGGACAATGTTTACATATTTAGGCATTTTCAGCGGCCATCTTGAAAATGGCGACCAATAGGGAAATTCCGACAATGCGCCGTGAATCGCCATCACCCATATACCCTCTATACCAAGTTTCGTTGAAATCGGACAATGTTTACATTTTTCGCTCTTTTTCGGCCATTTTTCAAAATGGCCGCCACTCGCGAAATTTTTTTTTGCCCAAAAAGTTTCCAATTATGTTTCTGAACATGTATACAAAGTATCATTGAATTTCATCATGTGGTTTCCAAGAAAAATAAGGTAATAGTTTTTCGGTTTTTGGCGGCCATCTTGGAAATGGCGGCCATTTTGAAATTATAAATTGCAGAAAACACTGTAGGACCATGGGACCTATCACCCCTCCAAGTTTCAAATCGATCGGTCCACTTTTGACCGAGGAGATAGTCGGACAAGTTCGTGTATCAGGTTGACGGAAGAAAAAGAAAAAAGAATAATAATAATAACAAGTGCTGACTGTGTTGGGGATGCCCAACACAAAAATGTCTCCCAAACGAATACATTTTTGATACTGTATTCTAATTCGTCATCCATTAAAACCCCTAGAAACAAAATTTCATTGAAATCGAAGCACTTTGACAAATTTCTCATTTTTGGGCCCGGAAAAACACATTTTCGTGAATAACTCGAAAACCGTAAATATCGCTTCAAAATTTTTTTTCATATTATTGTAGAGCTACTTTTGCTCTATTAACCTACAAAATTTCAGCCTCCTACGCACCTAGGTTACCGAGATATTGCAATGTCCTATATTATGAACTTTGGCTTATTACACGGAAACGGCGGCCATTTTGAAAATTTTGAAATGTCCGTGCAAAACTTCAATAACACATCTACCATCCTACAATGTTTCGTTAAAATCCTTCGAGGCGTTTTGAAGAAAACGTGCGGACACGTTCATGTCGAAGAAAGAAGAAGAAAAATAATAATAATAAGAAACAGAGTAAAAACAATATGTCTCCAAACTTTCGTTTGGGAGACATAACTAGGTATAATTGTGTTGGGATGCCAACACAGAAGTCGCCCAAAATCGCCATGGATTGTATTTCTTTCAATTCAGTACAATAAAATATGCCTAGAAATCAAATTTCATTGAAATCGGACAAAGTTTCCATTTAACCTGGACGGGAATGTAGTAAAAATGGCCGCCATCTTAAAACCGGAAGTCCGATCAAAATTTCGATTGCACTATTGAACTCAGCATACCTGATTTACCCAGAAAACCCATTTTCATGACAATCAGACAAACTTTAATTTTTTTGTTTATTTTTAGTAACAGGCCGCCATTTTGAAACGGCGGCCATTTTGAACATTCTGAAAACTTCCTGCAAAACTTCAAATGAAGGTTAATCACTGTGCAAAGTTTCATTATCTTTGGTCAAAGCATCTCAAACTAGTTATCCGGACAAAATAACTAGGGGGCGGGGGTATAAAAATGGCCGCCATTTCAAAACGGTAAGTCCAATCTTAAATCCAATTTCATATTTGAACTCAGGATACCCCATTTACCCAGCCATCCAATTTTCAAAATGTTCCGATAAGTATAAGTCGTTGTTACTATTTTTAGAACAGCCGCCATTTTGAAACGGCGGCCATTTTGAATTTTTAAACATTACGTTGCATAACTCCTTTTGGTGTTTTATAATCCTGCAAAGTTTCATAGAACTCCAACAAAGCACTTATGAGCAATCCTTTCGGAAAAGTTCATGGATAAGGAAAATAATAATAATAATAATAATAAGAAACGGGGTAAAAACAATAAGTCGCCAAAACTTTGTTTTGGGCGACTTAATAATAAGAAACGCAACAAAAACAATAAGTCTCCAAACTTCGTTTGGGAGACTTAATAATATTCCAGGCTGTAAAAACAATGTCTTTCCCTATTTTTCCCCCCAAAATATTTGAGTTCAAAGGGCAACCACTCCTAGAAAATTTTGAGAACCAAATTTGACTTGCATACTTGCTACGGCCAATATAAAAAATTTCTTAGATTCTCATCCCCCCCAAAATTTTTCAGCTCCTCAAAAAAAAAAATTTTATTTGTCAAATTATGTCCAATTTTGGTCAATTTTCCTTAAAAATGACACAAGATTTGATAAAAATTAAAAACATAAAATTTGTCCCCCTACCCATATTCTCCTGAAGTTTAGATGAGAATCTAGGAATTATTTCATTATGGCCTTAATGAAATTGAATGTAAAATTTTCAGAGAAGTTGAGTGGAACTGTGATGAACAGACAGATAGACCAGACAAAACAATATGGGGATTTGGGACGAAGGGACGGACTGAGGAACGGACGGACAAACAGACGGAGGAACAGACCTGAACACTATATTCCCCTCTACTTTCCTAGATGGGGCATAAAAGTTCCCAGATCTCTAATGTTATTCATTTTAACATTCAAATTGATTGAAAAGCAACAGCAAGGAATGCTGTGAACAAGTTTGCAAAAGGATACTCCTTGTTATCATTGGAATATGAATTTATCCCCATCCCCAAAAATCCAATGAAATTGAAATTTTTCATGTCGTATTTCCTTGATGCAAACTTACATCAAAATCCATAATTTTTCTTTTAGGACATGACACTTACAAGTTTTGAACCTCAACCCTTCCTCTGGATACACAACTGCCTCAACAACCCTTAATACATTTCAAATGAAACTTTTAAGTACACTTGTTCTTAGATGACCATGAAATTCTTATTTTTTGACAATAACAGTAAATATAAGTTTGACAGAATTACAATATAGATGAATTATGTAAATGATAAGGGAGACAATTTAAAGGTTACTTATTTTATTACAAAATACAATATTCTAAACAAATGGCCAGATTTTGTAAAACAAGAAGAAGGTCATAACGGAACAACAAATATGGGACCTAATGCCCTGACTAAGAGTTTTTCAAAACTTAATTCATTGATTTAACATATGGTTCACAGACAGTTCATTGTTAAGTTTTGTTTAAATAAAAAGCTTCGCCGAGCGCAGCATGATACGACCGCAACATGTTGAACCCTGTATGTTTTAGGCCTAATATGGATAGTCTATTGTTCTGGACACATGCAGCCCATGGTGGACTGACAAAGGTTTTTGACACATGCTTCTCTGATGGACTTTCAACCCAGGGGCTAAAAATATAAATTTTGAATGTTGTATTCTACTCTTTAAAAGAATAATGTTTGGGGAAAAAATTAAAAATCGAACCAGAATTTTTTTAAAATTATGATTACAGCCCAAAAAATTTATTCTTAAATTTAGAATCGCTACCTGACAAGAATAAATTTGCAAAAAAAAATTTCAAAATCGGACCACAAATAAAAAAGTCCCATTTGGCCCCTAATTACATATAGGGGGAAAAAGGGGGGGTCGCAAAAATTAATTCCTAATTTTGTATTCGCTATTTGACAAGAACAAACATGCAAAAAAAAATTTCAAAATCGGACCAGAAATAAAAAAGTTTCAATTTCGGCCCCATTTGGCCCCTAATTACGTAATAAGGGTAAAAGGGGGGAGTCGCAAAAATTAATTCTTAATTTTGTATCCGCTATTTGACAAGAACAAACATGCAAAAAAAATTTTCAAAATCGGACCAGAAATAAAAAAGTTTCGATTTTGGCCCCGTTTGGCCCCTAATTACGTAATAGGGGGAAAAAGGGGGGGTCGCAAAAATTAATTCTTAATTTTGTATCCGCTATTTGACAAGAACAAACATGTAAAAAAAAATTTCAAAATCGGACCACAAATAAAAAAGTTTTTATTTTGGCCCCTTTTGGCCCCTAATTACACAACGGAGAAAAAGGGGGGCGCAAAAATTCATCAGGTTCATTCTTTTATTGTAAGAAACATTCTTGACAAATTTCACAGCAATAGGCCAACTAGGACCAAAGTTATGGTGGAAACAAGTAAAATATTTGAATTTTTTCCCCCTTTTGGGCCCCTAATTTCCAAACAAAAAAAGGGGGGACCCCCAAAATCAATCCCATTCATCCTTGTATGGTAAGGAACATCTCTGTCAAATTTCATAGCAATTGGATAACTAGAACTAAAGTTATTGTGGAAACAAACAAAAAAGTAGTATTTTTGGCCCTTTTTTGGCCCCTAATTTCTAAACGAAAAATGGGGGGACCCCCAAAATCAATCCCATGCATCCTTTTATGGTAAGGAACATCATTGTAAAGTTTCATAGCAATCGGATAACTGGAACTAAAGTTATTGTGGAAACACTAAAAAGTTAACAGACAACGACGACGACGACGACGACGACGACGACGACGACGACAGCATCATACCATAATACGTCCGCAAATTTTTTGCGGTCGTATAAAAACTAGAACTTAAGTTATTATGAGAGCCCTTAAGTTCACAGACAATGAATGATGCAAGATGAAGATCAACAACATCATTCTGTTACATGCCCACTATCTTAAGGGAAAAAAGCTTTGTTTGACATATTCACATAAAATTATTTGACAAAAATCCTGTATTTGCTGTGCTTATTGAGAGATCTTCCTATTTAGTAACTAAGAACAAAATTAAGGTCATAACTGGCAATTAAATGATGATCATTTCCAAGCCCTATAGAGTCAGTAAAAGTACAGGTGGCAAGGAAAAATAATCAAGTTGAAAATAGGTGAAATTATTTCCTCCATGACAAATTTGATTGATTGACCAATGTCCCATCCCCTTCTGGTGACATTTGACCCCGGATGTTCCATGATAGTACAGCTAAAAAGTATGACATGGCTAGATCATGTATGAATGAAATCAATTTTTAACTTAAGAAAAAAGTAATAAATATACAGTCAAACCTGCCTTAGCAGCCGCCTCTATTAAGCAATCGCTTGCTTTAAAAAGCAACATATTTTGTCCCATTTTTTAATAAATCAATAGAAATGGATTTATAAGCAGCAACCTGTTGTAAGTGGCCATTTTTTCCTCTTACAAAAGTTGGCCTTTTAAGACCTGTTTGATCCTATTGAACACACTTTGAACACTATATTTTATCTTCCATGAAGCTAGGGTATAAGACATAATTTTCTTTTACTGTCATTACCTTAGACTAGAGGCTCCCAGGAGCCTGAATCGCTCACCTGATCTCTTATGCCAAAGTTTGAATAAATTTCACAAACTTTCAAGTATACAAAGTTGCAAAACAATCCTTTCAGTGGTTTCAGAGAAGATTTTTGGAAATCAGTTTAAATTAATAGAAAAAAACAGTTAAAGGGCAATAACTTCTGTAAGGACCTTTTGATGCTAGACAAGAAAATTTGCTTCCGATTTTCTTTATCTCTTTTACTTTTTGAGTTATTAGCCAAAAACAATGGTTTGACCCCACTGTTCTATTTTTAGCAAAGGCGGCCTTGTTGGTTGGTTGACATGTCTAAATTCACAAACTTGGTAGAGGACATCCTAAAGATTATGTCTACCAAGTATCAATGCAATCCCTTCAGTGGTTTTAGAGAAGAAGATTTTTGAAAATCATTGTAAATTAATGGAAAAAAACAGTTAAAGGGGAATAACTCTTAAATGGCTGATCTAACAATTTAGACCCTGAAATCATTTTTGTAGATCTCAATGAGCTAAACAATTTTGAAATGCTAAATTTTCCTCTAGCTCTAACGGTTTTCAAGATATTGTCCAAAAACTGCAAAAATGGTCAAATTTGATGATTAAAGGGCAATAACTCCTATAAGGAGTCGTTTCACAACTTCGACTCAATGAAGAGATTCGTAGAGCTTTTGATGCTGAACAAGGAGGGTTGCTTCGGATTTTCTCTATCTCTTATACTTTTTGAGTTATAAGCCAAAAACAATGGTCTGACCCCCCTGTTCTATTTTTAGCAACGGCGGCCATGTTGGTTGGTCGACATGTATATAATTCACAAACTTGGTAGAGAACATCCTAAAGATCATGTATACCAAGTATCAATGCAATCCCTTCAGTGGTTTTAGAGAAGAAGATTTTTGAAAATCAGTGTAAATTAATGGAAAAAACAGTTAAAGGGGAATAACTCTTAAACGGCTGATCTAACAATTTAGACCCTGAAATCATTTTTGTAGATCTCAATGAGCTTAACAATTTTGAAATGCTAACTTTTCCTCTAGCTCTAACGGTTTTCAAGATATTGTCCAAAAACTGCAAAAATGGTCAAATTTGATGATTAAAGGGCAATAACTCCTATAAAGAATCGTTTCACAACTTCGACTCAATGAAGAGATTCGTAGAGCTTTTGATGCTGAACAAGGAAGGTTGCTTCGGATTTTCTCTATCTCTTATACTTTTTGAGTTATAAGCCAAAAACAATGGTCTGACCCCCCTGTTCTCTTTTTAGCAACGGCGGCCATGTTTGTTGGTCGACATGTATATAATTCACAAACTTGGTAGAGGACATCCTAAAGATCATGTATACCAAGTATCAATGCAATCCCTTCAGTGGTTTCAGAGAAGAAGATCTTTGAAGAAAAGTTAACGGACGGACGACGGACGACGGACGGACGACGGACGGACGGACGACGGACGCTTAACGATGACAATAGCTCACATGACCCTTCGGGTCAGGTGAGCTAATAAACTATGCTGTGTTCATCAAAGTTGTTTTAAAGACTCTTTTTAAGCTTTTTAAACATATTTAACCCATATAAAGCAAACGCTGGACAAACCAACCCTGAATTCTAAATTCCAAAAGGAGTTCTCAGCAGAGCCAATTCTTTAGTCACAAAGGGTTCTATGCAGTTCCAAATAGGTTCTAGGCAGACTGAATTCTTTAGTCCAGAAACAAGTTTTGGCAGACCAAATCCTTTAGCCCCCAAAAGGTTACATCAGACCTAATATTTAGTCCCAAAGGAATCTTAGCAGACCCTATACTTTATTCCCAAAGGGATTCTAGGCAGTCCAAATTCTCAATACCAAAATAGGTTCTAGGCAGACAAAATTTTAAAGTCCCAAGGGAAACTAAGCAGACCCAAATCTTTATTCCCAAAGGCGTTTGAGGCAGTCCCAGATCTAAAGCCTCAAAGAAGCTATAAGAAGTATTGGTAGACCCAGTTGCAAATTAACTGAAAAAGGTTCTTATTTGACCCAATTATTAATTCCCAAAGGGATCTATAAGCAGACCCAATTATTCAGTCCCAATTTCCCAAAGTGGTTCTAGGTAGTCCAAATTCTTAAATCCCAAAACAAGTTTTGGCAGACCCAATCCAGGGACAGTCCAAATTCTTTAGTCCCAAAGGAACTTAGCAGACCCTGCTTTTT
This sequence comes from Arcuatula senhousia, assembly GCA_963971305.1. Lineage (NCBI taxonomy): Eukaryota > Metazoa > Mollusca > Bivalvia > Mytilida > Mytilidae > Arcuatula > Arcuatula senhousia. Next base: position 28,985,728 of record OZ020315.1, read on the forward strand.
ATTCCTATAGGGATTCTAGGCAGTTCTAGACAGACCCAATTCTTAAGTTCCAAACAAAACTAAGCAGACCAAATACTTTATTCCAAAAGGGGTTCTAGGCAGTCCCTAAGAGTCTAAAAGAAGTTCTAGATACACTCAGTTGCAAAGTCCCTGAAGTAGGTTCTAATTTAACCCAATTATTCAGCCCCAAAGGGATCTATAAGCAGACCCAATTATTCAGTCCCAAAGTGGTTCTAGGTAGTCCCAATTCTTAAGTTTTGGCAGACCCAATCCAGGTTATAAAAGTCAAAATTCTTTAGTCACAAAGGACCCTATACTTTATTCACAAAAGGATTCTAGGCAATCCCAGTAATTCTCAAGTCAAAAGAGGTTCTAGGTAGACCCAATTCTAAAGTCCCAAAGGAAACTAAGAAGACCCAAATCTTATTCCCAAAGGGGTTTGAGGCAGTCCCAGATCTAGAAAGAAGTTCTAAGTAGACCCAGTTGCAAATTAAATGAAAAAGGTTCTTATTTGACCCAATTATTAAGCCCCAAAGGGATCTATAAGCAGACCCAATTATTCAGTCCCAATTTCCCAAAGTGGTTCTAGGTAGTCCAAATTCTTCAATCCCAAAACAAGTTTTGGCAGACCCAATCCAGGTTATGACAGTCCAAATTCTTTAGTCCCAAAGAATCTTAACAGACCATATACTTTATTCCCAAAGGGATTTTAGGCAGTCCCAGTTCTTAAGTCCAAAAGAGGTTCTCAGCAGACCAAATTCTAAAGTCCCAAACAAAACTAAGCAGACCCAAATCTTTATTCCCAAAGGTGTTTGAGGCAGTCCCAGATCTAAAGCCTCAAAGAAGCTATAAGAAGTTTGAGGTAGACCGAATTTCAAAGTAATTGAAAGAGGTTCTAATTTGACCCAATTATTTAAAGTCTCAAAGGGATCTAGGCAGACCCAATTACTGTGAATTTATTTATTTTCGTGGGTACCAATTTTCGTTGTTTGATGATAAAGCATCAGTTCGTGGATTCTTAAATTCGTGGTTTGGAAGACTACAGCAAAGAAATAAATGTTAAATTACCTTTTCGTGGGGCATCAATGTTCGTGGGTAAAGGCCACCCACGAAAACGAATATTGATACCCAACGAATAATAATGAAACAACAGTATTCAGTCCCAAAGTAGTTCAAGGCAGTCCAAATTCTTAAACCCCAAAACAAGTTTTGGCAGACCAAATCCAGGTAATGACAGTCCAAATGCTTTAGTCCCAAAAGGAACTTAGCAGACCCTGCTATTTGTTCCTATAAGGATTCTAGGCAGTTCTAGGCAGACCTAATTCTTAAGTTCCAAACAAAACTAAGCAGACCAAAAGGGGTTCTAGGCAGTCCAAGGACTTGAGTCCCAAAGAGTCTAAAAGAAGTTCTAGGTACACTCAGTTGCCAAGTCCCTGAAAGAGCTTTTAATTAAACCCTATTATTAAGCCCCAAAGGGATCTCAGCAGACCCAATCATTTAGTCCCAAAGTGGTACTAGGCAGGCCCAGGTTCTTAGCAGACAAAAGTCTTCAGTCCAATTCAATTATGACATTTTTCCTTGTATACTGTGTGGTTTTGAAAAAAAACCCATACGTACCATGAAATAGCAAAATAAGTAAAGTATACACAACAAATGACTAACCTCAAAACAAAACAACTGTCAAACTGATGTCAAATCTGTCAAGCTTAGACATTCCATATCCATCTTTCTTTAAAGAGTCTGAAACTTTAAATCAGGTTAATCCTAAAAATACAATAAATTAATTATCATCTCAACATAGAATTAAATCAGAACATTAAATGTCTTCATCACACAACATTAACATGATTAAATGGCCCAAAACATAAATATTTGATTAGATATTTTTTTTTGTAAATCCACAATATAAGGAAATGTAGCATATGAATTATCCAATCAAATCCTATCTTAGAATTTTCAAACATGCATTTCTGCTCAAATCTTTGATATTAACAAAAGAATTGAGGAAAAATGAGAGGGATTGCATAATCTACGACATGTCGTTGTTACATAGATTTTCTTTTGTAATTACTACTGACAATTATATTAGATTAATTAATGCATGTCACAGCACGGTACATTTGTTAAATATTGATTATGATGTTTTAAATTGAAAACAATATTTTTTCTCTTTTTCTGACATGTTCAGTTTTCAAGAATTCAATTCAATATGACGTATATATGGTTTTGAAGAAATCAACATTAAATTAAACAGGCAAAAAAAAACTAGTGTTTCATATCAACTTTTTATATAACAGCGAACAGGGCCTCTAGCCTCATAATGAAGGCTGCTGGCGGTTTTCCATTGTGGTTTTTCTAAATAACCGCTCCTTATGTGAGCTGTGTGTCATACACTTATTCCACATCTCATTATTTTCTTTTTATTATGTAACAGGATTTTGTGTCATTGGTGTCCCTTTTTTTTTACTTCTTCCCATTTGATGTTCTTTCTTCCTGTAAAGTTTCATCAAAATCCATCAAGCTTTTAGGAACTAAGCTACATGTATGTGTTTGACAGACAGGCTGATTCATTTATAGACCAAACTGTTTGTGGGAGTAAAACAATCTTCAGTTTGATCCTGACTCTTTATAAAAAAAAAATTATTGAAGACAATTAAAGGCTTAAATTTCCCCTTAGCTAGGAAACTGACAAGAAGGGAAACTTATTCAGGTGGTGTATTAATATATATAAAAAATATATACCATCAAAAAATCTGTCATGGATGGATTTTGTTTAAAATAGATTTTTTGTTTAAAATAGATTTAAAACAAAGACAAATCTATCGATTACAAAACTCACCTCATTATGCATTATTGTCATTAAAACAGGAATTGACTTAAACTTTGCAATATTTTATATGCTCATTCATGCAGAAAAAGGAGGTCACAGCCAACTACCTTAACCTACTATCTACCTTCTGTAAGTGGTTAATCATATGGAAAATATAGGTCAAAGTCCTAATCATCCTAAGCAGGCATTTTGCTAAGCATCACTAGGTGCACCTACCATACCAATATGGTTAATGTTGCACATGTCAGTAAGCAGGAATGGACTTTTTCCAATCTTTTGTAAGTGATTATTCATGCTAAAAATGTAGGTCATAGTTCTTATCATGCATTTTGCTAAGCATCACTAGGTGCATCTATATGATTGATATGGCACTTGACAGTTAGCAGGAATGGGCTTTAACCAGTTTTCTGTAAGTCATCATTCTTGCCCAAAATGTAGGTCACAGCCAGCATCCAAAGCATGCAGTGTGCTAAGCATCACTAGGTGCATCTATATGATTGATATGGCACTTTACAGTTAGCAGGAATGGGTTTAACCAGTTTTCTGTAAGTGACCATTCTTGCCCAAAATGTAGGTCACAGCCAGCATCCAAAACAGGCATTTGCTAAGCATCACTATGTGCATTTACCCATACCAATATGATTGATGTGGCACTTGTCAGTAAGGCCCACTAAGCAGGAATGAACTTTAACCAGTCTTCTGTAAGTGACCATTCATGCAAAAAATATAGGTCACAGTCAGAATCGGAAGCATGCACTGTGCTTTTAGCATGACTAGGTGCATCTACCATACCAATATGATTGATGTGGCACTTGTCAGTAAGCAGGAATGGACTTAAGCTATTCTGTAAGAGAATGTGCATGCTGATGCCGAGGCTCAGGGTATCACACATCTAGCCCCTCTCACTTCATAAGTGAGATAAAAAAGTGTGCAACAGACCTGAAATTGAATCCCACCAAATGGGACCCCATGCTGTTGCTGTATACCTATATATCAAGGGGCTGCGAGGTAGTTACTGAGAAATCTGTTACGATTTTTTTTTCCCAACCCGCATGCTGTCTACCATTTACTGTTTGTAACCTCGATTTTTTACTATATGAAATTTAAGGAAAAAAAAAACAACCAGAAACTGACAGATTTAAGGAGATATGCACCTGAAAATTAAAGTAATTTTAAATGTCCCTAAAAATGGTCACTCGTGTTAGAAAAACTTAAATAAAGGTTATTCAAATAAAAGAAATCATAATGTACATGAGTTGGTTTTAAAGATATAAGAGTTTAAATTTTGGCCGGAAATCAGATTTTTCATTGGAATAAGCATAGAAATAATAATTAAACTTTACTGAAATTTGGTATATGTAATGTTTTAGACACGATATGAGAAATAATGAAAAGAAAATAGGGGGTCAATGGGTAAATTAATTCCCATGCATTCTAATGGATAAAGGAAGAGGTCCATATAGAAAAATATTCAAAATTTTCAAAACCACAGGTTTCGTATCTCCTTAAGGGGATATAGAACACTTAAGTGAGATAACTCTTAAATATCCCTTGAATGTTTTAGTCAGGCACATATATTCAAAGAAATCAAGCTTCTCAATGATCAAAATATGAAATGTTAAAACTCCATTATGTTCAATGAAAATTTTCACAAGATACCTATGGTTCGATTTTCTTAAGAATTTGCAATTGAATTGATTTCACTAAAATACATATTTTTGCAAATTTTCAGGAAAATTAAACGACAGAATTCTATTTTAGCCAAAGTGTTGGGTGCCCCTTAAGGGACTCTTACTGTTTAAATGCAATCATCATAATACTAACTTATGTTTTGTTCTAAATTTTCACCTTGCCCAGAAAAAAAGCTAGGATTGGATGTTATATAAGACCTTCATTGTTATCTTTATCTATTATGTAATAGTTCAAGTCCAATCATTATCATGCATTGTTTTTGAACATGGACTTGACATGTTAAAATGTGTAAAAATACCATGCAGTCGAGGAAATTACCGTAGGATTTTTTTGGGTGCAGGACATTTGGTCCCATCATTGGTCAAGATTCACAGGACCAAAAGAACAAGCATTCTGAGAGTATTGCAAAACAATACATAGTCCCCTACCGGCCTCATATTTCAGTCACTGGTAACAATTTGTCATACAAATGAATACCTGAACTTGATCAGTTTATTATCTACAAGGAACAATAAAAAAGTGTAGAAAAAAAATTGCAATGGATTTAACTTCAAAGTGCCATAACTCCCATAACAATTTGTGGACCGGCAGGAAACTCAAAATTAATCTCTAACTCATCATGGTAAACTCACATACCAAAAATCAGTTCATTATCTATAAGCGTTTAGAAAAAAAGTGCGGAAAACAGATATTTTATAGAATTTTCAAAGTTCAAAGGGCCATAACTCCCATAAAAAATTGTGGACCGGCATGAAACTCAAACTTGATCTGTAACTCATCAAGGAAAACTCACATACCAAAAATCAGTTCATTATCTATAAGCGTTTAGAAAAAAAGTGTGGAAAACTGAAATTTTAGTGAATTTTCAAAGTTCAAAGGGCCATAACTCCCATTAAAATTTGTGGAACAGCACGAAACTCAAACTTGATCTGTAACTCATCAAGGTAAACTCACATACCAAAAATCAGTTCATTATCTATAAGCGTTTAGAAAAAAAGTGTGGAAAACTGAAATTTTAGTGAATTTTCAAAGTTCAAAGGGCCATAACTCCCATAAAAATTTGCGGACCAGCACGAAACTCAAACTTGATCTGTAACTCATCAAGGTAAACTCACATACCAAAAATCAGTTCATTATCTATAAGCGTTAAGAAAAAAAGTGCGGAAAACTGAAATTTTAGTGAATTTTCAAAGTTCAAAGGGCCATAACTCCCATAAAAATTTGTGGACCGACACAAAACTCAAACTTGATCTGTAACTCATCAAGGTAAAGTCACATACCAAAAATTACTTCATTATCTATAAGCGTTTAGAAAAAAAGTGCGGAAAACTGAGGCGTGACAGACGGACAGACAGACAGACGGACAGACAGACAGACGGACAGAGCGCAAACCTATAGTCCCCTTCGGCTTTCGCCGGTAGGGGACTAAAAAATAGAGGTCCAATGACACATTATATTTTTGAATTATTCCTAATTTCTATTGGACATTCAGACCTGTGAAAGGCACAAAAACACCAGACCAAATGAGTTTTTACAGGCCTGGCGCTGTCAGTCCTGTGCTTATTTCCATGACTGACCATGACAGACTTGATGCTTGCTATATACCCTAAACTTTGTTTTCAGGGGATATAAAAATAATATACATGTATACGAATACATTTGTTTACTTACAAAACCTTGGTACAGTACAGTTCAAGCTCTTAAATTGTCTTTATATTCTTTACGTAGTTAACTGCACAGGTTCAATCTGCAAAAAAATAAGAATGACATTTATAAGAAAACCAAATCTGTTTTTTAAATACTTAAAGCTATGTCTATTCAATATCTCAATATCCCTATTATGTCTCACAACTATGTTGTGTTCTATGGTCATTACCGGATCGTAAGATCGCAATGGAAGAGGGAGGTTTGGCGCCATAAAACCTGTTTAACCCACCATTTCATTTGAAATGCCTGTAACAAGTCAGGACCATTGCGATCCACCAATTCTCCCGTATGACTGATTCGTTTTTGTCATTTTCTCTGGACTATAAGATTAATCATTCAAGCTCGGTAGTTTTGTTATTACCTTTATCTCAATGTGTTTTTTGGTTTGGAGCCATTTGCACAACAGTAATCAGGAACCAGTCTTGTAACATTGAAGGCTGCTTGCTGGTTTCAATTGTGCATATTTAGATGCCACTGTTTGTGTACACTAGTATTCCACATCTTCAATAAGGGTCTCAATTAGCATACTGTGTTTTCATTATTATTGGTGGGGTATCAATTTTCGTGGTTTTCGTGGGGGGTCTTGAACCATGAAATTTGTTACCAAAGAAAAGGCAAATTTATATTTATCTGTATGCCTCAGACTTCAACGCTACAAATTTAAGAATCCAAGAACTGATCCTTTTTCATCAAACCACGAAAATTTAAACCAACGAAAATAAATGAATTCACAGTACTCTCGATCCATCAAATTTTTTGGTTTTTTTTGTGTGTGCTGAATGTAGTCTAGTTGTGTTGTTGAATGTTTTAATCTTTGTACCAGTCTTAATTGTCTTAATCTTTTAAAGGAATGGATCCAAATTTTGGAAATGGGGGAACTGATGAGTTTTACAAAGAAACCAAGATTATAAAGGGACATTTCAGCCCAATCCTTAATTTTCCACTTTTGCTGAAAATCTGGATGGGAATAACAATCCTAAGAAATATCCCCTCTCGCTAAACCACTAATTTTCTGCTTTGGTAAAAATCCATGTCTTGTTTCTGTTTTTTGAGATTTTTTTAGATTTAATTGTAACTGTAAACTGGAAAATTCTCTCAGAAATTTTTTTGGAGTGTTTTTTGCGTTTATATTGCTAGCATGGAAATTAAACATCACAAATAAATTTGTCTTTCATTATATTCTATGGACAATAGCATCACTGCACAAATTTTAAACTGTGAGATTCATTTATTTTCATGGGTACCAATTTTCATGGGTCTGCCTCAAGTCATTGAAATAGATCAATGTTAAATTTTCTTTTAACAGGATAATCACGTTTCGTGGATCAATTCCACCCACTATAAAACCAGGAAAATTGATACCCCATGAATATACAGTAATATTGAAACCATACTTTATGTTTCCTATCAAAGTCTCTTAATTTGTAGACTAAAAGACATTTCGAGTAGTCCTATATCAAATAAAATTTTCTAAGAATAATATTCATATCTTAAGGATAAGAGAGATATTAAGTTCATACACATGATTGACACAAAATATTAATATAAACATATTTTATTCATAATTTGTATAACATTTTACAAACAAGGCAACATAACAGATGAGACAAAATAAATTGTCTCCTTAACCTTGACCTATGATCTTTACCCACAATGTGCAAGTTTCATGAAAATCTATCAATGACTTAAAAAGTTTTGCCAAAGATAAGAATTTTGCATATCCAAATTAACGGTTTATACCCGCCTTTTGGTATTTGTAATTTTGAAACCACTAGGCGATAACCGCTGCTGGTGGACTGGAGGTCCCTGAGGGTAATCACAAGCCTGGTCGTCAGACTTGTCTGACATGATTTACCATCAAATTTCTAATATTTTTTTCGCTGAAATTTCTGATTTTTAAATTCAAAATTGTTAAAAACACCAGGTTTCTTTCCTTGTAATGCACATGGTCGATTTCCTTAGTGCTCAGGATTTGGCTTCCTTGTTTGAACGTTTTGGTTTTGAGTACTTTTCATTTTCAACAGTTTTGGAATTTGACCTTCCAATGTTTTGATTTAAATGCTTCTGATGAGAGGTTAACCCCTGAAATATCGATATATAGCATATCCAAATTAACTGTTTATACCCTGTTTTGGTATTTGTAATTTTTAAACCACTTGGCGATAACCGCTGCTGGTGGACCAGAGGTCCCCGAGGGTAATCACAAGCCTGGACTTCATACTTGTCTGACACGATTTACCATAAAATTTCTAATATTTTTTCCGCTGAAATTTCTGATTTTAAAATTCAAAATTGTTTAAAACACCAGGTTTCTTTCCTTGTAATGCACATGGTCGATATCCTCGGTGCTGGATTTGGCTTCCTTGTTCGAACGTTTTGGTTTGAGTACTTTTCGTTTTCAACAGTTTTGGAATTTGACCTTCCCATGTTTTAATTTAAATGCTACTGATGAGAGGTTACTCCTTGAAATATCGATATATAGCATATCCAAATTAACCTTTTATACCTGCGTTTTGGTATTTGTAATTTTGGACAGAAAGACCTCAGCAGCAGAAATCAATGGAGAGTATTCTATAGTGTCCAGGCAGTGCCTTCTAGAAAGTGGGGACAATAATATTTGATATCCTAAACTAGAAGATGGGGATATATTTCTGTGTTAGCTTGCTTGCAATATTTCCATTATAATTGTTTATTTTTCCATTTCTCAGATTAAAAGTTTCCTGCACTTTTTTTATTTAATTTCAAAATTGATCGATGGATCAATTGCATCTGAATTTCTTCTTGACATCTTTTTATTTTACATAGATTTTTTATGCATAGAAGTACATGGTACTGTACATGTAACAGTGGAAATTTTCATGGGGTGATATTTTCACGTTTTTGTTTATGTTACCGTTCACGTTGGGGATATTTTTGGATTTCTGCTGATTATTTATATATTTCTTTGCTTAAAGAATGAGCCATTCGTTTGGGGGATATATTTGCGGATATTTTGAGAGTCCTGAATTAAGCCAAAATCATGTACCCCAACGTGAAAATTTCCATGTTAATACTACTTCAATATCAAAGTCTTAGATAAAATACTAGACTTTCAGCATATATGATACAGAAGTCGTATATGTACAAGGAATACATCAGACAAAGCTGATCATTTCATATCATAAAGTGATGAACGCTTGACCCCTAATTACAACAAAGCTGCAAACAATCATTCTTCTAATTGTGATCAAATGTAAGTTATTATAGCTAATTATAGCCATGTTTGTTCAATTCTCAAGATTACATGAGGATAAAAGGTCCTATTGATTCAGCCTTTGGGTAACCTGTGGTCACTGTTTTCCATCTGTCAAAACCAGGCGACTAGAATTACATGATATTAACTACAGGTCATCCTTTGGTCATCCTGTAGGTTTATTCCATGTTCGTATAATTATTTCATATTCATAACGATAAATGGAAGATTTTCCACATCATGAAAATGACATTTATTAATTGAGAAGCTCTTTTGAAATGTATTGATATAAACATGATAAAGTCAGCGACACGACAAATAAGTACATATCTCTGATATTTGATTTCTCTTAATTAAGGTTTAAAGGTTAGTCCAATTAATGCTGACTTTTCAAAAATACTATTGCTTTTAGAGATTGAATGAAGCAGAGGTGCCAAAATGGCATTTAAATGTCAAAGTCCAAAAGGCCCGGCCAAAAGGGCAAAAACAAAACCAATAAACACCAAGGAGAATAGCACAAAGAAACAAAGAACACAAAAATACAAAATCAACTGATAAGCAATCAACAATGTGAAATCAAGTCAAGAGTGAACTCAAATGCCCCGGAAGAGTAAGCAGTTCCTGTGTGCTATTGCAAACCAGACATGCCGCCATAATTGTCAAATCAGTGTCAAATCCAATAAAAGAAGTCCAAAAAGCCATAAGTTTTAGTGAGAGTTTACTGTGGGCATTATCATTGGTGGGGCATCAAATTTTGTTGTTTTTGTGCATGGTCTTTACCTGTCAAATTTTATACCCCATGAAAAGGAAATTTCACAGTTTTATAATACTGCAGTTTTCTTATAACAACTACTTTAGGAATCCACCAACTGATCTGTTTTCATAAAACTATGATTATTGGTATCCACTGAAATAAATGAATCTGCAGTAGATAAAAAACTGGGAACAAAATCCACCACAAAATCATTGTGGATATATTTTTGCTTTCATAATGATTGAATGTAACATCATCCCCTGTCAGTGGCACAGAAATTGGGAAGGAATTTTAAGCAAAGGGCCTGATTCACCACCTTTTTCTTGGAAATTCAAAATTAAGGGTCCATTTCTTAATATTCGATCTGTATAAATTTTTGAGATGAAAGAAGGCCATTTTCATTTTTGAAGTGCCAATGAATGGCCCATGGCCTCTGCCTTCCAATCCCTGGTGGCAGATAGCAGGGAGTTCTAGGAATTGGAGCCCATCTTCTTTTGGTAAATTGAATAATATAATGACCCAACCAGGCATGTTGATCAGACAAATATTTTTACCCTTGTCTGTCTGTCTGTAGGTCCGTTACACTTTGGTGATGGAACAGGTCTATAATTCGAATAGACTACTAGATGATATTTCACCACTAGATGTCTCTTGGGTAGACATTCAACACCCACTAGAAATAAGGTCACTGTGACCTACATTTCATGCATGAATGACTTTGGTTAAGTTCTTTGATGAGGTACATATCTCAAATACTAAATGTTAGGGGTCAACACTATTTGAGCACTAGATGGGTCTTGGGTTCGTAACATGACGACTGCACCCACTAGAAATAATGCTCAGACCGAAGAAATGTAGTCCAAAAACACATCAATTTGGTTTTATCATTTTTCATGGGGTATTAATTTTCGTGACTTTGTGGGTAGGGCTGATTTACAAAATTTGTTTCCAAAGAAAAGGGAAAATAGCATTGTATAGCTTTGCATTCTTTAAACTTCAGAATAACAAATTTAAGAACTGGCAAACTGGCATTTTTTTCAGCAATCCACGAAAATTGATACCCACGAATTAATTATAATGAATTAATAAATGAATTCACAGTATCTACTATATAATTTCTCATAATACCTTAACTAGCTATTATCCAATAGTTCATAACAAGTCTCATTATAATCAACTATTGATGACAACGAAAATGACGATTATAGCTAATTATCCAGCTCAGACTGTTGATATTTCTGTCCTCAGCAAATGCTAAACATCTAAACAACATAAATGAATTCATAAATGTCATAAACTCTCACATGTAACGGAACAATGAAATATTGGATTAAAATCTCTAATTCCATTAGAAGACATTAGATTCCGTTTTTCCGCCTTAGGCATGGAGGAGAATTGTTACATCATAGAATTACATCCACAATTAATTAATAGCGCACTGTAATATTTTCAGATGGAGCCATGAATGCCAAAAAATTGTTGCAGATTTTTTTCCCCTAAATGTAACAGGCTAAAATTAAACATGCAAATTAAGTCCAAAAATAGTTCAGATATTACTGCTTACCATTACATAATATTAAAATGACACAAGATATGCATGTGATTAGCAGGACAAGGAAAATCATTGCAGAAATCTCAGCTCGAACAAGAAAACATGTCTTAACGACATTGATTTACTGCATTACATACATATTTAACGCAAAATTGCTTCCAAATACAGATGCATTAGTTTATACCATGATGCATTGGTGTATACTGTATATGCAGATTTTTTGGCCGTGATTTAATTTTCGCTTAATTTCAGTATATTTATCTGGGCACCAAAATTAGAACACGCAAAATATTCATCAATCATATCAAATTAACTACATGTATATGGATTTGAAACCACGAAAATATAAACATCCCTATTCATACTAAAACATGAAATTTTCCACATGTGAAAAAAACCAACAGTACATGTATTAAGTTTCATGAATTAAATTCACATTTTTGCTAGATTATCTCCATGCAATATGATAAGCTCGTGGTTCTTGAAAAGATTGTTTTGGTTTTGTGTGTCTGTGAAGACGGGAAAAGAGGGGGGGGGTGGGGGTGTTCAGCTGTGAAAATTTTCCAAAGAAAAACAGAATAATATTGTGCAATTTGGCAAATTTGAACAGATTTCCTGGTACTAGGCCAGAGGGCCAGTGCTAATCACACAGACTCGGCTGAGAGCTAGGCCTCAAATGAATGGCAAAACTATATGATCGTAAAAGCTATTTTGACCCTTAAACATGTACTTAGCCAGTAACTAAACAAATAAGGCCTCTAAAGCCCAAATTACTCACCTTAGCTTCCAAGATATTTCACCTCAGTATCCATATGCAAAGATATCTTCTGTCTTTTTTATTAGCTATTGTTCTAAAATCTGTAAAACAAAAAGACAAACATGTAAGAGTTATGATTTTGGTTTTTGCTGGTTTTTTGACACTGACATATGCATTGTATTTCATTTTTTTTTCAATAGAGCTCTTTTTTACATCTGTAAAACAAAAATGACTATTTTTATGATATTTTTACCTTCATTTGACACAATACAGAGGGCATTTCATTCTAACCTCAACGATGTAAACAATTACGCGCGCAGTCGTTTATTCCATTTCATTCTAACATTTTTATATCAACGATGTCAACGTTGATGTGAACGCACTACTCGCAAAATACCCGTATAGTCGTTTAGAAATTATCGTTTAACTCGTTCAGCGACATATTTCATTCTAACATTCATCGCGTAATGGATTATGCATCCGTCCCCGTTAATCTGTGTAATGTTTTTGTTTACAAATTTTCAGTTTTACCATGTGGTTACACACAAGTTTATTGCATATTTTCAACGACGCGTTTCATTCTGAAATTGATCCTTTTAGTAAACGACAGAAAACAATTTTCATCATTGACAAAATTTGATGTTAGAATGAAATGCACTCACAGTTAACATGGTTAAGTGGTAAAATTGTTTGAACAGCATTTTTTTAAATCTTCTCTCCTTCTGTTTCATTAAGATATGAGAAAAAAGTTGCTTTAAGAGCTTGCAGAAATGCAAAAATATGTCCAAAACACATAATGCCTCATCTCTGAACATTTGGAACAGAACACTATATGCCCCTTACTTTCGTAGATGGGGAATAAAAATATTCTTTAATTTGATAATTAGAACACCTCATTTAGGGGCAATGCATTATATGAAAATCATTTGTTTTCATGGGGACCAGTTTTACTGCTTTCCACGAAATAATGTTGTTGGATCTTTGATTTCATGGTTTGCACATGTTCCTAAAGGAACCAATATAAATATACTCTTTTTATTTTCTTGGTTGAATGTAATCCAAGAAAACCACGAAAAATAATGTAACCACAGTATTATAATCTGCCTATTTTCAGAGTGAGGCTGGACTGATTGTAAACTCCTGAGTGACAGAACTTTTTTGATCGATCATAATCTGGATTTCATGACATTTGGCAGACTATACTCACTTATAATTAAATTTTGACAAAAAAAGTGCCTGTTAACTCCATTATTGATAAACTTAAACTTAAAATGTCTGATATATAAAGTTTTTTTTTAAGAATTCAATAAGTAAAACATTAGTAAGCAAAATATTTTTTTTGCAATCTGCTTTCAGTTGAATTTTAATTGAGATACTGTAGTTAGTTGTGAATTTTAAATTAGAACAGGAAAAGATTCTGCTGAGTGGGAAAAAAATCAAAGACAACGCATTAAACAGGAAGTAAACAAGCAAATTAACACAAAAACTGTATTGACATTAAATGGTACATCTTAAGGATAGAAAACAATGAATTAAAGTTGAACATTTGCATAATAATGTAACCACCTAATGATACTAACTAAAATACAAATGTTAAAATTAATGACATTTTTTCAATAATTTTTCTTTTATGAACTTATCTAAATCTTTAAATATCAGCCAGTGCATGAATGGTATATGATCTCAGATACCATATGTTCAATACCACCAGATTTTAGTTTTAAGAATAAACAAGGAAATGTGTCAAGATGACACTGATGCCCCGCTGGCAAATAAAATGAAACTGTTATTCTTACAAAATTTGCTAAGTCCAAGGGCTGTAATTTTGGTCAAAATCAGTGAACCAAAACGAAACTCAAACTTGACCTGAAGCTCATCATGGTCGACTCACATTACCAAAAATCTTATAAATATATGCAAGGATGTTGAAAAAAAGTGCGGAAAACTGTTATTTTACAAAATTCGTTAAGTCCAAGGGCTAAAATTTAGGTCAAAATCAGATGACCAGAACAAAACTCGTCCTGTCACTCATCATGGTAGACTCACATACCAAAAATCTTGTGAATATTTGCAAGGATGTCAAAAAAAAGTGCGGAAACCTGTTATTTTTACAAAATTTGCTAAGTCCAAGGGCCGTAATTTAGATCAAAATCAGTAGACCTGAACAAAACTCAAACTTGACCTGTAATTCATCATGGTAGACTCACATACCAAACATCTTTTGAATATATGCAAGGATGTAGAAAAAAAAGTGCAGAAAACTAAAGTGTGACAGACGGAATGACGGACGGACGAACAGACCGAAAAACTATATGCCCCCCAACTTTGTTGGCGGGGCATAAATATAGAAAAATATATTTGTTCAATAATTTTCTTTCTGCACTAAATTAAATCTAAAAATATCAGCCAATGCATGATTCTATATACATGATACCTCAGTATAAGAAATAATAAAATATTGATTTCATTTTCAAAATTCTTTCTGCCATGTCTGCACTTACCCCAGTCTAGAAATATCAGCCCAGTGCAAAAAAGACAACAAGGAAGTTGGACTTATTGTATTCTCGTTAAATCTTGATTTTGAAAGATATCTTGCTCTGAGGGAATTAATACATCTTTGCTCAAAATATATATGTAACAGGAGCTGGCTGAATTTTCGTTATATTTTTTAAATTGGTCAATAACAAATATAACTAGGAAGACTTAGCCCTAGAGGTTGTTTTTTTTTTCATTTGATATGCACGAAAAAAAAATCTAAATCTATTTTTTAGCAACCTTAAGGGCTATGTTTTTTTCAGCTCTAACATAAATGGCTTAGTTGCCATTTATAAAATAAATAATTCAGTTAATAACACTAGATGGAGCCTTCCCCAGAAGGCATATGTCGCCTGCGCATCTATGTTTTTTCGGTTAACAGTAGATGAATTATGGGTATAAAATCTGCCTGTTGAATGTTACTCGGATTGAACAGAACTTTGTACACAAGTACAGTGCAATATTTTATAATCTAAAGTATTCGTCAAACAGGAAGTAGTTAACTTTTGGTCATAAAATCGCCTCACACCATATAGTACTATAGGATGAAGTTGCATGCCAACAAGCATTTTGCAGTCCGAAAACTGGTGGTATTTAAACAATAGAATGTGAGCTCTCCATCGGAAAAGATGGGAAAGTCAATTCGAATGTTTATCCTGGTTGTCAAGTGAACCAAAAGTTCTTTTAAGTACAAAATTTCTTCCAATTTTAGGTTATGCTGATGAAATAAACTTTTTTGAATTAAAAAGAGTTTTTAAAAGTAACAGATTGCATTTTTATGCATGTTATTATGTGGATATTTATGAAATGCATACGGTGCAAACTGAAATGGATCGCACAACTTTAACTTTTATATAAAACAAGAGGCTCCCAGGAGCCTGAATCGCTCACCTGGTCTTGATGTCAACCCTATGAACACTTTTGTAGAGCTAAATGAGCTGAATGTTTAAGCAAGCAAAAGCTTTTCTCTATCTGCAATAATTTTCATTCTATAGGCCAAAAACACTATTTTTCACCTTTAAGGGGCTGTTACCCCTATAAGGGGTCATCAGACAACTTAAACCCTATGGAAACTTTTGTAGAGCTAAATGAGCTGAACATTTAAGCAAGCAACAGCTTTTCTTTATCTACAATAGTTTTCATTCTATAGGCCAAAAACATGCAAAAACGCTATTTTTCACCTTTAAGGGGCTTTAACCCCTATAAGGGATCATCTGACAACTTTGACCTTATGGAGACTTTTGTAGAGCTTAATGAGCTGAACATTTAAGCAAGCAACAACTTTTCTCTATCTGCAATAGTTTTCATTCTATAGGCCAAAAACATGCAAAAACGCTATTTTTCGCCTTTAAGGGGCTTAAACCCCTATAAAGGGTCATCTGACAACTTCGACCCCATGGAGACTTTTGTAGAGCTAAATGGGCTGAACATTTTATCAAGCAACAGCTTTTCTCTATCTGCAATAGTTTTCATTCTACAGGCCAAAAACACTATTTTTCGCCTTTAAGGGGCTGTAACCCCTATAAGGGGTCATCTGACAACTTCGACCCTATGGAGACTTTTGTAGAGCTAAATGAGCTGAACATTTATGCAAGCAACAGCTTATCTCTATCTACAATTGTTTTCATTCTATAGGCCAAAAACATGCAAAAACGCTATTTTTCACCTTTAAGGGGCCGTAACCCCTATAAGGGGTCATCTGACAACTTCGACTCAATGGAGACTTTTGTAGAGCTTTTGATGCTGAAGCAGTAGGGTGGCATCAGATTTCATCTATCTCTTATACTTTTTGATTTACAAGCCAAAAACAGTAGTCTGACCCCCCTGGTCTATTTTTAGTAACGGCAGCCATGTTGTTTGGACGGCGGTCACCATTTGTGCAATCTTGGTAGAGGACATCCCATAGATGAAGTGTGCAAAGTTTCAAAGCAATCCCTTCAGTCGTTTCGGAGGAGAAGATTATCAAAGAAAAGTTAACGACGACGACGACGACGACGGACGACGACAGACGACGACGACGACGGACGCCAAGTGATGGCAATAGCTCACATGGACCTTCGGTCCAGGTGAGCTAAAAATGAAAAAAATCACACTATTTGTTGAAATGTATATCTTCCCATCTGCAAATTTTCAGACATGTACTGCAAGAGGTTAAGCCAAAATAAAATTAAGAAAAAGACCTATTTTTCTAGTCCGTCTTTGACAACCTTCTCTTTAAAAGTACATAAGAATAAGAATAAGAATAAGAATGGCTTTATTTCCAATCAAGGGCCCTCAAGGGGCAAAAAATCAGATACAATGATTATGATAATTATACAGTATAGTACACGATTTACCTGTTGAATTTGATTACGTCATAGAACATGTTTACCTTTTTGACCGGTGTCCGTAAATTGCGATCAACAACATGTGAATTTGCATTGTATTGGATTAAATGTACTATTCAATCTTCAGTCATCCGTTTTAAAAATAGAAATGCCCCCCTTTTATCATGTTTATTATTAATGAACGATAGAACTTGGTTGTGTCCCTTGAAAGTATTTCATAGTTACACATTGAATTCAAATGGATCGTTTAGTGATAACAGTAAAATATAATTTCCAAATTAATATCTGTCGTAAGAAAAGGTAATAACCTAACATGCCCACAAATTTCGAGAATGTACTGCAGGTATTACGCCTTGTGTGAGTTTTTTTAAGGTTGAGTAGACATTTTAATTTTTTCCAACGTCCAGCAATTTTCACTTGATTTGTTAAAATATGCACTTTTGTTGACCTTATAAACAACTGTTTACGCAACAGAAAAGATTCTTTAATAACATGACATGTCCAACGTATATGATAGTAGTCAGGTCCATGCGCAATAAATGAAAGTTGAAGATTGTTTACATGCCGTCGCCATCGTTGTTAAAAATTTAAAAACACATTAGTTTTTTTCCGCAGGGGAGATAATTGAATACCACTAGATATTAGACTGTTTGACAGTATTGCAAAACAATACATAGTCCCCTACTGACCTCATATTTCAGTCACTGGTAAAAATTTGTCAAACAAATGAAAACCTAAACTTGATCAGTTCATTATCTACAAGTGATAATAAAAAAGTGCAGAAATAAAATTTCAATGGATTTTCAAACTTCAGAGGGCCATTATTTCCGTGAAAATTTGTCGACTGACACGAAACTCAAACGTGCTCTGTAACTCATCATGGTAAACTCACATACCAAAAATCAGTTCATTATCTATAAGAGTTTAGAAAAAAAGTGCAGAAAATGAAATT
The DNA here is from genome assembly GCA_963971305.1 of Arcuatula senhousia. Lineage (NCBI taxonomy): Eukaryota > Metazoa > Mollusca > Bivalvia > Mytilida > Mytilidae > Arcuatula > Arcuatula senhousia. Next base: position 29,004,066 of record OZ020315.1, read on the forward strand.
TGAGTGAATTTTCAACATTCAAAGTGCCATAACTCCCGTAAAAATTTGTGGACCAACAGGAAAAGTTTTAAATTCATTAAAATCTTCTTAAATTTACATATTATCTATGTCAAGTGTTGATCTACAGCTGGGAGAAATTTTAGGAAAATCAAATGGTTAATTTTTTTTTTATTCATCAAAATGCTAAGAAAATGCATTAAAAAGGGGACTAAAAAAGTATCTCAGGCCTATTGCTAGTTCACAAATTTATGAATTGCATAGAAATTTTTGGAGGTCAAAAGTCATGCCAACAAAACTGGGGCCGGCCTGCCAACACCTTTTACAATGTCATAATTGACAATTTGGAAGGATAAGAAGCATTAGAGTGAAAATATGTTTTTTCCAGAATTTTCGTTAATACCCCCTTCACATATACGATTTTCTCTTACGAGTTGTTACGATTTTCAAAATGTCTAGTTTTACAAGTTCTTGTGAGATTTTCTTCCAACCTTTAACCATCTATTTCTGAGTTGTCAGGATTGGCTATTTCACACTGTGAATATACCAGATTTTATTTCACTTGGAAAAATTGATATTTCATATATGCATCTAGGTAATAAAACATTTTCTTCAATATATGTAACAGTTGCCCACAAAATACTCATTATATATATACTTTTAAAATGGGTGAATTATATCAGAAATGGCTTAGTTGTGTTGACAATGTCAGATAATCACGATATGCGGGCCCTGATGGGGGGTCCTGATCATGGTTCAAGGAAAACAAAATTTGGATTTCACAGTTCACAGGAAATTAACAAATATTTGAGAAAATTCCCCTAATAACAATTCACAGGAAATATTGCCAGTGTAGAGATCTGTGGAGGCATCAATCACAGATCACAGAATTTTATTTTTAGCCAAGAACGATTCATAGACAATGCCCTCATCACAGTTCACAAACAATTGTTTGCCTGAATCACAGTTCACAGAAAATTCAAATGGACGATCACGCATCACGAAATTACCCCATCAGCCCCCTCAGATATAGCAAATATATTTTTAAATGGGTAAAAAATGGCCTGGTTGTATTGCTAAAGTCAAACATTCAATTAAGTGGATGTAGATGATGGCAACAGCCATAAAATCAATAAAGTCCTGTGACATGGGACCCCAAGCTAATGTTTCGTATACCAAATATCAGGAAGTTATTACCATGGTCACTATAAGAAATCTGTCTGAAAACCATTTTCCCAAACACCTGGCACCAAAAACATTAAAGTTTGCACCAGGTTTTGCTAAGTATACACTAGCTACTCCAACTAAAACAAGAGGCTCCCAGGAGCCTGAATCGCTCACCTGGTCTCGAAGTCGACCCTAAAAAGACTCTTTTAGAGCTAAATGAGCTGAACATTTAAGCAAGTAACAGATTTTCTCTATCTACTAAAGTCTCCATTCTGTAGCCGTAGGTCCAAATCACAAAAAAACGTTATTTTAAGGGCCATAACCCCTGTAAGGCGTCATCTGACAACTCTGACCCTATGAAAACTTTTGTAGAGCTAAATGAACTGAACATTTAAGCAAGCAACTGCTTCTCTCTAACTGCTAGAGTTTTCATTTTATAGGCCAAAACGTGAAAGAACGTTATATTAGGGGCCGTAACCCCTATAAGGGGACATCTGACAACTTTGACCATATGAAGACTTTGGTAGAGCTATATAAGCTGAACATTTGAGCAAGCAATAGCTTCTCTCTTTCTGCAATAGTTTTCATTCCATAGGTAAAAAACAAGAAAAAATGTTATTTTAGGGGCTGTAACCCTTATAAGGGTACATCTGACAACTTCGACCCTATGGAGACTTTTGTAGAGCTAAATGAGCTGAACATTTAAGAAAGCAATAGCTTCTCTCTATCTGCAATAGTTTTCATTCCATAGGCCAAAAACATGAAAAAACGTCATTTTAGGGGCTGTAACCCGTATAAGGGGTCATCTGACTACTTCGACCCTATGAAAACTTTTGTAGAGCTAAATGAACTGAACATTTAAGCAAGCAACTGCTTCTCTCTATCTGCTATAGTTTTCATTTTATAGGCCAAAACATGAAAGAACGTTATATTTGGGGCCGTAACCCCTATAAGGGGACATCTGACAACTTTGACCCTATGGAGACATTGGTAGAGCTAAATACATGTAAGCTGAACATTTAAGCAAGCAATAGCTTCTCTCTATCTGCAATAGTTTTCATTTCATAAGCCAAAAACATGAAAGAACGTTATATTAGGGGCCGTAACGCCTATAAGGCGACATCTTAACTTTGACCTTATGAAGACTTTGGTAGAGCTAAATAAGCTGAACATTTAAGCAAGCAATAGCTTCTCTCTATCTGCAATAGTTTTCATTCCATAGGCCAAAAACATGAAAAAACGTTATTTTAGGGGCTGTAACCCCTATAAGGGGTCATCTGACAACTTCGACCATATGGAGACTTTTGTAGAGCTAAATGAGCTGAACATTTAAGAAAGCAATAGCTTCTCTCTATCTGCAATAGTTTTCATTCCATAGGCCAAAAACATGAAAAAACGTCATTTAAGGGGCTGTAACCCCTATAAGGGGTCATCTGACAACTTCGACCCTATGAAAACTTTTGTAGAGCTAAATGAACTGAACATTTAAGCAAGCAACTGCTTCTCTCTATCTGCTTTAGTTTTCATTTTATAGGCCAAAACATGAAAGAACGTTATATTAGGGGCCGTAACCCCTATAAGGGGACATCTGACAACTTTGACCCCATGGAGACTTTGGTAGAGCTAAATATATGTAAGCTGAACATTTAAGCAAGCAATAGCTTCTCTCTATCTGCAATAGTTTTCATTCCATAAGCCAAAAACATGAAAGAACGTTATATTAGGGGCCGTAACGCCTATAAGGCGACATCTTAACTTTGACCTTATGAAGACTTTGGTAGAGCTAAATAAGCTGAACATTTAAGCAAGCAATAGCTTCTCTCTATCTGCAATAGTTTTCATTCCATAGGCCAAAAACATGAAAAAACGTTATTTTAGGGGCTGTAACCCCTATAAGGGGTCATCTGACAACTTCGACCCTATGGAGACTTTTGTAGAGCTAAACGAGCTGAACATTTAAGCAAGCAACAACTATTCTCTATCTGTCATAGTTTTCATTCTATAAGCCAAAAACATGAAAAAATGCTATTTTTCACCTTTAAGGGGCCGTAACTCCTAAAAGGGGTCATCTGACAACTTCGACTCAATGGAGTCTTTTGTAGAGCTTTTGATGCTGAAGCAGTAGCGTTGCATCAGATTTCATCTATCTCTTATACTTTTTGATTTACAAGCCAAAAACAGTAGTCTGACCCCCCTGGTCTATTTTTAGTAACGGCGGCCATGTTGTTTGGACGGCGATCACCATTTGTGCAATCTTGGTAGAGGACATCCCATAGATGAAGTGTGCAAAGTTTCAAAGCAATCCCTTCAGTCGTTTCAGAGGAGAAGATTTTCAAAGAAAAGTTAACGACGACGGACGACGACGGACGACAACGACGACTACGACTACGGACGACGACGGACGCCAAGTGATGGCATTAGCTCACCTGGACCTTCGGTCCAGGTGAGCTAAAAATTAATTGTCAAATTCATTTATGAAAACAGCTTAAAACGATAGGTAACTGCTTCAAAAACAGGAAAATATAATTTTTATTTTTAAATTTTAAAAATTGCACGGCGTACAGAATTGTTAAAAAAAATAAAATTTTCACTTCCTGTGCTTTTTTTTCATTTCCGGTCAGTCAAATTTTTTCTCCCTTTCCTCATAATGGATTTAAACTGAATCCCGAATCTAAATGGCCTAGAGTTACGGCGCTTTGGCCGTTGGTAGCAATAAAATTTCAGAAAAATTCTATAAAAAGTAGAAAAAATAGTAAAACACACAAAATTTTAACTTGGCATGCATCAACGTGCATTCATTAAATAAATTGAAACTTGGCATTTTGACAGAAATTGCACAGATAAATATGAGAGATACCACTTCTCATTTCATCTACATTAGGGTCACCATTAATTTTAGAAGTGAAATATCTACAAAATAACAAATCTCTTAATGAAATGTTTTGTTGGAGTAGCTATATACACCCACCTGATCATGATCATTTGTAAAGCAGGAAGTAGATGCTGGACTGACCTAGATAGGGGGCATGTTGGGCCTAAAGAAAAAGTGCGTGTGTTTCTGGTTTCATGCCCTCACAAAACAGGGTGGGTCAGATTGGCATTTTAATTTTTTGTTTAACAAGAGTTAATGTGGAGTAGATTTCAAGTTTAATGGTGTTTAAGCAAAAAAGTCTAATGTCAGCAAGAAACTATAAATAAGGAAGGTAAGGAAACAAAAAAACACACATATCTTTTTAATTGGCCTTAAAATTGTGCTGAAGGTGTTTACCAAAGTAGAAGCTGAGAAATCTGATACAACTTCCATTACAAGAGGCTCCCAGGAGCCTGAATCGCTCACCTGGTCTTGATGTGAACCCTATTAAGACTTTTGTATAGCTAAATGAGCTGAATGTTTAAGCAAGAAAAAGCTTTTCTCTATCTTCAATAGTTTTCATTCTGTAGGCCAAAAACACTATTTTTGCCTTGAAGGGGCTGTAACCCCTATAAAGGATCATCTGACAACTTCGACCAAATGAACACTTTTGTGGAACTTTTGATGCTGAAGCAGTAGGGTGGCATCAGATTTCATCTATCTCTTATACTTTTTGATTTACAAGCCAAAAACAGTAGTCTGACCCTCCTGGTCTATTTTTAGTAACAATGGCCATGTTTTTTGACGGATCAAAAATCGAAACACAAGTTTGGTGCAGGACACCCTAAGGACCACTCACACCAAGTTTCATTAAATTCTGTACAGTAGTTTCAGAGGAGAAGATTTTTGTAAAATGTTAACAGACGACGACAGACGACGACGGACGCCAAGTGATGGCAATAGCTCACATGGACCTTCGGTCCAGGTGAGCTAATAAAGGTAGGTACATATGTGCGGCCCAAAAGGATCTACTTTTTGGGGTGCTCAATATGTGAAAAGGGTGGAAATCTCAGATGTTGCATATATGATAAGGTGTACTTTTTGCAAATGACATATATCAATTGAACAAGAGAAGCCCAGCATTCACATTTTGACATGCACTTTTATCAATGCTATCAACAGGTCATCTTAAAACTGATCCTGAACTGCTTTTGGATAAAAATTACCAGTATTTATTAAAAGGAATTTTCAAGATTAAGTCCCCTTTTACTTGGGTTTAGCTGCCATTTATTACTTCATTTCAACTGGATTTTTAGAACAGCTTAATTAACAGAAAATAAACACTGTAGTTCAAAGTTTTTCTCTAGCACTTATGGTTTGTATCATAAAGAGGAAAAATAGGGCATCTAATGGAACATTAAATGATACCCTGCCACAATATTCATCAGTAGTTAAATACATCTGTATACTGTACTGTATATACCATGCATCTATATAGAGACAGAAAAAAAAGAGTTATTAGTTTCTTAGACCAGAAAATTTCACCATAAATTTTTCAAATTTACTTCTGCTACTTACTACATGGGCATATGCATACCAAGTTTCATCAACTTAGGACATAAAGCTCTTGAGATATGGAGGTGCAAGCAAACGTTAAACATTTCTATTATTTGTATTGAAAATTGTGTATAAGTCACTCAACCGGAAAATCAAGGTCAAAGTCAAAAGATTGAACCTAAGCACATTTTTAATGAAGCACAGTAGCGCTTCATGTTTAAAATGTGTGCTTTTACACACCAATAAGACTACAAAATATTGCATTCAATGTATATAATTACATTCTGATATAATATATGAAGTGTTTGCACTTAAATTTGCATGAAATGAATGGTTTATCTTTTAAATTATTCTGCAAAAGTTGTCGTCAAGGTGGCATGTGCTAGGGAGGTTCATAGAAAAATGAAACTGCATTACCGAAGTACTAATAACCAATCGAAATTCTCTTTATAAATTAGAATGTAATTATTCAGGTATATATTCTTTATCTACTACTGTAAGTTAATTGGGGCTCCCACAGGGTACCCCCCTCAGGTCGCAAGGTCGCTTTTAAAAGGGGCCTGAGGTCGCAAGGTCGCTTTTAAAAGGCATATTTTGGCGGAGGTCGCAGGTCGTTTTTTGGCGTAGGTCGATTTTATGAAGTGTAGGTCGGAAGTCGCCCTTAAAAAGCCCTCAGGTCGCAGGTCATTTTTAACCCTGCAGGAGCCACTTAATTGGGAAATGTATGTGAGGGAGTTATTTTTTTTTTAAATTATACATTATGAATACAAAACCATTTCATATGATTACTACATATAAATAATTAAAAGTTCATATATTGCATAAAAGGATAAAACCACCTTTACATTTTCAACAGAAAACAAGAATTATCCCTTACTGATTCTACTGCAGTAATATGTGCATCGGATATAAATAATTTATTGATTGATTAAACACGATTTCAATGTGGTTTTTCATCCAATTTTTCCCTCATCCATATTAAAGAAACCTTCTACAATTTCTTCATCAATTCGACAAGCAAAATAAAGCTTTTTACACCTTTAATCAATACGAAAGTGAAAAAATATGATACATATATTTGTACTTACATTATATATCTTCTTCAATCTTCAAAAGGCCGTTAAAATGTGTATTCCCTTAAAAAAATGACAACGTAATAGATGAAAAATCAATAAATGAAGACTGAAGACTTAAATGAACATAGAAATTTTCAGTATAAGCTGATTAAATTGCTAAATCTAGAACATGTCACTGTGACCTTTGCATTCTGAATAAATAAATAAAAAATGGAAGATGTCTTTTTCCTTTAGCTTCTCCGTATCATGTCATAAATAATTAAATAAAGAACTGATTTCATACAAATCATGTTATATATTCGTTGACTTTTTTTTCAGTTGCATTGAAGGTTTTTATTAGATGAGTTGTCTGAATTTCAAATTGATATAAAATTTATTAGATTTAAAAGTCAATACATTGACTGAATTTTCATATGAATGAGTACGCAAATGTCATATACCAAACAACTTTAAATCTTAAAGACAAATTACTTATTTTGCCTTAATTAAGACTTTTTATATTCTAAATCAATGTAAATTGGAAGTTTCAATCAAAATTTATGCCATTAAATCTCTTTTAACATGTATTCAATTACTTTTTTCTTACATGCAATTACAAAGTGCAATAATGTCATGAATATAATTTACCATCACTGAATTTCTTCTCGTATTAATGCATACAGAATTAAAAGCACAGCAGGACTTGATTTGGAATTGTATTGTTTGAATGCTTATTAAGGAATTTTTAATACAGAGTAAGTTTTTTTATTTAAGTTTTTCTAGAGCAATGTTTTTGGCTGGACAGGGGTCATAATCCAACAATTTGGAATTAGTGACATTTGGCTGTATACAGGATAAACACTAGAAAATGTGTCTATGAGCCACAGGTCATGGCCCTCACGTTCTTGAAATATCATTGACCCTCAATGTGTATTACCTGGGATATGGACCTTTACCAAGAAATTGATCAAAGTGTTCATGTGTAAAATATAGGTCGCTGTGACCTTATTTCTGGTGGGTGGTGAGTAGTGAAATATTATTGACCCCTAACATGTAGTATTGTAGATATGGACCTTAACCAAGAACTTAACCAAAGTCATTCATGCGTAAAAAAAAAGGTCACAGTGACCTCATTTCTAGTGGATGGTGTCACCTTACCTAAGACACATCTAGTGGTGAAATACCATTGACCCCTAACATCTAGTATCTAAGAACTTAACCAAAGTCGTTCATGCATAAAATATAGATCACAGTGACCTAATTTTTATTGGGTGGTGTCATGTTACCCAGGACACATCTAGTGGTGAAATACCATTTACTACCAACATGTAGTATCTGAGATATGGATCTTAACCAAGAACTTAACCAAAGTCATTCATGCGTAAAATATAGGTCAAAGTGACCTAATTTCTAGTGGGTGGTGTCACCTTACCTAAGACACATCTAGTAGTGAAATATCATTGACCCCTAACATCTTGTATCCAAGTTATGGACCTTAACCAAGAACTTAACTGAAGTCGTTCATGCATAAAATATAGGTCACAGTGACCTAATTTCTAGTGGATGGTGTAGCCCTACCCAAGACCCATCTGGTGGTGAAATATCATTGACCCCCCAATATTTAGTATCCGAGTAATGGACCTTATCCAAGAACTTAACCAAAGTGTTTTGGATGGACAGCCTGGGCCCCTATTTTGTCAGAAAAATTTGGGTGGATATATAGAAGATCATTGAAGCATGACCAAAGTGGCTACCCCACCCACCGGCCCCACCCCTTATGAAATTTCTGGATCCACCAGTGTTTGTTTGTTAATTATCAGTCAATAAATGGTTTACTGTGGTTTTATTTATTTTCGCAGGTACCAATTTTTGTGGTTTAATGAAAAGAATCAGTTTGTGGATTCAAAAATTTGTTGGTATGAAGTCTGCAGTATACAGATCAATGTTAAATTTACTTTTTTAAGGTATCAAATTTCCTGGATCATTACCATACAGGAAAACCACGAAAATTGATACCCTACAAATAAGAATAAACCACAGTATTTCCTGAACTTCTGATTTCTAATTTATTCTAATTTACCACTATTTTGAATATTGCTGAATCTTTATATGTCCTTCTCTTTTGCCAATCTTCATTTCTTCTAGTAAAATAGGCATAAATCTAGTCATCTTAGTCTAAGCTAAAGATACATGTACCACCAACAAAATATGCTGAAAAATGCAAATAAAGACAATTTGGAAAATGGGTCACAGACATTGAAAAAAAAAGGCCAGATTTTAACAGAAAATAAATCAAGTAAAAGATCTGAAATGTAATTTCTAATTATGGGAATCATTGCTGATGCTGCATACCAAATATTAAAATAAAATTTTTTCCATGTGAGACATATTTAGGGCTCTTCAGCTTCTTAAGTTTACTCATTATCAGATATAAACAGTATATTAAATTGAATGATTGTAGCAGGACAGGTGTGATAAAACAGGTATTGCCATAATTGGCCCTTCTTACTGTAAACCAACTTATTTTGTCGAGCGATTTATTTTCCCACATTTCGCGAGGAACAAAAATTTGTGAAAATAAATCGTCGCCAATGTACTTATTTCCATAGTAATATAACTGTTGTAACTAAGAATCGCGAAAATAAATTGCCACGAAATCGCCCTCTGACCCAAAAACGCCAAAACAAGTAGTCGCAAAAATAAGTTGTATGTAGAACCCTATGGGGAACCTAAGTTCACTTGCTTTACTATTATGATACTCACTCCTTATTCTCACATTTATTATGTCTCACAACCATGCTCTGTTTTGTGTTACTGGACCCTGAAATATCAATGGAAGATGGAGATTTTGCCCCATATAAAACCTGGTTTTAATAACCATTACACCTGGTTTTAATAACCTTCATTTCTTTGAAATGCCTGTACCAAGTGAAGACCATAGCAATCTTCAATTTCTTTGGTTTTTCTTTTCCTTGTTTTGTATTTTCTTTTTGGATATATGAGATTGATCATTCCAGTTCAGTAGGTTTGTTGGGCTGTCCTTAAAAAATTGTTGGTTTGCTGTTTTCGACCGACTCACTGTGAAACCTACCGACTCAAAAAAATTTATCATCCTCTCTGGGAATGATTTTTTTTTTATTCTATTTTTAGCATACTTTCTTTAAAAATAAGGCACTTTTTTGCTTTTTTCAGAAAAAAAATAATAATTCACCTACCTACTCACATTGAAAAATGTGAGTAGGTAAACAGCAAACAAATAATTTTTTTAAGGATGGTCTTGTAACCTTTATTTTAGACATGTTTGCATTGGTGATTGCAGTTAAATTGTTTTGCAAGTGTGTCTGATGAAGGTTAATCCAGAAAAGCGCTTCACACGCAGTTAAATTTTGCTGTTGTACATTTATCAAAATCATTTCAATATGCGGATCAATTCTTTCTTGCACATATTCCAAATTCATTCGTTTTTAATATTATTATCATTTTTGTTTTTTAATTTCCAATGCTGTCATTATTGTCTACAAATTTTGTCTTCGTGTTTTCTGATTTACAATGTACCACATCTGAATGACCTATTTGTGCCTACACAATGTATGTACTTATCTTAACAATGGCAACCATCAACATGAAGCTGCTACTGCTCAAACCTAACTACAAGTCTAAGGTTAGCAGTTTTAAGTGGCAATCTTTGCTAGATGTTCAAAATGCCAAGTGTAAAATTTGTTGAGGTGAAAATTTCATGGACCAATTTACAGTAAACCTGTCAAAGTCAAAAATGGCTGGATTTTGTTAAAAAGGAAGTATGTGAGCAACAGACCTAGTTTAGTTTAAACATATTTATTTACCCTGGATTTGGATACAAGCTTTATGCTTATATAAATCCCTCTCCAGCTAGCAGTTTGCGAGTAAGGCCTTTGTAGCGGCCCCAAATTGAGCCTACTCTTATCGAACTCTACAAAGGGGTCTTTAATGTGCATGAGGTATTGCTCTCAACATACACGGGACAACCTTTTTTCGTCCCTTCCGAAGGACTAGCATCGTTCCTTGAGACCATCCTCGCAAATGGTGTCAAGAGAGAGTCGGAAATTGGTTCAAGCAATTTTCACCCCTGACGAGGATCGAACCACGAACCTCGGTGTTAGTAGCACGACGCATTAACCACTACACCACCGGCTCTCTTTAGCAACAGACCTGAAATTGAATCCTATGCTAAATGATCCCACCCTGATGCTGTATACCAAATATCAAGTGGCTGTGATTAACAGCTCCTGAGAAAACTGTTACATAAATTTCTTCCATGCCTGTACAAATGCCCAACATTCACCATTCATAACCAGAGATTTCAGGAACAAAAATTAACAATTTACATAATAAATCTAGAAAAAAATCTACAAATTTTAAATAGAAATAAATGACCTATTTCTTTGATTGGATATCATTCCCAAGAGACCTTGTCCAACAAAAACAACCGTAACATTTTTTTTTTCGCATAATTGTTTTTTGACGGGTTAAAGGTACTCATTAAGTCAGCTTGGAAAATCCTCTGTGGGTTAAGTCCAAGCGTAAATTATCATATTACTGCTTAGTAATTGCTAGATTTGTTGTATGAAATATATCATTCCCCAGACTTGGTATAAATAAATTAATAATTTTCTATCATAGTTTAGATCATGTCTTTATATTAGGTAAGATTTTTCTGATTACTAACCTTTGTTCTTATGCAAAAATAATGTACTCAATGTTCCCTGTTTTTTTCTATCTATTTTTACCATACTCTAATTCTATGGTAATACAAAACCTCTGCTGACAATTTTAAGAATAATTCTTTTCTAGTACATTAGGTCTGGTTCTAATATCTAAGGGAATTAAAACTTAAGCACAAATTTTCATAACAGCTGAACAGCTTATGGTTTCTATTAACATCACAAAGCCTTAAGAATACAAAAATAACTCTTTTTTTTTTCAGAAACTATATATGCCAGGAGGCAGAACGATAATTTTATTGTTACTATTTCCATTTTATTGACGTTCACATCTTAACTTAAGATTGCTTCAGGTAGCAAATGTTCCCGCCGCCACATTAAAGCTGAAATTTACTAAAATTTAAAGAATTAAAATGGCATTGTGATATGATTACCTTCATATCATGACAAACAATCCTACAAAATTTCATTCAAATCTGCAATTGCAAAGTGCTCCTATGACCTATTCAGCAAAATCAGTTGAGCAGACCATGCAGTCTCAGAGGAGTTGAGCTCACAAAGTGTTCCTATGACCTATTAAAAATGAACGATAGTCGATAGAGTCCCTTAAAATTTGTTTAATCAAAATGGCATTGCCATACGATCAACTACCTATCATTTATAATAATCTTACAAATTTCAGCAAATCTGTTGAGCGGTCTCAGAGTAGCTGAGTTCACCAAGTGTTCCTATGACCTAAAATGGACAAAGTAGATTAAGTCCCATAATTCCAATAAGATTTGTCCAATCAAAATGGCAGTGCAATAAAACCAACAACATATCATGACAAACAATCTTAGAAAGTTTCATCAAAATCGGTTAATTGGTCTCAGAGGATTTGCCACATAAAAAGTTCCTTAGTAATATGAACAAGTCAATAAAATCCAATAGCTCCTATAAAATATGTCAAATGAAAATGGCGGTGCAATAGAACCAACGACATATATATACCATGACAAACTCAATCCTAAAATGTTTCATCAAAATTGGTTGATCAGTTTAAAAGGAGTTGCTGCATAAAGTAACCTAAAATGAATATATAAAGCCAATAAAGTACCATAACTCCTATAAATTATGTCAAATCAAAATGGCAGTGCAAAATCATCATCTAAATATCATGACAAACAATCCTACAAAACTTCATCAAAATCCATTCTAATGCTGTCTAAGAGGATTGTGTTATAAAAGTGTGACGGACCTATGAAGGCCATTAGTATGTCCCTTGCCCATTGCAGTGGGGGACAAAAAAATATCTTTTGTAAACTTTATGCAGTCATTTAAATTAAATGGAAATGTGAACCCATACAATGTATGCCTTATTTCTTTGGGATCATCATGCAGAAATCATGTTAAGCACAATACCATTAAAAAGAAGAAACTTTGCTAGTTTACTTTTGCAAAGGACGAGAGCACGAATTGGCCCCCAAAAGTGGACAAATTTCCCAAAATTGGAATAGTAAATTATAATGGTGTGATTTTGTGATTCAGAAGTTATATTTTTTTGAACAGGCAAAATTTTATTGAAAATTTGACATATGGCATAAATACGGATGTAAACAAAATGATAGAACTATTAAATGTAGCAAAAATGACTTAAAATTGTTAAAATTACAATGGTTTTTGTGGAATTTAAATATGAGCGGACCTGTGGCCCACAAAGATAATTTCTGAAAACATTAGTTCTTGGATGCCAAATCCTCAGTTAAAATAGTTTTGTGGGCTGCTTGCTGGCTCATAGTTATTTTAGACAAAAACATACAAAAATATATCAATTTTTTGGTAATTTTGAGAAAAAGACACTTTTCATCAAGTTTGATCAAATGCTAAAATCAGATTTGATCTATTATTTGTTTAAAACATTTAAACTTATTGACTTTCATTTCTTAATATCATATTAATCAATATTTTAGCATTAAATTTCACTATTGAAAAAGGGGCCAAAAATAGCCCTATTCATACCTTGTCCTTTTGTGTCATCTTTAAAGAACACAAGGTCCTGCTCCCCAGACTTTGGGGTGGAGAGTCAGAGCCACAATCTTGAAAAATCACTTGATTTTTGTCCACCTGCAGCCAGTAAGTGACAACCCCCCCCCAACCCATTTGAAAATTTTGCCCCTGAATCCCATCCATCATCATGTTACAATCTTTATTTATGCTTCTCATAATCTTAAGGACTTTGTTTGTTTTATAATCCACGCATCAAATTTCTAATGCATCAATATTCTCTTCCCATCTGATTTCAATAAAAGCACGATAAGTATTGTTATCATAACAGATACATTAACACTGAACCAGTGAAAAAGATCTATTAATTGACTATCAACAATTCAGGATGTCTAAGTTTTATTTATATATACAGTTAAACTCTCTATGAACTCTTTATTTACCTATTTATACTTATCTAGATACACCTGTAATTGAGAAACAGGTAAAAATCAGCTGTTTTCTATCTTGTTTATGTAAAGAAATGAGCTGTAAGAGTTATTTATATCCAAAATACAAAAATACAATCTAGTCCTAGGCAAACAATTTATATTTTCTGTTTTGCATTTAAATTCATAAAAGATATATCATTAAAAGCTTTCTAAAGCTATCAAAATTAAGCAAAACTTAAAAAGAAAAGTAACACTTTCATTTTATTTTTTAATAATAGTTATAACTAAGACCAAAAGATTTTTTAATATCTGTTTAACTGTTTATCAAAGATTTATAATTTAACATAGTAGTATTATTTAAAACCTGAAGATAAAAATAATAGGAGCATTTTATTCAATGATAGTCAGAATTACTTTATTACTATAAAAATTGTCTTTAACTGGCCATAATGAATAATTACTAGATTATCATCCAAATTTCCTGAAAATGGGGCAGGCGGACAAATTTTATTTTTCATTTTCAATCCGTTTGATAAAATATGCTGCCATTTTAATAGAAATTGACCATAAATTAACATAATTTGCCAAATAATTAGAATAATTTTTTGAGGGACTGGGGGGATTACAAAATCAAGGCAGGAGGGGATGAGAATCTAGGACATTTTTTTTATATTGGCCTCAAACACTTTATTTCCTGTGACTTTTTTTCTTGTGCGACACTTTTTCTAGCAACTTTCTTATCGAAATAGTGCACTTTTTCCTTAGACTTCCTTTCCCATTACAGGACATATTTTTAGCCTTTAGGCACGTTTTTCTGTTAATATCATTTCAAATCGTAGCTTTTTATAGATTCATAGTTTTAGGCTATGATCAATAGTTCTAGTTTTGTGACGCTGTCAAAAATAGATCAGAAACTTCTCTAGATATGTTTTTACTGTATGATCTGAATTGTCTGTCCCTGCCAAGCCTAATATACATGTACATGTAACTTAAACAACTGTCTCATTAAAATCAGACCTTCAATGTCGCTCCCCCCTTTTTTGCTATCGATGTCCACTCGTTTAGAGAGCAGACAAGCAAAAAAAAAAAACAAACAAGGGGTTCCCAGGAGCCTAAATCGCTCACCTGGTCTTGATGTCAACCCTATATTTTGTAGAGCTAAATGAGCTGAACATTTAAGCAAGCAACAGTTTTTTCTTTATCTACTATAGTTTTCATTCTATAGGCCAAAAACACGAAAAACCGTTATTTTAGGCCGTAACCCCTATAAGGGGTCATCTGACAACTTAAACCCTATGGAGACTTTTGTAGAGCTTCATCCGCTGAACATTTAAGCAAGCAACAGCTTTTCTCTATCTGATATAGTTTTCATTCCAAAGGCCAAAAACATGAAAAAGGTTATTTTAGGGGCCGTAACCCCTATTAAGGGTCATTGGACGACTTCGATCCTATGGAGACTTTTGTTGAGCTAAATGAGCTGAACATTTAAGCAAGCAACAGCTTTTCTCTATCTGCAATAGTTTTCATTAAATAGGCCAAAAACATGAAAAAACATTATTTCAGGAGTCGTAACCCCTATAAGGGGTCATCTGACAACTTCAACCCTATGGAGACTTTTGTACAGCTAAATGAGCTGAACATTTGAGCAAGCAACAGCTTTTCTCTATCTGCAATAGTTTTCTTTCTATAGGCCAAAAACATGAAAAAACATCATTTTAGGGGCTGTAACCCCTATTAGGGGTCATCTGACAACTTCGACCCTATGGAGACTTTTGTAGAGCTAAATGAGCTGAACATTTAAGCAAGCAATAGTTTTCATATAATAGGGCAAAAACATGAAAAAACGCTATTTTTCACCTTTAAGGGGCTGTAACCCCTATAAGGGGTCATCTGACAACTTGGACCAAATGGAGCAGTAGAGTGGCATCAGATTTCACCTATCTCTTATACTTTTTGATTTACAAGCCAAAAACAGTAGTCTGACCCCCCCCTGGTCTATTTTTAGCAATGGCGGCCATGTTTTTCGACGAATCAAAAATCCCCACATCAGTTCTGTGGGGGATACCCTAAGGTACCATCAGACCAAAGGACTAAAGCCACGAACCCTCATATTTGGCCCTAAATCGGGCCATTTTTCAAATTCATATGTTAGATAAGATTTTTGTGGCCAAGTATTATAGAATGATTACTAGTTACAAAACAAAACCAATTTTAAAGTTTTCTGTACTTGTGCCGTTGTAATGATGTCATAAAGTTACGCTTAAATTGAAAATATGCTAATTTCAGCTAATTTTAACAATTTTCACCTGTTTTTTTGGGTAAATGACATCGGCGCCACCCCTCGCCCATAAATATTTTTGCTTAAATAATATAAATACATTATTTTCTTCATATTTCAACGAAAATTTTGATGGGCGAGGGGTGGCGCCACATAGAAAATCACAAAATTGTGACTGAAACACAAGTCATTTTAGCCAAAAAGTGAAAAATCACTGATTTAGCCTATTTTCGAAGGGTAAGGGTACTTGAAAATTCATTTATACACCAGAATCGAATATTTTCTCTTTAAGCACAGACATCCAGCTATACATACACAAATTTTGGTGTAAAACAAACCAATTTTGATATTTGAGTATTAACAGGGCCAAATATGGGGGTTCGTGGCTCTAGTCCTTTGGTTTGAATCTGTTCAGCCATTTCAGAGGAGAAGTTTGAAGAAAAGTTAACAACGACGGATGACGACGACGGACGCCAAGTGATGGCAATAGCTCACATGGCCTTTGGCCAGGTGAGCTAAAAAGAGGGGAGCAATATTAAAGATCTGTATTTCAATCAGACTGCTTTTATGAAACAAAATATCGTTTTTGGTTTTTTTTCTTTTATTTCATGGAGACAACACTTTGTACATGTACAGCACATGCCTTTCATTTCCAATTTCTAGACATAAAGACTACCGGTATATGTCCTTTAACCATAGGTATTAAATTAAAAATATGGGATCCCAGGCTAAAATGCTGCAAAAATCAAGAGGCTGTGATAAGAAGTGGTTGTAAAAAACATTATGAAAACAAGGGCTTAAATGATATTTTTAAAGCAAAATATGCTGCCAAAATCAAGAGGCTCTAATAAGAAGTGGCTGGAAAAAACATTATGAAAACACTGGGGCTCAAATTAACTTTTTTAATCAAAAGGTCCAAGACTTTTTTTACTTCTATGTTAAAGAATAGATATCAAAATGTCCTTAGCAGGAGTGATAACCAGTAATTTATGCAAGTCCAGGATAAATAAAATTTCTAAGGTACTGAATCAGTTGAAGGGTCCATAACTTGTATCAGTGCTAATATGAACCCCTGGTCTCCCCCTTTACTGCCAAATAAACACCATTATAATAAATTAATACCTTAATTAAAATTTGTCAAATAGGACGAAAAATCAATTTAACTTTTCTGATACTAAAAGGAGAATACAAGAAGTCATTTCACATTTACAGTTTAGACCTAACAAGATGTCAGTATTATACTTACATACTTTTTTTTCTCTACTCTTGAAAATTAGGGTAGGTAGGTAGGAAAATTTTTTTTTTACAAAATTATTTTACATTGAGTCAATGGGGAAGCAATCCCAACTTTAACAATGGTTATTCCAAAATGCCAATAAAAACTTTAGGGTAAGGCCCCAAAAATATGGTAGCAGGAAACAGACATACAATTTTTTTTGGCCTAATAGGATTTTGAAATGGCATTTTTTTTTTTAAAGTAAGTGAGGTACAGACCTGCAATCAGGTTCCTCAATATGGCACTCAATACATATGCTGCAATCTGCATACCAAACATCGAGAGACTGTGATTAGTATTAGCTGAGAAAACTGTAACCAAAATGTTTCTTTTGACATTTGCCATTTTATAACCAGGATGTACAATAAACATTCTAATTTTGCCGCATAACTGCCTCCTTCATTTTTTGAAGATTCTGCAGTGAATTCTAAAGTGAAATCCGACCAAAAATATTCTTAAGCTACATTCTTTAACATAGTAATTCTTAATCAAAATCTTGTTATAGTCATATTAAAAACTTCAATCACCTATAAAGTAATTTAAAAATCTATCAAAAGTTCCATAAATTTCATATTTCTATCATAAAAAAATTATCATATCATTATCCTTAATTTCCCATATGTATATACTTGTCTTATCTTCATAAAAAAAAGAATTTCTGATAATAGATTTGTACATCAAAAGGCTATAAATAAACAGTTACATGTATGAATCTAAACTAGACTCCTCATTTACGTCATATATATATTATTTTAGATATTATATCCAGACAATTTAGGTACATATATACTGTAAAAATGATTCAAAATCAAAAATGGCCAGATTTTAATTAACAGGAAGTGTGTGATCAACAGACCTGAAATTGAATCCCCTGGTTAATGCTGTGATCAAAATACTGCTATTGGCTGACATGAAGTTCATGTAGCACGAGCATTGACGAACAAAATGAAATTAAAAATTTGAAGCTTATTGGTGCATACCGATTAGTGAGTGATCTGGCTAACATTAGGAAGAAATTATCAACACAATTCTTAAATAGCTTGTCAACTAATATTTGTATAAAATGATCAAAGAGAGATAACTCATTTTTTTCTTTTTGAATTTTTCTCAGTTTGGGGAAAAATTACTATTGAGAATCATTAAAATTTATTAAGGTGCAACACAATTTTGTAAAACTTACATTGTTTTAAAATTCCCAAACTCAAAAACAAAAACAAAACAAAAGAAGCTTTGGGAAACTATCCATTCAAAATAGAAATTATTCTCTTGAATAAATGCTGGGGTACCGTATTTGGTCTGGTACCCCCCCCCCCCCCCCCCATGACACATGTCTATGATTCTATCAACTTAATGTGGTCAAAGGTTAACAAATAGTCCTCTAAAATTTCCACTTATAGAATAAAGAGCTACAGGTATAAAATGACATGTAAAAAACTTATGAAAAAGCAAATTTTAAGGTCCCATATGTGTCACTGCCCTGTCACCAGTTGTCGAATCTTTGAAAAATAATTTAAGAATTTTCACTGGCAGATTAAAAGGGGGGCACAGGGGGCAAAAATAAATATAAGGTTTGCAACTAAACAATGAAAATTCACCAAAATAATACTTAGTGCATTCATCTTTAAAGGAACCTTTTTTTTTCTTTAAGAATTTAGATTACTGTGCCCAATTGATATAGATAATTGTTTGAAAACATATACATGCATTATGTATCTGTTAATGTTCTGCCTTTAGTAAAAAAAAAAATTATATTAAATAATTTCCTACTTACCGATAGGGCTTTCACACGAATTTTAATAAAAGTATCCAGACTTTGATTTGTTACATGTTTCTAGTCTATGGGGTGCCCTTTTCAGAAAAAAGCCAAAATATCTGCCGTACTACGTAAGGTTTCTTCAGGGGCAGGCTCTGAAAACGCAAAAAATACATTTTTCTGTAATCAGCGTAGGCCAACTTTGTGATCCTATATTTTGACCCCAGACCCCCCTAGATTCAATGTTTTTGTTTAGTAATTTATTCTAGTTCAGACAATACAAATTTCATATCTGTAAGTTCAATATTATTAAAAAAATTGCAAAATCACATATATACAATAACCGCAGCCATAATGGCAAAAGTGAATATCGGTCTTCTGAGATAAAAAAAAAGAAAAAAAAAAGAAAAAGGTTTTCTGTATGAAATATCATGCATGTGTATTGTTTCTATGCACCCATGCAATATTAAGGCAGTAGGGTTTCTCAAACAGATGCTAGGGGTGTTGGGCTTAAGCAGGTGCGGTCGTAATTTTAAAAAATCAGCAAAATTTTAGACGGCACCGAACTTTGAAAGGCTAGTACGGCCGATTGAATCGCTATAAAGCTCTGATTTTTGGTCTGTGTTCTTGGCACATATGTATCTTTTGACACATTAAACAGTTCTGCACTTAGGGTTTGTCTGTTGTCCAGAAATTCTTCTTACGTAAAATGTCGAATTTTCAGCAAAATTTACTTGGTTTTTTCACATAAATTCATGAAATACTGAAAAGTGCTTCCCCTGAAAAGAAAACTATTGCATGAAACTCCATTATTTTTTTATATGCGAGCGTAGCGAGCTCTCTAATGTAGAAAGTATGCCAAATTGCACGAGACTCAAAATACTATGGAAGAAAAATCGTTCTGTCCGGAAACATTCGATTTTCGGAAGTTTTCGAAAATGTCTGCGCGTGCTGAAAAATTGCGGGAAAAAGTAATACATCGTCCAAAATTATCTCGTCCCAGGCATTATTCGAAATTTTCAATGGAATTGTCTACGCGAGCTTTTAAGGCAATGACTTTCTCATATTATTTGTATAATATGGACACTGGACTTTTGATACAGCAAGTTGTTACTCTGAATTCACACTCCCCAGTGGTTGTGGCACTGCATTTTGCTCATTTTTCACATTTTTTTGTGAACTTTTTTTTCACCATTGAATAAAAATAGGATCGAATATATGGATCTCAATGAATCATGAGATTTTAGGTCCTCTGGAACTTCTACTTCACATACATGTGACGGATCCATGATGACAAAACTGGAGATTTTGATTTTTTTGGCTGGAGATTGGACAAAAAAGCGGGAGATTTTCAACGCTCATTAAAATTGTATTTCAATGTCAATTGGGGGCACTAGCGTGTGCAAATATACATGGCTTAACTGATTAATCTCGACTGTTTATACAATCATCATGTCAATTATGGCAATAAACCTGTAATTAACACCTTTACCTGTTATTAACGTCTACCTTATTTACAAACCCCTAAAATACCGGAAATGTTTTATGATTGAACAATTAAAATATCTATAAAACTAAAATTTTGTCATGTCTTGAAAAAGCGGGAGATTACACAGAATGTCGGGAGAACGGGAGACGGATAAAAAAGTCAGGAGATTTTGTCTCCCGGCGGGAGAATCACATGTATGACTTCAAAGATATATACAATTTATACCTATATCATAAGTAATAGCTCCCGGAAATGCGATTGAAATTGACATTGCCGGTAAAAATGTACTTAATTTTCAGGATTTCGTCTAGGAATTTTGGTCAGCTGTACCTAACTTTGTGGCACCATAACCCCCGACTCAAAAGTCCCAGAATAGTCAAAATACTTTCAAAATGTCGGGCAATGATTGCTCTTTCCATTGAAACCCCATTTGTTACCCTGTATTGCATAGTATGCATGCAACGTTGAATATACGTTGTATGGAGATTCCTATGGATTTTTCAGTCAAAAATCAGCCTCATGAAAAGGCTACTACCGACCCTAATTTTTTTCAGCATGTGACAGTTAAACAAACATACTTTTTTGTTTGGCTTAAGCAATATTGGAGGACCCCTACCTCCATCATTAAAACACACTGTATTAGCACTAGCCATTTTATGACTGTTTTTTATGCCTCTTTATGTTGCATAATGATAAGATAGAAAATAAAGAGATGTGGAATAAGTGTACGCGACACAGCCCACAATTAAACGGCAATTTAGAAAAACCACAATGGACAACCGCCAGCAGCCTTCAACGAGGCCATTTGGCACTGCTCGCGGTTCTGCAATTGGCCCATGGTCTATAAAATAAGATGCATATAATTCAAATCCAGCCCTGAAATAGTCACAGATAGACCCCCTTCTTAAACAAGGAACAGAAAACATCAAAAAGACAAGTACAAACGAAAGCTTTGTCAAAGATTCCTGGCTTAGGACAGGCACATGTAACATGTGGCGGGGTTAAACTAGTTTTTTGGGCCCAACCTTCCCCCTATCAATATTCCTAGACAAAGCACAAAAACTAAACACACAATAAAAATCAAATCGATCAAAGTCCAATTCTACTAGAGAGAACCTAAGACAAAAAACAAGAACAAACATAAGGACGATAAAGGAACTCTCTATAGAACACTCGCTGTTACTGACAGCTAGCTGAGAATCATCAATCGACTGATGTAAAAAAATCAAACGTATTGATTTTAAATCCGACACAACACTTCAAACAATAATGATTTAGTGAAGTGTCATCACACAAAACCGACACGCTTGATCGCTATAATGCTTAAAAATGACAATAGTAAAATCATTTATGGAAGTTTTAAAGCAAGTATCAAGTTTTCAATATTTCTGCCAAAAAACACTAAATTCAAAGATTTAACCAAGATATTCATTTTATATCCTTTCCGTAATAAATTTTGAAAGCCAATTTTTCATTTCTATTGGATTGCTTTTAAATTTGTGAGCTTTATAAAAAACATTACCATAAAATTCAGGATGTGATATACCTTTCACTATAAGAAAGTGACGTGTACAATTAAATTTTTCAATAAGAGATCGATACTTGTGGAAGAATTTAGAAAAAGATTTTACTAATTTGTGGTATCGATAAGGCATGAAAAGCTGTCATTAAATTGGTCACCCTAAAAAAAATCTACACTTATGCCACCCACCCAAGTCGATCCTGGATCCGCACTGCCCATGATCATTTCATTAAAATATGCCATTGGTACATCAAGGTATGTGATTATTACAGCTGGAAAAGATTTTGTCATCGAGTGGTTTCATGAGTGTTTCAGATTACATTTTTTTTATGGGGAATAGTTTTGAGGGGATAGCAATGTCCTCGGTGAGTAATAAAAGAGGCTCGCTAGAGCCCGACGCTCAAATTAAACTTTGCCACGTTGAGATTGAGGATGAGATTCACTTTGTATGTAGATGTACTCGGTTATCTGAAGCCCGTAAAACAATTTTTGATGATTTATCTCATTATTCCAAGTTTTATTCAGATGTCTGAAGAAGAAAAGTTTAAGTATATTACATTATGATTATGACATCAATAAATTCTGTACGGAAAGTATAAGTGACCCCCCCATAAGTAGTGACGTCTGTACAACATAAGATATGATTTTACATAATTAAGGTTAGAAAAGCATTGATGTACTGGTAAAAATGTATAACTAACTTAGAAAATTGATATAAGTATAGTCAAGCCTGTACAAGTCAGTAACAATCAAGTATAGTTAAGTCTGTACAAATAAAGATTATTAAGTATAGTCAAGTCTGTACAACTCAGTGTTATAAAGTATAGTTAAGTCTGTACAAGTCAACTAAGTAAAGTCAAGTGTGTACAAGTCAAAGACAGCTAAGTATAGTCAAGTCTGTACAAGTTTGATTCAACAAGTATAGTCAAGTCTGTACAAGTCAAAGATAAACAGTATAGTTGAGTCTGTATAAGTCATAGATTGCAAGTATAGTTGAGTCTGTATAAGTCATAGATTACAAGTATAGTTGAGTCAACTAAGTATAGGCAAGTCCGTACAAGTCAAAGACAACCAAGTATAGTCAAGTCTGTGCAAGTCAAAGACAACTAAGTATAGCCAAGTCTGTACAAGTCAAAGTTATGAAGTATTATATATAGTTAAGTCTGTACAAGTTAAAGATATAAAACTAGTTTAACCCCGCCACATTTTATATGTGCCTGTCCTAAGCCAGGAATCCTTGTCAAAGCTTTTGTCTGTCCTTGTCTACTATCTGTTTTTTTTTTATGTCCAGAAATGGGCCTTTCTGTGATATTCTAGGGATTTGTTTGAATCTTATGTATTGTATTTTTAGTCTTGGGCCAATGCAAGAAGGCGAGCAGTGGCCTCTGGTCATGTTGAAGACTGCTGGCTGTTTTCCATTGTGATTTTTTAAATTGCCGTTTCTTTAATGTTGGTTGTGTTGCGTACACCTATTCCACATCTCTTTATCGTCTAGGTATAGTTAAGTCTGTATAAGTCATAGATTGCAAGTATAGTTGAGTATGTACAAGTCATAGACAACTAAGTAAAGTCAAGTCTGTACAAGTCAAAGTTAAGAAGCATAGTTAAGTCTGTACAAGTCACAGATTACAAGTATAGTTTAGTCTATACAAGTCATAGATTGCAAGTATAGTTGAGTCTGTACAAGTCATAGACAACTAAGTAAAGTCAAGTCTGTACAAGTCAAAGTTAAGAAGTATAGTTAAAAGTCTGTACAAGTCACAGATTACAAGTATAGTTGAGTCTATACAAGTCATAGATTACAAGTATAGTTGAGTCTGTACAAGCTAAAAATAACAAGTATAGTCAAGTCTGTACAAGTAGAAAATAACAAGAATAGTCAAGTCTGTA
This sequence comes from Arcuatula senhousia, assembly GCA_963971305.1. NCBI lineage: Eukaryota > Metazoa > Mollusca > Bivalvia > Mytilida > Mytilidae > Arcuatula > Arcuatula senhousia. The sequence goes on from OZ020315.1 coordinate 29,028,015, forward strand.
CAAATAAATATACCAAGTACACTTGTATAGTAAAGTCTGTACAAGTCATAGAAAACAAGTATAGTCAAATGTACAAGTGTAAAACTAACAAGTATAGTTAAGCCTGTACAAATTCAGTTGCAGAAGGTAAAGTTAAGTCTGTACTAGCCAAATAAAATAAGTATAGTCAAGTCTGTACAAGTTTGATTCAACAAGTATAGATAAGTCTGTACAAGTCAAAGATAATAAATATAGTTAAGTCTGTATAAGTAAAAATGTCAGATAAACAAGATGACAAAACTAGGAGAGGGTCAGCAAGAAACAAGAGCAAGGACGATGGATGGCTTTGTCAACTCTGCCAGGTAAATTTTGTTGAAGAAATGGCAGAAATGCTGAAATGTGAATATTGCACAAATCACTTCTGCAGGACATGTCTGAAGATTAGTAAACAGGAGTACCAAGTCAGATTGTCATTGGTACTGCGCCCCGTGTGAAGCAAAAGCATTGAGAATTAAGTGTCAAGATTGAGAGAGATATACAAGAAAGATGTAAAGCATACTTCCAACAGTTTGAGAAAAAAATAAAAGAACTAGAAGCAAAACTCGACAACAAACCAGACAAGGATGAGTTAAAAGAGCTAGAAGTGAAAATAGATAGTAAACAAAACCTGGAAGCAGTAAAAAAACTAATCTACGAAAGTAAAGTACATGTAGAAGGTGCAGTGGGGGGGAGAGAAAATCATTGGCAAAGAAGTCAAAGATAATCTAGAGGAATATAAAGACAGCATGTCAAGGAGAAATAATGTTATTATCTTCAAAGCAGAGGAATCCAAAAGCAAGGATCCACAAGAAAGAAAAACAAATGATATGGAGATCGTTGATGCCCTATGTAATGTAACAGAAGTTGACAGAGCTATAGTTAAGAGTATAGCTAGACCAGGGAAAAAGAGCCAGACAAAAACATACCACTAAAAGTAAGTAATCTTTGACGGAGAACTGAACAAAAACAAATTCATGGCTAACCTAAAGAACCTTCCAAACGCCGAAGATGAGAAATCAGACAACTTAGCATATCCCACGACATGGCAAAAAGGAAAGGGGGAATGGTGTAAGACTACATAAGCTATGCCAAAAAAAAAACAGGAGGAGCAGTCGGGGGACTACCAGTACATTCTGAAGGGACCACACTGGGACCGGCGAATGGCAAAGGTAAAAAAGAAAGACTAGCCACAAAAAAGAAACATATTTTTAAAAATGTAAATAATGCGTCCATTGACGTTTTTAATGGCTTAAATTGCTTTTATACAAACACAGACAGCTTGTCAAACAAGCTAGATGATTTAAAAGCTAGATTACAAGAAGCAGAAGAGATAATTGACGTCATAGCAATTACTGAAGTTTATCCAAAAAAATGAAGATACCTACCCAGTAAAGCAGAACTGAATATTGCTGAATACGACCTGTACTTGAAGGAAAAATCAGACAGCCAAAGAAGAGTAGCACTGTATATTAACCAAAAGCTAAAATGTGAAGAGATTAAAGTTGACAGTTCATACGAAGAGATAATCTGGGTAAAGATCAATTAAAAGACCGAGACCAATTGGCAATAGGCTGTGTATACAGAAGCCCGAATAGCAATGAAGAAAACTCACCAAAACTAAATCAACTGCTACTAAACATCTCCTCTACTAAAGAATATACCCATGTCCTCATAATGGGAGATTTCAATTACCCAAAATTTGATTGGGAAAACTGGGTCAGTAAAGGGGACAAAAATAGGCGAGAAATTTATGGAAAATACTAGAGACTGCTATCTTTACCAACATGTAACGAACTTCACAAGAGCTAGGGCAAACGCAGAACCAAGTACACTCGACCTAGTGTTAATCAACGAGGAAGATATGGTTGAGCATATAAGCCACGAAAACCCACTTGGACATACACACAGAGATGGAACTACTTCAAGGGGGATTACACAAACATGGAAAAAGAGCTGGATGTTGATTGGGACCATCTTTTCCAAGGCCTAGAACCGAATGAAATAATAGAAGTATTTCTATCTTAATATAATGAAGCCAGAAAGAAAAATATTCCCATGATCAACAGTAAGGCTGGTGAAAAGGCTAAAAAGCATAACTATCTTTCATTAGATGGGAAAACAATAGAAAAAATAAAAAAAGAAGAATAGATGTTGGCAAAGGTACATTGAATCCAGAGACGAAAATAAATACAAAGAGTTCACACGGACCAGGAACCAGGTAAAGAAAATGGTGAGAAAAGCTAAGAATAACATGGAAATGGAAATAGCAAAGAACGTTAAGGAGAACCCAAAGAAATTTTGGCAATATGCTAACTCCAGACGTAAAACCAAAACAGGAATTTCAGAGCTAAGACATACATAAAATGGAAGCGAGGGTCTAACAGAGGGAGACAAAAGACAAAAAGCAGAAGTACTGGCAGATTTCTTTAGTAGCGTTTTCACACAAGAGCCTGATGGAGACATTCCCTTTAAAGAGAACATAGAAATAAGGTACCCATTTCAAGACCAGCAGATAACTGAAGAGGATATACTAAAGATAATGAAAGAAATAAAACCAAGCAAGTTCGCAGGCCCAGATGAGGTTTCACCCTAAATCACTTCTCGAATTGAGAGAGATACTAAGCAAACCACTTGCTAAGTTCTTCAGTTCATCATTATAAACTCAGGAATAGTGCCAGACATGTGGAAACTAGGCAACATAGTGGCAATCTTTAAGAAAGGGGAGAAATCAGAACCTGAAAATTATAGACCTGTTAGCCTAACAGGTGTGATATGCAAGATGATGGAAAAACTGGTGAGGAACCAAATAGTTAACCACATGAAAGCCAACTCACTGTTTAGCAAACAACAATTTGGTTTCATTTCTGGTCGATCCACCACACTACTGTACAGCTTTGAAAGGTACTTGATGAGTAGACAGAGATCTGGATGAAAGGGTAACCATTGATGCTGTATACATGAACTTCATGAAAGCCTTTGACAAGGTTCCACACAAAAGACTTAATAGAAAGATGAGAAGATACGGGATAAGTGACAAGATAACAAAGTGGGAAGAGGACTTCTTCAAGAATAGAAAACAAAGAGTCTCGGTCAATGGCAAATCCTCCATTGAACACAAGGTAACAAGTGGAATTCCACAGGGAAGTGTTTTGGGTCCCATCCTCTTTTTTATGTACATCAATGACATGCCAGACTGTGTGGATACAGCTGCATACCTATTTGCGGACGACACTTTGATATACAAAAACATTAAAAGGCCAAGCGACAGAACTAGCCTACAAGCTGACCTTGACAGTCTCCAGACATGGTCAAACACCTGGCTACTAAAGTTCCATCCCAACAAATGCAAAGCCATATCTATTAACAATAAGAGAGAAGCAGATAGTATCATTTGTATGACAACGATGGAAACCAGGTTAATCTAGACCAGTCCAAAGGAGACAAGGACATAGGTGTTTTGGTCGATGACAATATCAACTTCTCAAAACACATGCAACAACAAATCAACAAGGCTAATGGTATTATGGGACTAATCAGAAGAACTTATACTTATCTAGACGAAAGAAGGTTCAGATACCTTTTTCAAGGGTTAGTAAGGCCATACTTGGAATATGCAGCTGCAATATGGAGCCCATACAAAATTGCAGATATAGAGAGTATAGAGAGCGTGCAGAGAAGAGCTACCAAACTTATCCCTTCGCTTAAAGACATGGAATATCACCAAAGATTGAGAAAACTTTATATGCCTTCGCTGAAGTATAGAAGGATACGGGGGGGGACATGATTGAGACATTTAAGATACTGAAGGGAATATATGACAATGAAGTTACCGGAAATCTGCTAGCAAGGGACACAAATACAAGAACAAGAGGAAACAGCATGAAGCTAAAGAAAAGGTTCTGCCGGTTAAATCTACGCAAAAACTGTTTCACCAATAGAGTAGCCGACCCCTGGAACAGCCTACCAAAAAGTATAGTCCAGTCAAAAAACGTAAAGAGTTTTGAAATAGCCCTAGACAAATTCTGAAAAACCAAGAAGTCAAATACGATTTCACAAAGGACCTGGGCATCCATGCAAGACCAGGAAGTTGTGAGCAAAAGGGCAATAGCGAAGAAACAGCCTCAGAGATGGACATAGGGGCCTCAGAAGGCCTGCGTCCATAATCGATTCTTAAGTATCCTAAATTATGTATATATATACATTTATTTAGGGATAAAAAAAGTGTAGTAAATAAGGTCCCTCCTCAGTCGTAGGTAAACACTATGATACTTCATATGTATATGTTACAGTAAATGTGTGTAATTAGGAATTACGTGAAATTACTAACTTTTTCAGGAATTTCATGTAATTACTGGGCCATTTAGTGATTACGTGAAATTCCTAAAATTTCCAGTAATTTCATGAAAAAAATCATGAAATTTACACACATTTACTGACTTCATTGTTAATATAAATTGGCTATTAAATAATAATGAAATATGCAAAAAAAACATGAAGGAATAGTGAAGAATTATTTAGAGGAATCTGCCGCAGTGGATATCTTTAAAAGATATACAAAAAAAATTAAGTTTGCAACTCCTGAACTAAAAATTTCTCTTTCCGTTGTTAAATTTTACACATTTGCATGGGTGTGACAAAATTTTAAAAATAAAGAAGGAATATGCCCATAGGATACAGATGCCTCTTCTAGACCCCAAACAGGAATTAGAAGTCCTACAGGTCTGAAAGTCGCTTAGGACATCATACTTAACTATGCTACATTTGTACCAAGTTTTTAATCATTTTCATGTATGGTGTCTGAGAAAATCTTGATGGACATTTTTTGTATAAATTTCATATCGACCTAATCCCAAACAGAAAATAGAAGTTCATTAGGTCTGAAAGTTGCTTACACTAGGACACATACATTTTTCATACTAAACTACCCAGTTGAATTTCAAATCATTCAAATGTACAGTTTTCTAAACAAGCTTGACGAAAATTGTACGAACGGACAGACGTACGTACATGAGTAAATCTTAATGTCTCCCATTATGTTGTGGCAGGGGCATGAAATATGGAAAAGATTTTTTTTCTCAAAAAAAAAAAATGGAAGAATGTCTATTGTGGTTTATTGGTACCCAGGTGCATCATATTTTCATGAAATAGCTCAATACAAACTTGATAACATGGCAACCTTCTATCATACCCCCACTCGTAAGAGAGGGGGCTATATTGCAATCACCTTGTCCGTCCGTCTGTCCGTCCGGTTCAATTTCTCTGCTTCTACTGAATGGATTGGTTTCAAATTTGGTACACAGCTTCAGCATGATGAGTTATAATATGCCTATCCTTTCCAGGTCAATCCATTATCTACTTCCTGTTTTCCAAGCCGACTTAGACTTTTTTAGGGAAAAAAAAAGTTTGAAATGTGAAATTTTTCGTAACAGATTTCTCGGCTTCTAATGGATGGATTGGTTAAAAATTTGGTACACAGCTTCAGCATGATGAGTTATACCGTGCCTCCCATTTCCAGGTCATGCAGTCCATCATCTACTTCCTGTTTTTTCGAGCCGACTTAGACTTTTAAGGGTAAAAAATTTGAAAAGTGAAATTTTTCGTAACAGATTTCTCGGTTTCTACTAGATGGATTGGTTTCAAATTTGGTATACAGCTTCAGCATAATTAGTTATACACTGCCTCCCCTTTCCAGGTCAGTCCATCATCTACTTCCTGTTTTCCGAGCTGACTTAGACTTTTTATGGGTCAAAAATAGACAATTTTTCGTAACAGATTTCTCGGCTTCTAGAGAAGGGATTGATTTCAAATTTGGTATACAGCTTTAGCATGATGAGTTGTACCGAGCCTCCCCTTTGCAGGTCAGTCGGTCATCTACTTCCTGTTTTCTGAATGGCCGAGTGGGGGTATGCTTAGCACGACTTAGTGCAACCCCTTGTTACTGAATAGCATGAATTGGTTTAAATTTCTATTTCATATGTGAT